>ML660777.1:3060436-3079312 GCA_007570785.1 Antilocapra americana | reverse complement strand
AAAATGCTCTCTACTGCCTTCACTGGGAAACAATGAATCTGGCCCCCAAAATGCTCTCTACTGCCTTCACTGGGAAACAATGAATCTGGCCCCCAGAACACACACAGATTTCTAAATGTAGATTTTACCATTGGGTAGCATCACAGCGTTTAAATAGCTGAAATAACTGACCCCAATTATTTGGATTCAGAAATGTTTGTCCTAATCAAGGAAGAGACCAGTTTAAATGTCAATGCTCAAAATGTTAAATCCTCAACATCCTTGCTAATTAAAGATGCATTTCTCAGATTTCTTGCTCTATTAGCACCTTAAATAGGTAAGACTCCAGACTTGATAAGACTCACCTCTTTTAATCCAGTGTAATTAAAGTAGCAACTGAATGTGAAAAAGAAATTTGGAATAAAAGTATTTAAGCTAAAAAGTAATGTGCTGAAGAAGTGTTACTTGATCAAAGAATAATCTGGTGAATAGTGATTTGAAGGATATGGTGATCAACCCAGCACATATAGAATTATTTTCGAGAACACACAGAAAGAAAAGTACAAGAATAATATATTATTTAATAAATATGGATGATACAGAGACTGAAGAATGGAATACACATTTTGGAAAATCACAGGACACATAACTAAACTAAATAAACTAAAATATTGGCAGTAGCTCATGTTAGGACAGGGGATGTTTCTAACTTTTATTTCTCTTCTATTATTATCTATTTACCAGATTCCTTCAGTTTCTACATTATGTCCATATGCTCCAAGATACACATGTTGTTTTCTTTGTAGGTATGATATTATGAATCTGCAGTACACAGAAGCCAATCGCTATGACTATGTACATGTTGGAACTTGGCATGAAGGGGTGTTGAACATCGATGATTACAAAATCCAAATGAACAAGAGTGGAGTGGTACGGTCTGTATGCAGTGAGCCTTGCTTAAAGGGTCAAATCAAGGTAAGCCAGCCACTGGTGCATTCTTGGACAGTGTCCTGGAGGAGACCTCCTGCCTATGCATAAGCAAAGAAAAACACTTCTAGGCTTATTGTTTCTGTTCTTGTGTTTAGCAAAATTTGAGAAGACAAACCAAAATTGGAAAATGAAATAGGAAAACCATTGGGATATTTAGAACAGTCTTTATCTGCATCGCAATGATGAGCTGTGATGTTAAATACAATATAGAAAGCAAGGGGATATGAATAATCAAATTAAAAATTGAAACAGAAGTAAACTTGGAAGCCAAAGCCAATGATACTGCTTAGTCATAGTTCTAGCTATTGTTAGAGAAAGCACAGGAGCACTGTGTTATCTCTACCAAGTTTTTTCATTTTCCTGAAACTATTTTCCAGCCAAAAGAGAGTCCTCACTTTCTAATTATTCCCAGAAACTTTTCCAGGTTGGGGCAAGTGAGTGACTGTGATATCACTGTGTATTTAAAACTAGAGTAAATAAACATCCTATACTGGGCATTTGGCCAAATGGGGGTAGAGAGGAGTCTTGGTGTAGAAGGCATGGAAAGAGCACACTTTGTATCCCAAGCTATTTAAAAACCAAACTGGCTGATGCATTAAGAAATGGAGCAGAGAGGGGGTGACTGTGAACTGGTTGGAGTGTGGATTAAATGACCTAATAGGTCTTTCTCGTCTCTAATTTTCTGTGATTCATCTCTGGGAGCAGACAGGACTGTCACTTAAATGTCACAAAGCACAGCTGGGGCTGGAGTGGATACTGTGTGAGGCTCCTGCTTCCCACCATGCCATCATGCTGCTATGCCATTCACAGAAATCACCCTGAGAAATATACTTAGGGGTTTTTAGGGCAGGAGTCTGATAGTATTGCCGCAGCTGCTGGACCCCCCACTTTCTCCCTACTGATCAAAGAAGGTGGAGGATCTGGGACCCACAATATCTAAGAAGAGCTGTGCAAGTGGACTCCAACTCTCAAGGGAATCAGTCACTTTGAGTATGAATACAACTCCTGAGGCAACTCACTCTAGTTTCAAATGTCAGTGCCTTCTCTGTAGATGTGATATTAAAAACATTTAACAACTGTCATTGGAAAAGACCCTGATGCTGGGAAAGATTGAGGGCAGGAGGAGAAGATGGGCTACAGAGGATGAGATGGTTGGATGGCATCATCGACTCAATAAACATGGATTTGAGCAAACTCTGGAAGATAGTGAAAGAGAGGGAAGCCTGGAATGCTGCAGTCCATGAGGTCACAAGGAGTCAGATGCAACAGAACAACAACAATAGTTTATGGAACTACGAAGTTTGGTTTTTCAGAATATAAGAAGAGCAAACAAATAAATAAGCAAAACCCTGGCAAGAGAAAACAAATCATTCTGAAGATGCTCTGCATTCCAGCTCCCTTTCAGAATTCCCTCCTGTTACTCTGACTGCTGGCAGGCTGTGAATGGGAGCTCACATTTCCATGTGTAGTCCCATTTGTATGCTCCAGAGACCCTCCCCCCAGGCCCCCAGTTCAGAGGAAAGGCTGTCTGCATGCATCTCTAAGCTCAATGCTCAAGTATTTCTGGCATTATATTTGCATTACACCCATGCAGTGTTATCAAAAGATTTCCCAGAAATCATTGCTGAGTCACTACAGAGCACTCACTATAAATGAAAATCTCTTGGGGTCCAATTTTTGTAACACCATGTACCCTGCAGGATGAAAGTATGCCTGTTCTCAATAGCATCTGGAATGGAGGAGAGATGGGGATGTTTGTTTGTTTCCCATAAGCACCATGGGAGGTACAGAAACAAATGATATCCGAATCCCTTTTACCAAATAATAGCATTTATATTTTTCCATTGTCAATTTGCCACCTAGGAGGTTCAGGATGCCGAGCAAGATCTCTCAGTAGCCACTACAGAGATGGAAAGAAGCAACATAAAAGGTGATGGTAGGACTTGCACTTGTATTAACTGAGAAGTATAACCTTTGGGAAAGGATTATTCATTTTAAATGTCAAATGTCACTTCAAATGCTGAAATAATCATTTGACTTGTTTTGTGATAACCCATAAAGCTTTCTTATGGTAATTTCCTTTGAAGTGACTAGAAGTCCAGTTTTCTTATGTTATTGATTTTTAGAAATATAAATATAATATTTTACAAATATAATATTTTATGGGGGAGAAATTGATTTCAATCTTACCACAAACAGAGGTAAATAAAATCAAGCTTTCATTGTTGTGTTTTATAGGTACAGTCAGGAAAGGAAGGATCTATGCTAGGTGGTTCAACAGAGGGGGTTTTACATTAAAAAAAAAAAAGTAAACTGGTTATAAAAGAAAGAGGGGGCACTGATGCAACTCAGAGATGAACAGTGGCAAAGTGACACAAGGAAGGTCATAGATACTACCTGAGACATGTCCTAAGCTGGAGGGAAGAGCTGCATCAAAAGGAGGCTTCCCTTCTCTCTTGCTCTTCAGTCTTCCATTAGGTCCTTCCATTCTTCCAGCCCTTTGGAGAAGACACTGGAAAGAGAGCCTGGAAAATGTAGTTCACAGGTCCTTAGCTCAGGTTCTCTTGAACCCTGAAAGCTAAGTAAGGCTTAAGTGCTAATGTATTACTGGGAGACAGGGCCCCAGGGAAGCAGGAGTGAGAGGAAAAGGGAATGGAGACATGGAAGCATGGAAAAACATCTCCCCCACTGAGGTGACGCATCCCTGGGCAGGACACTGCCTCACTGAGCACAACTCAGCTTCACCTAGATCTCTGGACAGACTTCTCAGACTGTTTATTGGAGAAAGAAAAGGAGAAAAATGTATACACTCCTGCTATTCTATTTTCTGTTTCCTGCGGTCAACGATTTTGCTCACTGGAAGGGACATCACCTGACCCCTCTAGGTGGCTACTGGTGGCTACTGTCCTGTTAAATGGACCTTCTTCAGATTTGAAAGCAGTGGGGGGAAAGGAAGCAGCTGTGGGTCTTACAGCTCCTGCTGTGGTGAGTGCAATGGAGGCAGTTCTGGAAGCATTGCCTCCTCTATGGGAGAGAGAGCCACCTGGAGATACCTTAAGAGGACACAGTAGTGGTAGAACTGAGGTGGGGTTGCAGAAGTGTCCAGAATGCCCAAGAGCATGGCCAAGGGCCTGACACAGGTCAGGCAAAAAGAATCTGAGGCAGCACATAAAATGTGGACTAAGGGTCTGCAAGTGAATAGCAAGGGCCTGGTATGTGTGTTGGTCTCCCACATCAAGCCTTCTGCTCTTTTCCTCTGTGTAGGGAAGGCAGGAAAGAGGTAAGAAGGGATGGAGAGGCAAAGGAAGTGACAGTGAAAGAAAGGAGCAGAGAGGCAGTAGAGATGGGGGACTAACATTTATCAAGCATATCCCTGTGCAAGTACAATAATGGATGGTTTACTGGCATCATTTCAATTCTTCCTTGAAACAACTCTTTTAAAGAAGGTATTATCACCCCATTTTATAGATCAGAAATCAGAGGCCCAGAGGGCTTGAGTCACTTGCCCCAAGGTTTCTCAGCTAGTAAATGCCGAGCTGGGCTTGGAGCCAACCCAAAGCTCTTATCAACCCACAGCCACATGTTGTTCAACCATCTTTCATTATATGAACTGGCATAATTCCTACAAATTTCAGTTGCTGAAGCTTATTTTCTCAATAGTTCACAACAAAATTATAAATAGAGATTCACTTTAAAAATGCTAAGGGAAACCAGAATCTAGAGTTAAGGGGGCAATAAGTATTAGAAGGCAGTTGGGAGACTCTGACAGAGATGTGGAAACTAGCAGAGAATCCCAAGGATAGAGTTCTGGAGTTTGCTCCCACTGGTCTCCTATTCTTTCTTTTCCCTTCTCTTCTCTTTTATTTTTTTCTTCCCTTAAGTTTTTTTGTTTTTTGATTCTCTACTGGTCCATGGGGTAGCAAAGAGTGGCATATGACTGAACGACTGAACTGAACTGAACTGAACTGGATTTGGGTGTTTCATTATGGAGAGTAAGGACCTCCACCTCCCCTTCTTTTGACCTGGCCAATCAAGATAGAACTATGGAGACATTAATGTCTCCATAATGTGAACATGGACTTTATCATAAGTGGTTCTTCATTACACATGCCATATTATCATATAGTAAAATATACTTTATATACATAAAAAGCCCCAATATACCTGTTTTTATAGACTGTATATTTCAGGACTGAGTTAACTATTTTTTCCCTGAACCATTTGAAAGTGAGGTACAAATATCATGAAACTTCATACCTCAGCTTTTGTTTTCTAAGAATAAAGGCAAATCTCACATGGCTATAAGACCAGCTAAGAAAGTTAGCAATAACATCATCAACTATAGTTGTCCTGTCCTCCTCAGCCTCCTCTTTCTGTGAATCAAAGCAAACTACCCATTTAAGTTGTTCACAGTAAACATTGATGCTTTTGAACTGTGGTGTTGGAGAAGACTCTTGAGAGTCCCTTGGACTGCAAGGAGATTCAGCCAGTCCATCCTAAAGGAGATCAGTCCTGGGTGTTCATTGGAAGGACTGATGCTGAAGCTGAAGCTCCAATCCTCTGGCCACCTGATTCGAAGAACTGACTAGTTTCAAAAGACCCTGATCCTGGGAAAGATTGAAGGCAGGTGGAGAAGGGGACGCCAGAGGATGAGATGGTGGATGGCATCATGGCTTGATGGACATGAGTTTAAGTAAGCTCCAGGAGTCGGTGATGGACAGGGAGGCCTGGTGTGCTGTCTGTGGTGTCACAGAGAGTCAGACACGACTGAGCGAACAGAACTGAACACATAGTTAATGCAACCAATGAAACAAAGACAATGGTTCTTTCATTATGTAGTATCTTCCAAAGTCCGCTGCAAGATAGCAGAGTCTCAATAAAAATTGTCCACAGAAATATAAAAAATTCTTTACCTGAGAAGCTTATGATTGCATAATAATGATGTGATCTGTCCCAGCTACTAAAACCATATTGGCTAAAATTTTGGAAACAATTGAAGACAAAATATTGAGGGTTTTATTATGTACATGAAATAGTGAAATTGTTATAGTCTCTTTGGGTGAAGAGGAAACTTTACTGGTCATGATGAGAAATTTTGTAGAATCATCATTAATTTATTCACAGTCACTCTGATGGCTTCATCTCTCAAGCTTTGACCAGTATTTAAGCTGGTCTCCTGGCTACTGGATTTTTTGATGATCCTTTTAGCCTTGCTGGGCTTCCCTGGTGGCTCAGATGGTAAAGAATTCGCCTGCAATTCAGGAGACCCAGGTTTGATCCCTGGGTGGTGAAGATCCCCTGGAGAAGGGAATGGCAACCCACCCCAGTATTCTTGCCTGGAGAATCCCACAGACAAAGGAGCCTGGCAGGCTATAGTCCATGGGGTTGCAGAAATCCAGACACAACTTAGAGACTAACACTTTCTTCTTTTCACTTTGGCCTCAGATCTAGCTTGTCTGCCACTTTTGGAGACAGGTGCTGATAGGAGCTGCCACTGAGTCCCATGACATGGAGCAGAGAAGGAGCCCAGCAGATCTCCTGTGTCTTGCAGGTGGCTGTGGCTGAAGCAGGGTCCAGAGTCTTTTTAAAGTAAACATTTATTGGCATATTACCCACATAAAGAAAAGTAGAGGAGAAAGGTAATAGCATGAGTATGCAGAGAACTCTTACTTCCAATCTTTGCTCTAGCAGATCCAACTGCCTGGAACTCTCCTGCACCGGATATATTCAGAGCTTCCTCCTTTCTTACTCTCAAGTCCTTACTAAAATGGCATACCTTTCTTAAAGAATTAATTTTTACTGGAGTCAAATGACCTATCTTAGTGAAACCTTATCTGACCACCACAAGCAAAATTGCAATCCCCAGTTCCAGGTGCCTCCTCCCTAACAAGACTGGGACTAAGATGAGGCAAGTCAGGAGCCTACCACGCATACGCTAAAGAGATCTGCCCACCCCTATCCCGACTCCACTCAAGATCTTGCAAGTGCAGGGTGGACCCCACATGCTGAAAGGTTTAAGTGCCTCTAAAGTCTGATACCTAGGCCTCTTGCCTCCTATTGATTCCTGTCCTATACCCAATTTCTCTTTCTTGCTGTGTTTTTCTCAAAGCCCTTCTCTAGAATGAGAACTTCTCAAAGATAAGGATATGATCTAGTCACTGATGGTCTCTAGCCTTGATGCAGTGCCTGGCACTCTGAAAGCATAATGAGAATGAATGAATGGCTAAATGATTGACTGCATATACCCTGCAGAAGCATTTCATTCCTTCTTCTTTTTTTTTTTTTTTAAATTTTCTTTACTTTATTGTGTTGGTTTTGCCATACATTGACATGAATCCGCCATGGGTATACATATCTTCTTCTATCGGTATACTTACTCTAGTCTGTCAGAGTTTTGAGCTTCTTAACCTCAGTGATCATCAGGTCTTCTCATTTATCTGTCCCTTTGCATTGTACCATGTCTGACACACTGGGCCGCTAAATAAAGGTTGGATAAGTGAATAAATATCTGACAACTTCTGAGATGTAGTTTTGGTTCTTGATGGAACGTATCATCACTGTGATAACTGTTTTTACACTAGGAAGAGCCTAGATCTTGACAATAACTGGAGATGATGTGACTGAGGTTTGCACAAGCTGCTGACCCCTCTACAGCTGTTTCCTCACCTGAAAAATGTACATAATTAACTTCACTCCATGGAATGGTTGTGAACGTTAGTGTAATTCTGTACAGAGTTCCTCACACATGGACTGGTTCAATATATGTCCATTTTTGTGATCATTTTATATTCCTATATGATTTTTGTTACAGTTTACCTGTAATAAATTATAATGTATGGATTTTTCTAAATTGATATTTTTCTATAGTCCTTGCCAAGCTTTCAATCCCTCCTATTTTTTGTTTTCTCAAATTCTTTATTTTCATTTCTCCTGTTTATGTCCTATTCCTTATTATTTATCTCTTTCCTTTCACATACATTATTGAATAATTAACATCTGCCAAGAACTGTGCTAGCACTGTGAATGCAAAGGAAAGCTTAACATCGGCTGGTTTTTCTACAGACCTCGTTAGGTAGGACCCATGTCTTTATTCCATTTAGTTTTCCAGGCATTTCCCTCCTGAAGAAAATGTCTGTTTCCTTTAATGTATTGTTACTTTTCCTTCATTATGTTCTCCTGATGCTGTTTACTTTCTTTTATCCTTTTTCTAAATAAAGCTTAAACTAAAAAAATCCTTCAAGTTATTCTGAAATGTATTCATAAAAAGAACACTTGATTTCCTATGGCATAAATAAGACTCCTACAGTGTATATGGAATTGAACCGTAGCCTTGTGTGAAGCAGCAAGTCATCTAGTCTTGCTGACAATAAACAGCACCAGTACACAGGAGGTAAAAGGAATCGAAGCAGTTCTTGTCTCTTGGGAAGTCTCGGTCCTTCAAGGAAAATTTCAGTGAAACATTAAATCTCTTATGATGACTCAGGGCTGTCATAAAAAGTGTTTTACTGTAACAAAAATGAAACAATACTTTATTCAGTTATTGACTATATACCACATGCAAAAGAAATATCACTTAGTATAAATATATAAAATAATTTAAAATATTTGTGCTATGAGGAGATGGAAACATGAGACAATAATTTAAGAATTTTTTTGTGTCTGAATGAAGCGTTATCTATCATATACATGTGGGTCCTCCCAGCAGCCCAGATGGTAAAGAATCTGCCTGCAATGCAGGGGACCTGGATTCGATTCCTGGGTCAGGAACAGCCCCTGGAGGAGGAAATGGCAACCCACTCCAGTATTCTTGCCTGGAGAATTCCATGGACAGAGGAGCCTGGCGGGCTACAGTCCATGGGTTCACAAAGAGTCAGACAGGACTGAGTGACTAACAGTACTCTTTCTATCATATACATGTGACACAGTTAGTGGGTGAAAGCTGACTAACTTGTGGTAATAAAATACCAACTATATCTTATTAGTAATTACAGAGGATTCTAAATAAGATAATGTTTCAAAGGGTTCATTGCACCAGAAATATTTCCTGGAGCCTGTGTCAGGACTCCAATGTAGTGACATAGATGAACTGATGGAGGAAAGAGGGTTCTCTGAATGGAAAAGAAAATTTTTTCTTTTATTACAATATATTTATTTCTTTACTATATTGTTGCATATTAAAACCATGGATTAAACAACATACGCTCTCTCTCTCTCTTGCCCTCCTTAAAATCTGTTCTCCAAACGGTAGCCATAATAATCCCTATAGAAAGAAAGTCAGATGAAAAATAAATCAGATGATGTATCTGCCCTACTTGAAACCTTCTCCAAAACAGTTATATAGACACTACTGAGGACCTAATGTCTCTTTGGTGGACTTATGTAAGAAATTATTAGCAGTCAGACTCAGGTGCAGAAACAAGGACTGGGGTCTAAGTAAACCCCTGACCAAAAAGCTTATATTTTTAAGATATTAGAAAAAGGAGGCACTAAATTTCCTTGAGTGGCTTAATTACGTTTTTAAAAAAGACTCAACTCAACCCTTATTCACAGGGTACCTACTGTATGTTCTTGGTACATTTCTTGATGACTGTGATCTGAAAACAGTGAAAGGAGGGCATGATTCCCTTCCCCTAGGAGCCCAGAGCCCACAATGATAGTCTTGGCAGTTGTGTGCATGTTACTCTGGAGTGAGAAGAAATTAAAGCCATGTTACAGGATTAGAGTCAGGGACCAAAACCCAGCATGCCATTTCCTTCTCCATGAGATCTTCCCAACCCAGAAATCAAACCTGGGTCTCCCGCATCACCTGGGTCTCCTGCATCACCCATGGCAGACTCTTTACCATCTGAGCCACCAGGGAATCTTAAGTCTGGAGGGGTAGCTGAGAGACAGAAAAGACAAGTCCCATAATTTAGGTGTTATATAGCAAAAGTGCACATATTTGGTGGCTGAATAAGAAGGAATAACAAAAAAATTCCATCTGAGCAGTTCCTTTTTCATTATTTATTAAAGGTATAAGCTAATCATTTTTTACACACTTATTCAGTCATTCTAAATCTAATTTTAAGTATTTTTCCATGTGGCAGTTACCCATAGGATCTATTTTTCACTAGTCATCTTGCATAAATACATTTGTTTAGAATTATTATCTTTGGAATTTGTCTAATTCATAGTATTCATTTTATAGTTAAGAAAAAGATAAAGCTGATTGAAGAGATAGACACTATTTTGTACTTCTTATATTAACTAAAATAATAAAGCATTACTTTTTAAATTTTTCCATAGCATTAGAAAAATTTATAATTTGTAATACAGTATGAATTTGTCATGCTTACTCTGAGGATAGATGTGGATTTTTCAGAAAGACAATTTGAGTCTACTTTCTAGAGTTATTTGAAAGTAAAAGAAGAAAAAGAAAAACTTATAGTTTCTGAAAATATACTGTCATGGGATATTTTTCATGTAAGTTTAAAATAGTGGCTGATTGATATATTTTGACCTGATCTACAAGAAGATGATTTTATCCTCACAAAGGATAAGGTTTATGTGATTTTAAGTTATGGCAATATTTACTGTTTAATTTCTGAGTTTACATACGAGAACATTTGATAATGTCTAACATATTAGGGTCCCATCACTTCATGGCAAATAGGGAAACAATGGAAACAGTGAGAGACTTTATTTTGGGGAACTCCAAAATCACTGCAGATGGCAACTGCAGCCATGAAATTAAAAAACAGTTGCTCCTTGGAAGAAAAGCTATGACCAACCTAGACAGCATTTTAAAAAGCAGAGGCATTACTTTGCCAACAAAGGTCCATCTAGTCAAAGCTATGGTTTTTACAGTGTCATGTATGGATGTGAAAGTTGGACCATAAGGAAGGCTGAGCACCAAAGAACTGATGCTTTTGAACTGTGGTGTTGGAGAAAACTCCAGAGAGTCCCTCGGACTGCAAGGAGATTCAACCAATCCATCCTAAAGGAAACCAGTCTTGAATACTCATTGGAAGGACTGATGCTGAAGCTGAAGCTCCAATACTTAACTGGCTTATTTGAAGACCCTGATGCTGGGAAAGATTGAGGGCAGGAGTAGAAGGGGATGACAGACTGTGAGATGGTTGGATGGCATCACCAACTCAATGGATATGAGTTTGAGTAAACTCTGGGAGTTGATGATGGACAGGGAAGCCTGGTGTGCTGCAGCCCATGGGGTCACAAAGAGTCAGTCACAACTGAGTGACTGAACTGACTGAACATGTTAGGGAAAGACTTCAATTTCCAGCCATGAGAGAGTTAAAAAGTTCAGATAGCATTCTGCTGTAAACAATCAGAAAACTTGACACAATATATGAAATAACTGTGTTCAGACATTGGAAAACAGTGTATGACCTTGATTTCAAAGAATTGAAAGGAAACAGAGAAGTGAACCCTAAAATCATTCAGGCTTTCTGTCTGGAGGCAATTTCTTGGTTGTTGTTTAGTGAGAAAGAACACAAACACAGTTTGGCTATCTTGATAATTTAAGAAGACAGAAACCAAGGTTTGGGAGAGCCACAGCAGATAGAATCTGTAGGGCAGAGAAAGGAAGAAAATGAATCAATGCAGAAAAAGAGTCCCAGCGGTTGGCCTATGAGTTCCCATCAGTATGTGACTCTCTCTGCACAAGTATGAAGTGGAAGTGTTAGTCGCTCAGTCGTGTCTGATTCTTTGTGACCCCGTGGACGTAGTCCGCCAGGATCCTCTGTCCATGCAATTCCTCAGGCAAGAATACTGGAGTAGGCAGTCATTCCCTTCTCCAGGGAATCTTCCCCACCCAAGGATTGAACCCTGGTCTCCTGCATTGCAGGTAGATTCTTTACCATGTGAGCCACCAGGGAAGTCCCCTGCATGAGTATAGCAGAATTCAAAAAGTCCAAGGAAAGAAAAATTACTGGGATGCTGGATTCCCAGAGGCCCCACAAGACCAAGAATTGTCCCAGTTTCCATAAGCCAGAGTAGAGATACCATGCTGAATACACAGAGCTAAGCAGAGAGCCCAGCAAGATCACATTTTATAATAACGATAAGCTATTCCTAGATTAGAGAATATTCGAGACTTGGCCTAAAAGATGAAAAACAAGGCTCAAACGAGCCACAGGTAAGCAGGCTGCCTGCTAGAACAAAGGCCAACACTTAAAGAAAAAAAAACTCCAACACTCTATACCTTAGGTACAGCATCTGGTTAAAAAATTTTAGACCTATGACAAAGTGAGAAAATGTGACACATAACCAGAAAGAAAATAAAGTGATAGAAACAGTCCTAGATATTATGTTGAAGATGGAATTAATAGTCAGATTAAAATGCATACTATAAATACATACAAAAGGGTTTAAAAGAAAACATGCATATCATGAGAAGACACATGGAGATGGATTTTAAACAATGAAAAACAAAGAGTATTAGAAATGATATTTTAAACAATAAGATTAGCAACATATTAGACATTACAGTAGTAAAGATCAGGGAGCTTACAACATAACAGTATAAAAAAGAAAAATGTACTTTCACTTTTCTGAGAACTATTAATGCATATTAATATATATATATAATGATAACATTCAACTGTTTGATTCTGTTTATAAAAGAAATGATTATTGAAAAGCCTCAACATGGAGTGAACTGAAATTCACATCTGAACTCTAATACAATGAGGTATACTTCAATCCATATATTTGAGGTTCCTCAATATGTACGATTTTTTTGGAAAGCTAGCATATGAAGTATCCCTGTGTTATAGGTCATACGGAAAGGGGAAGTCAGTTGCTGCTGGATTTGCACTGCCTGCAAAGAGAATGAGTATGTGCAAGATGAATTCACCTGCAAAGCTTGTGACTTGGGATGGTGGCCCAATGCAGATCTGACAGGTAAGAACTGTTTCACTTGTCAACCTTGTCTTGAACAAGGACATTGTCCTCCGCAATGTGCCTGTTGTTTAAAATGTGAGTGATTAACTCACATCTTTTTCAGTATTTGTTTACATTTACTGCTCATGCCAAAGGTACACTTAGAGCTCTTAAAAGTTTTCCATCATCCATATTGAAAGTTTATTTAAATATAAATAAAAGTATATTCAAAGGGTTTTCTTGTATACCAGTTGTTCCTGTTTTTCTTTTTATAATTTTTATCTGAAGATATTTCTAGTAACCTGAATTTATATTTGCAAATATTTCTTGATCATCTAAGGTAAAAAAATAAGTGAAACATGGCCTCAGCTTTATTTTACTTAACATATATCAGGGAAGAAACATGTAAAAATACAAAACAAAATAGTTATTTTAATAGTGTGCTTAGATATTCTGTCATGACCAACTCTGCAGCCCTGTGGACTGTAGCCCACCAGGCTCCTCTGTCCATGGGATTCTCCAGGCAATAATACTGGAGTGGGTTGCCATTTCTTCCTCCAGTGGATCTTCACAACCCAGGGCTCGAACCTGAGTCCCCAGCATCTCTTGCATTAGCAGGCAGATTCTTTACCCCTGAGACATGTGGGAAGCCTCTATTTTAATAAATGTTTTCCATGCTCTACTCTCTACCTGGAATTTCTTTCATCTCCTTGTCTGCCTGATAAATTTTACAGTAGCTTATAAATGTATTTTGACATAGACATTTATTAACTACTGTAAAGCTTGTTAGGCAGACACAGAGATTTAAAAAAAAAGTCCAGATAGAAACTAGAATATGGGAAACATGAAAGCATGTAGTACATTTGGGGAAAACCATGGAATAAGTATATGGGGTTGTTTGGTAAATACAAGGGCCTAGTAGAGATGTGGTCAGAAATGAGACTGGATGAGGACACTGGAAGCAAATGGTAAGGAACTTCTGTAAGAACTTATTCGAAATGTTTGGATTTGGGCTTCAAGCATAGGAGAACCACAGAAGCATTTAAAGTGGTGAATGATGTCATGATGTTGGTGTCTCCGAAAGATAACCATGGTGGCAGTGTGGGCAAGGGTAGTGAACCTAAACTGAAAACAGAGAGGAGTGGGGAAGCTACAGTGTCGGTCCGAATGAGTAATTTCAAAGGGTGTGAACAGAGCAGCTGGATGGATGTAGAGAGGAATAAATGAATGCAGGAGACGACTTACTCGTAAAATCAGGGGGATTTTTGTGGATTGATTACCCAAGTTTATAAGCTTCCCCAAGAGTAATGTTCAGGTATGAGATTTTTGGGGCTTCCCAGATGGCGCTAGCGGTAAAGAACCCACCTACCAGTGCAGGAGATCGAAGAGACACAGGTTCAGTCTTTGGGAAGGGAAGATCCCCTGGAGGAGGAAATGGCAACCAACTCCAGTAGTCTTGCCTGGAGAATCACAGGGACAGAGGAGCCTGGCGGGCTACAGTCATAGTGTCCCACAGAGTTGAACTCGACTGAAGCCACTTAGCATGTACATATGAGTTTTGATTCCCAAAAACTCTGATATGAGCTTACAGATGACACATGTGCCACAGATGTTGTTCACAAATTTTAAGAGTGATAGAACCACAGAAACTTTGAGTTCATAGAGACTTTATCATCTGAATAACGCAATCCTTCATTTTAGAACATGAAAGCCAAGGCTTGGAGAGGTGTACTTGTGTGCCCAGAGTTGTAACTAGTTAGAAGCAGGTCCTAGTTCATTGACTGCTGATCCCACGATTCCCTGGGTGCTGTCAAAAAGCTTTAGGGTAACACTCACGACTGCTGTTTACTTTTTCACTTCTTCCCAAATCAGACTCTGAAACTAAGAAATTGTGTGGCTTATTCAGCAGACATAAAAAATGGCTACCTGAGTAGAACAAGGTCAATAATTAAAATTATACTTTTTAAAGTAAGAGACCATGTAAAATGTTAATACGGTTAGAAAATGAATATCAAAGCTTTTAGCAATCACCTGGTACAAAGGCCATTTTAAAATGAAAAGAAATTAGAATGTTTTTGAAGGTACAAACTCTGTTTCACCTGTTTTTTAATTCTCTTGCTGAAAGCTGGTTTTCAACTTCAAACATGCCTAAAAATCACCCAAGAATTATTCATCTGCAGAGATCCCCATTCACTAGGTCTGAGACGGGACCCATCAGATTCTAGTCCCTGTTGCATCCCTTGGGAAACTCTGGCTTACAGCCTGGTGCCTTGAACATGCATAATTACTGCCTGATAAATGTTTGTTCTATTGAGAGAATTAGAGAGAAGGAACTTACCCAAATTCATCTAGTCAATACAGATGGTTAATACGAGATGCCACCTCAAGAATCCATGAATTTTTGTCTCTGAGTCTAAAGCCCTTCCTTTCACCCTGCATTTATCTCAAGGTTGCATGTGTTGGACTGACTTGAAGAAGCTTTTCTAACCTTGTTCTGGACACAAGCCCCCTCCCCCACATGTTCACGTCTTCACGAACTGATCTTCTTTCTCAGTGTATGCTTCGTGTCCTGTTTATCTTGAGAAAGCAGTCTCCTTAGATCACCCTTGTGCTTGAAAACTAGGTTTGACTTCAGAGTCAGTCCTCTCTGCTTTTTGACTGAGACCACAGCTGACAAAAAAGAGAATCAAAGAATCAATCAAAGACTTTCTAGGATTAATCTTAAATGTCAGAAGTCTTGGCTTTGAGGAACAAGCTTTCCTCTTATCTACATTTTTGGAGCTTCCCCAGACTTTTCCTACTGTCTCAGCTTCCCTTTAATTGAGGCTTCTATGTCTATCCAATATTAAAATAGAAAAAAAACTTTTTAAAGATCTAATATAATAACAGAACTCAAAGTCATATGTTTTATCCCCTAGAGATCTTCCATTGTGGATATATTGTCTGTCAACTGTCAAGTGATGACCATCATAGATTAGCAAGAATTAAAAAAAAAAACTTCCTTAATTACAAATAGATGAATTTTAATGCAATTATCTTTCTAGGAAATTAAATCTACTATCATCCATCATATGTATAAAAATCATTCTAACATTCAAAAAAGTTGAGCCAAGCAACAGCCCATTCTGCCTTTATCTGGTTACAACAGGCAAGTGGCTAAATTTGGATCATATATCCAAATTGTGTCACAACTCATGTTTAAGATCTTTCAGAATATGCATCTCTCATCCTCATTTCTACTTAGTTTTAATGGCACCTAGTGTTTCTGCAACCCTTCCACTCTTTCACATGAACGGAAAATGAGGTCTAATTTGCCACTTACCGGGTGCCACGTCAGGCTCAGAGCAAGGGCGCGGTTCATGGCAGTGTTTTTGACTGTTGCCACGGTAACAGTAGTTGTGAAAAGAGAAGACTCACAGGCAGAGAAAAGCAAAACTCAGTAAAACACTAAGAGGAGTATATACATTGCCTTTAAGTAAGTGTTTTATTTTCATGAGTGGATTTTTTGAACTGAACTTAAGTTAAAATGAGAAATCATTCTTTGGAAAATAGTGCTTTTGACTGAAGGTAAGGCTTGTTAAAAATATGCTTAAAATCATTTTACGAGATAACTTTTCATATATGCTCCAAAGACTAAAATTAATGAATAAAAACATGTTAACAAGTGAGTCTTTATTCTCATTAGGATATGTTGCTATTTGGCTATGAAGAAAAAAAAAAGTATGTTTCTTAGAGAAAGTGTCTTCTGAAGCTGTTAATAAGCTTCTCATGTTTTCTTCTTGGGAAAATGCACATTTTAATGCAGCATTTAAATTTCACACTTTACTTCTTATGGTGCAAAAACAGAGATTTCTTCTGCCATGATATACAACTTGATAATAGTTTAACAATTCATGGACCAATTATAAGAAACCCAATGCTACTTATTCCTTTTAAAAAGTCAAATAGTATAAATTAATTCCTCATAAAGTCACACTACCTTAAACCTTACAATAAAAATAAAAATACTGTTATAGAAATTAACTTTTAACTATTTTCCCCTACCTAACAGTTGTAGCCACCTCTCATGTTATCTACTTATTTATTTACTTTTGTATTATACACAACCACCTTCTTTGTGCCAGCTATGTTTTTGAGATATTGGGACATATGGGTGAATGAGACAAGGTTTATATCCTAGAAGACAAACTTCATATAAAACTAGATATGTAAGCAGACAATTATAAGTCCTGGAACAGGACTATGTACAAAATATCATATGTGTACAGAGAATAAAAGCAATCATCTTTTCCCTGGCAAGAGAAAGAGGAAGGGACATTTGAGCTTAAAGATTGAATAACAAATAGGATTTCCCCTTGTAGGTAATTTATATTAATGTAATAATGTTAGAGAAAACATTCCAATGAAGCCTTATGCAATTGTGAAGCAGTATTGTAAATGTTATTAAACGCCCCTACACACTTTAGGTGGAATAATTGTGGCCTCTCTTTGTTTCTTGTTTCATATTACATTTGTCTTTACTTAATTGAAAGGAATTCAGATATTAAATTTTAACCTCCTCTAATGCATTGGGATGTTATAAGTGAGCCAAAATTTAGTTCAAAAATTAGAAGTTAACCCTTGTCCTTTTGCTCAGTAACTTGTAGTCTGCTAGAAGGAAACTGACTTGTCTGGGGTAACTCTAACCATGAACATTGCCAGGTCCTTAAATTCTCAGTGCGTTAGATATAGTATGCACAACTCCTATTAAAGTCTTCTCATGGTGGGTGCCAGGTAGGCTCAGGGCATTCACTCTAAACCACTGATTGAATTTAGCTGCCACCCCTTCTAGTCCTGGAATTACCAAACACTTGGAGGATGGGAAATCCTTCTCTTTAAAAAAAAAAAAAACAGGCCAAAAAAGTACATTGCCTCACATAACATATATGGACAATGGATATTTTGTCTAATTCCCTCAAAATATTGAAACTAGCCCTTCTCAAATTTAGGATGTCTCAAAAAAATGAAAAAAAAAGAAAGGAAAGGAAAGAAGAAAACACAATTTTTAAGAAGGTTATTCAAAATGTAAATTGTCAATCCCAATCCCCAAGTGATCCTGTTTTGGGTGGTCCTGGATTGGCATTGAAAATCCTGCTTTTTGCATAGGAAAAGGAATCTAGGATCTTTGCAAGAGATAAAGCAATCTTAATGGTGGGGCAGGTATACTGCTTTGGGGTACTGTTATGATAAACTGCGACTGTTGCAACACAAGAATACTTAGACTTCTACCAGAAGGGTGGCTTTCTTCACTTGTGTATAGTACAGTGGGTAGGGTAGGCTTAATTCACAGCTAGACTTGGAAGGCTGATTACCTATGGAGATGGCTGAGTATCAGTCTTTAGTTTCTGGTTCTCTTAATGCGTATGTGTTAGTTGCTCAGTTGTATCTAACTCTTTGCGACCCGTGGACTGTAGCCTGCCAGGCTTCTCCGTTCAGGGAATTCTCCAAGCAAGAATACTGGCGTGTGTTGCCATCTCCTTCTCCAGGCCAGTGGACTTTTAAACTTTGCACTGGTTACATTAAGGGAGCTAGGATTTATGATTTGTGGTTTATTTATTTATTTATTTTTTTAAAATTGTTTTTGCCATACATTGTCATGATATCACCATGGGTTTACATATGCTTCCCCTCCGGAATCCCCCCCCCTCTCCCCTCCCCCCCCCCCCCCGGGAAATCTCGCTGCACCAGTCCCGAGCATCAATCCTGGGCTGGCGATTGATTAGACACATGACAATTAACATGCTTCAATGCCCTTCTCCCATATCATCCCACCCTTACCCTCATCCACGAAGTCCACGAGTCTATTCTATACATCTGCGTTCCTTTTGTTGTCTCCCATGTTGGGTTCTCGTTACTGTCTTTCTAAATTCCATATATATGCGTTAATATACTGTATTGTTGTTTTTGCTTCTGGCTTACTTCACTCTGGATAATGGGCTCCAGTTTCGTCCATCTGAGTAGAATTGCTTCAAATGAATTTTTTTT
>ML660777.1:2915816-3060036 GCA_007570785.1 Antilocapra americana | reverse complement strand
GTACCACAGCTTTCTTATCCATTCATCAGTTGATGGGCATCTAGGTTGCTTCCTGTCCTGAACATTGGGGTACACGTGGCTCTTTCAATTCTGGTTTCCTCGGTGTATATGCCCAGCAGTGGGATTGCTGGGTCATATGGCAGGTCTATTTGCAGTTTTTTAAGGAACCTCCACACTGTTTTCCATAGTGGCTGTACTAGTTTGCATTCCCACCAACAGTGTAAGAGGTTTCCCTTTTCTCCACATCCTCTCCAGCATTTATTACTTGTAGACTTTTGGATGGCAGCCATTCTGACTGGTGTAAAGTGGTACCTCATTGTGGTTTTGATTTGCATTTCTCTGATAATGAGTGATGTTGAGCATCTTTTCATGTGTTTGTTAGCCATTTTTATATCTTCCTTGGAGAAATGTCTGTTAAGTTCTTTGGCCCACTTTTTAATTGGGTTGTTTATTTTTCTAGAATGGAGCTGCAGGAGTTGCTTGTATATTTTTGAGATTAATTGTTTGTCTGTTGCTTCATTGGCTATTATTTTCTCCCATTCTGAAGGCTGTCTTTTCACCTTGCTTATAGTTTCCTTTGTTGTGCAAAAGCTTTTAATTTTAATTAGGTCCCATTTGTTTATTCGTGTTTTTATTTCCAATATTCTGGGAGGTGGGTCATGGAGTATCCCGCTTTGGGTTATGGCAGAGAGTGTTTTGCCTATGTTATCCTCTAGGAGTTTTATAGTTTCTGGTCTTATGCTTTGTTTTTCTTTCTCTTCCTTATCTTTCTTTCTATCTTTTTCTTTGTAATAGTATTTTGAGAATCCCGTCTTTACTCTAGATTTTTAATCTTTGCCTATTAGTATTGGGTATCGACTTTGTACCTTTAAGGACCCAAGCTCCAATACTCATCGTTACCTTGGAGTGAGATCAGTGGCTTGACTGCTCTCTCCCCATTCTTGTCTCTCCTTTTTTCCTTTTTTTGTTTTTTCTTTTTCTTTTCTCTTTTCTTCTCCTACCAAGACACCTTCAACATCCTCTTCCTCTGTATATTCTCTACCCAACTCTGGGACTCTGCTTGAGAGTTACCAGCTGTGAAGAACACTGAAATAACTGACCACTGGCTGGATCTGTCTCTATCCATCTGACTCTCTCCTTTCTCTCTCTGGTCAATTCTGTCTCCTTCCACACTCTTCACATTTCGATATAACTCTGTGAACATCTCCAAGGGATCCAGGCTGTGGAGGGCACACAGAGGAGCAATCACTGGCCACTTCACTCCCTCACCATCGGATTCCTCTCTTCTCCTTCTGGTCCATGCCATGTAACTCTGTGTACCTGACAGGGTGTCCCTCACTGTGAAGAAACTTCTCATCACTAAACTAGAGGTTCTGCCACCATCAGTGCAGAGATAAAAGAGCCCTGAGGCTACTGGAAGACAGGAGACTAAACCCAGACCCTGAGAATTCCAGAAAACTCCTGGATCCAAGGGTTAATTAATCGATAGGAACTCATCAACCTCCTCCATACCAAAACTGAAATTAATCAACCCCCAAGGGCCAACAAGCTCCAGAGTAAGATATACCAAGCAAATTCCCCAGCAACGTAGGAACACTGCCAGGAGCTTCAATACACAGGTTGCCCAAGGTCAAGCCAAGTCCACCGACACCTCAAATCTCTTTACTGGACACTCCATTGTTAGTTACAGTGAGGAAACCCAGATCCACCCACCAGAACACCACACAAGCTTTCCCATCCAGGAAACTTCTACAAACCACACATCTAACCCCTCCCATAGTGAGGAACCCCCACAATAAAGGGGCAACACAGCAAGATAAACAAGATGAAAAAGCAGAGAAATACCCAGCAAGTAAAAGAACAGGATAAATACCCCCTAGACCAAACAAAAGACGAAGAGATAGGATGTCTATATGATTTGTGGTTTAAAGTTTGAAACTCTGCTAGTGACAACCAAAGTTAGTTCATTTACTGATGCATATTTTATTAGACAGGTCGACTTGGCTATACAACTTGAGGGGCACGAAAGACTTCAATGAGAATTTCTATCTTGTGCTATCTCAGAATCAATGTTCATTGTGCAGATTTTGGTAAATCAATCCACCGATAAAGCATGCCCTTGTTGGAATGAGCCCATGTTACATTTGAGAAGTGCCAGTTTTGATATCTTGAGAGAATTACACAAAATATCCATCATGTCCACATATGTGAGGTAATGTACTTATTTGTCCTGTTTTGAGGTTTAAGGAGGAGAGTTATCCAACCTCCAGGGGTACCTGGATACCTCTCAGTCCCTGGCTGCTAACCTGCACTGTCCTTCTCTCCCTGTACTTTTCCTTTTGACTTTGAATGAAGACATTACATGAGCATGTTCTGTGAGTTTTCTGAATCTTTCCAAGTATTTGAATTTATGAAATATTTGCACATACAAAGATTGTCCTAATACTGTACTTAACAATAGTATTGAGTTAGCGTATGATTGTCTCTAGTAAAACCTAGGTTTAGACAAGTACTTATTACCAGTAAGGAGAACATTAAGGACAAAAATTGTATAATTTTAATCAGTCAAAAAGAAAAGTATGAATAAGCAATAAAATACAAAACAGAGTATGATACATGCAGGAATCTGAAGATAATCCTGCCCAGAAGACCATGCGTAATGATCATGTTGCTTCAGTGTTCTTGCATTAGTCGTTAGTTTCCATGAGCCTTCAGCTTCTGGAGGTTATCTGAAAATCCTCAGGTTAAAATCAGTTAGAAATGCAATCTCCAGCAGTATTAAGCTTCCCTTTTATTTGTTCAAAAGTTTGAGAATGAGAACAGCTTTATATAACTTAAATTCATGAATAAATGTTCCAGTGAAATGTTTCCATATCCCTAGATTGGTAAGTTGGAACATGATTGCTAACACTACAATTCTAATCATATTTTAGTCATTATAAGCGTTGTGGTCAGTCAACAGGGGAATGCTTCAGAAAATATTCACCCTGTTTAAACTAATGCATATTTATAAACCATGGAAAGAGAAAACTGTAGGCAATGCATTTGGAGTTACTCACAGGATTCTTTTGCAATTGTGTCAGTCAATGTCCCCACCTTTACAGTTTTCCCAGATTAATTTAATTACAAATGAAGCATGAACTGGTCGCATCTGCTATCCTGGAAATGTTTTCCCATTAGTGTTTAATTTTGTGGCCAATTTGTTTCTACTGAAATGAATTCTTTCATTTTCTTCCATCAGAATTTTGTCTAGTGTCTATTGGATATTTCATGTGGTGCTGCCAGAGAGCCATTCTGGCTTTGCCAGATAACATCCTTGTAGATCTGGCGTTTCTTTTAAGAATTTCTTTACTGGCTAACCTTCATGTTACTGTAACTGAATTCTTGAACTTCTCTATCACACAAAATATCCATCCCGTCCACATATGTGAGGTAATGCACTTGTTTGTCCTGTTTTGTTATTATTAATACACTCTTTATCATTGTTTCTATGAGACTTGTGTAACGGCTCTTAGAGTAGTCTGTATAGTATAATCATCTCTAAAATATTTACATTATATTTTACAATACTAGTAGTAGCCTTTATAGTACCTTTTTTTAATACTACAGGTCTGAACTTTTATGGCAGCAATTATTTTATATAACATCAACACATCAAGAAACTAATATTAGTGTTTATTTTAAAAAATAATTGAAAACTTTTTAAAATGTGTTTTTATAGTATTTAAAGACTTTTTTAAGTGTGTCTTTATAGTGTTAAATAAATGGATTATTCTGAAATCATACCAGTTAATAGCTTATATATCTGCCTCTTTTCTTTTAAAATTTGATGGGATACAGGGAAGCCAAAATTTGGTTATTAAAAATATTTACATTGTGGTAGAGTACTGCATTTTATAATACTGGCTGGACTACTTATTATATATTAAACTTGTGGTTTTCTTTTTAGTTTTAGTATAAGACCCATGGTGAAACAATGTTAATATTTAGTACTGGGTATTCAAAATTCTGTTTGACAAGGACACCCCTTGAATAACATAAACACAATCCTGAGATTCTCCTCCTTTGGTTATAGAGCTTAATTATGCTCACTTGTTACATCAGTGAATAGCAATATGGGAAGAATTAGCAACAGTTCATAACTAGCTAATTAGCAGAAAATGTTGGACAACTTCAGTTAATAATAGGGATTTATTACACGTGGTACAAGGACTTGAAGACCTTGTACAAAACCTAAAGATATTTTGACTAAGTTAGTTTATGCCTGCAATTATCCTTAGGAAAAGAGACTAAGCATTGGCTATGGAATTAAGAGGTTGGCTTCAAAGGGTAAATTCATTATCTATTGCTGGGCAACAAATTATCCCCAAACAAATTACCTCCAAACTTGGTAGCTTACAATGATACACATTTATTATCTCACAGTTTCTGTGGGTCAGAAATATGGGGACAGTTTAGGTGAGTTCTCTGCTTCATAATCTCTCACAAAGCTAAATCTTGAAGTATCAGCTATGGATAGTGTCTAGTCTCAAGGCTTGATTGTGGAAGGGTGCACTTCCAAATTCGCTTAGCTAGATATTGGCAGAATACAATCATCAAAGACTTGAATTTAGGGCTTCAGCTTTGTTTTTGTTCTTTTTCTGCTGACGATTGGGGATGAGGACTGCTCTCAGTCCCGTGCCATGTGGACATTAGCAAAATAGGAGTTGTTTCATCAGAGCCAGCAAGAGAGTCTGCTACAGGATGAAGACTGTTATCTTATATAGCTTAATCATGGGAGAGACAGCCTATAAACTTTGCTATATTCTATAGAAAAGAAGCAAGTCATAGGCCTACTTCACACTCAAGGGGAGGGCATTACACATGGACATGAATCCCAGGATGTAGGGATCGATCTGAATCATCTTAGAAGCTACCTACCACAATGAACAATAATTTTGATATTGCCATACTGTTCATTTCATTTACTCAGTGGCTCAGAAGGTAAAGAATCTGCCTGCAATGCAGGAAATCTGGGTTTGATCCCTGGGTTGGGATGAACCCTTGGAGAAGGGCATGGCAACCCATTCCAGTATTCTTGCCTGGAGAACTCCATAGATAGAGGAGCCTGGTGGCTACAGTCCATGGGGTCTGCAACGAGTCGGACTTGACTGAGAGACTAACATTTCACTTTTTCACTTTCACTTTTCTCTCTTTCGTACTGTTAATATATCTAGATCATGATGTAGCATTTTCATATTTATACAAAAATTAAAGATTTGTGGTGATCTAGATATAATAATCTGCATGCTTATGTGCTCTGTTTTAATTCATCTTCCTATTTCTGTGGAGTCTTCTGTCCATAGGAATTCTAGGACACAAGGCATTACTTGGATAATGTCTTTAAGTATACATAGTATGGACAGGGAGGCCTGCTGTGCTGCGGTTCACAGGGTCGCAAAGAGCCGGACACGACTGAGCAACTGAACTGAACTGATAGGTATTTTTATGATTAAATCAGCTATAACTTGACCATGTGCAAGAACTGTAGCACATCTTGTCTGACAGTAAACCTTACATGTTAGAATTGTGGGTTTTGTGTCACCGAGAATAATGTATTCTTATGATAATAGTCCCAAAGTCCCAGTTATGTGTTGGTGCATAAGATTTTCACTATTTTATTAAACCAAGGTATTTGATGTTCTATTAATAGTGAAACTATTCATAGACATTAAAGGTATCTATATCAATAACAAAGAAATATTATTTCCTCTGGGAGTTCAGAGGACAGACAGTGTCTTCCCCAGAGTTTAGTGATTAGACAGACTTTAGGCAGTTGTCCTGAGTTTTACTAATATGAGGTGATGATTCTTTTTTTTAAATTGGAGGTTAACTGCTTTACAATGTTGCATTGGTTTCTTCATCATAACAGTGTGAATCATCCGCATGTATGCATGTGTCCTCTCCCTCTGGAGCCTCCCTCCCACCCCTCTAGGTATCACAGAGCACTGGACTGGGCTCCCTTTGTTATATAAGCAGCTTCCCATTAACTACCTGTTTTACACATGGTAATGTAAATGTTTCAATGCTACTCCCTCAGTTTGTCCCATCCTCTCTCTCCTCTGCTGTGTCCACAAGTCTGTTCTCTGTGTCTGCATTTCTATTTCTGCCCTGCAGATATGTTCATCAGTACCATTTTTCTAGATTCCCTATATATACATTGTTGTTGTTTAGTCACTAAGTCATGTCCAACTTTTTTGAGACCCCATGGCTTGTAGCCCACAAGGCTCCTCTGTCAATGGGATTTCCCAGAGAAGAATACTCAAGTGGGTTGCCATTGCCTTCTCCAGGAAATCTTCTCCACCCAGGGACTGATCCCAGGTCTCCTGCTTGGCAGGTGGATTCTTTACCACTGAGCCACCAGGGAAGCATATATATGCATTAATATATGATATTTGTTTCTCTCTTTCTGACTTACTTCACTCTGTATAACAGGCTCTAGGTTGGGGTGATGATTCTTTAAATGACACCTTTATTTGTTATATCTGTATGTTTTCTTATCTGTATGCTACATGCTAAGTGACTTCAGTTGTGTCTGATTCTTTGTGACTCTATGGACTATAGCCTGCCAGGCTCCTCTGTTCATGGGATACTCCAGGCAAAAATACTGGAGTGAGTTGCTACACCTTCCTCCAGGGGATCTTCCCAACCCAGGGATCGAACCCACATCTCTTACATCTCCTGCACTGGCAAGCTGGTTCTT
Organism: Antilocapra americana; assembly: GCA_007570785.1. Taxonomy (NCBI): domain Eukaryota; kingdom Metazoa; phylum Chordata; class Mammalia; order Artiodactyla; family Antilocapridae; genus Antilocapra; species Antilocapra americana. Next base: position 3,053,294 of record ML660777.1, on the reverse strand, counting down.
TACCACTAATGCCACCTGGGAAGCCCTTTTCTTATCTATAGCTCCCCAAATCACAGAGAAAAGAGGCCCTTTTCAATGGTTTAACTAAGAATCCATTATTATATTGATTTCTAGCTTATTTACTTTTAAAGTCTATCTGAAAATGTCTGGTCAAATATTAGATATTTTGTATCTTGGTAATTTTTAATTTTAACATTCATTTTATGTTTGATTGTCCTAATTCAGATCTGAGCCCATTTGCACAGAGGATATAGTCCTTTGAATAGGACCATAGCTTTGAATCTACACCATAATTGTTTGAAAGTTTCCTAAAATCTATCTTTCATCTTTGTTTTGAATCTTTAGTGAAAGAAAAACTTCTGAAATTGCCTTATGTAATATATTTTCTATTTTAAAATTTTACACCATAGAGTTATTTAAATCTTCCCTTTTCTAATCCATTCCTTTTAAAATATTTTCCCACATGAGGCTAACAATTAATTGAGTTAATTGGTACATATCTGCAGTGCAGGACAATAAGCGTCTAATAAAAATCCTGAATTCTGCCCAAAATATTTTGCCTGTACCCTGAAGTTTAGGAAAATCATTAATTATATCTCTCAGTTTGGCTCTAGACCAGGGTTTTAATTCGACTTCAGTGGATCCGACTTGTGTTCTAAAATTTTTAAATGCAATATTCTTTGCTAATAGAAACTCCAAAGACAGACTATCTCATCTATAAACCCATTTCTCTTTTTTTGTGTAGAAAAAGAGAAATGCAGAGAAAGTAGCTTTTGGAATGTTACAAAGGCCTTAACAAAGATTCCATTGGAATTTATTTAGCAGCCTCAGAATGCCAATTAAAAGAGCTGAATACAGTAAGTCCCCTACAACCAACCTTCAAGTTTTGAACCTTCAAAGACGCAAATGTGTGTTCACATGTCCAATCGTGTAAGTTAGTTCAGGTGTCTGGCGTACACTGTCACAGAGTACATCCTGTACAATTGGCTGTGCTTTTGTGTACCATACTGTACAGTACTGTGTAGAATACAGTAGTATAGCATCTTTATTTCAAGTCCAGGATGTCCAGAAGCAAGTGTAAAAGCAGTGGTATATAGACGATTATGATAGCTGGGTACCTAGGCTAACTTTATTAGACTTATGAACAAATTGAACTTACAAACATGCCCTCAGAACAGAACTTGTTCATACGTAGGGGGCTTGCTGTATTGACTACTAAGTATTATATCTCCTAATTTGTCTACTGTTGTTGTTTGGTCACTAAGTCGTGTCTGACTCTTTCACGGCCCCATGGACTGTTGCCCACCAGGCTCCTCTGTCCATGGGATTTCCCAGGCAAGAATCCTGGAGTGGATTGCCATTTCCTTCTCCAAGCTGTTCTTAAATATTTTAATTTATTGCTTGTGTCCTCCATAATGGTCATTATTATTTTATCTATCAAATCATCTTTCTAAACTTTATCATGGAAACAGAAAGGTTTAGAGTTACAGTGTGACTTATTTTGGAAGGAAGAGTTCTTCCAGGAAAAGCTGAGACTTTGATACCGATAAATGCCTGACACACAAAAGAGGGAGGCCCCTCTGGCCAGCCAGGAGCGTGTGCTTGTGAGTGGTCGACAGTTACGTATTAAAATGAGTCTGTCCCTGATTGAGTGGTTATCAGAAGCCAGGACCAACAGTAACTGGGTAACATGCAAAAGCTGTGTTCACTGACAGCAGCGCTTGTTGAATGACTGAACAGATTTAAAACAGGTTCTGGTGGTTCCTTGCTCTTATGGCTTCAGAACAATGAATCTTTTCCTAAATTTATGGAAATATGTGTTTTTATTCTCACAATTTGGGAACTAACGGCCCAGACCAAACACAAAACCATGTGAAAGGGTTTCTGCCAAGACTTGACAAATGTTTTTCTCTCTGAAATACAAAACAGACTTTATTCTGGAAGGAAAAGATAAGCCAGGCATTTAGAAACAGGGCTGTCTCTCCTTGCAAGAGGTGGGTGAAGGGAGATTTCATTCTTTCTTAGTATGTCTATTAGAGGCTGAGAAGTCAAAGGCCTCAGATGCCACATACAGATCATATACAACTAGAGGGGTGAGAGAGTAAGACCTAAAATAAGTAACTTAAAATGAGTAATATAGTATGTGGTAGATAAGAGAATACAGATTTTTCTAAAGAATTCAAATGGAATTTATGTTTAAAACAGCTTTATGGCTGGCAAGAAAGAAAGAAAGGAAATACTCTTCTAATGAGCTGGACTTGTATCTATGAGCTGGGTTTGTCACTGAACAATAGCTACATAAAAATAAAAACTTTGTTGGTTTATTTCTTATTAATTTATTCTGTTACATTGTGACCATCTAACCTTCAATGCAAACACAGTTTAGTTTCCATTTTTCCCTTTCATTTTCTGAAAGTGTAGAACTGAGTTCCATCCACTTATAACACTTTAAGGAAAGACTATATTTATAGGCTTAAGTATGTCACATTAGGCTTGCGATGAGACTAGATTTGGGAGCATGACGGTCCAAAGAAAATAATGGTATATCTCTATTTGTGTGATAAGGAGGCATTTTAAGAAAAGAACTAAAACACCATGCATCATGGAAGACGTGAATATAGCTATGCCCCTGCAACTAGTAAGCACTATTGTTACTGATCAGCGAAATCTTGGATTCATTTTAAAACTGTCTTTCTCATCACAGGGTGTGAACCCATTCCTGTCCGCTATCTTGAGTGGAGCAACATAGAGTCCATCATAGCCATCGCCTTTTCCTGCCTGGGTATCCTTGTCACCTTGTTTGTCACCCTTATCTTCGTGCTATACCGAGATACACCTGTGGTCAAATCCTCCAGCCGGGAGCTCTGCTACATCATCCTTGCTGGCATCTTCCTTGGTTACGTGTGTCCTTTCACCCTCATTGCCAAGCCCACTACCACCTCCTGCTACCTGCAGCGCCTCCTGGTCGGCCTTTCTTCTGCCATGTGCTACTCTGCTTTAGTGACCAAAACCAACCGCATCGCACGCATCCTGGCTGGCAGCAAGAAGAAGATCTGTACCCGGAAGCCCAGGTTTATGAGCGCCTGGGCCCAGGTGATCATTGCCTCAATTCTGATCAGCGTGCAGCTAACCTTGGTGATAACCCTGATCATCATGGAGCCCCCCATGCCCATCCTGTCCTACCCGAGCATCAAAGAAGTCTATCTTATCTGCAATACCAGCAACCTAGGGGTGGTGGCCCCTTTGGGCTACAATGGGCTCCTCATCATGAGCTGTACCTACTATGCCTTCAAGACCCGCAATGTGCCCGCCAACTTCAATGAGGCCAAATACATTGCCTTCACCATGTACACCACCTGCATCATCTGGCTGGCTTTCGTGCCCATTTACTTTGGGAGCAACTACAAGATCATTACTACCTGCTTTGCAGTGAGCCTCAGTGTAACGGTGGCCCTGGGGTGCATGTTCACTCCCAAGATGTACATCATTATTGCCAAACCCGAGAGGAATGTCCGCAGTGCCTTCACCACCTCGGACGTGGTCCGCATGCACGTTGGCGATGGCAAGCTGCCCTGCCGCTCCAACACTTTACTCAGCATTTTCCGAAGAAAGAAACCAGGGGCAGGGAATGCCAAGTGAGTTGTCTGGCCTGGGTTTGCCTTTTCTATTTTCCTCTGTCTCTCCCTCTCTCTTTCTATTTCCTTCTATTTGACTAAATCATATTCTTCCATTTCCCAAATGTTTTTCATGTCCTTTCTTAATCTTTTCTTTTTCTCAAATCTCACATTCTGTTGCAGTGGGAATGTGTGAGTACTAAAGGTCTTCATTGTTCTCATTCCTTTGAAAGAGCAAGGAGTGTGAAGCAACAACCAGCTGAGCGTATATCCACTCTTACCTGGAATCTACAGCTTCTGTTCTGCTCCTAATGTTTTCCTTTAGCATGGGTCCTCCTTCTGTGGAGTATCAGTACATCTCTGGGGTCTGGTCAGAGATGCAATCTCTAGTTCTAATTTCTAGTTTAGATTATGGTTGAGATAGTTTCTGATTTACTTTTTTATCACTTTGGAGCCATACCATTACTCACCTGGGATGGAGAGGGAGGAAATTAAGCACCTAGGGGAACTGGTCTATTTCAAACTTTGAGTTTAGTTAAGCACCAAGTATATCCTGAAATAAGTTCCCTTATGCAACTATCTCACCAGGCACCTCTTCTTTATTTTATGTGTACTGTAAACTTCATAATGCTTCACATGAATTGACCTATCTCTGCTGCAAGGTTATGATCAGAGTGGTTTCCTAGCCATCAAGCGCCAAATGAAACAAGAAACCAGATTAAGGTAAAGAGCTCAAGCTTGAGAGTCAGTGTGAATATCAAAGTCCAGCTTATTTCTATTTTGGTAATTCTTCTGAGTAGTTTATATAATACACACCTTCCTGTCTTTTTCCTGACTCTGTTTTGCAGGGAAGCATATGCTAAAATTTGCATGTGTCATCTCATTCTGAGACCCATGAAAACAGATTTCATGTCACATTTACAAAGTTTAAAATAACATGCATGCACGAAGTTCTAACAGTAATTTAATTTTCCAAAAATGAAACTATTTCCCCAGTAGCAGTATTAATTTTACTTTTTGAAACAATCCTATGAAAGTGAAGACTTTTAATGGTAATAGTTATGTAATTGTTTTAGAACTAGTCTGTGCACTTGGATAAGTCAGCAAGGTAAGAGGAATGGGTGTTATTTTTCCCCCTTTTGTTAAGTGAGGACACCAAACCACCGTGAGTTTGTGTGACTGTTAAATAAATTCCATTTAGTTAGTTATTCTTTGCTTAGGCTTTAACTGGCATGAAATTTCTCATCATAACATATATCAAAAAATCTACATGCTTTAAACTTCTGGGTTTTATATCTTTGCTTGCAAAGCAACTCCATGGGTCTCTTTTACAGAAACTATATAATTGGTTTGAGGCTCAGATGAGGGAGTCTCTAGGAAATGAATATTTTTGAAGTCCACCAAGTTTTATTATTACTTAGAATAAAGCATCCCTAATTTTTTTCAGTGTTAAGGATGAAGTTAATAGTTTACATCTACTTCCTCATGAAATGCTGATTATAAAAGCCACTTAGTTGTTTTCTTCCCTTGCCCTGATTTTTCATTCTAACCAACATCCCCTCAGTCCCAGTGAGCATGAAAGCAAAACAACAGCGCCATGAAATGGAACAACAAAAAAACAAAACAAAAAAAAAAAACAGACCTTAGCCACAGAGTCCAGATGTACAATGGCATCATGACAATTATCATTTAGATGGAAGGAACGAGAGGAAACCAAATGAAGAGAAGGGAGAAAACACTCTTTAAACTGGAATGTTTCTGAAGACTAAGAGACTTCTGTTGCATTCCATATGGCTTTCTGAGTGTTCCACTCCACCATCTACCATTACTCAGCTCCATGTTTTCTAACTGCCTTCATTACAGTTCTTCAGAAGTTTTCTTATGATTTTTGTTCATGAGTCATTTCTGAAAGCTGTTCTTCTAACCATTTAATGGAAAGAGGGAACCTATGTAATCAAGATATCTTTTGTTGGTACTCAGGATTATGCGTTTTGACAGCTCTCTCAGTGATTGTGTGAGAGACAGATATGGGCACCTGTCCAAGACAGCAGTGACTAATCCTTAGTGCACACTGCTTCCCTGCTGGGATAAAGTGAAGTTAGCTTACCATGTATACTGTCCCCAGGTATGGCGCTTATTCTGATTACCTTCTCACACCTGGAACTGCTTTCATTAGGAGTTGAGAACATTCCCAGCATCATTATGAATTCAAAAATTAATTTCACTTGGAATCACTTTTGAGAGGAAAATCATCTTGGTCTAAATTGGGCTGGTTGTCTAGGAAGCACTGCTTTCAGCACTTAATGCGTTGCTCAGTTATTGGCTATCATTTATTTATCACATGTTATTAGATCCTGAAAATAAGAAATAATACTTCTAATTAGTAATTCTAATATGCAGCTTTCTTTGTACAATTGGTAGCTCTTCCAAAATGTATCACACAGCTGAGCTGACCCACAGAGGGTATTTGAGGCTAAATTTCCATGGAAAGCAACCATTTATTTACTCATTTTTCTCACTTACTCTGCTGTTGCTTCTCTTGTAACTCTCTATAAGACTGTACTTTTAAAATACAACAATAATCTCAGGGCCTGTTTTTACCTTTTTATTGCTGCTTTATAATTTCCTGGTTTGTCTCCAAAGTTGCAAAACCCACAAACAATCTAATATTTTCTACAGCAACAAAAAATGCAGAGTTTTGCCAACTGAAGCAAGGGGCTGAAAACTCTTGGGAACACATCAACCAATGAGTGTATTGCCATTCTGGATGTGTAATCCCTACGTTTATGGTGCACTGTGGGTGTTCAGCAGTCTGCATATGTAGCTATAAACACAGAACAGATGCTGTAATGAAGAGCTTCCAACTGATCTATCTTTTTCAATATTATTCTGAGGAGTTGCACGTCCGGCTATATTCATACCAGGCTGTTTCTGAGATAGAGGAGATGGCTGATGTTGTGTGTCTGTTTTTGCAAAGTTTACTTCAATTTGTTGTTTTGTTCACAGCTATATATCTGACACAGTCAAAGGTTTGGGTACTTGCCTTTATGTTTTCTGAAATAAAATTTAGGAGGAGTTTAATCAATACATTGGATGTTTGGATTACTTGAGTTGCTTATAGTTAGAAGTCCTACTAGGCATAATCCTGTCCTGGAAGCTCAACTGAATGACATAATTATCTTTGACCAGGCTAATATCTTAAGCTATTAATGTATTTGAATGGGAACATATTCAGGCCCTAACTTAATATAAAGATATTGGTAAAATTCTCTTTCTTGGCAGGAGAAGAAACATAAAAATCCATAGATATGAGTAATTAAGTTATTTAGGTCTGAGTTACTTGTCACTTCCTTTTAAAGCAAAATGAATTAGCATTATGCAACTAAAAGCTTAAAACATTATGTAAATGACATGTTTTCTTAAAAAAATAATTATATCAATGGGTAAATGTCAAACTAACATTTCTAGTCATTTTCTGAATAAATAACCTCAATGAGTGCCAAACAGTTTGAGGGCACATGGAGCTGAAATGTGACAACACACTACTGTGGCATTTTTGGGGTGTATAATTGCAAGCAAAACTAAAAACAATGGAAATCACCAGGAAAAGGCATTAGATCGATGCAAGGAGGTAATTTTAAAACATGAGCTTCTAAGTAAATAGTGTATTAATATGTTCTTATGATTATTTCCTAAGAATCTGTATATATGCTCTTAATGAGGGCAAAAGCTAAGTGAAATACTAAGTGGAATGATGCTCTGAAGACATCTTCCTCTTGATCTTCTAGAAACATATTGTTGTGTCCACAAGAAAAGGTAAAGAAGTCTGCAGCATTAATGCATATGCCCTAATCTTTCCTCCTTTGATTATGAAAGGAACTAAGGCTGTTAGCCAGAAGACTTCAAAATCAAGTAGAGATAGCATGTGCTCTTTCATAAAAAGAACTCATTCACTCTTCTAGCTTGTAAATGAGAAAATCTGTCACTTTGAAATTATGTATCCCTTAATCATACAATAAATGGCTTTAAAAGTCATTGTGATTCTTCACTTGGTTTTATAGTAACTTTCAGAAGATTTTATTGAAGTACTTGTCATAGAATTTCACTACTTGAGAGTAACATTTATGGTGGATATACTATTTATTATCCACTTATTTAATCATTAAATGTGTCAACAGTAACATATGCTTCATAAAAGCACTTAGGTACTTGGTATGATGCTAGTTAATATTTAGGATAAAAATGATTTAAGAGATAGGCACAGACTGCACCAGTCTTGCAATATAATAAAGGAAACACTAAAAAATACAACTAAATATGTTCAGTTAGGTGCCATAATAGAGGACCAATATAGTGTTTTGTGCATTCAGGGAAGAAAGAGATTCAGCTCAGCTAAGTGGAGTGGAGTCTATGGAAAGATGAGGAAAGACTTCTTGATAAAATTATAAAAGTGGCAATTGAATTTAACCATAAAGGGTGCTTTTCAATAGGAGAAAATGTGCTATGGTGAGACCATTTCACATGCAGAACATAATATAAGTAAAGAATTCAGAAATGTTAGTGTACTTTTGGTTTAAATATGGGATCTGTTGAATAAAGTACATAGAGAGGTGTAGTGTGGGGAAAATTGCAAATACAGAAAGAGGACAGATTACAGATAGTGAGTGATCAATGTCCTAAGAACAAATTTGGATATATTTTATGGAAACCACAAGGTGCATTAATGACTTTTGTGAAATTTTACTATCATGTGTGAGCTTTATGGGAATAGATTGACTGTAGACAGACTAGTTAATAGAGTGCTACAATAATCCAGAGGACACATTAAAAATAAAAAGTTTAAATGAGAGTAAAGAAAGAAAAGTCAAATCCAAGGCATGCATATGAAGAAGTTTTCTGAGATTAATTCATTAGAACTGAAATATTGATTCGGGAAGAGGAAGAGAGGCATGAACAATAGAAATTATTGTTTGAACAACTCTCATAATTTCAGCTACAACTACCATGTAGTAGTTGGTAGTAGAAAAGTACAACTACAGGAATAGGACTGGGGAAATGTTGCTAAGTTGGGTTTCAGACTTAACCAATCAAAAATCTTGTAAAGGCAATTCAAACAGAGGCATCCATAAGGTTATTTAAAAATTTAAGTCAAGAGCTTAAGACACAGGTCTGAGCCAGAGCTCTAGATTTGAGGATTAATTGTCAATGTTTTCAGTGGCCAAAAGAGTGATTGTGACATGAGAACAGAAGAAAGTCAGACGAAGAACATTAGGGAACACTTACTTACATTTAAGAGAGAAGATAAATAAGAAAAAACTGAAAGCAATAAACAACACGTAATAAAAAGGGTGGGTGAGGGGGAGGCAGAGGAATTGCATTATCAAGGAAACCAAGCAAGAGACTATTTTAATCAGCTCTGTTGCCATAGGAAAATCCCACAGACTGGAGACTTAAAAGACAGACATCTGTCATTTCACAGTTCTGGAGGCTGAGAGTCCAAGATCAGGGTTTCGTTATGGTTGAGTTCTGGTAAGATATCTCCCATTTGGGTTGCAGACAGCTGCCATCTAACCCTAACCCTCTCCCAAAGGGTCTACCTCCTAATACCATCATATTGGGGGGTTAAGATGTCAACAAATGGATTTAGGGGAAGCACAGCCATTCAGTCCATAACGGACTGTTTCAGGATGATGGAACTTAGGATCTCTATGGATGGAGGCACCATGGTTATCCTTGAGTGATTTCAGCAGTGTGATGTGAGTAGAATTTTTGTTGCAGTAAATTGAGGAGTTCAACATTAGAGGAGTTAAGAAGTTTAGACAGTATCTAAGGAGGCCAGGGAAGAGGCAGGAGTGGTATAATACAGGAGAAATAGAGGCTCACTTATAGTATCTGAGAAAGCAACTGACAGACAAGGAGAAATAAAAAATATAGAGATCCTACAGTTTATGCTGGGCAGTCTGACCCAGAACTGTGCCCTTGCAACAGAGCTATTTGACCTCAGTTGACAAGTGTCATAATGAAGCACCAGCTCTGAAGAGCATGTTGATTGTGGTTGATGCCAGTTCTCATTTAGTTACATGTGTGTTGCCTGACATTAGAAAAGAAGAATCAAGCTGGGAAGTCAGAGAAATTTTAAATCAAATCTGAAAATGCAAACCTTTACTACTGATCTTATCAGATCTCTGGGGATACATTGTAAGAGTTGAGATGAGACAAATGTGAGAAAGCTGAAAAGTAAGGTGTGCTGTCGTGGCATTGTGAGTGGAGCTGGAGGAGTCCCAGCTCCTAAGTACAGATTGTCTGTAGAAGAAAGAAGGGTGCTGTGTCAGACTCGGATGAGAACGAAACAGTTCCCTTCTTTCAGCTCTGATTGGAAGGGGCTAGAAATCCAAACCCTTGGCTCTCCTCCTGACAGTCAGTCATAGCGCCTGAGCCTGCCAGAGAGGGGATATTTTGTTTGGGGTAAAGCCTTATGCTCCCTGGAAAAAACACGCTGAAATGCCTTACTCTCTGAAAGATGTAACACTATGACCTGATAGCACATTAGCCATACTTTAAGGTGAAAATAAATTAGTAAGTTGTGTGTTGAGGCGCCGCCATGGAGAGACCACCTTTAGAGACCACGGGCTTAAGTGCAGGGGGACGGATGAAGGGCGTGAGCACGCGGGTGAGGGACACAACTTGTTCCCAGCGGGTGCAGCAGATCTGCGATCATCATTGTTGACTTTTCCCCCTCTTCTGAATAACATACTCATTTTGCAGATAACACAGAAATAGCTACTTTCAGTATTCGTATTTTATGTTTTCAAATTCTATGTTGAGACCATGGGGCAGATTCTGCTACAGCTTCAAAGAGAACATATTCCTTTTCAATATAGGCTGTCTTTTATATTTCTTTCAAATTCATATGAACTTGCATGACATACATATTCAAGTTCTCAAACTTAATGTTTTATTATCCTATGTCTATAATGTGTAATTTCTGAACTGAATTCAAAAGCATTCCAGATGACATCTATAATGACCCAAAGTAGCAACATGGAACATTGTTGTATAAAGAAACTTAGACTTGGGACATTCAAGACCATTTTTGTGAGAGGAATAAATGGAGCTAACATCATTGTTTTCTAGATGAAATCATTTTTATCACTTTAATTAAAATGATTTTAATCACTTTTATGTTTGCTACCTCAAAAATGCATTCATTCTTTCCTGCATTCAATAAAATGAATGAGGCATGGAGTTTGCCCTCAAGAAGTTCACAGTTTATTGTTATAACACCTCATTACAATAAGATCCAGTGAGTAAAATAATAGGAAATGGTACAATGTGGTGATTCAGTTGGGTGTGTAAATTTAGTCAGAAGCTTACTGAGTCTGGGATCCTTATTTTTGCACTGGGCTCCTTATTTTTGCAAGGTCCCACTCTATGTAACAGGTTTATTCTTGCTCCACCCTATGGAGCAGTCACCTATTAAATGAGAAAAGTTATCAGAGGAGACACTGGAGGCCTACAGACTAAACATGATCACAGATGTTCTTAGATCATAAGAAAGAAGCTTATAGGTTCATTAATTAGAAGTCTTTGACTACAAGTTACAGAAGCCAAACTAAGCTGGCTTAAGCAAATTTATTTTCCCTTTTTATAAATAAATGAAAAAATTTATGCAGAGTATAGTGCAATGCTTAACACATAGTAAAACCTCAATAACTGTTAGCTAGTGACACTGAAGTTATGAACATGGGAGAGGAGGTATGGAAGTTCCAATGCTAACATAAAACTCTGTACTACCCCTTCACATGAAGAGACATCTGAAAGCTGGGTGTATGCATCATTAGTATCATTTTATAATACCCACACTGGACAGAATGGAGGAGCTGTGTGTCTGCTAAGAGTCCAGGCATGCAGGTGTTCCTCAATGTGCAAGGTGCGCGAGGAAGGACACCCTGTTTGACATGACTTGGCACCCTGTCCATGCTTGGCCACAGCTAAAGAGAGATGAGATCATTTGCATCCCATCTGTTAGCCTCCGTGTCCAGTGTAAAGTGTTATCTACTCAAAGGGGAAGCAGGCCATGTGAGCAACACGTTTGCAAAGCTAGTTCAGGAGCAGAAATATTAGCAGCCTGCACAATGAAGAAACTGAGAAGAAAGGATCAGAGTATTTGGAAGCTGCATGTTGACAACAGTGCCTATAGGCTTATTAGTTAGAGCTCTTTTGAAGCTAGTTATAAAAGCCAAATTAAGCTAGTCTAAGCAAAAGGGGGTGGGGTATTTAATAGAAAGAATATAAGGAATAATTTCTGATATCTTAGGGTAACAAAGTTTGGAATGCATCTCCTGGCTCCCTCCATGCCTCCTTCTTCTCCTCATACATCTGCTTTCTCCATTTCTGGGCCCTCATGATCAGTCCAAGGACAACCATCCCAGTGCCCCCGAGTTTATGTGTTGTTATAGGTCCAGTTACCAAAGACACTGCTTCAATTCCCTTGACCCACATGCCTCTACATAAAACAAACAGAAGCTGATTGCTTCAGCTTGACCCAGACTGAAGCAGGTCAAGGAGATGAGGGACAAAGGATGGAGTCACAGAGTATGAAACCAGCTCCCAGGGGCCCATCACTCCTGGGAGGCAATTCTCAGAAAAGGGGTATAATTATGACATGAGCAGAAGCCCTACAAGTATCTCCATAAGAGTAATTCCATCTCCATCCCACCAACCCTCCTTTCTTCTTCGACATCTAAATAAGTCACTTCTAAGCACCAGCATTTTATATTTAGAAAGTTTGATGGGAAGAAACTCCAAAACCTGCAGGTGGTAACCGGTCAGCCAAATAATCACCTATCTGTGCAATATGTGAGTAACTATTACACACTCCAGCAGATATGACAATGGAGGGGCGAGAAAATGCATCACTCTGGCATAGCATTTGTTATGAAGGTAGGAGGTGTAGAGTCAGACAAATGTAAAAACTAGGCCTTGTCTTTGCTACCTTACAGTGGATCCTGGCTGTAAAATACTTCTACGTTGCCTGAAGACGAACAGAGCGTGTGTGTGCTAAAGTTGCTTCAGTTGTGTTTGACTCTTTGTGACCCTATGGACTGTAGCCTGCCAGGAACCTCTGTCCATGGGATTCTCCAGGCAAGAATACTGGAATGTGTCAGGGGATCTCCCTGACCTAGGAACTGAACCCACATCTCCTGCATTGCAGGCAGATTCTTTACCCATTGAGCAACCTGGGAAGCCCCATGATGAACAGAGAGGAAGGGGAAAGCTGTTTTTCAAGAAGGAATTATGGATCATTAGGATATTGTGCTCTGAATGAATTAAAATACATCATAAATTATAGGCCAATGATAAAGTATTACTTATTATTAACATTGGTTAATAGAATAGTAAAAGAAAATCAGCAAATATTTAAACCAGTTAACCCAAAAAGTGTCTATAATTTGATTTTATCTCAGAGGGGTAAGGGAAATCTACTATAACTGAAGGCAACTTAATAACATGCTCTATGCAGATTATCTTCAAGATAAATGAGGAGTCTGCTGCTAACAAAATTAGGTCAAGTCCCTAGTGATGCTGCTAAAGATATCGAAAAACAACTGTTTAAAAGAAATCAATAACAATACAAAATACTTTCCTGTCTCTGATTTCTCAGTTGTAAAAATATATACTGTGGGCTTTCCCTTGGTAACATCTCTCAGACACTGTGGGAATTAGTGTCATTTTTTGCTTGGTTAAACTTTGCACTGCTTGTTATTTGGCTTAGGTGGGTGTGGGATGGGGGAGTAGGAAAAATGTTAACAAAGAAAAGAAGACTTAACATGATTAACATAGGATAAAAGAAGTTATGATAATGGGACAGCAAGGGGAGAGGAGAGGTAGCAGGAAGGATGGTTATAGATCCATCCCCGGGCAGCCTAGGGACATTAGCCAGTGATTCTGTCAGTCTCTTATTGAAAGAGAGAGAACTGCAAGCCATTTTAGTAAGGTTTTATTTAGTTCCAACTGTTTAAAGTCAAAAGTTATTCCAGAGCCGATCCTAGTATAAAATTACTCTTGCTCTGATGGTTAGAATGGGCTCAAGGCCTGACACACCCCTATTAAAATTAGGAAGAAAAGCTCTAATGACTCACTCACACACCTAATGTGTGCCGGCCATTGAGACAAGGGCAGGGAGCCCCATGGTGAACAAAACGGATTCAGCCCCTGTCTTTGTGGAAAGTTGGATCTCCTCTCTAGCCAGGAGACCAGACATTAAACATGTAATTACAGGTGCAGTGAGTGTTTGTAAGAATAAATACAAGGTGTTACAAGAGTGTTAAGAGGATCTAACCAGTCCTGATGTGTAGAAGCTGGACATGTTCCCAGGATGAAGGATTATTTAGGTTAAGACTTCTGGAGGAGAAAGTGGAATAGCTAGGACAGGAAGAGTGTTAGTGGGGCAGACAAGTCAAGGGGTCAGAGTGTAAAGGCTCTGGGCTAAAAGACCAAAAAACAAAAACCACTGATGACTGAAGGTCATCGAGCAATTCCAGGATGCCAGAAGTGAGAATAAAGGGAAGTATGATAAGGAGATGGGAAGGGTCAGCTCAGACCAGATCATGCAGGGCCTCCACAAGGACCTCAAAAGTGTGGTTCTCATCCTCTGAGCTGGAGAAGGCAATGGCACCCCACTCCAGTACTCTTGCCTGGAAAATCCCATGGACAGAGGAGCCTGGTAGGTAGGCTGCAGTCCATGGGGTCGCTAGGAGTTGGACACCACTGAGCAACTTCACTTTTACTTTCATGCACTGGAGAAGGAAATGGCAACCTACTCCAGTATTCTTGCCTGGAGAATTCCAGGGATGGGGGAGCCTAGTGGGCTGCAGTCCATGGGGTCGCACAGAGTCAGACACAACTGAAGACTTAGCAGCAGCAGCATGCTCTGAGCAATGGAAGACCACCCCAGTAACAAAGTGGGGGGGGGCGGGGGGCACTGTCATTAGTGAGAAGTGTGCTTTAGAGCTAGCACCCCACCCTCAGTGTGGAGGGCACAGGAGAGCAAGGTGCAAGGTTGGGTGCTCTGGGAGGAGGCTGGTAGGAAATTACAGTGACCTGACCTAGGGTTTTGACAGTTGTGGGTAAAGAGAGTGAACATAGAGAATTGCTTACAAGGTAAAAATAGAAGGAAAGATTGTTCACAGAAAGTCAGAGTAGGTGGAGATGTGCAGTCACTTCAGGGTAGTTTAGCTCCAAAGCCCATAATACATGAACTGTTACCAGATTAAATGTGTTATCACACCCAAGATGTGGTTGTTCTATAAGAGAGGGAGACTGATAAGACCCAAAAGCAGAGAAAAGCAGTTACTCAAACAAGCATTTGGAGAAGGCAATGGCACCCCACTCCAGTACTCCTGCCTGGAAAATCCCATGGATGGAGGAGCCTGGTAGGCTGCAGTCCATGGGGTCGTGAAGAGTTGGGCACGACTGAGCTACTTCACTTTCCATTTTCACTTTCATGCATTGGAGAAGGAAATGGCAACCCACTCCAGTGTTCTTGCCTGGAGATTCCCAGGGATGGGGGAGCCTGGTGAGCTACCATCTATGGGGTTGCACAGAGTCAGACACAACTGAAGTGACTTGGCAGCAGCAGCAAACAAGCATTGGAAATGGCCATAGACCTCCCCGATGCAGAGATGATGGAAGGAGATGGTGACCCATGGGCTCTGAAAATGTGGGTCCAAATGAGAAGATGATCCCCAGTACTAAAAGGATGAATCAAACTATATTGGCTTAATGCCATCAAATGTTTTAATATTGAAACTTGCAACTCTCCACCCCTTCTTCTGATTCCCTGAGAACAAGTAATTATTAATTATTGTCTTTTCCTATTTATATAAAGTTTTGTATTCAAAGTCTTATACATAATTTTCCAAAATTTCCTGAAAACACAACTGAAATTCTGTAACCAAAAAACAGTCAATACAGAGCATTGCCATCACCCTGGAAAGCTTGCTCATGTTCCTTTCTAACCTGTCCCACTATCTCGTTATTGCTATTTAGTCACTAAGTTGCATTCGACTCTGACTCTTTTGTGACTCCATGGACTGTAGCCCACCAGGCTCATCTGTCCATGGGATTTCTCAGGCAAGAATACTGGATTGGGTTGCCATTTCCTTCTCCAGGGGATCTTCCCTACCCAGGGACTGAACACTCAGCTCCTGAATTGCAGGCAAATTCTTTACCATTGAGCCACCAGCAAAGACCGCCAGTATCTAGAAAAGTAAAAGTGTTAGTCCCTTAGTCGTGTCCAACTCTGCAACCCCATGAACTGTAACCCGCCAGACTGGAGACAACCTCTATTCTGATTTTCATCCCCATAGATCAGTCTTGCTTGTTCTTAATTCACAGAAGTGAAATTGTATACTTTTTTTCTACTACAGCTGTGTGTTTTATTTTTTATTGGAGTATAATTGCTTTGCAACGTTGTGTCAGTTTCTGCTGTACAATAAAGTGAATCAGCTATATGTATACATTTATCCCCTCCCTCTTGAGCATCCCTCCTCTACTTCCATCCCAGCCCTCTATGTCATCACAGAGTACCAAGCTGATCTCCCTGTGCTGTAGAGAAGCTTCCCACTAGCTATTTTACACCTGGTAGTGTATGTATGTCAATCCTACTCTCCCAGTTTGTCCCACCCTCACATGACTGTCTGTCCAAAGGCAACTTTCAGAGATTCTCTTTAATATCTTCAAGTGTTTCTGAAACTTATTCATTACCTCTTAGTTAAGAACCTCTGCTTGCACTCTGAATCTGTTCTTCTGTATCAAGAATCACTGAATGTTCCAATGGAAAAAATAACTTGAAGATTATCTCCTTACCCCTCTGAAGTTCACTTCTTTCTGACTTATTAGTCTCTTGGATTCTGGTTGCTATGAGAGCTTCTCAATGTCTTTAACTGGTTTTTCAAAATATTTTGCCTGCTTTTTGGGAGTTGTTTTCAGTGGGGGAGCTGGTTTATCCCAAGGAATTACATCTTAGCTGGAAAGAGAAGTCCTCTTATGCCAATTTTAATATTTACCCTTCCTCTTTCTCAAGTTATGAGGTTCGTCACAATGTTTATCAGGTTATGATACTCTCAAGATTTCTTTTAGGGCTATGATGACTACTTCTAATACTGTAAAAGAAATTCTTCGATAATTGTCTATCAATTTATTTCCAGGTTTGCTGGGTGGTGGCATAATGATCTTAATACCTCTGCTTAAACATATATGAGAATGGAAACATAGATCTAGTATTAATGCTTTAGCCAAGAACATTAAAAATGTCACAAAGTTAAGTGAACGTTCTTTTTTGTTATCATTAATTTGAAGCTTCTTACCAAAGTAATAATTTTGTCTTCTGTCTTGTTTCAAAACATCCTGAGGTGATGATTTTAGTTTTAGACAAGTTGTTTTCATCATCTCTTTCTCTCAATCTCTGTGGTAAATCAGAGCAAAATAATAAAAAGACTCATTTTGGCAGTTTGGCACCTAAAGTTTATCTGGAAATATACCAGGGTTTTCTTTGTTCCTTTTATGTAATTTAAGTTGTAACTTTTTTCTAATTTTGAGCATTCACTTTTTCATTTCTTTTATGTTCTTTTTATTTTAGTCAGAGGCTAATTACTTTCCAGTATTGTAGTGGTTTTTCCATACATTGACATAAATCAGCCATGGGTATACATATGCTCCCCATTCTGAACCCCTCTCCCATCTTCCTCCACATCCAATCCCTCAGGGTAATCCCAGTGCACCAGCCCTGAGCACCCTGTCTCATGCATCGTACCTGTACTGGCGATAAATATTTCAGTGCTATTCTCTTAAATCATCCCACCCTTGCCTTCTCCCACAGAGTCCAAAAGACTGTTTTATATATCTGTGTCTCTTGCTGTCTCGCATATAGGGTCATTTTTACCATCTTTCTAAATTCCATATGTATGCGTTAGTATACTGTATTAGTGTTTTTCTGACTTACTTCACTCTGTATAATAGGCTCCAGATTTATCCACCTCATTAGAACTGATTCAAATGTATTCTTTTTAATGGCTGAGTAATATTCCATCGTGTATATGTACCACAGCTTTCTTATCCATTCATCTGCCGAAGGACATCTATGTTGCTTCCATGTCCTGGCTATTATAAACAGTGCTGTGATGATGTGTGTATGCCCAGCAGTGGGATTGCTGGGTCATATGGCAGTTCTGTTTCCAGTTTTTTAAGCAAACTCCACACTGTTCTCCATAGTGGCTGTACTAGTTTGCATTCCCACCAACAGTGTAAAAGGGTTCCTTTTTCTCCACACCCTCTCCAGCATTTATTGTTTGTAGACTTTTGGATAGCATTCATTCTGACCAGCATGAAATGGTACATTTTTATGTATAGTTTAGTTTTTGCACATATACATACACATTATTTTTACTAATTTTTGATATAAATTTTGCTGGAGATTTTATGATAGTTGATATTAAGTATGAGAATTAATTTATGAATTATTATAAAAAATAAAGCATGCTTTTGATATTCCTGCAATTACCAAAGTGATAAAGAAGCTCAGGATTATTTCTGTGTTATTTTCATATTAGGATTATTTCTTCATCCTGTTTTGTTTAGTCAATCATTCATTCAATACTTACTGCAAATAGATGATCATATATCTCTCTATGCCCAGGAAATTCCCAGTTTATGCCTTTTTCCATGATAATTTTTAAGAGCACTGCCTTCATTCTTAAAAGTAATCAGTTTGAATGAAAAATTACATGACTTTCTTTTATTTCCAAAAATTGAGACAGATAAAAGGAGATTAAAGTAGCATGCAATGGTAAATCAATCATGGATCCTACCCTCAGAAACTATGACCTGCCTACTGTTGGAGATAAGAATTAAAATCAATAAGTTACATAATAAGTGAAAAGGATCACAGGAGAGATGTAAAGATATAACACAGATTGCAGTCTAATCAAGATCTTGATAAACATCTTAGAATTCTAGGGGAAATTTGTGACGATGCTCTGTTAAAAATCTTGAAGGGATATACCCTATGATAGACTGATTCCTATACAAACTGCAAAACAACTTTGCTCAGCTCAGTTCCTGACTGGATTAGGTTGATTTGTTCTACTCTAATTGGGCTTCCTGGGTGGCACTAGTGGTAAAGAACCAGCCTGCCAATGCAGAAGAAGTAAGAGATATGGGTTAGATCCCTGTGTCAGGAAGACCCCCTACAGGAGGGCATGATGACCCACTTCAGTATTCCTGCCTGGAGAATCCCATGGACAGAGGAACCTGACAGGCTACAATCCATGGAATCTTAAAGAATTGGACATGACTGAAGCGATTTGGGGTGCACACATGTCCCACGCTGCTTAGCAGAAGGAAAAAAAAAAAAAGAAATGGTGAAGCAACTCTGGTAGAGATAATGCACAACCTTTAGAACATCTATAGAATCTCATTTTATATATTTATAATGTCTTATAAAATATGTTTAGGCATGGAAAAGTGAGAGCCATATAACAACAACAAAAATACCACAAAGGAAACAGACAATGGAAACAGACCCGCAGGTGAGACATTGATCACTGTTGGAGGTGTTAGAAAGCCAAATCATTACTCTGAGCATTGATAAATAAGACTCATCCATTCGACTTATGCTTTCTATTTGAACTTTATATCAGAGGAATTAAGTAACTGATAAGTGTTTTTCTTTTGAAGAGAAATCTAATTAACAGCTACAGAAGGTATGATAGAATGATAATTGCATTATTTTATTGTTTTGTAAACAAAGTAATTGATCTATATAATGTCACTAGTGACTACTAAAACAATTAGATGAAAGACTGATGGGAAGTTTTATAATCTGTACATCAGGCTGAAAGCCTTAAAGCCACTGATCAGTCTTAATGTGATTACTAGACCTAATTTATGTTCTTCTCCATATGGTATAACAGAGAGAAAACACCACCTCTAATGAACTATTCTCTCCATACAATTGATCGTGAAGCTGATCAAGAATTCCAATCTAACTATAATTCCTAGGAAATACAGGTAACAGAGAAACATGTTAAATAACACATAGAGACCTCAATCCATAAAACCCATAATCTGGATGCTTCTTCAACAACTAGATAGCAAGCAAAAAGGAAGAGCAGACATGCATAGATTAAAAAAGACATAAGACTCACTGACAAAATATGATATTTAAATATTATTTCTATGATGATTTGAAAACCAAGAGTAAAATAAAAATATAGAGATGGGACTTCCCTGGTGATCCAGTGGTTAAGACTTCGCCTTCCCATGCAGGGAGTATGGGTTCAATTCCTGGTCCAGGAGCCAAAAGCCAAGAGCCAACATCTCATATGCCCTTTGGCCAAAAAATCCCAAGCCATAAAACAGAAACAATATTGTAGCAAATTCAATAAAGATTTCAAAAATATAGAGATGATTAGGGAAATTAAAATGTTGATTAATACAAAAAATTTAATATCAAATATTGTGCTCAGTCGTGTCTGACTCTTTACATTCCTAAGGATGGAAATCCACCAGCCCTCTTTCTCCATGGGATTTTCCCCAGAAAGAATGTTGGAATGGGTTGCCACTTCCTCCTCCAGGGGATCTTCCTTGATCCAGGGAACCTAGGGATTAAACCTGTGTTTCCTGTATCTCCCACATAGGCAGGCAGATTCTTTACTACTGAGCTACTTGGAAAGCCCAATATCAAATATTAAAGAATCACTATTAATGTCCTTCTGTGGTAGTTTAATCACTAAGTTGTGTCCAACTCTTACAATCCCATAGACTGTAGCCCACCAGGCTCCTCTGCCCATGGGATTCTCCAGGCAAGAATACTGGAATGGGTTGCCATTTCCTTCTTTAATTAATGCACTTTAGGAAATATTTTTCTTTTTATTATAAAATTGTGTACCTGTATGGCAGGTGTATATACTAAATTCTTTATAGATGAAGTGACATTGTTTTAGATTTGCTTTAAAATAAATAAATGCAAGTATAGATGAAACAAGATTCACATACATATTGACTATTATTGAAGCTGGCTAATAGGGATATGGGGTTCATTTTAGCATTTTTCCATGTTTATATATTTAAAACATCTTTCATAATAAAGAGTCAATTTTAAAGATGTCTGAAAAACAAACTGAATTAGAAAGAATAATAGGGATTCTCACATACCACTGTAAATTTTGCAAGCATTTTGCAGAGCAATTTGACAGTATATAAAAAAGAATACTGTGCATTTGAAAAAATCCATCAGTTCTACTTCTCAATACATACCAGAGAAAAAGTTTTCTAGTATGTGTGTAAGGAGATATAACCAAGAATGTTTACTGCAATATTGCTTAAAATAGCAGGATAGAAGAAGCAAGCTAAATGGCCATCAGTAGGAGAATTGATTATATTCTTGATAATGAGGTCTTTATTCAATTTAGTTTAAGTTAATTAACTACAGCTATGTATATTAACATAATACTATGCAAAAAGTAAAAATTGCTGAATGGAAATGTTGTGTGGTGCTATGAATGTGAAATCTAATAACATGCTAAATCATATCACAATGATAATAATATTTATTAATGCATGACTATACATGTTGAAAAAGTATTAGTATATGCCAAGTATGATATATACCAAATAATTTTCTCTTGAAAAGAAGAGAATTATAATAATGTGTAAGAATAATACACAGAGTGCTTCAAATTTATCCCTAATGTTTTAAAAAGAAAAGGAACCCTAATAAAGCAGAATGTTAATATTTGACAAACCTATGATGGTAATTGAGTTGAATTTTATTAGCTCATTTTCTGTAGTCTCTTATTAACTTAGAAATCTTTACAATTAAAGGTTTTAAAATAGAACAATATTTTGTACTACATCATCATGTTTATAGAAATAAACCTATGTTAGATGTGTAGGTATTTAAGGAAGAGTGAAACAATAACCACTTACAATAGGTCTCTATATACAGTCAGCTCTATTTTCCACTCTGATGCATGAATACAGAAAAATACATATTTAAATTCAGATAATAGAAAAATGCATTTGACTTTGGAAACCAGAGGTACAAATTATCCCATTTATTTATAACAAAAAGATAGATATCTTCTACAAAAATGTTCTTGAGTGGTTGCTGTCAATCTCTATGATTACTTTGGAGAGCTGCCACATTATTTCCATGGTGACCATCTGGAATCGTATGGACCATTTTATCTCTGCTAAAAGACTCACCTCCAAACCTGTCATAGACATGCAGATTCAGACACAGACAGCTAGCTTGGCTCTGTAAGTAGCTTTTACCCACTCCTGATATATCCACTCAATGTTGCTAATGTTTTTTGGGGAAAGATATCCTAGAAAGAAAACTATTTTCTACTAGAAGTTATTAAAATTCTTGAATAAGGCAAGTGGTTAAAATTTATGAGTAAAACAAAGTGGAGTTTGAGATACTCTGAGTTAGTCTAACTTAAATACACACCGAGACTTAAAATATCAGTCTGTGTTTTGTTCCTCCAGTATTCTGGGCTTCCCAGGTGCCACTAGTAGTAAAGAACCCACCTACTCATGTAGGAGACACAAATGATGCAGGTTTGATCCCTGGATAAGGAAGATCCCCTGGAGGAGGGCATGGCAACCCACTCCAGCATTTTTGCCTGGAGAATTACATGGACACCTATAGTAATGTCTTAAGCAGGGATGGCGTTTTGCTATTGGAAGCATTTTCACATGTACTGTTTCAATAATCCTTCTTTATGGATGAAAAACTGAGTCTGAAAGAGGCAAATACATAGTTGGAGAGTATCTGGTCTCCTGAATCCTTGGCCTGAAATCTTATTTCTATATTATAATGAGTAAGACTTGTCTGTAACAACTTCTCAAGCTGACCTAAAAACTAGTTCTTAGCATAGAAACCAATGTATGGGTGACTTGCTGTAAAGAAAATAACACGTGAAAGTAAAGCATATGGGACTAAGTTCACTCAAAGAGTGATGTTGTTGCTATTGTTCAGTCACAAAGTTGTATCCCACTCTTTGCAATCCTATGGACTGTAGCATACCAGGCTTCCCTGACCTTCACTCCGTCCCTGAGTTTGCTCAAATTCATGTTCATTGAGTTGATGATGCCCTCCAACCATCTCATCTTCTGCCATCCCCTTCTCCTCCTGCCTTCAATCTTTCCCAGCATCAGGGTCTTTTCCAATGAGTCAGCTCTTCACAACAGGTGGCCAAGGTATTGGAGCTTCAGCTTCAGTATCAGTCCTTTCAGTGAGTACTCAGGGTTGATTTCCTTTAGGACTGACTGATTTGAGCTCCTTGAAGTCCAAGGGACTCTCAGGAATCCTCACCAGAAAGATCATGTGGACAATGGTAACAGATGGGAGAAAGCTATGCAAACAACTAGAAGGGACTCTGAAGAAAGAAAGAGAAGAAGGGAGGGAAGGAAGGGAAAGAAGAAAAGAAGCATGGAAGGGGGAAGAAAAGGAAAAAAAATTCACTTATAGAAGAAACAGAAGATGAATCTTTCTAGCTAAACTTCTGGGGTTTCATTAAAACCACAATTTCTGCCAAAAGATTCAGCACAGATTTGGGACTTATATTTGACAAGCCCCCATATGCTGCATATTCCCTCCAAGCTTTTACTCTGGCTTGCGGACTCTGGGGTTGGTTGAATATGTGGTTCTACAGTTGCTAAAAATACCCTGAAGTCCAGCTCCTTCACTCAGATTTTATGCAGTTGATAAAATGGCCACATTGGAATCAGATTTTTCAATTCTTGACTTGTAACCTTTAATAATCCACTTCTTACATAAAAGTAACATCTGTATACATGGGTCATTTACATTTCACTTCAACACAAAGTCAAAGTCAGAAACTAAAGAAATGGCACCATGAAGGAGAAGCTGTCATTTTTTTCAGGTATGTAAATCAATAATAGTAAAGATGGCTTTGGTATCGTTTGGGATTACTGCATGAAGTTTAACTGTCAATACGATTGAAGCCCCCAGAGGAACTATGGAGCTATCTATAGCTGTAAGGGTAGTTTCAAGTCAGCTACAGGGGGGAGCTTCCTGCCTCAGTTTCCAGGAGACACCACTGCTGATCTGTTTAGGCATGTCAGACTGTGAGCACCTATGCTAATGTCAGCAGGTCAAACCTCTAAGCTGCCAGGATGTTTCCCCATGCTTTTTATCATCATCCATACATCTCAGCAGACAGGACCAGCTGCATCATTTGCATAGCCTAGTGCAAAATGAAGACCTGGAGCCCCTGGTTGAAAACATAGAGGGAAAAATGTTAACGGTACTAAAATACAAAGCCTTTTCTTTCCAGCCAGCTTCCCCTCCAGCCAGTTACTGGGTAGATGCCATGCAGAAACTAAATCCGGGCAACTCCCCTCTCCCAGTGCTTCCTGCCCCAACTCATGGTGGACTGGGGACCCCCAAGGATATTGCAGCAACACCTCAGAGACTGGCATGGAGGAGGGGTATGAGGCTCGTCCTTATCCCTGCCCTGTTACTCACCAGATGCACAGAGGACGTGCCAGTACGGGGAGGAGATGGCCGCGGCCACTTGCTCCCTTGTGATGCTGTGAGGTAACAAGACCTTGCTGCCAGATCCTAATCTGATCTTCCCACATCCGTGCTGACGGTTGCCTGGGAGGGGAGAAGGGTGGCAGTGATCATTGGGCAGGGGTGGGTAGTGGGAGGCTGGATGGGTTCTGGTCGCCAAGGTGGAGTAGAAGGGTGTGGGGTGGGGAGGGAAGCAAGAAGCTGAAAACCTGTCCAGGGAGCCAGGACTATGAGTGAGATGAAGCTCTAAACCCCTCAGTACGTATTTCGTTTCCACATGGAACATCACTTATAAAACACTAATTAAGTGATAAATTATTTGGGAATTTCGAAAAGGTGAACTGAGAACACTAAACCCTGAGTTCAGAGCCCTTCTGATAAGGGACCCACCTGTGTCTGTATTGATCACAGGCCAGGAAATCACCTCTGTCAGGGTCCTGTCTTCCCTGTACCATTGGACCAGGCCACATATAGACATTATCTAAAGAAGAATTAATTGGAGGCTTCAAAGGGATCAGGCAATTTAGCAAGGCAAAGCCAAATGCTTTGAGTGTATTTTCTGCCTTCTTTCATGAGAAATGAGATTGTTTTAATGTTATTTTATAGGTGAAATGCCCTTTTCTGCCAATAACTTCATTTATATATTCAAACATCATATTTTTGTTTCTGAGCATCTACCACTAATGTTTTCATGATTTTTGTGACTTCAGGTGAGCACATTAAGTGTCACATTGCTTTGACTTATTCAATAGCAAACATGATCTCTTTGTCTAATTTTCTTGAGCAAATGGACTAGTGCAGTGCAAATGAAATTATACCAAAGTGTTTCAAGTTCTTATCTCTGGATGAGAATTTCAGGTCTTTCTGGATAGATCATGTACTCTCAAATGGTTTACTGAATGGTCTAAACTTGATGGAAATGTACATATTGATCAGTTTTATTTTTCTCCTTCACCTTCAACTGTGCTATGAAAAATCTTTTTTCTGACCTTCTACATTCAGATTAGAGTCCTTGGGCTCCAAAATCACTGCAGATGGTGATTACAGCCATGAAATTAAAAGATGCTTACTCCTTGGAAGGAAACTTATGACCAACCTAGACAGCATATTTAAAAGCAGAGACATCACTTTACCAGCAAAGGTCCATGTAGTCAAGGCTATGGTTGTTCCATTGGTCATGTATGGATGTGAGAGTTGGACTATAAAGAAAGCTGAGCACCAAAGAATTGATGCTTTTGACCTGTAGTGTTGGAGAAGATTCTTGAGAGTCCCTTGGACTGCAAGGAGATCCAACCAGTCCATCCTAAAGGAGATCAGTCCTGGGTGTTCATTGGAAGGACTGATGTTGAAGCTTAAACTCCAGTACTTTGGCCAACTCATGCAAAGAGTTGACTCATTGGAAAAGACCCTAATGCTGGGAAGGATTGGGGGCAGGAGAAGAAGGGGGCGACAGAGGGTGAGGTGGCTGAATGGTATCACTGACTTGATGGACATGGGTTTGGGTAGACTCCGGGAGTTGGTGATGGACATGGAGGCCTGGCGTGCTGCAATTCATGGGGTTGCAAAGAGTCGGACATGACTGAGCGACTGAACTGAACTAACTTAAAGGAATTAAAGAGATATTCCACAGTACTCTTGTTTCAGATCTCAAAACTCACATCTCTCTTTCCCAGAACAATGTCAGGCCTCAGCCTGAAATCTTTTTATGCCTCTTCCTTCCCTCCTCTGAACTTCCCCTCTTCTGCCTGCTTTGATAGGAAAAAGAGATAGGAATGTTGGCAAAGGTCTTTGATTTGCCTGGAGCTCTTGTGGTCCTCTTCTGATTAACACTGGATAATTGTCACCAGGATCTTAGGGTATATTGGCCCAAGGATGATTGGCAGAGAACATTTGTGAGAAAGCCTTATAGGAGACTTCATGACTACAGTCTTACCCATACCACTCATAGCACCTGCTAATTGTTCTCCTTTAGCATCTTCTTCCTAAAGTCTTGTCTGTGATTGGCTGCCCTCTTAATATGGAGCGAGACTAAGATGGTTTTGTCCCAACAACTTCTAAAGAGGGAAGCTCACGTTTCCTTAACTTGTGGGAAATCCAGGTA
This sequence comes from Antilocapra americana, assembly GCA_007570785.1. NCBI lineage: Eukaryota > Metazoa > Chordata > Mammalia > Artiodactyla > Antilocapridae > Antilocapra > Antilocapra americana. The sequence continues at coordinate 3,026,971 of ML660777.1, read as the reverse complement.
CCCTCACTCCAACAAACGCTGAAAAGGCCACTTGTGCATGGCAGCATATCAGCCTTGTCATGTCTAGTCAAGATATGACATACTTACATACTTACCAGACCCACATACTGTGCTGTATAAAGAGACATCCAACCAGGGACGGAGATGACTTTCTTCCCTGGAGGGAGGCTTATCCAGTCTCTTCCACTTCCCTTCTCTCCACCTCTGGATATGTTCCATCTTGTGAGGGCCGAGAGATACCTGTGACTTTATGTGAAGTGACAGCACTCCTTTTATGATAGCATAATATGGAGTAAAATTAGCACTACAGTTAAAAGTCACAATGTAAGATGTAAATCTGCAAGCATCCTTTAAGACGGGTGGTGGGTTGAAAGATTCAGATAGAAACCTCTGCCTCTAAGAATAAAGGAGGGTATCAAGATTGGAGGGAAAAGAGCCAATTTGGGAGAGACATACACGTGGTAAAAAAAAAAAAAAATGCATCTGCCACTTGGAAAGAGATGGGCCCACCAGGTAAAGGAAAGAATGCACTCCACTGATGTGACTTTCAGAATCGGTCCTGGGAGTGAGACACAGCTGAGCAGGACAAGGAAGATGCAGGATGTGGAGGAGGAGTGACCCGGAGAAAGGCTCAGTAGGCAGGCTCGGCCCTGCTCTTGCCGAGGCACCGCCTGAGCGGTGTGGCCACCATCTCTTTGTCCATGTGTAACCACTCACTCACTGGGTATCTTTTTCTTTTCAATCCTCAGGAAGAGGCAGCCAGAATTCTCGCCCACCAGCCAGTGTCCGTCGGCACATGTGCAGCTTTGAAAACCCCCACACTGCAGTGAATGTGTAAGAGAAGCTGCATGGAAAATAGAGTGGTTTGCCCCTTGCTTTCTCTCTCCTGGGTTTTTCTACTTTCTAACATGGAAACAGAAGTGGTGCATGCCATCAAACCACCTGCCATGGTTTGCACAACCGCCTTAATTTGATTGTCCATCGTTCTTAAAAGGACACTGTCAAGGTTTTAGTCTTTTTGCTTTTTTTCTTATGTTTTCATGCAAGGATGCAACACTTTTTCCCATTCTAGAGGTTCACTTTTGTTTGTGACTCCCACTCACAAGCTTGAAAGTGAATTTTCCCCCTTTACAAGTTTGTCGGCTTCTCCTGGGCAAACAGAGCTCTTTTCTTTTATTTTCTTTGCCTCTTTTTTTTTTTTTTTTTTGCTGCTGCACAAATGTTTGATATGATCCTGTCTGCATTTAAGTAAAGCCATAATTTGAATGGAAGAATTCCATAATGTCAGTTGGAGGGGGGGTGGGCACCAAAATGAATCTCTGCTGGGTGCTTCCTATCCCCTGGGGATCACAAAACAAAAGTTTTGTGAGTCCCCCAAAAAAGTGAGTTTTGCAAAAAAATAAAAAAGGAAAGGAGTTATTTTCCCAGAATTCGGAGTGCTTTTATCAGATTCTCTCCGTCTGATAAAAACGGTGCATGTTTGGTCCAATTTTTGACCTTTAGATCTTGACAGTGTCTCTTTAAGTCAACAAAAGAACATAAACCATGTTCAATTCATTGTGCACGGAGTCTGTGGTCATTCTCAGCTGTTCCTTTACAGCCCTTCAAACTCCTGGGAGAGTCAAAGGTACACATTCCTGCAGCAGAAGGGAGCTCCCTGATGAGGTGTCTGTGGCTCGAATAGCTCTTCAGATGAGAAGAGTCCGATTTGCTCAAATGTTTGCTACTAAGCCTGGCCACGGAGCCCAGGGAACGGGGTCCTAGCAGCGCTTCTCTTCACTCAGTGGAGTGCATTGGGAAGTCGTGTTCTGACACCCCCTGGAAAGGCCCCAATAGAACGAGTGTGGTCTCAATCAAATCACACTGACCCTTAGAGGGAAAAAGTGCAGTTGGGAGGACTCTGCACATCGAGATCAGAGCCTCTCTCATCTGCCAGAATGCATTCTCTGTAATTCTCCCAAGTCCAAAAGCACTGAGTGTTCCTTGCATCAAGGGTTGAGTCTGACCAAGGACACAGTAAGGACATCCTGATGATGACAGCTGCTGGCTGTCTGTCAAAAGGAATTGATGGGTCTAGGAGACGTGCTTGTCCTGTCATGACAGCAGGGCCAGAGAAGGAGGAGAGGCACCTAACCTTTCGTGACTTTAAGGTGAGTGCCTAAAAACAACAAAGGTGGAAAGTGGTCCCTCTGTGGTAGGTGACAAAAAATAGTGCAACAGTCAGCAAAGCAAACAGGTTGATTATAAAGAAGTTTTGAAATATGACTATTAAAGCTTCCTGGAGACTTTAGGAAACTAATAGCTTCCAAGCTGCACATCATAGAGTAAGACTGGTTATTTTTAGCCTTAGTTGTTCCTCCAAAAAAAAAAAAATGTTATTTTTGTGACCTTTGATTTCCACAGCTCTTGTGAACAAGCCAGGCAAAAGGACTAGTGATAGAAATAAAGCTGCTTACTGGATCTTTAAGGTCCGCCTGGATCTCTCCTGCCTCTAAGGAATAAGCCCTGCAGAGCAATGCAGCTGCCCTCTATTTCCAGGGCAAATGTGAGGACTCCAGTTACTGCTGAAGAGCATCAAGGGACTTGCTATTAAAGTGATAGGTCTGGAAGCATGGAGCATAGAATAAACTATAATGCTTCATCTGAACTTTCTTCAAAAGGAACATAATCTAGGCTCATCTATACTTCCTGGAAGAATATAACTACTGCTGGTTTACCTCAACTAAAACAACACTGCTGTATCAATATGTTATCATAAATAAACGTTGGCACCAGAATTTCTTTCCTCTGCCAGCAATCATGACAAAGTTTACCCAAAGGCCATTTAAAATATACTTAGAAAAAGTCTAAGGACTTAACTGGAAGTCCAGTGGTTAAGACTTTGGTTTCCAATGCTGGGGGCAGTGGGTTCCATCCCTGGTCCAGGAGGTAAGATCCTACATGTCTTGCAGCCAAAAAACCAAAACAAAAGCAATATTGTAACAAATTTAATAAAGACTTTAAAAATGATCCATATAAAAAAGAGTCTTAAATAAAGGAAAAGTTTAGAAACCATCAGAATTCTACTCTTTAGTTGGAAATATATTTGTCAGTTTTCTTGAGAGAGTAGACCCTACACCTGGACAAAGTTTGTGGGCTCTTCCATACTCTGTTGACTTTGATGAGTTAATTTCATTTGTCGATGTCTTTTTCTTTATTAATTTATTGGAGAAAGCAAACTGATTTTCTTTATGCTATCTTTTATTCCAAATCATAGAACTTTGGGATATTCAACATGATTGATCTGAAGTTTCTCAAAGGAGGATTGTACACTTAGACTTTGTAATACTGTAAATTTCAGCAAGTCAAATGATTTTCTGATCAGCTTATGATGAAGTTAGAATCAGCAAGGAGAGGGATAAAATTCACAATGCTACTTAAGGCTTCATATCAGCAGCAACTTCCATGTTCTCATAATATTAAAAAGCATCTGTCTTCACCAACACATTCAGAAATTCTCTACCTTAGTGCTGATTCAATAAGATGAGAAAGTTTGAATATTCAGAGAAGTTTCTGAATATTGAATGTTCAGAGAAGCTTCCAGAGAATATATACTGAATATGCAGATTTTCAGGGGGAAGCTTTCAGAGGAGGGAGACTGGACTCAGTGGGAGATCTTTGTATTGAAGACTAGCTTGGGGTTGCCTAAGAAAACAGGAGTCTGACTCAAATGGTTTCAAACAGTTCCCAACACCTGAGATGCTACAAGAATCACTATTCAAGCTGCACTCTGGTACTAGCTTGCTGAAGAACATGGATGTGAGATACCTGGACAGTGCAGCTCTGGCCTCCCATCCAGGCAGGTCTCCTTTAGGGCAGCACCAGCCTTTCCCTGGAAGGCCACGTGTCCCGGCCACAGCTGCTGGGTTACAGTGGAGCTGTCCACAAGCCTGTGGCTGTGGTTTGTTTTCTTGGTGAGCCATTCTCTCCATGCCATGACCCAGTGGAATTTCCTGCTTCCATTTTCATTTTCAAAGAAAACAAATGCTACCCTGCTCAGGTTCCCAGGACTGATACTTCCCTCACCAAGGGAAGACCTCGCCTTGCCTGGGCTCTTTGGAAGCCATCCTTCTGTCTGCTGTGTGGCTATTAAGCCTAGTGGCAGAGACTTGAGTTGGACATAAGGGAAACAGGTGTTGAGCAAGCTTCCCCCTCAGGCAGCTCGTGCAGGATGCTTTCCTCCGGATCTCAAACACCCACCCACTGGTATTCCCATTTTAGGCCTCTCTGGAGCAGAGAGCAGCGTACTCTGCAGATGTAGCTGGTACTTACCGAAACAAATAAAACAGACAGGATCACTCTGAATGCCAAAGATATACTCATCTGTTTACACCACCCATTTCCAACTCTTCTCTAAAGTGCTGTAAATAGTGGGTTTTCTGTTTGGGGTGGGGGTGGGGGGTTGTTATACTTACCTAATGAAAGGAAAATCAAAGCCAGATCCTGAGATGGAGCTGGAATTGCATGCAGCCCTCCACCCTCTTAGCTCTGCGTGACTCTCTGTGTATCTCATCAATCTGTGTCTCTAGTCCTTTCCCAGGCCTAACAGCAATTTCCTCCAATTACTTCAGTATCAGTAAATATATTTAGCCACTAAAGGTATTCTCTGACAAGGTGCTTTCTGACAATTTTGTGGTGTTTCTAAATCTGATTGCTTTTCCTAAGATTAGGGAACCAAGTAACATTAAATAATAGAAGAAAGAAGCCAGCGGCTTTGAAAGATAAGGTATTAAAGCTATCAGGGATTAAATAAAAGTATTATTTCATAATAATATTGCACCTTTATAATGTATTTATTGCTTTTTACTGCCCCATATTTTATACATTTTTCTCTTCTTAATATCACAGCAATGAGTTCCTAACTTTTTCAAATAGGATAATCACTTTTCACACCAAAATGATTATCAAATACTCACCTGAACCTGTGATAGTAATCGTACCTTTATTAGCTTGAACACAAAACACACCAAAAAAAAGCTTCTCAGAATACTCTTGTATCTAGAAGTACAATTTATCAATAACAGCATTTCACATTTAAAAATAGCAGCACATAATCTACAAGGACATAATATTGATTTAGCCTAAAAACAGTGCTTTAATGCACATGTAGATTCATGGACCATTCAAGCTGTCTGCTGACCATAGGTTAAAGATAACTAATGCAGAAGGACCAAAATTTATACCCTATACTGTAGTTTCTATGAAATGAAACTCCAATATTGCACCAATACCTCTGGTTTTTAGGAAGCAATTTATTTTATCCTTGAAAAAAAAAGGTTAATCTAATTTTCTTAATCTGATAAAGTCCCTAGGGCATTAGGATTGTTTCCTAATTAAACAGTACTTTACAGAAAATCTAGAACAAGACTCTGAGGGAAGGAAAGCTAATAACTTTGACTGCTGGGGTGGAAATCACCCCTCACAGGAATAAAAATGGCATTGGATGAAACAGAACTGAATTGTGATCATCTCTGTCTGCAAGATGATTAATAATACCTTTTAAAGGATTCAAACAGAGGCTCGTAGAAGACTCCTGTACAAGGAGGAAGACAAGGCAAGTCAGTAAGGGTGAGTCAGTGAGCAAGGGGGTGAACTCAGTCCCAGGAATACAAAGTTGCCCTTTTTGTTAGCATATATGGAAACTGGACAATGTTTTGTTTATCTAAGCCTACTGATTGAATTAGGTCAGACTAGCTCTGGAGGGAATTGGTTTTTAAAACACACACACACACATATACAAATAAATGAAGACATGGGCAGCCTTTTAGTTTAGTGATTTTCTTAATGAGCATGGAGAGGCAAGCATTTGGAGAAGGAAAAAGTGTTTCCATCACCATTGAAAGGGCTGCAAAGTTTTGCCATTGGAAAGTATATTAAAGCATATTTAAGAAAGGCAAGAGGCAACTAGGCAGTTTTATACTTTCTGGAAGAGGCATATTAAATGCATAAAGAGAGAATCAGTGTAAGTAGAGTGGGAGATGGAGGAAATTGGGAAAGAGGAAAGTGGGAGGTGAGCTTGCCCAGAATTTCAAACTCAGAGGAGGAACTGTGGCTTCTGGTCTTGGCTTTGGCTGGTTGGTTGGCTGTTCTTGGCAGGAACACCACCAGCTTATTCTTTAGTTTGCTCACCTCGGGAGAGAGTTAGCTATTCTAACTAGATTGTATAGAAACTAATAAGTTGGTAATTTCACATTCACAAGCAGTTAGACATCTTTAGAGAATACATTAAGCATACACTTGCATGAAATATTAATTTTGATATCATATTTTGGAGATGATATTTTTTATCTGACAATTAAAAATACAGCATAGATTATCAGCTATATGAAGAAACTACCTTCTCCTCAAATAATAAGACAATTTAGCTATTATATCTATTTTAGAACTTCTATATGCAGAATTTTCTAGAATTGATATCAGACTTTCTACACAAATCTGTACTTATTTGATTCACTTGACTTTTCAGGATTATAAAATTTGAAATGTCAAAACATTACTGTCATCATATATGTGACACTCACACATAATTTTTAAAGTATTCATTTTTGTATTTTCAAAATGATTAAATAAACCATTATGTTACCCATTGATCATTTCCTATGTTTTCCAAACAAAATACTATGGTATGAAAAAGTCTATTTCACATATCCACCTAAGAAAATATACACATTTTCCTTCTTTCTTTTAATGTCAAAAAATGTGTCATCATTGTGCCACTTCCTCTGTTGTTTTCATGGATACAAAGAAAAAGCAAAATCTTAAAAAAAATTATTTCCTGATTTTAGTATTAACACTGTTATTAATAGCATGCTATGGTAAGGTACCACTATCTGCTAAAAATTATACAGAGAAAAAACTAAAAGTCCAAAAGTAAGACCAGAGTTATTGGAGCAGACAGAATAGAATGCGCATATATGCACATAATACATTTCATTTTTTTCTTTTCAGAGATGTATTCTGTTTGGTTGGCCTTATGAGGATCTCATGAAGGGTGTAGGACCCCTGGTACCCTAAGCCTTTTCTTCGTCAATGATCAATGAAGAAAAGGCCCCGGAGAGGTCTTGATCTCAGTAACTTCTGCTTTCTCTGAATCTTAATCTTGTCCTTTTGCATCAATTAGGCAAATAGACTAAAACAGAATATGGATATTCATATTTTTCTGGACTTTCCAGTTCCAGCTCTTTCAAACACACCTACTTAAATGTTGCCACTGTGAAAATCCCAAGCTATCTGCTATGAGTGAACTGTGATCCACCATATGCATCAGGAATAAGGCTTTGAAATAAAAGGAAACTCAAAAGTTGGGAAACTCTTAAGTGGAGCATGGGTCTTGGTTTTTCTATTATTTCCTTTTTTTCCTTCCGTACAGGTGCCATGTGCATGGCCATGCTGCCTCTAGTGCCACCTGAAATGCCTGCATATCAGAATGGGCATCTGAGAGCATGTGTTTTATAACCTCACAGGACGATGAGAGTAGTTTTATACGTGGGTCTTAATTTGTTCCAGGGACTAAGAAGAAAGGGAGACGACAGCTATGGTCATTATGCTCTGTTGTCTATGTGTGACTAAGATTTTATTTTTAATTTGTCAATCTTGGAATCTTTCAAAAGCTTGCACTGAGCAACAATATTTTCATCACCTTTGAGCGTGTGTGTGTGTGCAATAGCTGTGAAATCAGACTTAATGAAAACAGCTGCTTCTACAACAAGCTGGGTCTTCTCCGCTGCAATTTTTCTCAGGGTCAACATGTCCTGCCTTGTGTTGGGGTGGATGGAATCCCTGGCCGCAGCTTCAGAGGCAACCTGTGATCGCTGCAGCTTTTGGAGTCTGATGGGTAAAAAGGAGAGGGTGGGAGTGTGTGCCACAGGCAGACATACAGTGGGAGGGAGCCAAAGCTTTGAGCTAGGCTTGCAGATGTTCTGTGTGTATGTTATCCTGTGTGCATGAGATGCCTGCAAATAAACCCATCTCTGCTCTATTCATAGTTCTAATGGCAAGTCTGTGTCGTGGTCTGAACCAGGTGGAAGACAGGTGCCCAAAGGTCAGCACGTGTGGCATCGCCTCTCGGTGCACGTGAAGACCAACGAGACGGCCTGCAACCAAACAGCCGTCATCAAACCCCTCACTAAAAGTTACCAAGGCTCCGGCAAGAGCCTGACCTTTTCCGATACCAGCACCAAGACCCTTTACAACGTGGAGGAGGAGGACGCCCAGCCGGTGGGCTTCAGCCCTCCCCCCAGTCCTTCCAGGGCGGCGCCGCGCCGCGTGCCGACCGCGGCCGGCACCCCGCCTCTGCCGCCCCACCTGACGGCCGAGGAGACCCCCCTCTTCCTGGCCGAGCCGGCCGTCCCCAAGGGCTTGCCCCCGCCCCTCCAGCAGCCGCCTCTGCCGCAGAAATCCTTCCTGGACCAGCTGCAGGGAGTGGTCAACAATTTCAGCGCCGGGATCCCGGATTTCAGCGCGGTGCTCGCAGTGCCCGGGGCCGCGGGGAACGGGGGGCGGTCCCTGTTCCCGCCCCCGGCGCCCCCGCAGCACCTGCCGTTGCTGCCGCTGCCGCTGAGCCCCTTCGCCGAGGAGCCCGCCTCGCCGTCAGGCGAGGACGACGACGAGGACGACAGCGAGAGGTTCAAGCTGCTGCAGGAGTACCTGTCCGAGCGGGAGGGGAACACGGAGGAAGACGAGCTGGAGGAGGAGGAGGAGGAGGAGGAGGGGGACCTGCCAGCGCCCAGCAAGCCCACCCCGGAGGCCTCCCCCGCCCTGACGCCCCCGTCCCCCTTCCGCGATTCGGTGGCCTCGGGCAGCTCGGTGCCCAGCTCCCCCGTGTCCGAGTCGGTGCTCTGCACGCCTCCCAATGTGACCTACGCCTCGGTCATCCTGAGGGACTATAAGCAGAGCTCGTCTACCCTGTAGGGAGGCGGTGCCCCTGGGGGAAAGGCCAGAGGTGGTGAGTCAGGGGAGCCTGAGCACCTCCCCCGGACAGATGTGCGGGGAAACTGGGCGGGAAGCCAGGCCTGGAGGTGCAGTCAGGGAGCAAGGAAGCGACGGGTGGTGCCGCCTTAGCAAGGCCAGCGCAGGAGGTGCTGGACTCCGCAAGCCAGAAAGGATCCAGGCGAGGATTCCGAGTCTTGAATTCAAAACCCTTCTCTGGGAAGAAAGGGAATTCCGACAAAGCACAATCCCATGTAGTATGTAACTTTTGTTGCAAAAAAAAAAGAAAAAAAATTAATAAATAAAACCAACCCACATAATCTCTTTGGACCGATGTGCATAGATATACATGCCCACTCACTTGGCCCGTTTGGAAGCGGACAGCGGAGAGGACCGCTCGGTTAATCATTGGCCCGTCATCCTGGTGATTCCAACGAGCTTGGTGGAGCCAGATGTAGCAGGTGGGTGAAGGAGGGGAAGCACCCAGAGAACAGTGATGGACAGCAGCTCGTCTCTCTCAAGCCCTTCTCCCTACTGGGCCTACAGAACCCCAGTATCCGGGACCCTCGGGGAAACTGGCCCCAAAAGGGGTCCGTCTTCACCGACTTCACGCCCATCCAGTGCCAGCCTTGCTGTTACACCTGGAGAAAGGTGCGTGGACCCTTTGCTGCTCTGTGATTTCCCTCTATTTAGGAGAACAGGAATAGGAGCAAAATCATCAACCAAAAGCGCTTCATCAGTAGTGCTAAGGGAGGACGGAAGGAGAAACAGGACCGTGCAGAGGCTTGGGGCTTTGAACCAAATCAGCAAAATCAGCTTCCCATATCTGATGCTCGCTTATTGGTGATTTCGTAGAAAAAGGCCAGATGAGATTGTTTTGAGAGTAGAAGAAGACTTTCGCGGATTTACCTGTGTGCCAAGGGGGCTCTCCTTTGCCCTTATGTTAAAGAGAACAAACCACATGACAGAATCGTTACCTTCCATTTACTGTAGCAAATAATACTTACCAGTTGAACTTTCTAAGATGCAGTATGTATTTGGTGCCATTGTTTCTCCTATGTACTACAGAAACAAATCTATCTTTGAACTTAATGGTGTACTCATAACAGCTCTTATTGGTTTCAATGACAAATAATTCTTTCCGATTGTCACTGAAGTCCTTGTAACTAGCAAGTGAATGTGTTCCTGTGTTCTTGTATACCCATGACAATAAAAACTGTGCAATGTAATGTCAATCTAACTGCGACTAGAAGGCTGTCTCTCCCATATAGTATAGATATTTTTATGTCCCAGTAATGTTTTATATACCATTGTCATCAATATCTACAGGAGCTCTTTGAAGGTTGGAGTGCTCTGGTCCAATGTTTTTCACATGCTGCTTAGATGGTCCTTCTTCTTTTAAGAGGGAACTTATTTTTCAGATATTTTATGATGTGGAAATATGTTATTAATGAAGTGGTTTGAAGATTTGTTATACTAAAACTTCACAAAAACTGTGGGTAACACTAAAAAGGTAGATTTTATATAACTGCACACATCATTATTAAAACATAAGGTTGAAATAGTATTTACATTATTTCTGTTTCCTTTATGATTTTTTAAAACATTTTCCACTGCTACTTGAGCTTTATGTGTTTAAAGCGTGCACTAACCACTGTCTTGTCATAATTTTTCAAATTATTTATTCCTCACTTTTTTATTTGTTTTCATTTTTATTTCTATATTCTTTCATTCATATATTTTCACTGTCCTAGCTTTTCTTTTTATTTTTGTTATTTTTGGTGCATAATATCCATGTCTGTGTAATCCAGTTGTTTCATTTTTACTCCTCCCTTTCCCCTCAATAAAAGAAATTTCTCTTGCTGTCTTGATTCTTGTATTATTTGGGAATGAATTTTATCCCCTTAAATATCTTTGTTTATGCCTTATGTTCAGTCGGTTAATGTGCTTCCTTCATGTTTAAAGCTGCTGATTTCTCAGCCAAAAATTATCTTAGACTCTTTAAATACCCACTACATCATTTGTTCAGAATTTAACATCCACTCCAATGTTTGAGGCTCATGTTTCTTATGTCTTCCCATATCCTACTGCCAAGTTTAGTCAGTTTTATATCTAGACTTGATTTTCTTTTTAAAAATTTATTTTATTACACCTTTAGTAGAAAGACTCATGACTGAAATGTGATTTCAGTTCCATTTTCACTGTCATGAGTCGGAGGGAGGAAAATGGATGGTTCCAGTGCTTTATATATGGTCTACTAATTGGCAAACTAGCAAAGGAAAGTATACCATCTAATATTAGTGAAACATGTTTTTTATCCTAATGCCATTGACATCTGTTCTTAACATCAGAACTTATGCATTCAGATACTTTTAAAGTAAGAATAGATCAGAAAAACTTCTACTATTCAAATATTATGTCAGTTTGTCCTGAGGTTTTAGTCTCTGATGTTTGGTGAAAACATTCAACACCAGTCATATTATTACTCTGAATGCCTACAATTACCATGATTAAAAGTTTTCCTGAGTACAATAGAGTATTAGCTCTTAAATCATAATTGTTCAAAATTGGAAATGTACACATACATACCATATATAAAAAGGGCAGAAACTTTCCACCTTAATGTATGTGCTTATACAAGTTGTTTAGCTTCTTGTGAAAGTGTTTTCCATTGGCTTGTTACTGCCTTTTGTCAAATAATCTTGATAATGCTGTATAATAAATATTTTCTATTTGTTAAACGAGTATGTTCCCTCTCTCTAGTTTGTAAGCATGACAATGACAGAAATTGACTGGTATAAAAAATAATTTCCATGGTTTGATTTTGCTCAGAACACATCTTTTAGGTGAAAGCTGGAGATCACCACACAAAGTCTACAGACCAGGTAGGTGACAAAGTAGAGCATCATTTGATTATGAGGAAGGATGTATCAGTTTGAAGTGAATGCCATAATTTAAATTTTCAGTAGTATGGCAGACACTGTCATCTAGCTTTTTTGGTAGAATATGTGAGGTTGACAAACTCCTGCATCTCCAGCAAAGCTTTAGAGACAGGCATCTGAAAGTCCCATCCTTGTTTCATCTGTGCCCACAGAGCCTTTTCCCCCTTGGCTCACACTCTAGGGGCACCTGGTTTTCTCACCTTGTTGATATCCTCCTGCCCATCCCAACTTCTATTCCTCTACGTTTCAATAGAGACTTCATTGGTCCTCAAAACAATGGAGCCTGTTTTATTCACATCTGAATGAGCCACCTGCAAAGTAAGGCATCTACCAAGTGTCATTCAAAGAGAAAACTTGGTGATACCAGGGCCACATCCATGAGATGGTGATGTATTTAGAGGGAAAGAGCAGCCTCTATCCAGGAAGGCTGATGTTGAAGAAACTACCAGAATCAGGAGGCTATCTGCATTGTGCCCAGAAAATAGAATAAGTTATGAAATGGTGGCTTGGTGTCTGATGAGGAAAGCCCATAGGAGAGACAATGAGAAGCAAAGAATGTGGAAGAAAAGGAGAAAATGGTAACATTTCAGAAGCGTAGTCCAAAGAAGCAGCCATATAGCAACATGAGTCATTAAGGCCTCTGCTTAGGGAGTCCAGAAGCTTCATGTCTCCATGGAGACATTTGGAGATGTTGAAATTGTAATCCAGATACCGCAAACGTTGTATGAGGAACTGCTCCAACAGTTTCTATCCTGAGAAGCCACCAAAGAGAAGAGAAGAAATGTATTTTTAAACCTATTCTGGGCCAGAAATGTTGCAGTCTCCCCCTTCTCCCCACCTCTACCCCTTGAGATCTTAGTTCTCTGACCAGGGATGGAACCCCCAGCTCCTGCAGTGGAAGCATGGAGTCTCAACCACTGGAAGGCCAGCAAAGTCCCTGCAGCTTATTTGCATTGATTCTCAGTTAACCTTCCCAGTACAACAGCCATAAGGAATATTTTAAAGAACTAAAATGATTTGCACTTGCCCCAAATCTCCTAGAGAGTAAGTGGCTCGGCAGGGAATTGACCCCCATGCTAAGCCCGTGAATCCGTGCTCTTCTCCAGAACCCAGGATAGTACACAGAAGTCACTGTCAATTGGGACTGCTCTCCCTTTTATAGTCCCATATTTTATTCACATCCCTTTCCCTAAAGAGACTGTTAGTTCTTTTTTGCCTTATAATACCTGATTTCTGAGTCTTCAAGGAAAAGCAGACACTCAATAAGGATTGTAACACTATATAGTTTTCCCAGCCCAGTTCTCTGAAGATTTGATCCAAGATCCTTATGGGGTCCAGGGCTCTGTATTTCTACCTACTGATCCTAAATCTGCCGACTGGAATAGCACATGTTTTCATCATGAAAAACAAGCTCTTCTTTTGGCAGCAGAGAGAGCTGTCCCACTGGGCAGCAGGTCTGCTGTGCCGGCAGAAGAGGGTGGCGATACTCCGTATTCCCTGAGCCCAGCCAGAGGTCTAGGTGTGGGAAACAGCGTCCTCTGCAGGAGAACTGCAGATAAGACAGACTGCGGAAGAAGGCACCAGTTAGAGGGCAAATAAGTCAGCCAAGCGATGCATGCGCTGGGGATTCCTTCCTTACAGAAGTATATATCCCTTTAGACAAAGTGAAAGGCTAATTGTGTCATCAAGCCTTGGAAGAAAGGAAGACCGAACTTCGAGAATTCAAGAACTGATGCTCTTAAACTGGAAACTGGCTTGATTTTCTCAGGGTAGCTGGAGAAGCAATGCTTACAGCTTAATAAACAAAGGGGAAAAGCTTAAAAATGAAGATTTTAAAAGCTGAAAAGGAAAATCATCATAGAATTAGAGTTGGAAGTAAATTTAGAAATTACTTAAACTCTTAGCTCAGTGAAGATCTATCTTACTGAGAAGTTTTTCTTCCCATGTCAGGCTGGGGCCAGGTGAGAAGACACCATTGACTAGGTTTGGACAGGGAGGGACAGGCTGGTACAAGGCTTATGGCCAGCAGTTGTGCAAAGAGAGAGAGAAGACGGTTCTGGATCCTGGAAATGCTAGTCCGAAACTATGTTGTTAATATCCAAAGCTGGTCAGAGAACAGAACTACTGCGCAAATCCAGGATGAAGGTCTCTGGGGAACCAGGAAAATTAAGAAATAGCACCAGCAAGATATGCGACAGGATGGCAGCCTGATGGAGTTGCAGAGACAAAAGGCTGGTGACAGAAATGAGCTTTTGGTAAGAATCACAGAGGCTTACATATTTGTGACCTGGTTTAAGGGATGGAATGGATTTAGGGTACTTTTGCCCTCTGCCTAAGTATTTCCAGGGACTGAGATCTTGCATTAGACAAGGAAAGGTTCTAATTGTTAGAAAAAAATCTTCATTTTCCAGAGCCCAAATTTGCTTCTTTTCTCTAGCTTTTGTCCTGAATGTTCATTGGAAGGACTGATGCTGAAGCTGAAGCTCCAGTACTTTGGCCACCTGATGCCAAGAGCCGACTCATTGGAAAAGACCCTGATGCTGGGGAAAATTGAGGGCAGGAATAGAAGAGGTAACAGAGTATGAGATGGTTGGATGCCATTACTGAATCAATAGACATGAGTTTGAGCAAACTCCGGGAGATAGTGAAGGACAGGGAAGTCTGGCGTGCTGCAGTCCATGGGGTCACAAAGATTAAGACACGACTTAACAACTGAACAACAACTTTTGTCCAGTTCAAGTTCTGCCTTCTGAAAAAAAGATTGAACATATTTAGTTTACTGGGCACAGGACTTCCCTTCAGAAATTATACCATTAGTTAGTGGTTTATCCTCCAAGCCAACTGCTTTACTTCTTTCACTGTTAGCTTTGTTGTTAGGTTCCTAAACTGTTAATCAGGCTATGGTTATATTCCAATTTTGGAATATCCTTTTTAAAATTCTACACCCAGAACTAAGCATAATACTGCACAGACACATTTGAAACTGTGCAACTCAGATCAGGACTTGAACACAGAGTCTTTTAACTGAGATCACACACCTGGTCTCAGGATTTCTGGTCAGCCTTGGAACTATCATGGCACCTGTGTGTGTGTGTCATTTTAACTTGCTAATATGTTACAGTGAGCATTTACTGAGGCTCAACGTCTAGTAAAAGTTGACTCATCATCCATCACCTTGGATCTGTTTGGTTCTAACCAGTTTTTTGTATCCTCTTAAAGGTTGTACCCTGCCCTCTGCTCTCCTATTTTATCTTGACTCTTTTAACCATTCTTCTAGTGTTGCTGCCTCAGTTCAGTTGTTGTCACTCAGTCATGTCTGACTCTTCATGACCCCATGGACTACAGCACCCCAGACCTCCCTGTCCATCACCAACTCCCGGAGTTTACTCAAACTCATGTCCATTGAGTCGGTGATGCCATCCCACCATCTCATCTTCTGTCATCCCCTTTTCCTCTTGTCTTCAATCTTTTCCAGCATCACAGTCTTTTCAAATGAGTCAGCTCTTTGCATGAGGTGGCCAAAGGATTGGAGTTTCAGCTTCAACATCAGTCCTTCCAGTGAATACTCAGGACTGTTACTTCCTTTAGGATGGACTGTAGTCCAAGGGACTTTCAAAAGTCTTCTCCAACACTGCAGTTCAAAGGCATCAATTCTTCAGTGCTCAGCTTTCTTTATAGTTCAAATCTCACATCCATACATGACTACTGGATAAACCATAGCCTTGACTAGATGGACCTTTGTTGGCAAAGTAATGTGTCTGCTTTTTAATATGTTGCCTAGGTTGGTCATAACTTTCCTTCCAAGGAGTAAGCGGCTTTTAATTTCATGGTTGCAGTCACCATCTGCAGTGATTTTGGAGCCCCAAAAATAAAGTCAACCACTGTTTCCCCATCTATCTGCCATGCAGTGATGAGACCAGATGCCATGATCTTAGTTTTCTGAATGTTGAGCTGTAAGCCAACTTTTTCACTCTCCTTTTTCACTTTCATCGAGAGGCTCTTTAGTTCCTCACTTTCTTCCATAAGGGTGGTGTCACCTGCATATATGATGTTATTGATATTTCTCCTGGCAATCTTGATTCCAGCTTGTTTTTCATCCAGCCTAGCGTTTCTCATGATGTACTCTGCATAGATGTTAAATAAGCAGGGTGACAAGGTACAACCTTGATGTACTACTTTCCCAAGATGGAACCAGTCTGTTGTTCCATGTCCAGTTCTAACTGTTACTTCCTGACCTGCATACAGATTTCTCAAGAGGTAGGTCAGGTCGTCTGGTATTCCCATATCCTTCAGAATTTTCCAGAGTTTGTTGTGATCCACACAGTCAAAGCCTTTGGCATAGTCAATAAAACAGAAATAGATGTTTTTCTGGAACTCTTGATTTTTCAATGCCTAGTGTTACGTTAATTTGGTGGCAGTCTTGCCACATTTTGGCTCACATTTAGCTCTGAGCCAGCCATACCCCTTAAGCCATTTTCATATAAACTGCAGGAAATAGATACAAATGAGGACGTTTTAGTGGGTTGGATTTCCCTGGAACAGATCCTGTGAAGAGAATTTGAATAAAAGTGGTGTGTTATTCCTTGGAAGCACCAGCAGAAGAGTGGTAAAACGAGGCAGCCGATGTGGCTGCATGGCCATGCAGGTTACCTCTGTGGACTCAGTCCCACTGAGACTCTGGGAGACAGCAGTGGACATGACTCATCCTTGTCTCTGCTCCTCAGAGGGCAAAGGAGTTGGGAGCATTGAACACTGATTTCTGTCACGGTTGAGGACCACCAGGCAGGGAGGTGCATGTTGGTTCCAGTTGCTTCCGGTGTGTCTCTGAGGCAGGTTCCTGTCTCCAGAGAAAGGCTTCAGGCAAAGATGGTGCAGATGTTGGCAGCTGGAAAGCTAGGAGTTGGCCTGTGTGGGGAAGGTGAGTGTCAAGACTGAGCAGGACACCAACAGTACTTGCTATAGCCATGATATGGAGATAGACAGACAGACAGGTAGCTAGCAAACATACTTGCTCACAGATACAGACACTGGTACAGACAGGAACAAAAAGCAAGATCTGTAGAAGGCAAGGCAAAGGTATATTGAAGGACTTGAAGTAAGAAAAAAATGCTTTGGAAAAAGTCAGTCAAAGAAACTACTGTTTCTTTGGGACTTCCCCGGTGGTCCAGGGGAAGAAGCCACCTGCCAATGCAGGGTTCGACAGCTGGTATGAGAAGATTCCACACGCTATGGAGCAACTGAGCGCATGCAGTACAACCACTGGGCCTGAGCGCTAGAGCACGCGAGCCGCAACTACTAAGCGCGTGTGCCCGAGAGCCTGCGCTCCGCAACAAGGGAAGCCGCGCAGTAAGAAGGGTCTGAGAGTCTGCCCCCCGCTTGCCGGAACTAGAGAAAAGCCTGCACACAGCAACAAAGACCCAGCACAGTCAAAAACAAATAATTTTTTCTGTTGTTGCTCAATAAATTGTTCCTTCATGGCACAGGAAAGTCACAAAACCAAGTTTAAGGGCAGTTGTCCTTTAAATAAATTTGTTGTTGTTTTTCAGTCTCTGAGTCATGTCGGACTCTTTGCGACCCCATGGACTGTAACCCGCCAGGCTCCTCTGTCCATGGGATTTTCCCAGCAAGAATACTGGGGTTGGTTGCCATCCCCTTCTTCAAATTTTTTACTAGCTACTGGATTATTTCTTTGCAACAGTTTCTTAAACTGTCACTTTCTTTTCATTAAAAAATAAATTGCCTGGTAGAAACTTAGAGAATTAAAGAAAGAAAAAAAAAATCTATAGTCACTGCATCCAAATACTAACATTACAGAATTTTGATTTTTCCTTCCAGGAATATTCATGAAAGTAAGTATGGTTTTAACAGTTAGGATCATCTTTCATTTATATTTTTTCTGTTTTTTTCATTTAACAATATGACTTAAACAAGGGTTTCCACTTGATCAGAGCTAAGGAATCACCTGCTTGTAGAGTTAGGCAAAGTTCCCCATCTCCCTGGGCCTGAATCCAGGAACACTTTGGGAGAATAATTAATGCCTGGTTCCCAACTGAGGTGCAAATATATAGCAAATTACAACATGTAGCTAATAGATGGGGCAGGTTATGGAGAAGAGCAATAGATGACCTGAAAGAGAAAAACAAAGTCATGAGAAAGGAGAATAGAATCTGGGCAAGAAAAAGCAATAGGGCTGGACTAGACTGGGACAGGGATGAAGCCCATCAGAACCTGTCGCTTGGCAATGGACAGAGCCCTGTAGCTCAATGGTAAGAATGGATCTCTATGGGCAAACAAGTCTTCTCTCCCCTGTACCCAACCCTCACATATAAAATGTAGATTCAGCCACAACAAGGGGCAGGGGATCTCCTGGTAGGCCAGTAGGAAAGGTAAATGATGGAGATTCTGAGAGGCAGAGTACCTATTTGGGGACAGTTGAGCAGAGAGCTGGCCAGCCTATAGCAGCTTAGTGAAATGTTACAGGGGGCATCAATAACAGATCGGAACAGATGGTACAGAGCTCTTAGCAACAAGGGAGGGAGCCTTAAAGGCTGCTAGAAGTCCAGGGCAGGACAGGGTCAGTATGTGGGCAGTCCAACCCAGGAAAAAATGTGGATAAATGGCTGTGAAACAAAGCAGGGATCAGCAATAGGGACAAGTAGGGTAACTGCAGACAGCGGCTAAAGCAGATCACAAAGCAGCAGCTGAAGGCAGAGGCGCAGGCAGTGTGCAAATTACATCAAAGGCAAGGCTCTCCCCCTTCAACAACTCAACAGAATTTGGAAATTCTGTAGTATTTGCCACGGAGCAGGCAGACAGTTAGGGTAAATCATTAAAGTGACCTACTTAGTATTTGCAAGCTAATGTGTTAAGAGCATTTCTTACATCCATGAACAAAGATACTCCATAATCTTTATTATATGCATACCTTGCAATTTATTCAACCATTCCCCTGCCATTAGATATTTAGATTGTTTATAACTTCTTGAACCCTACAAATAATATGAGGAATTATTTCACACCAAAACCTTTTTTCTATATACAATATTTCTTTAGGTTTGTTTCCAAGATTATGTTATCAGTTATTTGATAAGAGGGCTTCCCTGGTGGCTCAGACAGTAAATAATCCACCTAAAACACAGGACACCTGGGTTCAACCTCAGGGTTGGGATGATCCCCTGGAGAAGAAAGTGCCAACCCACTCACGTATTCTTGCCTGGAGAATCCCCATGGACAGAGAAGCTTGGTAGGCTGCAGTCCTTGAGATTGTGAAAAGTCGGATAGGACTGAGCAACTAAGCACAGCACATTTGATAATTCTATTTATTCCCTCCCAAACAATGTTTATTTTGCACCACACTTTGTAAAATTCTTTGAGTTAGAATATATTCTCATTTTACAAGTGAGAAAACTGAGGCTCAGAAAAGATGAAGTAACTTGCCTAAGATCTCAAAGCTGACAGGATATCCATAGAGATGACAGTACATGTGCTGGGTCCTAGATCACATGCTCTGAACCACTATACTATACTGGATACTGCATTGAAAATACTGCACTGGAATCAGTTTTGAGAGTTCTTAAAACAAGTAAACACACTTAGTTTGAATAGCAAAATGACAGAAAATTTATATTGCCTGCTCTAGAATCACTGGTTGGGAACTGGATGTGAATCATCTCCCAAAGGGCTTCAGGATTCCATGGGGTTGGGGAAGTCTGCCTAACTCCACAAGCAGAACCACCACATACTGACTCACAATGGAAAGCTACCAATAAAACAAACTCAAGATCATTGTCTAATTATAATCATTTATAAAAGTATTAGGAAATACTTGAAGTAAAAAGTATATATAGCAAAAAGTTTATAATTACAATAATTATTATATTCTATAGTTCTCCAATTTAACAAATGATATACGATTCTAAATTAAATATACTGGGAATTTTTTAAAAGAGTCACTCTGTTTTTCAAATAGGCAATTATTATTTCCAAAATGTTTACTAAAAAAATTTAGAATAAAAAAATGTTAGGGAGGGAATGACTCCTCTTCTCAAAAGTATGAAAAATTTCATGAGTAGATAAAAGATAATTCATTAAATTTCTAATAAGTGCCACTCAACAAGATTGAGGTCAATGTTGTTCAGATGTCACTAAAGCTTCAACACATTAGCTCTTTCTTTAAATAAAATCACCTCAACAGATGTAAAGCATCTAAATGTTTCTTTCACTAAAAGTGATACATCTGGTTCAGGGAAAGATGCAATGTATTGAAAGAACCCCAGACTGGAAATCTTTAGCTACATCCAGAATAAGCTGTTTGCTTGTGGGTAAATCACAGTCAAAAGCCATAATCAGGTATAGGTTTTCACCTTATTTATGTCTGGGCCAGTATCACAGAAGCTTCCAGATTTGCCTCCTTCTTTCAGATTTTCTCTTTTGCGGTGTGTTTATCATTTAAAATTAAACGTATAGATTAAACAATGTCAAAGACATAATGCTAGGGACATAGGACTACATAGTAAGTTCTTTAATACATTTGATTATTTTATAAAATTCAAATTCATCACTTTAGAGATTAAAAATGTTGAGGCAGAAAGGAGTTAAATGATTTACCCACAAGCAAACAGCTAATTTTGGATGTAGCTAAAGATTTCCAATCTGGGGTTCTTTCAATACATTGCATCTTTCCCTGAACCAGATGTATCACTTTTAGTGAAAGAAACATTTAGATGCTTTACATCTGTTGAGGAAATGACAGCTAACATTTAATGAATATCAAATATGTGACAGGCATTGAACTGGATGTTTCCCAGGGTTAAACAGTTAAAATCCTTAGAATAGCCCTATAAGGGTTAGTATTATTAACTTTGACAAAATGAGTCTTAAAAAAGTCTCAGGTATCTTACCTAAGTTTAAAAACCTAGTAAATAGATTTGAATTCTGGCAGTCTGACACTGAGCCTTCTCTTAACAACTCTGTTATCCTGATTCTGTAAGTAGGTGTGATCTGTATTAATCAGGATATGCTACACTGTGCTACAGTCTCAGAAAAGAAGGGAGAGAGGGAGGGAAGGAAGAAGCAGGGGGAACTGAGGGAGAAAAGAGAGAGGAAAGAAGGATGGAGAGAGGACTGCAATTTCAGTGCTTCAAGAAAATATGTTTGTTTCATGTTCACATAAAATTTGCCACCACACCCCGCCTTCATCCTGATAGCAACTTGAACTTGGTCTCTTAAGTTATTTCAGTAAAGCAAATGCATGAGCTGGAGGTTCGGCCCCTGAAATCTAACTGCAAGGGAGGCTGGGAAACGCAGTCATCCTAATGCCTAAGGCCAGTGGTGAACAGGTTTCCTCGTCTCTGCCATGGCCATTATCCTCAATATACAGGTAAGAAAACTGGCGCTCAGATATACTAAGTCGTTTGCCTAAAGTCACAGGGCTAATAAGTGTTGATGACTAAGCTCACAGGATCACCAGACTCCAGAGCTTACCTACTGATCGCTAAGCCATGCAGACCCCTAAGTCTCCTGGCCTTTTCCACACTGTCACCACCTTGACTGCACACAGAATATTTGCTAGTGTAGATTCTTTAGATTTGGTATCTTTTTTTTCAAGTTTTCACTACAATGGAATCTGCTTTCATGTAGCCACAAGGACTAACACATGGCAGACATTTTTAGCACAGATTTCCATGACCAGTCCTTTCCATTTATCAAAACCCAGACTGATGGCTGATGGCAAAGAGTGTCACCAATGCCTCAGGCAAGGTTCTGCTACCTCAAGTAGCTAGATGTGACTTAAAATAACCTTCATCCTTCCATAATGGGAAACTTAATTCAGCATAAGTAGTGCTGATCATGGGGCAGCATTTTTAAGTGGTTGAAAACATCATTAAACTTCTTTCCTCATAATTTTTAGCTAAATGAGAATCACCTTCTTACTGGCTAACTTGCTAGTGTCAAGGCTTCCTTGATGGCTCAGTGGTAAAGAATCTGCCTGTAATGCAGGAGGTGCGGCAGACACTGTGTTCAATCATTGGTTGGGAAGATCCCTTGGAGGAGGAAATGGCAACTCACTCCAACATTCCTGCCTGGGAAATGTCTTTGGAAAGAGGAGCTTGGAGGGTCACAGTCCAAAGAGTCACAAAGATTTGGACATGACTTGTTAAATAACTAGTTAAACATTATGAGATAAGAAGAGGTGAAATTCATACATTTACAAAATTATTGTAGAACTCTAGTGATAGGATGAAATACTTTTCTAGGAGAGAGGACTTTTAATTAGTGAGAAGTTTCTGCTCATTTAGGCTGATGATATCTGATTTGACAAAATATAATCTATTGCTCCTGGAGAAATAGGTGTCCTTTATTCCTTGATTAGATATGTTTTAGTTCTACTTAAAGGAGAGTGACTGCAGCCTCTCCAGCAAAAAACAGCCTCAGAGGCACAGTACCTGAGACCTAGAGAGATGGAAGTGATGAAGGACCCCTGACCCCTGACCCACATTCTCAAGGCATGCAGTGACCCCTGTGGGTTGACTTGTCTCTTCCCAAGATACAAAGAGGATGCACTTTATGGTATTATTTACTTTCACCTTTCTGATGGGGTCTTTGCTGCACAGATTTTCAGAGAAACTCTCATTCTAACAGGTAGTAAAATACTAGTCAAAAGCATTGTTTCAGCCACTTCTACCTACAGAAATACTGTAAATCCTCATTGGTTCCTTTTATTTTTATTGGAGTGTAGTTGTTTGGGGGCTTCCCAGGTGGCTTAGTAACTTCCCTGGTGGCTCAGATGGTGAAACATTTGACTATAATGCGGGATACCCAGGTTCAATCCCTGGATTGGGAAAATCTCCTGGAGAAGGAAATGACAACCCATGCCAGTATTCTTGCCTGCTTGCCAATGCAGGAACTGCAAGAGATGCAGGCCACCAGATTCAATTGCTGGGTTGGGAAAGTCTACTGGAGAAGGAAATGACAACTCACTCCAGTTTTCTTATGAGGATGATCCAATGAACAGTAGCCCACCAGGGGTGGGCTTACAATTTTGTGTTAGTTTCTCCTTTACAATGTAGTGAATTAGCTATTTTGTTGTTCAATCATGTCCAGCTCTTTGCAATCCCATGACTGCAGCATGCAGGTTCCTCTGCCCTCTGCTATCTCCAGCAGTTTGTTCAAATTCATGTTCATTGAGTGTGATGCTATCTAATCCTCATAAATTCCCTCCCTCTTGGACTTGCCTCCTACCTTCCCATCCCACTCATTTAGGTCACCAGAGAGCACCAAGCTGAGATGAATTGGAGATTAGGTTTGACACATATATACTACTAAGTGTAAAATGGTTAGCTAGTGGGAACCTGCAAAGCAGCACAGGGAGCTTAACTAGTTACTTTGCTGCAATGAGTGGCCAAGTTTGACTCTACAGACCTTAAATATGAAACTCTAGAAATTTTATTCAATAAATACAATCCACTTTCCCATTCACACTCCACCATGCTAAATTTGCCTGAATATAAAGGCTAAACTAAAGGGAAAATATGCACTCATGAAAGACTTAGCTTTCCCTGACTGTAGTCTCTCCTATTTACCAATTCTGTTGGCATGAGCAGGTAAAACTGAATGACAAGTCTCATTTTTTCTGGTGCCTGTTTATGAAAAATAATGATATTGCAAGTCATTATGTATACCATACAAAGCAGCTTCACTTCAAATCAATAGTATCTATATTCCTCTTCCTTATAACCAACAGGAATGGGTTTTAAGTTTAATTCCATAAATGTTTATCAAAAGCTTAATAAGAAACACCGTCTCTATATACTTATAATTCTTTTTAAAAAATCCATTATTTTCAAGCTGATTTCTCTTTAAGTTGCTGTCTAGAAACAGCCCTAAATCACTACTGAATAGTTTTTAAAAACTTTACCTCCACTGCCAAAGTGAAAAGAAGGAGAGGAAAATCTTTTCACATTTTAGAAATCAAAGGATCCCTCAAGACATCAGGAATTAAACCTAAAATATGGGTGAATTTAATCCCTTAGCAAATGCCATTGTTCTTTATATTAAAAGTAAAGTTAGAAAAGTTATTTATGAGTATGACACTGTGCAATTTGACCATATAGGTGCTTAGAGAGTTTTTACAATTTCTTTCAAAGATTTAAAATAAAAAGTCAATAGCTTCATTGTGTCACCTGGCCAAAGACTGACGGAGATTCTTTCCTTTCTTGAGTCCTTTATGCTATGAATGAGTATCCCAGTAGTTCGCACATTTAGTAGTTTTGCTGAGAATCAGGGATTAAGAAGGGAATCTCGCAATCTAATGGTTGTCAACTGTGTTTTTTCCAATGGAGGCCAACCCTCATGACTAGAAACAGACAGAAAATCAGCATTACAGGGATCTTTCAAGCCTTCAGCTTTTAAATAAATCAGTTAACAATAACGAATGTTACTCTAAGTTCTTAAACATGAGATGCACTTTAGAAGTACCCAGAGAGCTCAGGGCTGGTACACTGAGATGACCCTGAGGGATGGGATGAGGAGGGAGGTGGAAGGGGGGTTCAGGATGGGGAATACATGTACACCCATGGAGGATTCATGTCAATGTATGGCAAAAACCACTACGATATTGTAAAGTAATTAGCCTCCAATTAAAATAAATAAATTAATTTAAAAAATAAAATAAATAAAACATACTTGGGTCTAATAACCTGGTATTTCTATTATGCAGCAAGGTTTGAGAATCATTGTCTTAAGTGTAGCAAGTATAAACACTGAACTTAAAAAAGGAGAAACAGTCCTCAATAATTGTATTAATAGAAAAGTTTATTTTTAAAAATCATACTCCTGTCTATAACCCTGGCTCACATTGTATATAACAAACTGATAGTTCATCCTTCGTAGTCCAGGCAGCCCATAAAAGCTATAGTAAATGCTGAACAACAACTCTTGGGAGACAAAGAACTTTCTCCTCTTGTCCTTATTACTCTTCATCTAGTTCCAGCTGGAACTAACATCCTCCAATAGGAAAGAGAGGGCTTTGGACTGAATACCAAATGAGGAGGGTAGGAATGTGAGAGATAGTATTGGAAGATAAACTCTATGTGCAGCAACAACGAAGTCACCAGCTATATTCTTTATATTTCCCAGTTCATGCAGACATGGATACGTTTAATCTAAGTTCTATCTTATATAAATGATTAAGCATTTATATAATATTCTTATATTAAGCATTTATATAATATTCTTATATAAATGATTAAGCATATTATATGTGACTCATTAAAGAATTGGTTATAAAGAAGTGAAAGCCAGACACTCCACTCTGTGCTTAAGAACTCACTGGCAGTTCAAAACCCAGACAAGTGTGAGAAGTGTCCAGCAATACAAGAGTAGGAGTGACCGGTTCTGGTGGCGTTCAGGGCCTTCCTTTTGCTCAGCAGCCACCATCCTCGCTGCCTGGGTCTGCTGCATGGTCACCACGGGGCTGTCAGAGGGAAGGGAGTGGTTCTGGCACCACAGTCGGTCTATAATCAGACCATAAAATCAGTCAATAAAAAACAAATGCTAAATTTCGAAGGGAGAGTGTCATCAATAGTTTCTTCTTTTTCCGAAACCATTAGTAGTAGAAAAACTGCCGAGGAGATTGTCAACTTAGGTGGCATTTAATGCTTCTGACACCTACCTATGAATTGTGAAATTTCCTTACTGTTTTGAAAGAAGAAATATAGCTAGATTCATGGTTCATCGCTGTTTTGGTTTGTGTATTTGTGTGTGTGCATGTGTTTTATGTGTGGGTGTGTAACATAAGATCTGTTCTACTTTTGTGTCTACAAAGATGAAAAAGAGAGAAGCCCGCAGCACCAGGGACTATAACAGACATGCTACATAAATGATATCATTCAATTTATTATTACTGCTTTGTTATTTATTAACTTATTTGATTTAATCCTTCACAACAACCTTTTAAGTTTTGGTATTACTTTTTCTCTGATTGGTAGCCAGGTCTTACTCTATAAGCCAGTTCTCTTTAATATACCAGGATTAGCTTACCCTCAAATGTGTGTATAAAAGCAGAGTGTCAAGAGTATTTTATGGTCAAATTATTTGGAAATCCCTAGTTAAGTAAAGATGCTTCTCTACTATACATCTTAGAGCTTTTAAAGCCAATATTCATTGGAACTCTCTAAGAGAGTGATAAGCACATGATGTGAACTCAACCAGTTTGACCACGAAAACCATCGTTATGATGACTTCTCTTGGCGACACTATCTAGGGAGAAACTTCTGTTAAGTACAGCCTTCTATTATCTGCCCCCAGAAGCTATAGGCTCCAATGCTGGGTTCTCGTTACCATCCTTCTAAATTCCATATATATGCGTTAGTATACTGTACTGTTGTTTTTCCTTCTGGCTTACTTCACTCTGGATAATGGGCTCCAGTTCCGTCCACTTGAGTAGAACTGATTCAAATGAATTTTTTTTGTTAATGCTGAGTAATATTCCATTGTGTATAAGTACCACAGCTTTCTTATCCATTCATCAGTTGATGGGCATCTAGGTTGCTTCCTGTCCTGAACATTGGGGTACACGTGGCTCTTTCAATTCTGGTTTCCTCGGTGTATATGCCCAGCAGTGGGATTGCTGGGTCATATGGCAGGTCTATTTGCAGTTTTTTAAGGAACCTCCACACTGTTTTCCATAGTGGCTGTACTAGTTTGCATTCCCACCAACAGTGTAAGAGGTTTCCCTTTTCTCCACATCCTCTCCAGCATTTATTACTTGTAGACTTTTGGATGGCAGCCATTCTGACTGGTGTAAAGTGGTACCTCATTGTGGTTTTGATTTGCATTTCTCTGATAATGAGTGATGTTGAGCATCTTTTCATGTGTTTGTTAGCCATTTTTATGTCTTCTTTGGAGAAATGTCTGTTAAGTTCTTTGGCCCACTTTTTGACTGGGTCGTTTATTTTTCTTGAATGGAGCTACAGGAGTTGCTTGTATATTTTTGAGATTAATTGTTTGTCCATTGCTTCATTGGCTATTATTTTCTCCCATTCTGAAGGCTGTCTTTTCACCTTGCTTATAGTTTCCTTTGTTGTGCAGAAGCTTTTAATTTTAATTAGGTCCCATTTGTTTATTCATGCTTTTATTTCCAATATTCTGGGAGGTGGGTCATGGAGTATCCTGCTTTGGTTTATGTCAGAGAGTGTTTTGCCTATGTTATCCTCTAGGAGTTTTATAGTTTCTGGTCTTATGCTTAGATCTTTGATCCATTGTGAGTTGATCTTTGTGTATGGTGTTAGAAAGTGTTCTAGTATCTTTAGAGTGCCATGGGCAAGTCTAGAGTGCAGCTAAAGTTGAGAGACTGTTTTAGGTCTAGAGATTACCAGTAACCTCAAGCTCCTCATTTGAGGTCAGCCTCACTCTTTTTATCTCTCCCACTCTCTTCTGTATTTCTCTCTTTCTCCTTCTCTCTCTTCTTACTGGGCCTCCCTGGTGGCTCAGATGGTAAAGAATCTGCCTGTAACGCAGGAGACACAGGTTCTATCCCTGAGGGAAGATCCCCTGGAGGAGGAAATGGCAACCCACTCCAGGATTCTTGCCTGTGCAGAGGAGACTGGTGGATTGCAGCCTGTAGGACCGAAAAGAGTCAGACACAACTGAGCAGCTCTCACTTTCACTCTCTCTTCTTACTGAAGCCAGATTCTATTTTCCTTTCCAAATTGTTTTGCTTCTTTTTCCCTCAAACTTGTATGTTCAGATTCTGAACTCTAACTTGAGCATTAATAACTCCCTCATTTGAAAGAGGGTAAACTGGTATTCCAAACTCAACCCTTGGTCACTTCCTAGGTAAGCTCCCACCCCGTGATTACCTTAATTCTGCATACAGCCTCATCTACACCACCTTCATTTTATATCCTTTACCTTCACATCTGCTGAAGGGAAAGGTCTATACCTATTTTAATTCTTAGTAGGTGAGCATTTCTAGACATAAGAACAAATAATAAAACTTTATTTAAAAAAAAGCTTGTTTAAAACATTGCCAAGAAGGTGGATCATGGTACCAAAATTTTATAGCTTTCAGACTTCTTTTACATTCATGAGCACATGTGAATCTTATAACAGTCCTTTAAAGTATTCTAAATCCCATCAAGCACTGATATATAACGAGGAGGAGTTAAATGACTTGCCCATGTCCTCAGAGTTGGTCAATGGCTAAGCCAGGTCTTAGATACTTACCTTCTGGTATATTTCAGTCTAGTTCTATCACACCACACTTCAAGTCAGAAGGTCCAGAATGTGACTGCTCAAACCCAGTGTCAGGTAGTGCCAACTAATGAGAATAAAGCAGGAGCCTGTGAGCTGTGCCTCTCTCTGCCTTTGCCTAACTATCATGAGAGGCCTAACAAGACCTGATTCTCTGGCTTGGAAGTTCTACCTTAAACAAGAAATAGAGATCTGTGTTTTTGAATCTTTCTTCAGGAAACTTTGCTTTCTTCATTAAAAAATTTACTAGTCCCTGGTAAGGCTTCTCTCCAAAACTACTGCAATATTTGCTTGAATAATGAGCTTTCAGTGTGTCTTTGACCTGAACTTGACCTGTTTCCCACAGGCTCACCAGCCTGCCACCTCTCACTGAAATGTTTCAAGAATAGAATGCAGGGAGGAGAGAAGAGACCTGCATGCAATATAAAAACAAAATGAACAAATAATGAATAGGAAAGTGCATCCTGACCTCTGAAGAGCATTGAACCAAATATTAAACCTCCATTGGAAAAGAAACCACTTCCACTCAAAAAATTATGTTCATGGCATTTTTTTTATTTCATTCACTACAATATTTCTCTAGAGTCAGAATTTCTAAAGACTTAAAATTTATTAAGGGTAGGTTTTAACGTTCTTACCACACAAAACTAAAACAAATGCAATTATGTGAAGTGGTATATATGTTAATTGCCTTGATTGCGGTGGTCATTTCATAGTGTGTAGGTAATCAAAATTGACTCCTACTATAAACAAGGTGAAAAGACAACCCTCAGAATGGGAAAAAGTAATAGCAAATGAAACAACTGACAAAGGACTCAGTTTAGTTAAGTTGCCCAGTCATATTCAACTCTTTGTGACTCCATGGGCTACGGCAAGCTAGGCTTCCCTGTCCTTCACCAACTCCCAGAGCCTACTCAAACTCATGTCCATCAAGTCGGTGATGTCATCCAATCATCTCATCCTCTGTCATCCCTGTCTCCTCCAACCTTCCATCTTTCCCAGCATCAGGGTCTTTTCCAATGAGTCATTTCTTCGCATAAGGTGACCAAAGAATTCGAGTTTCAACTTCAGCATCAGTCCTTCCAGTAAATATTCAGGACTGCTTTCCCTTAGGATGGACTGGTTGGATCTCCTTGCAGTCCAAGGGATTCTCAAGAGTCTTCTCCAACATCACAGTTCAAAAGCCTCAATTCTTCGGCACTGAGCTTTCTTTATAGTCCAACTCTCACAGCCATACAAGACTACCAGAGAAACCATAGCTTTGACTAGATGGGCCTTTATTGGCAAAGTAATGTCTCTGCTTTTTAAAATGCTGTCCAGGTTGGTCATAGCTTTTCTTCCAAGGAGCAAGTGTCTTTTAATTTCATGGCTGCAGTCACCATCTGCAGTGAATTTGGAGCCCCCCAAAATAAAGTTTGTCACTGTTTCCACTGTTTCCCTAGCTATGTGCCATGAAGTGATGGGACTAGATGCCATGATCTTAGTCTTCTGAATGCTGAGCTTTAAGCCAAATTTTTCACCTTTCTCTTTCACTTTCAACAAGAGTCTCTTTAGTTTTTCTTCACTCTCTGCCATAAGGGTGGTGTAATCTGCATATCTGAGGTTATTGATATTTCTCCCTGTGATCTTGATTCCAGCTTGTGCTTCATCCAGCCCAGCGTTTCGCATGATGTACTCTGCATAGAAGTTAAATAAGCAGGGTGACAATATGTTGTGCCATGTCCAGTTCTAACTGTTGCTTCTTGACCTGCATACAGATTTCTAGGAGGCAGGTCAGGTGGTCTGGTATTCCCATCTCTTGAAGAATTTTCCAGAATTTGTTGTGATCCACACAGTCAAAGGCTTTGCCATAGTCAATAAAGCAGAAGTAGGTGTTTTTCTGGAACTCTCTTGATTTTTCTATGATCCAATGGATGTTGGCAATTTGATCTCTGGTTCCTCTGCCTTTTCTAAGTCCAGCTTGAGCATCCGGAATTTCATGGTTCACATACTGTGGAAGAATGAATTGGACATATAGAACTATGTCATGCTTCTTAATGTCTGCCTGTGATTCCATCTCATAATTTTAAGGAATGTTGTTTTGTCCATTCATAGGCATAATAGAGTTAATGACTTCGGGGTTAAAAAAAAATCAATGGGAACATTTTTTCCCAGTCTCTCATGAAGCATGCTTGACCAAGGCGAGGAAAGAGGGCTTTCAACCAGAAGCCCATCACTAATGGAAGAGTTGGTGCATGTTCATCCCTTCCTGATGCTATGGGACATTGAATGCTACATGTACATGGATATGGCTGGGTATCTGATGAAACATGTTCTTTCCTTCTCAAAATGATTCAAATGATATTATTCAATAAGAAGATGGGGAAAATACTTCTAGAGGAGAGAATACATTTTTATGTAATGAAAGGATATCTCTAAATTAAAGACTAATTTAAAAGAATTTGTATTATCTAGAAAATTATAGATACAAAATACCTTTCAGAATGGAATGCAGATTTTTCATAGGTTTGGAACCAAAATAACAAAGATAAAGCTATCATTGTGGTTTGACTTCCTCTTTCCTTCTCTGTTCTTCTAAGTTAACAATAATTCACCACTGAAATATTTTTAAATGCTAAATTTTGAAATATGAAACATTGTTAAGATTATTTTTAAGAAAGAAGGCTAAATGTTTAACTATAAGGGCAATTTATACTTTATAGCTTAAATATATTTACATTCAATCAGGAGAATGATTAAATAACACCTAGGAATTCAACCAGAAATAATACATCATGAAAAAGTTTGTTTTACTGTCTCCTAGCACATTGCTATACAGAGTGGTAAAGTAGACCTCACTATAAAGCAAAGGAAAGGAAATTTTATTTTTTCTATTGAGTCATGTATAACATTCCTTGTGATCCCCCCACACACACCCACATAAAAATCAGAAAAAGAAAATGTCTATATATGTCATATTCTTCTACCATTTACTCATCAACTTAACAAGAATTGTGTCAAGTAGAAAAATATAAAATTTTAATATTTGTATATTTCTCTAACCATTTTTTCTTCCCAATAATTCTCTCTCCTGTAAAAAATAAAATGTGCATTATGGTCTTTATAGTGACATAATACCACAACTTTATTCATAATAGAATTCAACATTAGTATTGCCTTCTTTTATAACTTTAAGTACTTCCTGACTTCTAGGAAGAAGTCTTTGGCAATTCAGAGCATAGATCTTTAGGACATTATTTCTGTCTTCATTTATTCTCTCTGTCTGATTTCATTACTCAAACACCTAAAATAGGAAAATGAAATGATTTAAACAGAAGGAACCTTGAGATGGCCAAAAACAACTCTATCAATGGTTTACTACTGATATTTATTGCTTATTGAACAACTATTTTGTACCAAGCACTGTCCTGAGAAATTTTCCTATGTCATTTAATGTGATAGACAAACTATAATTATCTCCAATTAATGGTGAGGAGAAAAATGGAGTGGTTCATATATGTTAATTATATTGATTAAGCTCACTGGAGTAACTAGTTAATCTTATCTACTCAGAACAGACAAGTCATTCCTGCTTTCAGTCAGTGTAAATGAGTTGAGGCTGATCCTGCCCTGGCTCCAGGGAAAGAAATCTGCCCAAGGCCAGAAAGATTAACCGATTCAAGCATTAACTCAACCTAAATTGGGCCAGTTGAGTAAATCTCAGGTCCCATGAGATTTGCTTTGGGAGAAGAGATGCTCTCCCTCTGGGGAGATCCCTAAACTGGCAAGGTATTTACATACCTGGAGCTCATGGTGACCCTCTTGCCTTTGTGCAAGGAAAAATCACAAGTAATGAGTGACATGGGTATGCCTGAAGTCTGAGCTACTTCTGGACTTAGAGTTATATAATTGAACTGTTGTAGCAGTCTGAGCACAGGTTGGAAAAGACTTTCCAGCACACAGCACTTCAGAAGGGAGTGAGTTTATTAAGAACAAAGAGCAGAAATAAAGTGGGTTCTGCGAGAGCAGCAGGCTGACCTCCTGACAGACCAGGGAGAGTCAACAGATTTTGTGGGTTAGTAGCAAATTTTTATAGCCTCAAGACCAAGAAAATCCCTGCTAGAAGGTTAGCATTGGGTGATTGGTTAGGGTGCTATAGCTTGAGCACCCAGGTGGGCACTTTTGCCTAATGTGGGTCAGGAAGCCTATTGGTGATGATTAGGGTAGCTTTGGCAATGGTTACAAAGGGGCTCAGTCAGCTTCGGAAGTGACTTGGTTCTGGGCTCCACTGCTGTGGCCTTGGTACAAGGCTTCGTCTGTGGCCTTGGGGCAGGACTCAACAAGAACAACTTCCTTTTTTTTAAGTCTGTTGGTCTGGCTCTGTCCTTGGCACTGGAATGAGTGAAGCATTTCAGTATTACTGTGCTGATATGTGGCTCAATCAGAAATTAAACCTAGGTTTCTCACTCTGATCCCTTTACAAACAGTACTGGGGTTTGATTTAATCTATTGCTACCTCTAAAGAACTGGAACAAACTGGAACAGGATGTAGCCACAGAAGGTTATTTAGCCATAGAAGGTGACCTAGAATCAGACCTGAAGTCAAAACTTGATACAGAAATCATTTAGTAGGGTCAT
Source organism: Antilocapra americana (assembly GCA_007570785.1). Taxonomy (NCBI): domain Eukaryota; kingdom Metazoa; phylum Chordata; class Mammalia; order Artiodactyla; family Antilocapridae; genus Antilocapra; species Antilocapra americana. The sequence continues at coordinate 2,994,191 of ML660777.1, read as the reverse complement.
GCCACCAACAAGAGAAGGGGAACCCAGGGCACAAAAGAGGAAGCCAAACAAGGAAGAGATTTTTGGCAAAGCCCGTCTCAACCTGAGTTCTGAGGGGCTCTGAAGTATAAATTGTTGTTAGTGGCTAAGTTGTGTCTGATTCTTTGTAACCCGTGGACTGCAGTACGCCTCACTTTCCTGCCCTTCACTGTCTCCCAGAATTTGGTCCAATCCATGCCCATTGAGTTGGTGATGCTATCTAACCATCTTATCCTCTGGTTCCCCCTTCTCCTTTTGCCTTCAATCTTTCCCAGTACCAGGGTCTTTTTCAAAGAGTCTGAAGTATAAGTTACACTGTGGTTTGTCCAGTTGGGCTTCTAAATTAGGGTCCAAATAGGTCACCCCAAATGGAGGGAACATATGTTCTGAAGAACTTCCTCTCTCTGCATATGTTGGAGACAGAGCTCCGGGAACCCAAGGGCACCCTCTGAAATGCTACTATAGGAAGTAACTCTGAATTAGAGGAGCTTTTCCTGGTTATTTGCAGTGATCAGCTTCTTTGGAGTAGGATTCTAGTTCAGTCAAAACTATAGGATGATCTCTGTAAGTTGATGTGAAGTTGAAGCATAATTTGCTTTCTTGTCATCTTGTAACATTCCCTTATCCAGGGACAGAAACTTCTCCAAATCAATGACTTTCTCATATTTATTTTGATGCCAGGGATTATTTCCCCGCTCACAAAACTTGGACCCCACCAAATACCCTTAATTTTATTCAGCATGAACTTTTTCACATCTACAGTGGGGAAAATAATAGAGTCAAGAAAATAAATTCTATTAAAATTACTTAATAAAATGCATTGTCACAGTACCTCATGCTGAACTATTTGCGTGTTGTAGAAAATATAGGCTGAATTGAGTCCTTTAAAAAAAATTCCTTTGTTGAAGCCCTAATCCTGAGTATCTCAGAATGTGGTTTTACTTGGAGGCAGAACCTTTAAAGAGGTAATTAAGCTAAAATGAGGCCCTTAGGGTGAGCCCTAACTGAATCTGACTGATGTCCTTATAAGGAGAGAGGAAATTTGGACACAGAAAGAGACACCTGGGATGCTGGTTTGCAGAAGAAATTTGTGAGAGGACACAGTAAAAAAGGCATCCACCTGCAAGCCAAGAAAAGAGGTCTCTGAAGAAATCTCACGGGCCAACACCTTGATCTTGGATGTCTAGCCTCCAGTAAGGTGAGAAAACAAATCTGTGTTGTTGACGCAATCTGGTCAGTGCTACTTTAACAGAAGCCCTGGCAAACTGATTCACATGCACATCAAAGCTGTCCCTTCCTCAGTTTCTCCTTCCACTAATCCATCGTTCCTGTGATGTAGAAGCAGAGGACTGTATCATGGAAAAAACAAAGCAAAACAAAACAGATGTGTCTTCCTCACATAGTTTTGGGCCTGCCAAGTTGAGCTTTTCAGAGACAAACCCTAAAAGAGAATGAAATAGATATTTTTTTTTTCCAGAAGGAAATTTTAAATAGACTTGTATTCTACATTCCTTGACACAAATATCAGCATGAAGGAAATTATTCTCAGGGACCATGGTAATATAAGCATGAGGATCAGATGGAATAAAATCAGGACCTGGAGTCCAAGTTCATTTATGTTCAGTGCATTAGTAAAGGATGGGATAAGAGTAAAGATGAAATCTCCCTTTGGTCTCTAGTGTTTAATTGTGGTTCACCAGCTCTATAAAAGCTACTTAGGAACACAAAGTACTTAATAGAACCTACACGATCTCTCCTCATCTTGTCTATAATTCTGAAAAAAGAATCTAGAAAACCAAACCTGCAAATCTCTTTAAAGGTGCCTTGGTGGCTCAGATGATAAAGAATCTGCCTATAATATAGGAGACCTAGGTTCAACCCCTGGGTTCAAAAGTTACCCTGGAGAAATAAATGGCAAGCCCCTCCAATATTCTTAACTGGAGAATCCCATGGGTAGAGAAGCCTGGCAGGCTACAGTCCATAGTGTCACAAAGAGTCATACACAACTGAATGACTAACACTTTCACTTTGCAAAGTAAACAATTTCTGAAATAATATTGATTGGAAAAGCAGGCTCAACAAATAAATTCAGAGATGCAGTAAAGCCTTTCAAGATAGAAATAGAAAAATAACTCAAACTATTAGAGCAGAGAAGGCAGAAATATATGCCCTTCTTTTTAAAATCCTGCTGAATATTTCTGAAGTAAAGAGAATGTCTGCTATTATATACAAAGCCTCTTTATATATATATATATATATATATAAAATCCCATTCAACTTCACAGGATAAACAGAAAAGATAAGTTAAGATCTGAGAAGTCATCAAGTATTTGCCTAAGATCAAAACAGTAAGTGAAGAAACAAAAATCAAATTTCATAGGATTTCTTATATATAGCAATTTGATGCAGCATTTAGAAAGATAAAGGTAAATTCAGTTCAGTTCAGTCACTCAGTTGTGTCCGACTCTTTGCAACCCCATGGACTGCAGCACACCAGTCTCCCTGTCCATCACCAACTCACAGAGCTTACTCAAATTCATGTCCATCGAGTTGATGATGCCTTCCAACCATCTCATCCTCTGTCATCCTCTTTTCCTGCCCTTAATCTTTCCCAGCATCAAGGTCTTTTCCAATGAGTCAGCTCTTTGCATCAAGTGGCCAAAGGATTGGAGTTTCAGCTTCAACATCAGTCCTTCCAATGAACACCCAGGACTGATCTCCTTTAGGATGGACTGGCTGAATCTCCTTGCAGTCCAAGGGACTCTCAAGAGTCTTCTCCAACACCACAATTCAAAAGCATCAGTTCTTCGGTGCTCAGCTTTCTTTATAGTCCAACTCTCACATCCATACATGACTACTGGAAAAACCATAGCCTTGACTAGACAGACCTTCAATCAAGTAGACAATTTAATGCATTCTTCTATCAAGAGTATTTTCATTCTTCAATAGAAATTTAAGTTATATTCTTCATAATTCATGGATAATTAAATATAAAAAGCCAAAGGCAGGAATAGAATCAGGTTTCCTAAATATTGATCACTCTGTATAACATTCTAAGATAAAGAAAGCTGGAGCCACACTTCACATCCATATGCTCTAGTTTTGTAAAAAGTTCTCACAGCAGTTCTTTCTTGCCATTGTTCAGCCAGGAAAATCAGCTATCTATACATAGATGAGGGTCTGTATGAGTTAGAGGCTGGCAAGGAGACAGAGACCACATGAGCTCTGAGGTCTGTGGCTGTGTCAACTTGGCTGAGCTATAATCACCAGTTATTCAATAAAACAGTAATCTAGGTGTGGCTGTGAAGTTACTGTGGATTAAGGTAGCTTCCCTGGTGGCTCGAATGGTAAAGAATCCACCTGCAATATGGGAGACCTAGGTTCCATCCCTGGGTTGGGAAGATACCCTGGAGGAGGGCATGGCAACCCATTCCAGATTTTTGCCTGGAGAATCCCCATGGACAGAGGAGCCTGGTGGGCTACAGTCCATGGGGTCACATAGAGTTGGACACGACTGAGCAACTAAACACACAGCACCATAATCAGTTGACCTTGAGAAACAGGTTGAATCTGGTATACCCAGATTCAACCTGTTAAAGGTTTTAAACGAAGAGCTGAGGCTATCTTGACGAAGAAGAAATTCTGCCTGTGGATAGTAATTTCAGCCCATGTACAAGGGTTCCTGCCTTCCATTCTTGACATCATACCCCGTGGACTTCAGACTTACTCAGTCAGCATGCATATTCATGTTAGCCAATTTCTTATAATAAGATATTATTATATATTATTATTATATATAATATATATAATATCTTTTTCAGTCTCTTCTTCCTTAGTTGAACCTTGACTCATATACCAGTTATTTGAATAACAAGAAGCTAATGCAAATAACTAACTGGGTAAAGGTTAGTAACTAGGTAATGAAGTGTAAAAAGAGAACTCAGAAGTATAAACTGGCAAAAAAAGAAAGCACTTCCCACTTCTAATGCTCAGGACACAAAGGACACAGAGAGGTTGGAGTCATGACAATTCAGCAGTTTGGAGGAGAGAGCATATGGCCTGGGACAGCACTCTGAGGAGAATGAGAGAGCTGACGTGCTGTGTCTCTGGGCAGGCACAGTAAGGCAGAGGTGGAGAATGGAGGAAAATTACAAATTCGCTGTGCGTCTGTGCTAAGCTGCTTCGGTTATGTCTGACTGTTTGTGATCCCATGGACTGTATCCCACCAGGCTTCTCTGTCCATGGGATTCTCCAGGCAAGAGTACTGGAGTGGGTTGCCATGCCGTCCTCCAGGGGATCTTTCCAACCCAGGAATTGTACTGGTGTCTCTTGTGTCTCATCCTTTGGCAGATGGATTCGATACTACTAGCCCCACTTGGGAAGCCCACAAATTCACTATAGCTGCTGCTTTAGGACAGTGCAGCTAGTGCCAAGATGAAGACTCAAGGCCAGGGTGACGTCAGGGGAAGCACAGGTAGGAAGCATAGCCGACAAGTAGGACACAAGTAGGATGTGGGCAGGAGAGTCATGTCCATTGTTTCTCCTGCAGCCCTCAGGCTCATTTGAGTGCTCTCTGCTGTTGGACATTAGTAAGGATTGAGTTGACAAAGCAAAACTGTGGTTTGCAGCTAATGCAAACATTCAGAAAGATAAAGATGAATAAGATTCAGGTTGCTTATGGTTCTATCAATGAAGAAGGCTTGGTTTAATGCACTTCTCTGTGCCAGAGGGAGCTTTGGCATGAGAGAAAATGGCTTAATAACGAGAACAGCATTTTCATATTGCTCAGAATAAATACACTTTTGAAAAAGGTGTAGACGCCCAAAGAAGAACCAAAAACGCATATGAGTGGGCACACCTATGGCATACCTCTACTTAAGTCTTCTATGAAATACAGCTAAATCAAAATTACCTTATCGAGGAGGGGAAAAATTCCACCCTACCCTTCTTGAGTTCTTAGGACAGGACTAGAAATAAAATTGACCCACGATAGGTTAACAGGAGAAAAGGAAACAAATTTTAGTTTGTGCACACAGAAGTCTCATAGCAAAGGGGCCTAAAAAGCAGGCAAATGAACAGTTTTTATACTTTTTAGCCAAAAAAAAAGCGCATTTGTGAGAAATTGAGAGGACAAAGAAACCTAGGCTTTGGGCACTGAACTAGTGGAAAAATCTGAACAGAGTTTGGGCTTGGTGTAGAAAATGAAGGAAGTAGTATAACATGACTTATTTATAAAGCTTCTTTCTCCCAAATTCCCTGTCTCTGGCAGCAAAGATGTCCTTCTACCTCTAGATGCAGAGAGTGTACCTGTCACAAGGGACATTTCTCTCCTGCTTACTGAGGGGCCGTGGGGAGGGTCAAAGTGCCCCTCTCACACTGGCCATTTCTTAGATGACTTTAATTCAAAATAATCTATATGCCATTGGGGCATACTTTGGAGCAACCTGCCCTGGACCATAGCAATCTACTGCCATATTTTATTTAAAACAAATACAGCCATTTAAATCATCTTCTGCTTAAAACCTCACTTCATATTCAAGACTTGGTCAACTGATTTTCAACCCTGTCAGACCACTTATAAGTCAGCAATAATCACAATGACTGCCAAAACAGTTTTTAAAATACTCAGCCCAACTAATTATATCCTTTTAATTAGGTCAGAAGTGGGGACAGAGTAGGAGGAGTAAACACTGCCTACTTAGGAGTTATGCAGAATTCCAACTGTGAGTAAAAAATACTGGTAAGAATTGAAAGGAACATGATACATGGTGGCTATTAAAAAGTAAGGGATGATAAGACTTGGGAACCAGCTTGGCACAGAGAATGAGGAAAAGAGGGAAACCTGAATCACCCTGGTGATGTTTTGTTTTGTTTTGAGCAAAAGCAATAACAGAAACAGCAACAGGTCATTCATCTGGTTCACAGATGCTGCCTGCAGAAACCCCTCTACATGCCTTCTGCTCTCACCTTAAAAAGCAACCTGGTTTCTTGCAAATGCCTCATAGTTTCGTGTACCTATAACTTATCACCAGTTCTGCCGTCTGCCTGGAATGCTTCTCTTTCCTTATCTTTCCATGAACGACTTACTTAAACTTCCAGTCTTAACTCAAACTTCTCCTTCTCTGTAATATCTCCTCTCTCCCAGGTCTGCAACATTCAGATAATTCACAATAATTCACACGTGCTTTACATATATTATGTCTCTTAGAACTGTGCTACTTGGCAGCCTTCCTCTGACCTCCTCAGGCAAAGTCTGGGTATGATATGCTATCCATCTATCTATTAATATCTATCCTATCAAAATCTCTCTCTCTCTCTATCATCATTAGTTCCCGAGGACTTCTATAAAAAATAATCACAGGCTGAGTGGCCTAGACCACAGAAATTTATTTCCTCACAGTCTTGGAGGCTGTGAAGCAAATCAAGGTCCTGCTAGAGTTGGTTTCTGGTGAGCTCTCTCTTCCTGGATAGTAGATGGCTACCTTCTTGCTCTTCTTGCTCATAAGGCCTCTTCTCTGTGCATTCATGGGGAGAGAGAAGAGAGAGATCTCTGGTGTTTCCTCTTCTTCTCATAAGGACACAACTCCCATTGGATTAGGTCCCTACCCTTGTGACCTCATTTAACCTTAATTACCTCCCTAGAGGCCCTATCCCCAAACACAGTCACATTAGAAGTTAGGGCTTCAATATGTGAATTTTGGAGGAATGCCAATCACTCCATAGCACTATTTATGAATATGGCAGCCCTTACTATTTCATATTCTTAGTCTCACATCTGTATGTCCTAGGTCTCATTCTCATACCCACTGAGCCTCATTTCCTTAAGGTAAAAGACCATGTTCTATATATCCTTGTTGTCCATTAAAGATGGCCACAAATACTTCTACTCTGAGATGGGATTTATTTATTCCTTCTTTTGGATTTTGACAGGATCTGCAACTATTTGGACCAATGTGTTAGAAAAGTAAAATTACTTCAGGTTCCAGATCTAAGCCTTAAGAAATTAGCAGCCTCCACTTCCTGTCTTTTATAAGATTTGTTTTTGTAGCCAAGCCCCCATAATATGAAGGAGTCCAAGCAGTGCCATGAAAGAATCTGCCTGGTGAGAAATCAAGGCTGACTGTGCTCTCAGCTCACAGACGGTACCAACTTGCCAGCCACATAAGTCGCTCATCTTGGAAGTGATCCCTCCAGTTCAGCTGTTACCATGGAGAGGGGAGACATATTGTCCTTGAAATATCTTGGTCAAATTACACATTTATCAGTAGAATATTTTGTTGTTGTAAAATATATCCTCTGCCCTTTCTGCTCCTGTTCTCTGTGCTTATTACAGTGTCTGAAGCATTCTAAAGTTAACATTTAATATATAAGGAAATCATGTATAATCATATATAAAGAAATGAAAGGTCTCAGGCAAGGTGAAATGAAAGTTAAAGACATGCTTGATGTATAGTTTTTCAGGCGTGAACTTCTTATCAGACAGAAAATAAGCCACGTATACCATCACACATAGATTAGATCAACTGATACAAAAATTGAACAAATAAAATGTTACAATATACTAAAAAGGCAAATCAAGATTGTTTGAGAAATGTATATTTAAAAAATTTTTAGTTTGCAAACAATAGAAGACCTCACTTAAACTACCTCAAATGACGTAGAAAATGTATTGAACGATATAAAAGGTGGGCTTCTAGTCGGTCATGGTCTAGTGGCTCAACAGTGTAACTCAATACCTAGTTTCTCCAAATTTCTCTTGATGTCTTCTAGCATGTCTGCTTAAGCCTAAATCTGCACTTCTTGTAATTACAAGAGTAGTCAGAATGTAGAGGAAATATATGCTTCCTTTCTAATTTCCAGGAGGAAAAGAGGATCTCCACCAAAGAGTAATGAAGCTACTTTCCCAGGAACCACCAGCAGACATCTGCTAGCCTCTCAGACGTGTGCCTGTTTATCAGTCAGTCTCTGTGACCAAAGAGGTCGGAAGTGCTAGTTGGTTGGAGTCAATCGAGGGCCACTTTGAGAGGAGGGCTATGGGCTCTATGAGGGAGAGGTGAGTGTTTCATCCAAAATAAGGGTACTACTGCCAGCAAAAGGGAGGATGGGTGTTGGATAGACAAAACCCCCAGGAAATACCTACTTGTGCATGCAACACTAGAGACAAATTTCAAAGACTAGGTGGCTTCTCTGGTGGCTCACACAGTAAAGAATCCACCTGCAATGGAGGAGACCCAGGTTCAGTTCCTGGGTCAGGAAGACCCCCTGGAAAAGCAGATGGCTACCCACTCCAGTATTCTTGCCTGGAGAATTCCGTGGACAAGGGAAGCCTGGCTTGCAAGAAGTCGGACATGACTGAGCGACTAACACTTTCACTTTCACTTGAAGAACAGATATATATGAAAGAGGGGGTTGCTGGTGACAGGTATAGCGTAAACAGAGCTCAGTATCAGGAAACTGTAGTGACTATGAAGGAAACATCAAATAGCCTAATTTTATAGAAAGAACAAAGGGATGTTGGGACTCGTAAGAGATTTATTTGTGGCTTTTTAGATATCCTTGAACCCCTTAGATGTTGCAAAAAATACTGGGTTTATAGATACACAGGTATCCTTCTGGGAAAAGTCCACAGATTGTTAAAGATATTAGTAACAAAGAACAAAACAAAACTAAAAGTAGCAGTGACCAGAACAGAACAACACGGTGAAAAGTTTTGGATGCTAATATCGAAGTTCTTGAATGTCAGGGTACAAGGCTCATTTTTAATTAAAAGTCTAGCACAGGTCCTTTAGAAAGCAGATTGAAAAAATTTGCTGATTTGGGAGGAAAATGATGGATTCAGCATTAGGTATATCGATTTTAAGATGATGGTAGGACAGTGACTAAACAGAAAATTGGAATGTGAAAGTGAAGCCCAGGATAACCAGTGAAGTCACACTTGTGGAAGTTTAGAGACAAGCCATCATAACCATCACCATTGGCCTGTAGCTACTATCAGAGCAACAGATTCCACCATATTCTTTTATTGTAGCTCATGTTACTGCTTCAGTGTTCAATTCTTGAGCTCTCAGAGAAACTTCTTTCATCTAATGAGAGCAGTGTACAGGGAAATGAAATTGGCTTAGCAGAATTCATTTTGCATTAGCAGTGTTTCCTTCATAGAAATTAAAGTTTAATTCCATACTGCTTTAAAAAATGATACAGTAGCAATGAATCAACAGGCTTCTCCCATGAGATTCTTGACTCTTCAACATGCAAGCTGTCTCTTGATAATACCTATTAATTTTGTGAGATGTATGGTTTAGGAAATGCCTTTTAAAACCTATTAGAAAAAAATTACATTTTTGGGGGGGGGGACCCTCCAGATTTGATACACCATGTTTTCTTTCTAATTAGCAGTTAATTAAGATTTAAATTCTATTCAACCATTGCTCAGTAGCTTTGTGCAACAATAAATCTGTCGATTGGATAGGCCGTAATGCAGATAAACCACTAGGACAGGTTAGAGTTGGATAAGAAAAGGAGTAATATCATATACTACTTAGTGACATTTAATTACAATCATTCACGTGAAACTGGATATAATTGTACATAATAAGCAGACTTACTCTCCATTAGACATTTAGGACTCATCTTCGAATAGTAATTAGTGTAAGTAAGTAATTTCAGAGTGTTCACTAATGAATATGTATTATGAATATTTGCAGAATGACATATAACTTGGAAGGAAAAAGAGAAGTAGCAGTGTATTGAATAAACAAAATACACTAAATAGGACAAATAAAAAAGACAGAAATTGTAAAAGCCAGTTTCATTAAAAACTATTTGAATATTATCCCAAAGCCCAAATTTCATTAGCCCTATTTTTCATTTTAATATATCCTTATAATATTATTTTTATCCTTGCAATAGAAAAGAGACTTAAAATCTATGTAGCACAGAAGATATTATAATCCTGATATGCATTGCCTTCCAGAAATGCCTGTGAATCCCCATGTACTTTTCATAGAGTTGAGATTATCTCTCATGCTATTGATATTCTAAATTACAGTATCTAAGATTCATCTTTCTCTTTACTAGCATCTACCTTCTAATGAAAATTTTTTTGTAGAAGGTGTATTTAGTAGTTTTATAAAGCTATTTTCTCTCAATTTCTTTTCTCTCTCATTGTTTTTTTCTTTTAGATGGTCATAAGATGGCAGCAATACTTTGAACCATGGCTTGTAACATGTATCATTTGTATAGCAATCTTACTAACAAGAAAACTATAGCAAGTGAAAATGACATCAAGAACATCAATCAAATTGTGAAATTATTGAGATAGCTTCCCAAATAAGTACAGTGGAACATTTAGAGTATCATATGAAGCTGTGGCTAACCTTGTAAGAACTGACTGCATCTTATACAGTAGATTTTCTATTTCTAAGAAAATTACATTATTTTAGATTGCATTTGGTTTCAGTCAATACTGGTTTCTTTTTTTTTTTTTTTTTTTGGCATCTCCAGACAGTCACAAATGTGGAAGCTTGCTTAAGTGTTTCTAACATTTTAGAAGACAAGTCTACCACTATCAGCCACAAACGCCATGTACCAAATCAGATAATAACAAAAGAAGGGTGTTTTTTTTTTTTTTTACAGGATAAGAAAACAGAGAGGCTTTAAAAATCCATTTATAACTAAGCTTAAAAACTAATAGGGATTTCCACCAGTAAGCTAGCTTTTGTTTTGTAAGGCTCATTAAAATAATGATTTCTAAATGTCTGTGGACAGACTCGTTTTCTCCCACACAGGGTTTTCCTTTAGTCTGCAGCAAAATAAATCAAATATAGGCAGTGCAATACCTTTATTATTCAATTAAATTTATTTCATTCTAAAGAAAGTTTTTTCTTCAAATTCATGTCTTCTAAATGTTATTGGTATTAAGATGATTTTGTCTTAAGGAATACCTGGAAAAGGAAATGGCAACCCACTCTGGTATTCTTGCCTGGGACATCCCATGGACAGAGGAGCCTGGCAGGCTACAGTCCATGCGGTCACAAAAAGTCAGACATGACTTAGCGACTAAACAGCACGGTTATGAAATATCAATCAAGACGGATTTTTTTTGTGTGTTTTTGATTATATTTTTTAATGAGAAAAATCAGCAACTAGACACTTATCCTCTTCTATTTTATTAGAAATTGTACTTATCTATGGAATCTTACTGTTTGGAAGCTGCTTAGCATAGAGATCTCTAACAAACCTTTTGAGATCAGTAGGTCTCCTTGCTCTCCTGAAGGACAGACCCTTTTCAGTGATTTCATGCAAACACTCTGTGATTATACAGAATCTTGTAAACAATGGGACAAGTTGCCTCCCTCTAGGCACTGAGGTCAGGGAGATAGATGAGCCCCAGGCTGAAGAGCTGGACTTTGTCCCATATGAACACATACTCTAAGATGAAGAGGAGGAGCTAGCCCTTCCCAGAAAAGAGATCACATATTTCTCATTTTAGAGGTTGAGAAGAGCTTCCCAACTATACATGCAAAGAAAGGTCCTAGGAGATGAAAAAGGGGACTGATGTTAGAGGCCTTTTTGCTAGGATCCAAATTGGTTAAGGGATGCACACGCACTCAAGGGAGGACTCAGAGATGTGCCAAACACAGACTCAGAACCAGGCAAAGCAAGGTGATTGGCCAGAGGAAACTGGGAAGAAATGCCCCATATAAGTGGTTCAAACTGCCATGAGGGTGCGATTCTGTCTCTGAGCCCACCTGTGTGTATTTGTACATGTCCTCTTTTCTCCTCCTAACAAACACTTGTTTCTTTCTGTTTCATTTCAATCATGTCTCCAAAGTCAAAGGGCCAACGCCTTGTCTCTGGCCAATAGTCCCTGGAAGTCTAGTGGCTGGGATTCAGAGTTCTCATTGCTGTCGCCTGACTTCAAACTCTGGGCAGGAACCGAAACTCTGCTTTAAGCTGCTGCAGGCCCAGGCCACTCAAGATCAGCATCACACCTGGAATTCTAGCATGACCCATCAGAAGGGTGGCTGATCATCCAGCGTGGCAGACCAATGCGGGAGCTAACTTTGGCCAGAAGGAGGTGTGAAAAGAAATCTACTTCTGTCCTTATGCAAGGGCAAAATTATCTTAATACTTAATCCTTACATGCCATTTACAGAAAAAAATAATAAAATGTAGAAAGCTCTTGTGGTTTGCTTATTGTCTCCTAGTTAGTGTCAGACCCAAAATTCACCAATCAGAAATCTCTGATTTCCGAATGCCAAGTGACTTCAGCTTTTAAGACAATGATCTATTTGGGAAAGATCTGGGGTTTCTCTTCCAAGGCATACAGATTGCAAACAATTCAGTAACTAACAATACAAATATTATTTGTGATATATAACCCTGATATGTTATTTTGAGAAACCATCCTTGGTTTACCTATGCCCTGTAATGTTCTACATTTATTTGTAGCTTGTTATTCTACTAGAGATAAACAGAGTCTAGTCTCTCTACTTAGTTCCACTTGATTAAATGACTCCTTCAGTTCACAGCCATTTTTTAATTAAGAAAATGCATGCTCCCCTTCGGCTATGCATCTCAACACTGAGAAAAGTCATTTAATTGAATAAGGCAAGATTAACCCCACAACCAGGAGATCTGACATTTTGCTAAGGATGTGTTCTGCAGTTTTGTGACTAACAAACCTGTGTTGACTTTCCCAAAAGAGAGGATGCAGACAGCTTGCAAGTTTTTATGAATAAGAAAAGAGTTGGAAATACAAGGATTATGTGGGATATCTTAGAGTGAACTGCTCACCTTTGAAATCATATCAATGGTGTGAAATGAGTATTGTGTGAACCATACCTGTCAAGAGGCTTAAATCTGAAAGGTGATTTAGAAAAAGATTTTGATCTATTCATTTTACTTCCCATTGCTTTCTTCAATACTTCTGGCTTTCTTTCTCTTGCAAAACATTCCAGGGGCTATTAATCCAGGTTTTTAAGGTCTCTAGATTACTATTACACTGTGAGCCCATTGCACTTCATATCTAAAAAGGCTTTCATAGAAATTATTGCTATTCTCTACAAAACTTATCTGTATAGAGATTATATTGGCTGTGAAAAAAAGCGAAAGTCACTTAGTCGTATCTGAATTTTTGTGACCCCATGGACTACACCGTCAGTCAATTTAGTCACTCAATCATGTCCAACTTTTTGCAACCCTATGGACTGTAGCATGCCAGGTTTCCCTGTCCTTCACCAACTCCTGGAGCTTGCTCAGACTCATGTCCATTGAGTCAGTGATGCCATCCAACCATCTCATCCTCTGGCGTCCCTTCTTCTCCTACATTCAATCTTTCGCAGCACCAGGGTCTTTGCAAATGAGTCAGCTCTTCGTATCAGGTGGCCAAAGGATTGGAGTTTCACCTTCAGCATCAGTCCTTCCAATAAACATTCAGGAATGATTTCCTTTAGGATGGACTGGCTGGATCTCCTTGCTGTCCAAGGGACTCTCAAGAGTCTTCTCCAACACAACAGTTCAAAACCATCAATTCTTCAGTGCTCAGCTTTCTCTGTCTTTCAACTCTCACCTCCATTCATGACTACTGGAAAAACCATAGCTTTGACTAGATGGACCTTAGTTGGCAAAATAATGTCTCTGCTTTTTAATATGCTGTCTAGTTTGGTCATAGCTTTTCTTTCCAGGAGCAAGCATCTTTTCATTTTATGGCTGCAGTCACCATCTGCAGTGATTTTCAAGCCCCCCAAAATAAAGTCTGTCACTGTTTCCATTTTTTCCCCATCTATTTTCCATGAAATGATGTGATCAGATGTCATGATTTTAGTTTTCTTAATGTTGAGTTTTAAGCCAACTTTTTCACTCTCTCACTTGCATCAAGAGGCTCTTTAGTTCTTTGCTTTCTGCCATAAAGGTGGTGTCACCTGCATATCTGAGGTTATTGATATTTTCTTGGCAGTCTTGATCCCAGCTTGTGCTTCTTCCAGCCCAGTGTTTCCCGTGAGGTACTCTGCATATAAGTTAAATAAGCAGGGTGACAATATACAGCCTTGACGTACTCCTTTCCTGATTTGGAACCAGTCTGTTGTCCCATATCCAGTTCTAACTGTTGCTTCTTGACCTACATATAGATTTCTCAGGAGGCAGGTCAGGTGGCCTGGTATTCCCATCTCTTGAAGAATTTTCCACAGACTTCTGTGTAGTCAATAAAGCAGAAATAGATGCTTTTTTGGAACTCTCTTGCTTTTTCTATAATCCAGTTGATGTTGACAATTTGACCTCTGGTTCCTCTGCCCTTTCCAAATCCAGCTTGAACATCTGGAGTTTCATGGTTCATTTACTGTTGAAGCCTCACTTGGAGAATTTTGAGCATAACTTTGCTAGTGTGTGAGATGAGTGCAATTGCGCAGTAGTTTGAGCATTCTTTGGCACTGCCTTTTTTGGGATTGGAATGAAAACTGACCTTTTCCTGTCCTGTGGCCACTGCTGAGTTTTCCAAATTTGCTGGCATATTGAATGCAGCACTTTCACAGCATCATCTTTTAGGATTTGAAATAGTTCAACTGTAATTCCATCACCTCCATTAGCTTTGTTTGTAGTGATGCTTCCTAAGGCCCACTTAACTTCACATTCCAGGATGTCTGGCTCTAAGTGAGTAATCATACCATCATGGTTATCTGGGTCATGAGAATCTTTTTGTGTAGTTCTTCTGTGTATTCTTGCCACCTCTTCTTAATATCTTCTGCATCTGTTGGGTCCATACCATTTCTGTCCTTTATTGTGCCCATCTTTGCATGAAATATTCCCTTGGTATCTCTAATTTTCTTGAAGAGATCTCTAGTCTTTCCCATTCTATTGTTTTCCTATATTTCTTTGCATTGATCACTGAAGTAGGCTTTCTTACCTCTCCTTGCTATTCTTTGGAACTCTGCATTCAGATGGGTATCTCTCTCCTTTTCTCCTTTGCCTTTAGCTTCTCTTCTTTTCTCAGCTATTTGTAAGGCCTCCTCAGACAACCTTTTTGCCTTTCTTTTTCTTGGCCATGGTCTTGATCACTGTCTCCTGTACAATTCATGAACCTCCGTCCATAGTTCTTCAAGCAGTCTGTCTATCAAAACTAATCCCTTCAATCTATTTGTCACTTTCACTGTACAATTGTATGGGATTTGATTTATATCACAGTCCATGGAATTCTCCAGGCCAGAATACTGGAGTGGGTAGCCACTCGAGGGGATCTTCCCAACCCAGGGATTGAACTCAAGTCTCCCACATTGTAGGAAGAATCTTTACCAGCTGAGCCACCGGGGAAGTCCATATTGGGTGTAGATAGCTATAAAAATTAAGCTTAAGAGAAAGCCCATTTATTTAGATTTATACCTTTGTCTTGTGCACTTGTTTTACTTCATCATTCCTAAGGGAAATTTTAATGAGGAACAAGTACAGTATATATGCTACTGAGCTCTGGTGAGTTCACCTATTCAGAGATTGTAAATTTGTGTTCTGTTTTGATTTTAAATCTGGAAGCTAGGAAGAGGGGAGTGATATGGATGGTGTGGGAAGCAGCATGGGGAAGTGGCTATGACAGGCTCCCGGGTTGGCCTCAGTTAGGGTTACGTTAAGTGCCCTCCATACAAACCTTCAAGTTTCAAACTTTCAAAATGTGAATGTGTGTTTGTCTGTCCAGCCATGTAAGCTGGTTCTATCTGGGGAGTCACTGTTAGTTTTTGAGTCATGGAACCTAAACATAGAACAGTTCAAGGAGATTGCAGCAGCAACCTTCAGAATACAATCCAGTGCTTCTGGGCCATCTTTAACCAGAAACAAAAAAAGCTGCTTCTCAGACATCACTGGATCATTTTCTAAGAGCGGAGATGGAATGGAATCCAGCAAGGAACCAGAACCTGTGCCATCAACGTCAGGCATGAGTGAAGTTGTAGCTTGCCCTCCATCTCCTATTGCTGGCAATCCTTCCGCTCTACCATCTCCTACCTCCTCTCCCTCCTCCAGGCAGTAACTCTTCTTCCTCTTCACTCAATGCCAGCCCCCGTATCCCAGCTGCTGTAATGTACAGCTGTACTTTTCAAGGTACTATATTGTAAGATTAAAAATGTTTTCTTTATTTATGTATTATTTGTGTAAAAAGTATTATAAGCCTACTGCAATACAGTACTCTATAACAAATTGTGTTAGTTGGGTACCTAGGCTTACTTTGTTGGACTTAAAAAACAAATTGGACTTATGAACACACTGTTGGAATGGAACTCATTTGTATGTAGGGGACTTACTGTAGGCTGTTTATCTCCATGGACAAACATTGAATATTTGGAGAAATACAGAGCTCTTAATACAGAGCAAATTATTCTTTCTGGAGAAAAATAAATGAGACATTCAAAAGAGAGTTGATGATTATGATTTAAAACCTCAATAACCAAAATATTCTACTGTTTTATTGCTGTGTCCCCAGAGAATCCCAAAAGCAGAAAGATTTAAGACAGACTGAGATGAAAAACCTCTGCATATTTGAGGAAAATTGGGGGTCCCAGCTGCCCTCAGTTGGGAAGTGGTTATTGTAGTAAGATGACAATAAGCTATTTTGCAATTCAGGCTTAGCTACCTTGGTTCATGCCTTCCACAGCTCCGTGCATCTGGACCCAGCCTGAGGTCACCTGATTCCTGGGCCTGTACTAGAAGAGGAAGAGTAGGAACTCCTACGGTTCCTGTTTACTAGGATGAGAAATTGAGTCGGTCTTCAGTGTTGAGCTCTGAGGTCCTGACATAGTTGTTGAAATCCTATGTCTTCCTGAATTTCCATGGATGCCTGTCAGTCAAAACAACGGTATGGGCTCCTGAGAAGAATACAGGCTTCTTGCCTTTCCATTTGGTTCAGGGTCCAAGTGTAAGCTATTGCCTTGAGGACCACACTGCCCAGATATCCTGCCTGATGATTTAGCCTCTCTGGTGTTAATATATATTTTTCATGAAAAATGAAATACTTTGAGCCATGAAAGTATCTCACTCCTCAGCCCACAATCGATTCAGCATTTATTGAAATAATTATTTCTATAATAGGAGTAAGTAGTGGTTTTTCAAGTTACAACACTTTTTCTATATTTATTATTTGGTATTCATTTGTAAAGAATAGTTTCTCTTATCCCAATTTATGTATGTATTTACTTTCATTTGTTAAATAATTTATAACCCATCAATATGGTTATTAATTTTGATGCTCAAAATTTCCCAAACTTGGAAGTGAAAATCCCTTCAGAAATGTATGAGGTCAAGCTAAGGAAGTTGGTATTAGATATTGTGATATCTTCCTTTATAAGTTAGTAGAAATAGTTGATAATTTGGGGACAAGGTTCAGTAGTCTGTACTTTTAACAAGAGTTCCAAGTGATTCTATTTAGGTCTTTTAAGAAAAACTGAGATATTTTTCTGTGTCCTTGGTTTCAAGTTTAAAGAGAGAATTTCATTCTCCATTGTCACTATTAGAGTACTTTTTCTGATCATTAGAAGCACTAAATGAATTATGTGTCTTAAAAGAAGCTGAGATGCAGTCTTAATTACCTTTTGAGCTTCCTGGGATGCAAATTAACACTTTTTTTTTTTTACTTTATAATGTACACCACTTAAAGACTTTACATTCTCCCAGAGAACACTATATTATCTATGCACTTTGCAGCTGAATCTAAAATGAAACTTCCTGTCTCTAAGAAACAGGAACATACTGATATTCTTGATTTATATGAAGTAGTAAGCATCCTTCTAAGACTGCAAGATTGTTAAAGCCTGACCACAAATCCAATGGGCTCTACTTTAAGTATCAATACCTAGAAAACAACTGTAAATAATCTACCCTCACACACTATGTACAGGACTAGAATATGGCAAACAGGTTCTTGTTATCATAGCATGTTTGTCTCTTCCAAGTATCCAGAGTCATATAAATAGATTACATCCTTTTCTGAACTGCTGGATTGCTTGATATCCTCTGTAACTGAATAATTGCAAGAGGAAAGTAAGGGATCCTTTTCACTTCTCAGATCATTTGTTGAATTAAAAAAAACAGAGTGGTGAAAGTTACATATAAATTGCATATTCTTTTTGTCCAAGTGGTTGTGTCTGAAAAAAATAATAAGAAGAAAACATTTATGTCTGTGATCTCTACTGGTATGAGCACATCAGGTGAAATGAGGAATCCATACTCTCTCTCCCCTGTGGGGGTGGAGGGCATTCAGTCAGGATAGAGATAGGGTCTTCCACCACAGAGCTCCATGCCAGGCCTGGTCAGCCAGGCGCTCCTCTTGAAAGTGAAAGTCATTCAATCCTGTCCAACTCTTTGCAACCCCATGAACTAAACAGTCCATGGAATTCTCCATGCCAGAATACTAGAGTGGGCAGCCTTTCCCTTCTCCAGGGGATCTTCCCAACCCAGGGATCAAACCCAGGTCTCCCTCATTGCAGGAGGATTTTTTACCAGCTGAACCACAAACCCAGGTCTCCCGCACTGCAGGAGGATTTTTTACCAGCTGAGCCACAAGGGAAGCCCAGGCACTCGGCTTACTGCCACGCTATTTAACTGGCTGATGTAGGCGAGGTTTAGCTCATGACTTCAAAACCCAATTTCTCTCCTTCACACACAGCGAGACCCACTGGATCCATCACATCTCTTTCATATCTGATGCCTGCAGTTGTCTGCTCCACTTCACTTGTACTCCTTTGTATTTTGTCATTATATTTAGTATCCTCTAGTCTTTTCTCAAGCCTTTTCTTTCCTACATCCTGGCATTCGCACATTGAAGTTTATAACAGAACCCCAGGGCCCTGAATAAATGTACCATACTTTTAAAGTGTGAAGGTTATTTGGTTAGAGGAGTTTGAGCCACACTTCTCCTACACTTACTTACAGAAATGAAAGAAAGGGCATCATCACAGATGAAATCTGTGAATCTCTCTCTCTCTCTCTCTCTCTCTCTCTCTTCTACTTTGAAAGAAGAAAAGAGGTGGGGGGCGGGGGAGACCAATATAGTGAGAGGAAGAATTTTTCTTAAGTATATCACAGTGGACATGAACCATTTATACACCAGTAAGAGCTGCTCTAGAAGTTACTCATGGTATATCTATACCATTTCCCAAACAGTAACAAAAGAATTGACTACTTGAACAATAGCGATAGAATGTTAATGTCAAGGGACATCAACACAGAGTGAAACTGAGATGAGCGGCTCTTAATCAACAAAGATGACTCCCTGGATTGTCCATCCTCCCAAAGGCTTCTCTGCATTGGCAGATATGGTTTCAGAGTCCAGTGATTTCTGAATCCTCTGCCTATCACTGGCAATTCACTCCAGTACTCTTGCCTGGAAAATCCCATGGATGGAGGAGCCTGGTAGGCTGCAGTCTGTGGGGTTGTGAAGAGTCAGACATGACTGAGCGACTTCACTTTCACTTTTCACTTTCATGCCTTGGAGAAGGAAATGGCAACCCACTCCAGCGTTCTTGCCTGGAGAATCCCAGGGATGGGGGAGCCTGGTGGGCTGCCATCTATGGGGTCGCACAGAGTCGGACACGACTGAAGCGACTTAGCAGCAGCATGCAAATACATGTTTATCCTCAGTCATAGGTTTATTCAGTAAAATTTTGTATATGTCTTCTTTTCTGTATGTTTTCACTTCTCTGATTAAATTTATTCTTCGACTCAGGTTTTTCTATGGATGAAAGGAGGGCAGAGGACATGGTGGAGGTCTATTCTGGGAAGGCCTCGTAGGTCTGCTCAGTTACGTGCACACATGATTACTGAGTGAGTATGGTTAATCATTGCTCACAAAAGTGGCAGAATTTGGCTCCAAGAAGCAGTTGTGTTCTCAGGAGAGGAAAGTGCTATTAAGACAGTTAATTAAGAAAAATGTAAGACCAAGTACTCTTTCAGACCTGAGTCCACCTATTCAACCATGACAACCAGCTAAGCTGGAAGTCAATGAGGAAAAGAGATAAGAGTCTAGGCTGCACTAGTCTTGACTCTGCTAACTTATTTTTCACCAACTTAGGCTATGCTACTGGCATTCCTCAGAGGAATTAACAATGTAATTGCCATTTAATTACAGGGCTCCATCATAGATCAATTTTTACTTCAGAGAATTATGCTGGAAAATATACCTTAGTAGTCTTGGTTCTCTCTACACATCTGGGAAGTTTCCCTTTGCTATTTTCAAATAAACATTTCTAGGAAGGATAGAATCAGGTGGTTTGACAGAAACAGAAAAAAACAGAGCTGTCTGGATACCCTTAAATTGATGTCTCTACAAATTGAAACATTCACAGAACAATGGGGCTGGGAGAAATTTATAGGAAGCTTTTCACTATGAAAAAGAGACAAAATGCTTAATGTTCAAATTCAAGAAACAAGGAAGGAAAGATGTGTATGTTTTCTTGGGGAAAGGGAAGAGAGCAATCAGGACCTTGCCTCCTCCCACCTCAAATTCCAGATCATACTATTGTCCAGAATGCATTTGAATCAATTCAGAGATGATGTTTCACAGCAGTTTGGACAGGGTTTCCTTAATGTAGTTAAAGCCTGCCTCACCACATACTTGGTCTGTAATCTTACACAAATTCTGTAATATTCCTCCTCTATAAAATGAGAATAATACTAGCATTCATTTATAGCATAAAGGTTTGTTGTAAGAATTAGATGTGCATGAAGCTTAGAGTCTCATTCAGGCTTTTACTTTTATGGTTATTAGTAGAAAGAACCATAAATTAGCTTGTTTTAGATGACCTCTTTAAAGTTTAAGCTTGGGCTTCCCTGATAGCTCAGCTGGTAAAGAATCCATCTGCAATGCAGGAGAACCCAGTTTGATTCCTGGGTCAGGAAGATCCTCTGGAGAAGAAACAGGCTACCCACTCCAGTATTCTTGGGCTTCTCTTGTGGCTCAGCTAGAGAATTCTCAGCTCAGGTAGAGAATCTGCCTGCAATGCGGGAGAGCCTGTGTTTGATTCCTAGGTTGGGAAGATCCCCTGGAGAAGGGAAAGGCTGCCCACTCCAGTATTCTGTCCTGGAGAATGCCATGGACTATATAGTTCATGGGGTTGCAGAGTCGGACATGACTGAGCGACTTTCACTTTCACTTAAAGTTTAAGCTTAGCCTTATAATTCTCAGTTATATTCCTGAACTATAAGTCTGTCATTCTTTTCCACCTCTTCAATAGTAATTTCTACTAGCAGTTTAACTTCTTAACTAGCCCTCTTCCTATTGATTTTTTTAAGAAGTCAGAATTGAGAATTGATAAATTTGATTTTAATTTGACAGCTTATGTTGTAGAGCCAAACCACATTTTCTGGTATATGTGTGGAAGGACTATTAGTGAAATTAACATTTATTGAACCCCCTCAACATTCACTACATTCTACATGGTAGGAGGGTAAAATTTCTATTCATATAGAAGAAAACCTAGACTCAGTGAGGAAAAACAATATTTGTAATATAGTGGTGATTGCCCAAAGTTTCCAATTATAAGAAACTTTTCAAAGATATAAAAGCATCACAGATCACCTCATAAAAAGTCATAAGTATTGTGTTTGTTGACTGAGAAAATAATAACTGAGAATAAATGTGTAGAATATAAGTTACAATTGGAACAAAATAAAGATAAAAGTGGGTAGATTATATTTATTCAGTCTATAAATTATGATATGTGGACCAGTCCACATCTCAGCTTCTTGCAGTAACTCTACAGACCTCTAGGAGTTTTTAATCCAGTCACCATAAGGATGACAAGGCCAGTGAAACTACATTGCTTGAAGTTCTGTATTGCATCCTGTCAACAACTTATGCAACTGACAAGTCTTTTTGTCTGTCTCTCCAGGTTGTCTACAAAATTGGGCTTGTTGGTTAAACCCCTGTGAGCCAAGTCAAGACTAGACTGGGTATAATGACCACCTTTGCCCAAGTCAACATTACAACATTGCAACTGAAGTAAAGTGTGTTGAAATGCATCTTGAAACTTTGACGCTTTGCCTGGGGGAAACGTGGTCTTCAGCGTCACGACACATTTGTCAAAGATATTTATTGTGACAATGTGGCTGGTGACAGCAAAAATGACTTGCTAATGAAAGCAGCTGGCTTCATTGCTTGGGAATTATCCTGAACCATCCAAGCCAAATCAGTGCTGGCTCTACACTGAAACTGGATTGCCACACTGCTTACGTTGCTTGTAAGGTTGCCAGGCAGAAGAAGGTTGATTGCTTTTCTGATAAGTAGCTGGAAGATGGCCCAAATTTTTGAAATCTACTCATGCTGCCATCTTTAAGAGGATTCATGACAAAACGGTGTGTATTGACAGTTTCTCTGAGTACCCTCCTCTCGGTCATCTTGCTGTTCATGATACAAGGCAAACAGTTACTATCATTGTCATCACAACAGTGGGCAAGAAGCCTGCAGGAGCTGGCAGGGTCAATAGATCTGCTCAGAAAACTCAGATGGCTTAAATGAACAGAACTCTGCACTGTCTTAATTGGTTGTGGAAGAATAGCTCAGAACTGTTTGTCTCATTTGGCCATTTAAGTTTAATAGTAAAAGCCTGGTTAATCATATAAATGCATTGTAAAATCTTCAGAAAGAAAATAACATTTCATGGACCACTTTTTTTTTTGATGTGATAGTTTTAAGTTGCTAGATTTTTAAATCAATAATTTTAATGGAAGTGTCTTAACTAAAATCTTTCATAGAATATTGAAGCACATTAAAATGAAGTTGAATAATAAACCTGTGTTTTCTTCTGACCAACATCAAAATTTTCCATAAAATTGCTTAGGAAAAAGTTGCCTGTGACCAATAGCTGATGTTTTGAAATTTGATTAATTAATTACCCTGATTATTTTCAAGGTAGAGATTGAAGTGCTATTTCTTTTTTCTTTTATGTATATCCAATAAGACAATTGTCTCTTAAGCTGATTTCAATAGATAGTGAAATGTTATTGGTGTGATCTATCATTTAAAATACTTCATGTTGCTTAAGATAGAGAAGCAGAGTAGCTTGTTACATGACATACCTTATAGGGGGTTATAATTCTGCAATATTAAAACTCATATGTTATATACAGTATTTAATTTTATGTAGTTCTGTTAATATTGAATAAACATGTTGGCAAAATCTTTTTAACTTTGTTTCCCTTTTTTAAATGCATATTCATATTTATAAATAATTTAAACCTTGTTAAAAGAGTCTGAAATTACAAGGTTTAAGATATTGAGGAATGGCCTTCTTTAAAGAGTTAATTGTGTCCAGTTCTAGGAAAATAAAGATTTTGGAAGCTGAAAAATAAACATTTCTGCAGAGTTATTTAACTTGTGGTGTTGGTGTAACTCATTACAGGTCAATATATCATGTCTGCTTGATACCATTGAAGAGAAACCAAGGAAGCCAAGGCTTCAACAGTTAGGACCCTGAAACAAAGGAGAACAAACTGGAAAGAGCCCCCATTGGAACTATCAACTTAAAATACCTAACTCTTTAAGGCATTTTTTAGCACATTGTGTTAGAGAGGCTAAGGGGAAAAGCAGAATGTGGTAGGTAAGAATTAGCAAGATGAGCTGAGAGTCTGGCAATCTTGAGGTACCATAAAAACAAAAACTATATCTTAAGAGCAATCAAGCATATCCTAGCTTCCAGTTTGGAGCCTGAAAAGTCCACACTATAAGAAAAACATCCAACTAGAAACAGACTAGCCCTCACAAAAGAGTGAAATCCAGTTTTGAATCCTATATGACTTGCTCCTACTCTAATAGCTTTCCTGAAAGCAAAATTTCATTCTCTATGAACAAAATAATGCAACAAGAGTTTCAATATATATAGGGTATATTTTATACAAATTATCTGTCACTAAATCAAAAATTGATGAAGCATACCACAAGAATAACTGACCAAAAACAGGAGGAAAAGACCATCACAAAAACAAGTTCCATAAGAGACATAGATATCCAGAGTTATCATTTTAAAACATTAAAATAATTGGTTAGTGTATTCAATGCAAGATTACGAGGCTGTGACAAGATGGATCATGGCATCTGGTCCCATCACTTCATGGCATGGATGGGAAACACTGGAACCAGTGGCAGACTTTATTTTTTTGGGTTCCAAAACCACTGCAGATGGTGACTGCAGCCATGAAATTAAAAGACTCCTTAGAAGGAAAGTTATGACCAACATAGACAGCATATTCAAAAGAAGAGACATTACTTTGCCAACAAAGGTCCATGTAGTCATGGCTATGGTTTTTCCAGTAGTCATGTATGGACATGAAAGTTGGACTATAAAGAAAGCTGAGCACTGAATAATTGATGCTTTTGAACTGTGGTGTTGGAGAAGACTCTTGAGGGTCCCTTGGACTGCAAGGAGATCCAATCAGTCCATCCTAAAGGAAATCAGTTCTGAATATTTATTGAAAGGACTGATGTTGAAGCTGAAACTCCAGTGCTTTGGCCACCTGATGGGAAGAACTGACTCATTTGAAAAGACCCTGATGCTGGGAAAGATAGAAGGTGGGAGGAGAAGGGGACAACAGAGGATGCGATGGTTGGATGGCATCACCAACTTGATGGACATGAGTTTAAGTAAACTCCAGGAGTTGGTGATGGACAGGGAGGTGTGGTGTGCTGGACACAAAGAGTTGGACATGACTGAGCAATTGAACTGAACTGAATTGAACTGAACTGAACTGAACTGACAAGATGGAGAATGTCAAGATGGAGAAAATCAATAGAAAATTGAACTATAGGAAAACAAAATATTTTAAAATATAGCAATGGACATTAAAAAATATATCTTTAAGAGGATAAGAGTTTAAGAAGAAGATGGTGGAGAAGTAGATGGATATAGAGTATGTCTCTCTCCACAGATACATCAGGAATACACCTTCAGACAGAGAAGTACATGCAGAACATCAAGCTGAGTGCAGACAGGAGTACCTGACCAGCAGAAAAGAATATATAGAACCTCACAAAACTTGGTAGGATGAAGGAACTAGGGGGAAAAGCAGGACGGTTACTAGGACTGGGCCTGCCCTTGACAGATGGGGGAACTGAAGCAGGGGTCTGATCCCCACAGTGGGGCAATTGTCTGAGTCAGAGGAGAAACACTGAAGGCTGAGAGTGAAACAGCTGATCTGTGACAGTCTAAGTGGAATGAGAATCAGACAGTCCCTGCCGCAGCCATACGTACCCTGGACAGGGATGCGGGTCCTAGAAGGCGCAGTGTCTGGGAGCTGGAGCTTAAGGATTGCAGAGCAATGCCAGGGTGAGGGCCTGCTGCTGACTAAGGGAATGGGAGGGAAGAGAAAGTGGTGGGAAATCCCTGTGGAGGAAAGCCAGGCAGCCATGGAAGCAAGGTAGTACTGCTGAGTCATACGTAGGCGGTGGAGCCATCAGCATAACCTCTTTTCCCACATGCCAGCACAGGCAGCTGAACAATGGAGAGGCTGGCCTGTCAAGCACCTGACACAGGGAACTACAGAGTAGGACCCCAGCCAGGGCAGTTCCTCTAAATGCCTGACATGCTGAACAACAGAGAAGGGCCCCAGGCAAGGGCGCTCTCTAAGCACCTGAACAGGCAGAGCTACAGAGAAAAACTAGCCAAAGAGGCCTTCTGATCACCAGCTACCAGAGGCTCAAAGAAGACTCTGATAGGGCCGCAACTCCTGGGGTGGAGGCAGTCCGTATCCCTGCACATTTGGCCCCGCCAGGGTAACCTGCGACCCAAGCAGCTGCACCACCTTCACACTCAAGCCTGGGGCAGAGCTGCCACAGGCCAAAAAAAAAAAAAAAAAAAAAATTCTTGTGACTATGCACTTCAGGTTGTTTCAGTTGTGTTCAGCCTTGTGGACTGTGGCCTGCCAGGGTTCTCTGTCAGGAGAGTTCTCCAGGCAAGAATACTGGAGTGTATGGGCCAATACTCTTTGCCATACCCTTCTAGAGCACATTATTTCCTGCTGCCCTAACCGCCAACTCCCCTGAGTCCCTGGTGCTTCCAAAACCCTTGCAACTCAAGCAACTGCACCATCTCCGCACCTGGCCCTCACTGGGGCAGACACAAGTCTTCCAAGGCAGCCTCAGGGGCAAACCCCAGTGAGTGACCTACATGCAGAGGTGGAAATAAAACCACAGTTGAAACCCATAGGCAGTGTGGCTAAGGAAGAAGACCCAAAACCTTCCCACCAGCTGTGTAAGCTGCAGATTAAATTCACATGATCAACGAGGCAGACTCTGTGTCTACAGAATACATAAAAGGACATCAAGAGCTCCCACAAAAGAAAACGCACTAGTTCTGATAGCTGTGGACATTGGAGGCAAGAACACACAGGAGTAGGGCCAGATTAGAATCTGAGTTGCCCCCACAGCAGGTCCAGAGACCAGCAAAGTGTTGGAGGGCATCCTAGGGAGGTGAGGTGGACTATTACTCCCAGCGAGGAAAAGGACCCTGACAGCAGTGAGTCAAGAAAAACATTTATTATTCTTATGTTTTGACTTGTTCTGAAGTTTCTTTCTTTTTTTTTTTCTTCATTTTTCCTTCTACCCACCCCCTGGTTGTAGTTGCCAATTTATTGGCACTATGAAATCTAATTAAGCTTTTGAGATTTTTTTTTTTAATCACACTTTTTATTATTGTTATTAACCTCTGCCTCTATGTTGGGCTTTTGAGGTTCTATGGAGTTTTCCTTTTTATTTTTTTTCTTTCTTCTTCACTTTTTTTTTCTCTTTCTTTAATTTTAATTTTTAAGCCTATTATTGTTTATTCTACATTTATTCCTTTGCTTTCTTACTGTTCTTTTCTCCTTGCAGTTAATCTTTAATGTATATAAATCTTCTTTATCTACCTTTATTTAACTTTGCATATCTATTCTTTCTTTGTTTTCTTTCTTTCCTTTCCTCTCAACTTATTTGTTAATTTTGTTTTCATGTTTTATTCCCCAACTGGCACCTTGCTTTAGTTTTTTTTTTTTTTCTTTTTTTTTTTTTTACTAGTTTTGCCATACAATGACATGATATTGCCATGGGTTTACATATGCTCCCCCTCCAGAACCCCCCTCTCTCCTCCCTCCCTCCTCCCTTCCCCCGGGAAATCTCGGTGCACCAGCCCCGAGCATCAGTCCTGGGCTGGCGATTGATTAGACATATGATAATTAACATGTTTCAATGCCATTCTCCCATATCATCCCACTCTTGCCCTCATCCACAGAGTCCACAAGTCTGTTCTATACATCTGCGTTCCTTTTGCTGTCTCGCATGTTGGGTTCTCGTTACCATCTTTCTAAATTCCATATATATGCGTTAGTATACTGTATTGTTGTTTTTCCTTCTGGCTTACTTCACTCTGGATAATAGGCTCCAGTTCCGTCCACCTGAGTAGAACTGATTCAAATGAATTTTTTTTTGTTTTAGTTTTGTTTACCAACTTGGGCTTTAGTTAGTTTTGTACTTAACTGGTAGACATAATTTTTGATTTCCTTTGTTTGTTGGGTCAATCTATTGTACTTGATTTTTGTTGGGCTGTTTTGATTTTGCTTATGGATGTATATGTATATATTCCATTATTTTCATTATTATTTGCCTGATATTGTAACTGCCATTTGTCTGGGATTTATCTTTGGTTTCTTGTTTTTCGATGTTTTAACCTCACTTAATGCCATAACAAACCACCTGTGGAATCTTCATTCCTGACCAGAGGCCAAGCCCTGAGCCTTCGGAGTGGGAGCACTGACTCCAAGACCATAGACTACCAGAGAACTATGCCTATGGATTATCAAACAGTGAGAACTCCCACAAAGGAAACCACTTGAATACAAGACCTCACATCACCCAACCACCAGTAGCACCCTGTGCAAGACGTCTCATCCAAACAACAAACAAAACAAATATACAAACCCAATCCTCAACGGACAAGAATACCATCTCACCCAGTCTTGCCCATTGGAGGAAAAATGCAAAAAACTCAGCATAAATCTCACCCTAAACGAAGGTTACACAAACCACTGAACCAACCTTAGGAAGTCAGAAACCAAAAGGAAGAAAGAATTCAAACTTGAAGCCTAGAAAAAAAAGATCTCAAACACAGCAAATTTTAAAAAAAAAATAATGAAAAGGCAAAGAAATACTGCACAAATGAATAAGCAAATTAGAAACACAGAAATCCAAATAAATGAGGAGGAAATAGGCAAACTACCTGAAAAAGAATTCAGAATAATAATAGTAAAGATAAAAAACCTTGAAAACAGAATGAAGAAAATGTAAGAATCAATTAACAAAACATGGAAGAATTAAAGAATAAACATATAGAGACAAAAAACACATTTACTGAAATTAAAAAATACTCTAGAAGGAATCAATAGCACAATATCTGAAGCAGAAGAACAAATCAGTGAGCTGAAAGATAAAATGGTGGAAATAATTTCTGAAGAGCAGAATAAAGTAAAAAGAATGAAAAGAATTGAGGATAGTTTCAGAGATCTCTGGGACAATATCAAACTCACCAATATTCTAATTATAAGGGTCCCAGAAGAAGAAGAGAAAAAGAAAGGGTATGAGAACATCTTTGAAGATATTATAATTGAAAATTTCCCCAACATGGAAAAGGAAGTAGTCAATCAAGTCCAAGGGGTACAAAGAGTCCCAGACAGGATACACTCAAGGAGAAACATGCCAAGACACATACTAATCAAAGTAATAAAAATTAAGCACAAAGAAAGAATATTAACATCAGCAAGGGAAAGACAACAAGTAATATACAAGGGAAACCCCATACATTTAACAGCTGATCTTTCAGCAGAAACTTTGCAGGCTGGAAGGGAACAGCAGGATATATTTAAAGTACTGAAAGGGAAAAATCTACAACAAATGTTACTCTACCCAGCAAGGATCTCATTCAAAATTGATGGAGAAATAAAAAACTTTTCAGACAAGCAAAAGTTAAGAGAATTTGGTACCACCAAACCAGCTTTACAACAAATGTTAAAGGGACTTATGTAGTCAAGAAATACAAGAGAAAAAAAGATCTACAAAATCAAACCCCAAACAATTAAGAAAATGGCAATAGAAACATACATATCAATAATTACTTTAAATGCAAACAGATTAACTGCTCCAACCAAAACACACAGACTGGCTGAATGAATAAAAAACAAGACCCATATATATGCAGTTTACAAGAAACCCCCTTTGGACCTAAAGACACATATAAACTGAAAGTAAAATGATGGAAAAATATATTTCATGCAAAAGGAAAGTAAAGGAAAGCTGGAGTAGCAATCTTCATATCAGATAAAATATACCTTAAATAATATTAAAAGAGATAAGAAAGGACACTACATAATGATCGAGGGATCATTCCAAAAGGAAGACATAAAACTGTAAATATCTATGTACCCAACATAGAAGCACCTTAATACATAAGACAAACACTAACAGACATAAAAGGAGAAGTTGACAGTAACACAATAATAGTAGGAGACTTTAATACCCCACTCACACCAATGGACAGATCATCAAAACAGAAAATTAATCAGGAAGCACAAGTCTTAAATGATACATTAGATGAGATGGATCTCATTGATAGCTTCAGGACATTCTATCCAAATGCAGAAAAATACACCTTCTTCTCAAATGAAAATGGAACATTCTTGAGGATTGACCATATCTTGGGTCACAAATCAAACCTCAGTAAACTTAAGAAAATTGGAATTGTATCAGGCATCTTTTTCAACCACAGTGATATGAGCATAGATATCAATTACAAGGAAAAACTGGTAAAATACACAAACACATGGAGATTAAACAATACATTTCTAAATAACCAACAGATTACTGAAGAAATGAAAAAAAATCTAGAAATAAATGTCAATGTAAACACAACAACTCTAAACCTATGGGATGCAGCAAAAGCAGTTCTAAGAGGGAAGTTTCTGGTAATACAATCCTACCTCAGGGAACAAGACATACATTGAAGAGACAACCTAATTTTACACCTAAAACAACTGGAAAAAGGAGAACAACAACAAAAATTAACAGAAGGAAATAAATCATAAATATCAGAACAGAAATAAATGAAAAAGGAATAATGAAACAATCGTAAAGATTAATAAAACTAAAGGCTGGTTCTTTGAGAAGATAAACAAAATTGACAAACTTTTAGCCAGACTCATAAAGAAAAACAGAGAAAAGGATCAAATCAACAAAATTAGAAATGGAAAAGGAGAGGTTGCAACAGACAATGCAGAAATACAAAGGATTATAAGAGATTAATATGAACAACTATATGGCATTAAAATGGATAGCTGGAAGAAATGGACAGATTCCTAGAAAAGTTCAATCTTCCAAGACTGAACCAGGAAGAAACAGAAATTATGAACAACCCAGTTACAAGCACTGAAATTGAAGCTGTGATCAAAAATCTCCCAAAAAACAAAAGCCCAGGACCAGATGGCATCACAGGAGAATTCTATCAAACATTTAGAGAAGAGTTAATGCCTATCCTTCCAAAACTCTTTCAAAAAATTGCAGAGGAAGGAGTACTTCCAAACTCATTCTACAAGACTACCATCACCCTGATACCAAAACCAGATGAAGATGACACACACACACACACACACAAAGAAAACTAGAGGCCAATATTACTGATGAACATAGATGCAAAAATCCTCAACAAAATTTTAGCAAACAGAATTCAACAACACATTAAAAACTTCCCACACCATGATCAAGTTGGTTTTATTCCAGAGATGCAAGTATTCTTCAATATATACAAATCAATGTGATATACCATATTAGCATAGTGAATGATAAAAAGCATATGATCATCTCAATAAATGCAGAAAAAGCCTTGACAAAATTCAGCACCCATTTATGATTAAAAGTTTTCAAAATAAAGGCATAGAAAGAACCTAACTCAACATAGTAAAGGCCATATATGATAAGCCTACAGCAAGCATTATTCTCAATGGTGAAAAACTGAAAGCACTCCCCTTAAGATTA
Source organism: Antilocapra americana (assembly GCA_007570785.1). Taxonomy (NCBI): domain Eukaryota; kingdom Metazoa; phylum Chordata; class Mammalia; order Artiodactyla; family Antilocapridae; genus Antilocapra; species Antilocapra americana. The sequence continues at coordinate 2,963,152 of ML660777.1, read as the reverse complement.
GGAACAAGACAAGAGTGGCCACTTTCACCACTATTATTCAACATAGTTCTGGAAGTCCTAGCAATCAGAGAAGGAAAAGAAATAAAAAGAATCCAGATCAGAAAAGAAGTAAAGCTCTCACTGTTTGCAGACTTCATGATATTGTATACAGAAAACCCTCAAGATACTATCAGAAAATTACTAGAGCTAATCAATGAGTTTAGCAAAGTTGCAGGATATGAAATCAATACACAGAAATCACTTGCATATCTACATACTAACAATGAAAAATCAGAAACAGAAATTAAGGAATCAACACCATTAACCACTGTAACAAAAAGAATTAAATATCTAGGAGTAAACTTACCTAAGGAGACAAAAGAACTGTACACCAAAAATTATGATACTGATGAAAGAAATCAAAGATGACATAAACAGGTGGAGAGATATTCCATGTTCCTGGGTAAGAAGAATCAACATTGTGAAAATTACTGTACTACCAAATGCAATCTACAGATTTAATGCAATCCCTATCAAATTGCCTTTTGCTTTTCTCACAGAACTAGAACAAAAGAAATTCACAATTCATATGGAAACAAAAGACACTGAATAGCCAAAGCTGTCTTGAGAAAGAAGAATGGAGCTGGAGGAATCAACCTTCCTCACTTCAGATTATACTACAAAGCTACAGTCATCAAGATCATATTTTACTGGAACAAAAACAGAAATATAGACCAATGGAACAAGATAGAAAGCCCAGAAATAAAACCATGCACCTATGGGTACCTTATTTTTGGCAAAGGAGGCAAGAATATATAATGGGCCAAAGACAGCCTCTTCAATAAATGGTGTTGGGAAAACTGGACAGCTACATGTAAAAGAATGAAATTAGAACACTTCCAAATACCATATACAAAGATAAACTCAAAATGTATTGAAGACCTAGATGTAAGACCAGCAACTATAAAACTCAGAGGAAAGCATAGATAGAACACTTGATGACATAAATCAAAGCAGGATCCTCTATGACCCACCTCAAAGAATAATGGAAATAAAAACAAAAGTAAACAAGTGGGACCTGATTAAACTTAAAAGCTTTTGCACAGCAATGGAAACTATCAGTTCAGTTCAGTCACTCAGTAGTGTCTAACTCTTTGCAACCCCATGAATCGCAGCATTGCCAGGCCTCCCTGTCCATCACCAACTCCTCGAGTCCACCCAAACCCATGTCCATCAAGTCGGTGATGCCATCCAGCCATCTCATCCTCTGTTGTCCACTTCTCCTGCCCTCAATGTTTCCCAGCATCAGGGTCTTTTCCAATGAGTCAGCTCTTCGCCTCAGGGGTCCAAAGGATTGGAGTTTCAGCTTCAACATCAATCCTTCCAATGAACACTCAGGACTTATCTCCTTTAGGATGGACTGGTTCTATCTCCTTGCAGTCCAAGGAACTCTCAAGAGTCTTCTCCAACACTATACTCAAAAGCATCAATTCTTTGGTGCTCAGCTTTCTTTATAATCCAACTCTCACATCCATATGTGACCACTGGAAAAACCATAACCTTGACTAGATGGACCTTTGTTGACAAAGTAATGGAAACTATAAGCAAGATGAAAACACAACCCTTAGAATGGGAGAAAATAATAGCAAGTGAAGTAACTGACAAAGGATTAATTTCCAAAATATACAAGCAGCTCATACAGCTCAATACCAGAAAAATAAACAATCCAATCAAAAAGTGGGTGAAAGACCTAAACAGATATTTCTCCAGAGAAGACATACAGATGGCTAACAAACACTTGAAAAGATGCTCAACATTGCTCAATATTAGAAAAATGCAAATCAAAATCACAATGAGATTTCACCTCACACTGGTCAGAATGGCCATCGTTAAAAAGTCTATAATCAATAAATGGTGGAGAGAGGGTGGAGAAAAGGGAATGCTCTTGCACTGGAGCAGCAGCTACTACCACTGGAGTGGTGGCTGTGTGCACTGGAGCGATTTTGAGGAGATACCCCATGTCCAAGGGCAAAGGAAAAGCCCAGCAAGATGGTAGGAGGAGAAAACCACGTTTAGAACCAAACCCCATTCCCACCAGAGTTGCTCAGAGGACTCAAATAAACCTTGTGCACACCAGGACCCAGAGATCCCACAGAGACTGAGACAGAACTGTGTTTGAATGTCTCCTGTGGAGGTATGGGTCAACAGTGGACTGCTTCAGGGGCAGGGGTTCTGGGTGCAGTAGACCTGGGCATGGCATAAGGCCTCTTGGAGGAGGTCACCACTAACCCCACTATAGAGCCACCAGAACTTACACAGCACTGGGAAACAAACTCTTGAAGGGCCCAAACAAAACCTTGTGCATGCCAGAACCCAGGAGAAAGGAGCAGTAACCCCACAAGAGATTGACCCAGTCTTGCCAGTGAGTGTCCAGGAGTCTCTGGCAGAGACATGGGTCAGGGGTGACCTGCTGCAGAGTTGGAGGCATTGAATGCAGCAGTGTGTACATGGGACTTTTTGAAGGAGGTTGCCATTATCTTCATTAGTTCCAACATAGTTTGGCCTCGGGGTCAAACAACAGGGAGGGAACACAGTCCCGCCCATCAACAGAAAAGAGGATTAAAGATGTATTGAGCATGGCCCTCCCTGTCAAAACAAGACCCACTTTCCCCCTCAGCCAGTCTCTGCCATCAGGAAGCTTCCATAAGCCTCTTATCCTTCTCCTTCAGAGGGCAGACAGACTGAAAACCACAATCATAGAAAATGAACCAATCTGATCACATGGACCACAACCTTGTCTAACTCAGTGAACCTATGAGCATGCCATGTAGGACCACCCGAGATAGACAGGTCATGGTGGAGAGTTCTGACAAAATGTAGTCCACTGACGAAGGGAATGGGAAACCACCTCAGTAGTCTTGCCTTGAAAACCCCATGAACAGTATGAAAAGGCAAAAAGATAGGACACTGAAAGATGAACTCCCCAGGTCAGTAGGTGCCCAAGATGCTTCTGGAGATCAGTGGAGAAATAATTCCAGAAAGAATGAAGAGACAGAGCCAAAGCAAAAACGACACCCAGTTGTGGATGTGACTGGTGATAGAAGCAAGGTCCGATGCTGTAAAGAGCAATATTGCATAGGAACCTGGCATGTTAGGTCCATGAATCAAGACAAATTGGAAGTTGTGAAATAGGAGATGGCAAGAGTGAACATCAATATTTTAGGAATCAGAGAACTAAAATGGAATGGAATGAGTGAATTTTAACTTAGATGACCAATATATCAACTACTGTGGGCAAGAAACCCTTAGAAGAAATGGAGTAGCCATCATAGTCAACAAAAGAATCTGAAATACTATACTAGGAAGCAATCTCAAGAACAACAGAATGATCTATGTTTGTTTCCAAGGCAAACCATTAAATATCACAGTAATCCAAGTTTATTCCCTGACCAGTAATGCTAATGAACCTGAAGTCGAACGGTTCTATGAAGACCTACAAGACCTTCTAGAACTAACACCCAAAAAAGATGTCCTTTTCATTATAGGGGATTGGAATGCAAAAGTAGGAAGTCAAGAAATACCTGAAGTGACAGACAAATTTGGCCTTGGAGTACAGAATGAAGCAGGGTGAGAGAACTGCTCAGAGAACTCACTGGTCATAGCAAACATCTGCTTCCAACAACACAAGAGACAACTCTATACAAGGACATCACCAGATGGTCAATACCGAAATCAGATTGATCATATTCTTTGCAGTCAATGACAGAGAAGCTTTATACAGCCAGCAAAAACAAGACCAGGAGCTAACTGTGGCTCATATCATGAGCTCCTTATTGTAAAATTCAGACTTAAATTGAAGAAAGTGGGGAAAACCACTAGACCATTTAGGTATGACCTAAATCAAATCCCTTATATATATACAGTGGAAGTGACAAATAGATTCAAGGGATTAGATCTGATAGACAAACTGCCTGAAGAACTGTCGATAGGTTCATGACAGTGTACAGGAGGCAGTGATCAGATCATGTCCAAGAAAAAGAGGTGCAAAAAGGCAAAATGGTTGTCTGGGGAGGCCTTACATATAGCTGTGAAAAGAAGAGAAGTGAAAAGCAAAGGAGTAAAGGAACGATACACCCATTTAAAGAATAGCAAGGAGACAAGAAAGCCTTCCTTAGTGATCAATGCAAAGAAATAGAGGAAAACAATAGAATGAGAAAGACTAGACATCTCTTCAAGAAAATTAGAGATACCAAGGGAACATTTCATGCAAATATGGGCCCAATAAAGGACAGAAGTGGTAGGGACCTAACAGAAGCAGAGATATGAAGAAGAGGTGGCAAGAATACATAGAAGAACTATACAAAAAGATCTTCATGACCCAGATAATAAACAATGGTGTGATCATTCACCTAGAGCCAAACATCCTGGAATGCGAAGTCAAGTGGGCCTTATGAAGCATCACTATGGACAAAGCTTGTGGGGGTGATGGAATTCCAGTTGAGCTAGTTCAAATCCTAAAAGATGATGGTGTGAAAGTGTTGCACTCAATATGCCAGCAAATTCGGAAAACTCAGCAGTGGCCACAAGACAGGAAAGGTCAGTTTTCATTTCAATCCCAAAGAAAGGCAATGCCAAAGAATGCTCAAACTACTGCATAATTGCACTCATCTCACAAGCTAACAAAATAATGCTCAAAATTCTCCAAGTGAGGCTTCAACACTATGTGAACCATGAACTTCCAGATGTTCAAGCTGGATTTGGAAAAGGCAGAGGAACCAGCGATCAAATTGCCAACATCCATTGGATCATTGAAAAGTGATAGAGTTTCAGGAAAACATCTGTTTCTGTTTTATTGACCATGCCAAAGCCTTTGACTGTGTGGATCATAACAAATTGTGGAAAATTCTTAAAGAGATGGGAATACCAGACCACCTGACCTGCCTCCTGAGAAATCTGTTACAAATCATGAAGTAACAGTTAAAACTGGACATGGAACAGCAGACTGGTTTAAAATAGGAAAAAGAGTATGTCAAGGCTGTATATTGTCAACTTGCTTATTTAACTTATATGCAGAGTACATCATGAGAAATGCCAGGCTGGATGAAGCACAAGCTGGAATCAAGATTGCCAGGAGAAATATCAATAATCTCAGATATGCAGATGATGCCACCCTTATGGCAGAAAGTGAAGAAGAACTAAAGAGCCTTTTGATGAAAGTGAACGAGGAGAGTGAAAATTGACTTAAAATTCAACATTTAGAAAACTAAGATCATGAAATCTTGTCCCATTGCTTCATGGCAAATAGATGGGGAAATAGTGGAAACAGTGACACACTTTATTTGGGGGGGGCTCCAGAATCATTGCAAATGGTGATTGCAGCCATGAAATTCAAAGATGCTTACTCCTTGGAAGAAAAGTTATGACCAACCTAGACAGCATATTAAAAAGCAGAGACATTAGTTTGCTGACAAAGGCCCATCTAGTCAAAGCAATGGTTTTTCCAGCAGTCATGTATGAATATGAGAGTTGGACTATAAAAAAGCTGAGTGCCAAAGAATTGATGTTTTTGAACTGTGGTGTTTGCAGAAACTCTTGAGAGTCCCTTGGATAGCAAGGAGATCCAACCAGTCCATCCTAAAGGAAATCAGTCCTGGATATTCACTGGAAGGACTGATGCTGAAACTGAAACTCCACTCCTTTGGCCACCTGATGGGAAGAGCTGACTTACTAGCAAAGACCCTGATGCTGGGAAAGATTGCAGGCAGGAGTAGGGAATGACAAAGGATAAGATGGTTGAATGGCATCACTGACTCAATGGACATGAGTTTGAGTAAGCCATGGGAGTTAGTTATGGACAGGGAAGCCTGGCATGCTGCAGTCCATGGGATCACAGAGAGTCAGACACAACTTAGTGACTGAACTGAACTGAACTGAACTTCCAATGTTGGTGGGGATGGAAATTTATTCAGCCACTATGAAAGGTGGTATGAAGATTCCTTAAAAAACTAAGAGTAAAAGCACCATGTGATCCAGCAATCCCACTTCTAGCCATATACCCTGAGGAAACCAAAATTGAAAAAGGCACATGTATCCCATTGTTTACTGCAGGACTATTTACAATAGCTAGGAGATTTTATTGATGCAACCTAGATGTCTATTGAGAGATGAATGGATAAGGAACTTGTGGTACATATGCACATTGAAATATTACTCAGTCATAAAAAGGAATGCATTTGAGTTGATTCTAATGAGGTGTATGAACCCAGAGACTATTATACAGAGTGAAGCAAGTCACAAAGAAAAAGATAAATATCATATACTAAAGCATATATATGGAAGCTAGAAAAACACTACTGAAGAATTTATTTGCAGGCAGCAGTGGAGAAACAGGTGTAGACAATAGCATTATGGACATGAGGATAGAGAGGGAGAGGGGGAGATGTAAGGAGAGAGTAACGAAAGCCTACATTACCATATGTAAAACAGATAGCCAACAGAACTTGCTGTACATCTCAGGAAACTCAAACAGGGGCTGTGTATCAATCTAGAGGAGTTGGATGGGAAGGGAGATGGGAGGAAAGTTCAAAAGGAAGGGCTTATATGTATACCTATGGCTGATTCATGTTGAGATTTGACAGAAATCAACAAAATTCTGTGAAGCAATTATCCTTCAATGAAAAAGTATATTTAAAAAAGAGAGTAAGAGTTTAATAGTAAATTAGGTGTACCAGAATTGAGAATTTTGAACTCAAAACCGTCACTAGGAAACATACAGAATAAAACATGGCAAAAAAGATGAAAATACAGAAAATGTCTTAAGCCACCTGAGAGAAAGTTTAAACGACTAATATACGTGCAATTAGAATCCCAGGAAGAGGGGGGGAATGTAAAAAGGCAGACAATAATTGATGAGATAATGGTGGCTCAGTGGGTGAGGAATCTGCCTCAAGGCAGGAGACACAGGAGATGCAGTTTCAGCTCCTGGGTTGGGAAGATCCCCTGAAGGAGGAAATGACAGCTTATTCCAGTATTCCTTCTGGGAGAATCCCATGGACAGAGGGATCTTTCAGGCTACAGTCCATGGGGTTGCAAAGAGTCAGACATGACTGAGGCAACAGAGCACACACAATAGCTAAGAATGTTTCCAAAACCAAAGAAAATAACAGTTCAAAGACTGGAGGAGATCTGTGAACCCCAAGAAAGGTAAATCATGTATTTCTGTTCTTCTGAATGTAATATTAATAATTATTTTCTTCTCTCTGAAGAACTTCCTGTAATTGTGTGTGTGTGTATGTGTGTGTGTGATTATTAGTAATGATTCTCTCAAAGTTTTCTTGCTTAAATGTATCTTTATGCTGTGCTGTGCTGTTAGTTGCTCAGTTGTGTCTGACCCTTTGTGACCCCATGGACTGTAGCCCACCAGGCTCCTCTGTCCATGGGGATACTTCAGACAAGAATACTGGAGTGGGTTGCCATCCCCTCCTCCAGGAAATCTTTCTTACCCAGGGATCCAACCCAGGTCTTCCACGTTGCAGGCAGATTCTTTACTAGCTGAGCCACCAGGGAAGCCTTTAAAAGTATCTTTGGTGTGCCTTAATTTGAAGGATGTTCTCCCTAAGTTAATAGCTAATTCATTTCTGCACTTAAAATTTATGAGTCATTGTTTTATGGTCTCCATAATTTTTCTGGGAAAGTCAGCTCAGATTTGTTTTTATTTAAATGTAAATGTGTCTTTTGCTGCCCTCTGCCTGATTCAAAGATTTTTTCTTTGACTTTGGTTTTCATCAATTTTAATATAATAAATTTTAAAAATAGTATATTTAAGATAAATACTTAGTTCCGTTGATTTAGTTATTGTCATATGGTGGATATGTTCATTATCAGAAAATAACAAGTTTGTCATAATAAATCCCAGAGTAAATAATTCCCTTAGTATTGCTAAATAAACTTATGAGATTTGGATGCCCTAAACATGTGAACTAGAAAAGCCTCACCTTATAGTAGGTGCCTGAATCAGGTCTGTTTCTCTCTAGAAGTGTGGCTATTTTAGAAATGTCAACCTCAAAAACAAGGAGACAGTCTCATATCTCCTAAGAGGAATGGAAAATTTTAACTGGTAAATCATGTCCTTCTGGCATCATAAAAAATGTAATTTAATATACTATTTTTTAATGTCAATGCTAAACTTGTTTAAACTCTGCAAGAGTAGAATCATCTCAAATCCTCTAACATTTTGTGGGGATCTTTCACTTTAACACCCAACTCAATTATTTTATACTTCATCTCAACTTTTGTGAAAACTCTAGCATGCTTTGTAAAATTTCCAGACATTCACAAACTCTTTGCATTCTCTTGGACATCTCAAACTTTTTTTTTAAACAGGGCTTTCACTTCCTCAGTTAAATTTATTTCAAGGTATTTTATTTTTTTGATGTAGTTGTAAATGAGATGGCTTTCTGTTGATTTATTATTAGTGTGGGGAAATGCAATACATTTTTGTATACTGAACTCAAACTTTTGTTACTGTATTATCATCTTTGGCAAGCCTGCTTTGGCACTTTACTCCCTTGCTATGTCCTCTTTTTGTATGGCTTTACTACCAATCATCCAGGCTTCTCCTCTTCTCCCAAGGCACCACCGACTTAAATTTCACTGAAAATTTGGTAGTAACATTGCACAGAAGATTACTTAAAAATAAAATTACATCATTGTTCGGAAAAGTAGCTTGGTGTCTCTGATCAGCCTCCTTAGACCTGATTTAGAGGCTCCTTTAAAAATGAGACACATGGGACTTCACTGGTGGTCTAGTGGTTAAGACTGCATTCCTAATGCAGGGGGCATGGGTTTGATCCCAGACTGGGGAACTAATATCCCACATGGAATGGCATGGCCAAATATTTTTTGTAAATAGCCACACACCTTTCACTCAAGAGACCTTCAACTATAGGAGGGCATGGACAGAGAACAAGATAGAAGACTTACTCTGGCTTAGCAGGAGGTTCCAGAGACCTGTAGGCACAGTATGAAGATCAGCCCCTCCTAAAACACCCTAAGGAAATAGCACCTGCTTTCCTGGTTCCTTGTTGGGAGGCAGTGGGTATCTGGGAGAAGAGAGAGAGGAAGGTAAGCATAGGAAATTTAAATTTTCAATGGACTGATTTTTTTTTCATTAGTCTCATTTAAAAAATAAATTTACTTTTAGAACAATTTTAGATTTGCAGAAAAATTGGGAAGCTTGTACATGAAGTTTTCCTGTACCTCGTTCCCAGTTTCCTCTAATATTGAAATTTTATATGAGCATGGTATACTTGTTATAATTAATGAATCAATACTGACATATAATTATTAACTAAAGTCCATACTTTATTCAGATTTCCTTAGTTGTTATCTGATGTCCTTTTTCTATTCCAGGACACTACATTAACTTTAGTCATCATGTCTTTACTTAAAAATTTTAATGTATAGAATATATTTGTATTAATAGTAACTTATTTTAAGGTCCTTGTCCACTAATCCTATCTTATGTTTTAGCTCTTGGTTGATTTTTATTAATTTGTTAAATCCTTACTATAACCCTCCCACCACCACCAAAACAGGTTACTATTATTCCCATTTCATAAAGAAAGAGAGGCATAGAGAGATCAAGTAACTTGCTCAAAGGCATGCAGCATTAAATGATGGAACTAGGACATGCATCCATGCAGTCTGACCCCACAGAAGTGAATGCAGACCAAAAATGTGTTAGTTCAAATTATCTTAAATTTCTTAAAGAGTGTCTGAGCATTTCAGTTCTCATCATTCAGAGTTTCAGAAATCCTGGGCCCCTATAAAGAAATGGAGAAAAATGCTCTCTTGGCCATGGTATCTGACATATAAAGCTTTCTGGGGTCTAATTTGAGCCTGATATTCTGCTGTGTGATTTCTGACTCTGGCTTTACCTGTCAGGTGAGAGGAATGGACTAATGTGTGAAAAAAAATCATATCCAGCTATAAGCTTTTTTAGTCAATGATAAAGTGAAATGCAGTTTTCTTGTTTTGAGCATGATCAGGCAAGGTCAGCTCAGGCTACAGCAACTCACAGACTTATATAGGTCTTTATCCCTAAAGAATTTTGAACAATTGCTTAATTCACCTTAGCTTAATTTGTCTGTAAAACGAGGTGACCATAGAACCTACTTTATGTGGACATTTTAAGAATGAAAGCAAATAGATGTAAAATGTCTAGCATGCTAGTTTTCTTTTGTCCATCATCATTAATCATAGAGTAGTCAGAAGAAAAGTAAAAAGACCTCTTCTAATCCTTCTTATCCCATGACTTCATCAAAACAGGATCTTAATGGTAGAAATTTCTCTAAGGAAATTGTAATAATAAAATCACAGGAAGTTCAGTGCTGTAGTCTTTAGGAACTGCAGGTCTACAAGTGATTCATTACTTTATATGCCAAGTACCTTCTATAGTCTCCAAAGTCAAAATAAAGTACTGGTATGTATGTACTTAATACATTAGCCTTCTTGGCCTTCATGCTGTTTATTGGAAATCCTTTTAGTGGTGCTTTCCTCCAGGGCTATCCCTAAAAACTCCTTTAGTTTATAGGAGCTTCTCTTCTATGATGCAAACAGTCCTAGGCAAGGTTAAATTTTCTGATTAGTTACATGTTACTACAACTCTGTCAATATATCTCTACCCAATCAGGGAAGTGGTTTTGACAGATGAGGGAAGTAGGGGGGTGGGGAGAGAATTTAGGGCATTTGAAGACAGGAATGCATGAATAGAGATCCAGGCTCCCCAGTCTCTGTGGACCCCAGATATAACATCCTCCAAATCCTCCCCATATCTTTATCCTAGTTGTTGGAGGATTCCACATCTTTGGAAATTTCTTCATCATCCTTGACCATGAGTTCTGAAGGTTGCTGACCTGTATACATTTGCTTCATATGAAAAACATAGATTCTGTTATAACGTAAGTTTTCTGATATTCATTATTTGAAATAAAACTATTACTTTTGTTTTAATATCGGGATGGTAGATGTGGGATTTTCCCCAAAGGCTTTTCACAAAAGAACAGATCTTTTTGACTATGTCAGTCTTGGACCCCACGGACTGTAGCCCACCATGCTCCTCTGCCCACGGAATTTTCCAGGCAAGAATACTGAAGTGGGTTGCCATTTCCTCCTCCAGGGATCTTCCCAACCCAAGGATCCAACCCTGGTCTCCTGCACTGGCTCTGGATTCTTTACTATTGTGCCACCTGGGAAGCCCCAGTAAACATTGCTTAATTATGGTCAATAATCAGGATTAGGAGAGGAGACAAAGAAGGATGTGGGGGCTAAAGGGAAGTCCACTCCATTCAGAATCCAAATTGTTAAAAGTTACTACTGTGCTATTTTATTCACCCTGCATAAAGCAGCACTAGCATAGCCCATCTTCTTGAAATAATCAGGTGCTACAAGTATCATATAACATTTGAAGAAGAGCTACTGGTTTAAATGACACGTGAATGTGGAAGGGAACCAATCTAACACTGGAATTTTGCACCTAGTTCATCAGAAGTAATCTTTTCATAAGACAAGTTAATGAAAACTGTAGCAGATTAAATGGGCAGCATAAAACATTATCATTTTAAAGACTTTGCATAATTCTGCATAGAGAATGAAATAAACTGGGGGGCAGAGCAGATGGCTTGCTGCACGCTACCAGTGCTTTGTGTACACACAGTTTAAAATGACAGTATTTATTGTTCCCTGAACATGGCTTCTGATGACAGAGGAAAGTCAACAGGCTTAAAAATATGCAGACGTGTTAATATAATTTTATAAATGAAAACTTCACTTCATCTATTAAAAAAACTCAAGGTCATTCCTTACCATATGTCATAAAGATATTGGCTTTACTGATAGATGGAAAATACAATCTGGAGAGAGCTATGAGACATCAGCCACTAACTTCTAAAATAGACGAATGAATGAGGAAATAACAAGGGACATTTATCTTTAAAAAAATGTTCTGGTGACTATTAGGCTGAATCAGCCCCAGCAAACTCTTTTCCATTTGGAGTGACAAAATACAGAAATACAAAATAAAATACAAATTGAAAAATTAGAAAACAGAAAAGCATATAGCACGAGACGGCTTCCAGAGTAAATGCCTAATTTTTTTAAGAGATATTTTAATAGAAGATTTTGAGAATATTTAGAGGGAAATTCAGGTATAAAACTGAGATAAGAACTTTTCAATTTTAATACATAAGATAGAAATTATTGGGGAGGGAGTTAATTTACATCTGCTTTAATTGGAACCACTCTTTCTGAGGGGAAAAGAGAGATCAAAGTGAAGATATAAAGGTGTGATGAAGTAAAATTCCAAATAAGGAATATAAAATGTAAAGTAAAGACATCAGAGAACCCAAATCACATTTTTCCTCCATATCACATTCAGTTGAATGAAAGAATCGAAGAATTCTAGAATAAAAGGGAAAACGATAAAAGAAAGCTGGGGGAGGGAAAGAAAAACAGGGAAAGGAAAAGCCAATATATGTTCACTTGTAAATGAAGAGTGGATTGCTACTGGACACTGAAAAAGCTGAGGTCATATCATAGATGGTGCTGGAAGACGAAAACACAGTATGCCCTTTGCCTGATTACCATAAGGGGCAATTGGAAAATGAATACAGAACTTTTCCACACCTTGCCTCTTCTCACCCAACATATGTCCACAGAGAACAAGAACACTACGTCCGTCTTAGATGTAAGAATGCTAAGAACTCCTGAGACTTTACTGCAGCCTACAAAACTAGAATGGATTTAGGCTTAAGGCCCTCGAACCTAAGTGGAAATAATGCACACGCAATCTGGATGTCTCCCTCCTTCAAATAATACCACAGAGACAGAGTCATGGATGGACTTTGGGAATCCAAGATCCTCTTGAAAGTGCATGTAAGTTTTTGTTTTCCACTCTTCATATGCATCTTTCCTAGAAAGTGAGACCATGCTTGCACAAGGTTTTTTCTATAGCTCAATCAAAACAAAAATGTTAAGAACCACTATGGTGTGAAACAGACTGAACTTTGTATGTAGAGTAGGTGAGAAGGGAAGCCAGTGGCTGCACACAGATTATGATGCTCATGAATTTATTAACTGCCTCCCCGTGCCAACTTATAAACGTATCACTTTTAAGTTGTATTCCCCAAATTATAAATGATAAAAGTGAGGCCTGAGATGAATAAAAAGAAAGGAGAAAAGAAAAAAAAGCATATCAAATGTCACACAACTGATTGACTCTTAAGATGCTCAACTTATTCTCCATTGAAATTATTGATGTCCCTTTTCCCTAAAATGGTGTCATTTTCCCAACTTCTTTGAGCATTCCCTTTCTCTGACTTCAACTGCTATGAGCAAGTTGCTACTTACCAACAGTGTATGTGGAGAATCAAACTTCCTCAGAAGCTCCAGGCCAGTAAATACAATTGCATATGAGACTCCTTCTCTTATCAGAGAACCTCAAAGTCTGTTTTTCACTCATAATGAGATGAGTTTCCTCTAATCTTCCCTTTCAAAGCATCTAGAATTTATCACTGTTAGTTGCTCAGTCACGTCTGACTCTGCAACCCCAGGCTCCTCCATCTTTGGAATTCTCCAGGCATGAATACTGGAATGGGTAGCCATTCTCTTCTCCAGGAGATCTTCCCAACCTAGGGACCAAACCCAGATCTCCTGCATTGCAGGCAGATTCTTTATCCCATCTGAGCCACCAGGGAAGTCATTATCAACTACCTTACAGACAGAAAAGATTCAAATAGAACTAAAAAATAGAACCATCAAAGTTAGAAATAACTTTGATTCCTTATTGTATCTTAACACACAACCTAGATACTCATCCTGTTCATTTGGCTTCCTAAATGCTTTTCTGAGTTCTGTAGAAAATACCATTGAATTCTTGATAGGTATTGCATTGAAACTGTAGACAGCTTTGTGTCGTATGGATATTTTGATAATATTAATTCTTATGTTCCATGAACATGGAACTTTTTTTTCATTTATGTTTGTTTTCTTTAATTCCTTTCATCAATGTCTTATAGCTATCAGCATGTAGTTCTTTCATTTCCTTGATTAAATTTATTGCTAAGTATTTTTGATGCTATTGTAAATGGGATCATTATTTCTTTATCAGATAGTTCCTTATTAATGTATGCTGCTGCTGCTGCTAAGTCACTTCAGTCGTGTCTGACTCTGTACGATCCCATAAACGGCAACCCACCAGGCTCCTCTGTCCCTGGGATTCTCCAGGCAAGAACACTGGAATGGGTTGCCATTTCCTTCTCCAATGCAGGAAAGTGAAAAGTGAAAGTGAAGTCTCTCAGTCGTGTCCGACTCTTCGTGACCCAATGGACTGCAGCCTACCAGGCTCTTCCGTCCATGGGAGTTTCCAGGCAAGAGTACTGGAGTGGGGTGCCTTTGCCTTCTCCGTGTTAATGTGTGAAATACTACTAATTTTTGTACATTGGTTTTTGTGTTCTGCAACTTTACTGAACTACTGAATTGATCTAACAGTGTTTTGGTGGAGTCTTTTGCGGTTTCTATATAAAGATCATGCTCTATGCAAACAGAGACAGTATGACTTTTAATTTTTTCTTGCTTTATTGCTCCAACTAGAATTTCAGTACTATATTGAGTGGACTGGTGAGGGTGTGCACCCAGGTCTTGTTCCTGACCTGAAGGAAATTCTTTCAGCCTTTCACCACTATGTTAGCTATGGGTTGTAATATGTGGCCTTAATTATATTGAAGTATATTCCTTCCTATGTCCAATTTGTCGAGAATGTCTATCATGAATGGATATTGAATTTTATCAAGTGCCTTTTCTGTATCTATTGAGGTGATAATATTTTTATTTCTCATCCTATTAATGTGATATATCACATTTATTGATTTCCTTATGTTGAACCATCATTGCATCCCAAGGATAAATCTCACTTGATCATAGTGCATGATCCTTTTAATGTGCTGTTTAATTTGGTTTACTAGAATTTTGTTGAGAATTTTTGCATCTATAGTCTTCAAGGATATTAGTCTATAGCTTTCTTTTCTTAATAATTTTTTGTTTAACTTTGGTATTAGGATAATGCTGGCATTGTAAAATGTATCTGGGAGTTTTTCCTTTTCCTCAAATTTTTGGAAGAATTTGAAAAAGAATGGCACTAGTTAATGCCATTATTTAATTTTAATTTTATTGACTAAATCTCCTTATTATTAATCTATTCAGATTTTTCTACTTCATGGTTCTATCTTGGTAGATTGTATGTTTCTAGTCATTTACTCATTTTTTTAGGTTTCCCAATTTTCTGTAGTATTATATAATTCTTCATAGTAGTGTCTTACAATCCTTTAAGTTTCTGTGATATCAGTTATAATGTCTTCTTTTTCATTTATAATTTTATTTACTTGGGTTCTTACTCTTTTTCTTTTGGTGAGTCTAGCTAAAAGTTTGTCTGTTTTGTGTTTGGGTTGTGCAGCGCCCTGGGTGCTTTGTTTAGGCTGCCTCATAGAGCTGGACTGGGGCTTGAGCTCAGAAGTAGACAAGACTTCAGATTTGCTCCCCTGCCAAAGGGAGAAGTCAAAGAAGAGGCTCTACAGTCATTAAAACTCAGAATCAAGTACAACTACGCAATGGCTCCTTGACCAGACAGAGACAATAGCTTGTCTCTTCAGGGTCAAGTATAAATGTGTCCAATTATGTATTTTAGACATGCATATACTAAAAAAAAAAAATTATTTTTTTACCTAAAATTCAAAGTTAAGTGGATGATAGTTCCTTTTATTTGCTAAAAATGGCCACCTCATTAACTTTCACATTTGTTTAGTTCTTTGTCAGGGACTTTGAAGATCTTTTTATTTCATACTATTAAGGCATTTCCCACGGGCTTCAAAGATACCCATGTTTGCCAATAGCCTTCATTGTGCACTTCCTGTTCTGCCGAGGCTCTTCGCCTGACTCACCTGTACCTGTATTCCTGACCCAACTCCTAGGTTTCCTCTTAGATCCTTGGGCTCCCTTGCTTTTCCACTACCAGCCATGGCCTGATGTCTATACCACGATGATGTTTTGTCACTCACTCATGTCTAGTATTAAACATTTATTAAGTCCATTGCCTTGGACTCTGCTTCTGCTATACTGCCCAGGAGCATTAAAGCTGAACTTAGAAAACTCCCAAGTTACCTTTGTGGGTAGTTCTAATTGTTAGGGAAGCAGTTTTTGTGTTGAACTCAAACTGTCTTCCTTTAAGCCTTCACTTATTTGAGTTCAACAGAAGTTTGCTTCCTGAGAGCAGAAAATGTCTTATTCACTTTGGTATCTCTAGCATCTATGACAACAGCTGGCACACGGAAGTTTCTCATAAATGTCTACTGAATGAAAAATGAATATTATTGCTTCTGGAACTACACTGTGTAAAGTGAATCTCTTATCTACAGCCAGTTCTTCAAATATGCGAACAATGTCATAGAGGCCTGCATCAATCTTGCCTATTATAGGCTAGGCATTCCCAGTTCCTTAAGTCATTTTTCATTTGAGAATCAGTGTATCTGGCACAGAAAAAGCACATGATAAATGTTTGTCTATTAAGAATTTATCCACATTTAATTAAAATGGCAAATATTTATACGGGAATTTAATGCTAGATACAGCCTTACCTGACATAAAAATTACTAGCAGCTTTACATAAAAAAATAAATAATAATAATGGTCAAAGTGATCACAGTATCCCCTAAAAATGTGTATTATGCTAAACTTTCAATGAAAAGGAGGCTTAACATAATATATATTGCCTAGCTCTTTTGAGAAATGTCTGTATATGTGTACACATACCCAAGTATGCCCTTAATTTATTTTAACTTTGAAATATAATGCTTTAATTTGGTGCTAAATTTTATTTTAAAAACTTTCAGCAAGTCTCCAATCTTTTTACTTGTCAATTCCTAAGCCCACATAAATTATCTAGATATAATTGCCATCAAGTTTTATTAAGTTACAAGTTCGAATATTCTAGTATTTTTTTGGCCACAACATGCAGCATGCAACCCTTAGTTTCCCAACCAGGGTTTGAACCTGTGCCTCTCTGCAGTGAAAGTTCTGAGTCTTAACCACTGGATCATCAGGGAAGTCTCAATCCAGTATTTTTTTAAATGAAACTCAATTTTTCAATTTTTATTGCAATAATTAGCAAAAGGGAAGATTGTACCACCTGTTACAGAAAGATTTATAGAAAAAAATAATAATAAAAGAGGAAGAGTAACCAATAATTCAATCTAACAACTGTAAGAAAAATTATTCTAGAAGATATTAAGGTGCACACCTAGGTGCTAGATACACCTTAATTAGGTTATTAAAAAGATGAGTAAACTGACCAACAGATCTTCAAAATTGCATACTTTCCTTCACTTTGCTTACTAAATTGAACAGCTGTATTTGATCATTTTTAGCAAGTAGAAAAATTAGGATTTTTTTAATTATAAAACTTTTTTTTAAAATCACCAATATTTTAAGTGGAATGTGCACCTTAACCTGCCTTTTATTTAGACCCCATGCTGATCTCCAAGATGAAATATTGACTCTACTTTCTCTACTCATATCTGATTTAGACTATGGTCTAAGCACCAAGAATAGGGTAGGAATTGGAAGAATCTTATTTTACATTAAAACTGTCACATGGCCACACTTCCAAACTGATAACTAAATGAATGCACATAACTAAATGAATAGGAAATAAAGAGGATTCCTCAGCAAGATTCCCTAAAGGAGGCGTGTCTTAAACACTAAAACAGGGAAAAGTGCTGAAGAAAGATGGTTCTGAGTGTGTATATAGTCTTGTTTTTTGAGTCTTGTCTGAGTGTGTATATGTGTGTGTGTGTGAGGGAAAAAGAAAGAGGAGGAGAAGGGGACTGCTACTTTGTTGGTTTCAGCCCACATGATAGCTCCGGGAGAACTGAAACACTGTAGTACATGAAATTACTTTTTTCTTAGTCTGTTCAGACAGCTGTAACAAAGGAACATAGACTGGGTAGCTTGTAAACAACAGAAATCTGTTTCTAAAAGTTCTGGAGACCGGGAAGTCGGAGATCAAGGAATTGGCAGATCTGGTGAGAGTCTTCTCCCTGGTTCCTAGATGTCTGTCTTTTCAATGTGTCCTCAAGTGGTAAAGGTGGGTGAGGGAGCCCTCTGGGGTCTCTTATGAGGGTACTAATTCTCTCCATGAAGGTCTGCCCTCCTGATTTAATCACCTCCCAAAGACCTCAGCTTCCAAGATATCACACGAGAGGCTAGGATTTCAGCTTAAGAATTACGGTGCAGGGCACAGATACTCAGTTCATAACAGTTTTTCTCCAACAAACACACTATATGTCAGAATGTTGGGACCCTATGTTCTAACTGCAGATCACAGGTTTATCTCCCCTGAGGAAATGAACAGCAGTCTCCACCTCTCCATCACCTGTGCATCGCATCTGCTCCACTGGCTGTCCGTTTTCTTAAATAGCAGATTTGAAGGGGATCCTTGGAGTATATTAAAATAGGTTGCAGAGGAAGTGCTTCTATTTTCAAAGGAAAAGAAAGATTCTGCTGGCTCTGTGATATGCCCTCTGACAAGCTGCTGCTTGGAAAGCAAATCTACTGCCACCTCCAAGTGTATCTAGGAGACCACTGAGGAAGAAAACCTCTGCACTGAAGCATCTTCTCTTGTGGAGATACATCATGTGAAGAGTGATCAATCTCCTGTAAGGAAAAAAAAAAAATGAGGCCCGGTGCTAGAACACTCATGAGGAGAGACATATGGGATCCAGTAAGACAGAAGATGTAGGAGCCCCCCTGAGCCATGTGCTGCAAATGCTGGTGAGATTTGAACTGCCTTCCTCCTCATCTGCCTCTCTGCTACAGTGTCAGAAGCCAGGGAGGCTGAAACACTTGGGATTTCTTTATCTGATTTGTAGCATTTGTTCAAACTATATCCCTAAACCCCTGACTGAGCTACTAAAAACAATATGACTCTTAAGACAAATAATGAGTAGTACTCTGGACAGAGCTATAGGAGAGGGAGCAGAATATTTGTAGTTGAGATCGGGAGAAAAATCAGTGAGGGATACAGAGCACAAACAACTGTCAGAGCTGATACAAGGGACACTCTTCAGTCCAGCTGCCCTCCATGTTGTCTATTCCCACCAATAAAATAAACAAGTTTCAGAAACACTCAAAGATATTGATGAGATTGTCTGAAAGTCGCCCTGGGATAGCTTAATATTAAGGAGTCAAGCAAAATGATTCTTAAAACATAAAAAATAATATCCAGGGGAATTGTATAAGACCACATTAATTAAACCACAATTTATATTGCAAATAGGAAAAACATGCTAATTGCAAAACATGTAATTCCTAGCTGAACAGTTTGATGATGTCAGTGCCATAACAAAGAAAGTTTGCCCTGAGACTTGTTTCACCCCTTCTGAGAAGCAGGAACAGTCTAAATATACCTCAGCCTAGGTTCTTCTGAACACAAAACCATGAAACAAAGCCTTCCACTTTCATCACTTTAGGATAGTTGAAAAACTGTCCTATCTCCCTTATGATCTTTGTGGGTGATTCCAAATTAAGCTCTAAATAAAGAACATTGACTATCACCGAAGTGAAGTGAAGTGAAAGTCGCTCAGTCGTGCCCGACTCTGTGACCGCATGAATTCTCCAGGCCAGAATGCTGAAGTGGGTAGCCTTTCCCTTCTCCAGGGGATCTTCCCAACCCGGGGAATCAAACCCAGGTCTCCTGCGTTGTTGGTGGATTATTTAACCTGCTGAACCACAAGGGAAGCCCAAACCATCACTAACCAGGCATAACCCAAATCAGTTAAAATAGATGGGATTATTTTGGCAATTAGCATGATTTATTGAAAGCCTCAACATGAAGGTACTTTGGTGTCATTTCCTAAAATCTTCTAGGGGAATTAATTCATATGATACTGTATCAAATGATTTTTGGAGTTAATGTAATTCAGATGATTTTGCAAATTAAACTCAGAAAGTTAATTCTCATAAAGTTAATTTAATTTTGATAGTTCAGGGGAAAAAAAGAGCCTAGTCTTTTTCATCAAAGTGAGTAGCATTTACTTTGAGGACAGTTGTCTGGATTTTAAAACAGAAAAATACCTTTAGCCCTCACTCCACAAATCATTTGAGATCTATGCCTTAACAACTTCCAACAAAAATTCTACTCTGATGATTGTGACAGCTAGCTCAGAACATCCTGCAGCAATTTGTTTTTTGTTTTTATAGTGTATTAAGATTTAAATTTGATAAAAAAAATTGTAGAAACTTTTCTCTGTCCTCCACTTCAAAGGATACTAGATGAAAAACCTATCCAACATCGCTATTACTATTTATAGGCAGGGAGAGACCCAGATTTCCCCAAACATGAAAGATTGATTTTTAAATTAATGATCTACTGGTAAGGGGTGGTTGGGATGCTCTTTTCTCAAAGCATCAAGTAGGGGTTTCAAAGAAAGTCACAGAACAATAAATCACTGTCAGAATTTGATAGCCTCATCCAAGCCTAGTCACCTCTATAGTCTCATTTCAACAGTAGGATTAGGGTCACAAATAGGTTCAGGAAATATTATGTAAAAAGTAAAGTTTGGGGAAATGACTATTTTCTATACAACCCACGTTGGCCTTCTCGGGAATTCTGGTAAATGAAGAGCAGAGGGGTTAATAACTCTGATTCCATCTAGTGCATTTGTCCAAAACAATGACATTAAATTCTGTTTAGCAGTAAATCTGGTGAGAACTTCCACCCCACCCCACCCCTCGCAAAATAAAGTAGCACTCCTTAGATTATAACCTATGGATAAAAGTTGTCTTGTTTCCCCCAGTCTCCAGATCACATTAATATTTACAGTTTGCAGAGACTTAGAAAATGAACTTATGGTTGCAGGGGAGGAAGGATAGGGGGAGAAGATAGTTAGGGAGTTTGGGATGGACATGTACACCTTGCTATAATTAAAATGGATAACTAACAAGGACCTACTGTATATCACAGGGAACTCTGGTCAATGTTATGTGGCAGTTGATGGGAAGGGAGTTTGGGGAGATATATATATACATATATGTGTGGTTGAATCCCTTCACTATTCATCTGAAATGATCACATTATCTGCTATACTCCAATACAAAATAAAAAGTTAAAAAAATATGTAGATTCTGGCTCAAACAAATTTGTGTCTGCTGAGGGAGACAAGGTCAAAAGTCTATCAAGATATATTCATATATTCTAGCAAGAAAATGTGGGTCCCCAGGGGAGATCTAAGTGGGTAGGAGCCCTGAGACATGCCATTGGCTTCTTGGAGAAGTGGATCTTCAGGGGAAAGAATGACTTATTTTTTAATTTTTTTGCAAACTGCAATAAAGTCAGCCTGAGTTAGGAAGATCCCCTGGAGAAGGAAATGGCAACCCACTCCAGTATTCTCGCCTGGGAAATCCTTATGGACAGAGGAGCCTGGTGGGCTACAGCACGTGTGTGTTTAGTAACTCAGTCATGTCCAACTCTTTGTGACCTAATGGACTCTAGCCAGCCAGGCTCTTCTGTCCATGGGGATTCTCCAGGCAAGCATACTGGAGTGGGTTGCCATGCCCTCCTCTTGGGGATCTTCCCAACCCACGGATCGAACTCAGGTCTCCCTCATTACAGGCAGATTCTTTACCATATGAGACACCAGGGAAGCCCAAGAATACTGGAGTGGGTAGCCTGTCCCTTCTCCAGGGGATCTTCCCGACTCAGGAATCGAACCAGGGTCTCCTGCATTGAAAGTGGATTCTTTATCATCTGAGCTACTAAGGAAGCCCATAAATGCCCAGGAATGGCACTACAAATCTAAAGAACTCAGATTTGATGATAACTGAGTCTTTATTTAAAACTTTAAGACCATATTCAGTCTAAAAGGAATTTCCCTAAAAGGAATCAAAAACTGATTATAAGAGCCCTAACTGGAGATTAAGCAAGTAATTCCTTTCTCTTTGTAGGCTTCAGTTTTGTAAAGCTTGCTTTGCACATTAATGTCAAAAATTACTACAGAAACCTTTGACATGATGGTAGCTGAGCCATGATTCAGTGTATACACAATGCTGGGTGGACATGGCTTTACAGACAGTATGTCAGTCTCCTAGGAGTCAGAGGTCCCAGAGTATGGGGTCTCAAAGAGTCGGACACAGCTTTGTGACTAAACAGCAACCAAATGCGACCTGTTGTGCCAAAATAGATCAGGCCCCTAAAATTCAGATGGACAAAAATGGGAATTCCAGTCACTAATTTCAGCAGCTCTTTAGGAGTGGTTAACAAATTTATTTTATTCAACATTTTTAATCACCTGAGTTGTGTGCCGGGGTGAACTTGGTTCTATGGTGAAGCAGAGAAGCAGAAGAAGCAAGGGATAAAATAATAATTTAATTCTGTCAATATAGATTGAGTGCTTTCTTAGGGAGATGCTGTGAGTACTACTCTACTTGAGACCTGAGGCCCCTGCCAGGGTATGAAATGATTTCCCTTCTCATAGGAATCCAGGAGGTTAACAGGCTTCCCAGGGGGAAATGACTCATTAGAAAAGGGTCTGATGCTGGGGAAGATTGAAGGCAGGAAGAGAAGGGGAAGACAGAGGATGAGATGGTTGGATGGCATCCCTGACTTGATGGACCTGAGTTTGAGCAAGCTTTGGGAGTTGGTGATGGACAAGAAGACTGGCATGCTGCAGTCCATTGGGTTGCAAAGAGTTGGACATGACTGAGTATTTAACTAAAACAGCGGGCACCAGTGGTAAAGAACTGGCTTGCCAATGCAGAAGACATAAGAAACTTGGATTCCATCCCTGAGTTTGGAAGATCCCTTGGAGGAGAGCATGGCAGCCCACTCTAGCATTCTTGCCTGGAGAATCCCTCGGACACAGGAGCCTGGCAAGCTATAGTGCATAGGATCGCAAAGAGTCAGACATGACTGAAGCGACTTAGCATGCACAAATATGTCCTCAGGTTTTTTCTATCTGCCATGAGGGAAGAAAAGGGTGTGTCTGCAAAGCTGTGGAAATATATATATATATATATATATATATATATATTATGTATATGTATATATATAGTTGAGGCATCATGCTGGCTGGTGTTTTACAGATCTACAAATAGGAGGGGTAAGTGTGTCCCTTTGTAGTTCAAATAAGGCAATCGGAAATTAGAACTGGATGCTACCATGGAAGCCCAGGTCCTACCCCGGGGTGCTATAAATAGAAGTGAGGAGAACACCTTCCCCCTGCTGGATCTACTAGTGGGCTTCCCTGTGGGTCTGGCTACAGACTGGGAACATAGCAACAGCTTTATCCACAGCAGCTACACCCACCCTGAGGTGTCTAAGCACATGTGAGCTTTGAAAAATCTCACCCACACAGGGGGGCTGACAACACCGCAGGGGCAGGCTGTGGAGTATTTA
Organism: Antilocapra americana; assembly: GCA_007570785.1. Lineage (NCBI taxonomy): Eukaryota > Metazoa > Chordata > Mammalia > Artiodactyla > Antilocapridae > Antilocapra > Antilocapra americana. Next base: position 2,939,673 of record ML660777.1, on the reverse strand, counting down.
GCATCATGGTTAATGGGCAATAAAAGAATAATGGCCTTTGTTTTTCTTTTAATGTCTTGACATTCTTGTCTTACTAAGATTTGAAAAGAATCCAAGAATGAACATATCACACAGGCAGCTTACAAAAATGAAGCACTTTCTAGAATTAGGAGTTATAAAAATGAACAACAGTCCTTGTCCTGAAAGCTCTCTCTTCCAGGGTCAGATTCATAGACATCTAAAAATAAGGCCATATTCACAGATAAGAGTTGAAAAGCTAATAGTAATAATAATAATACGAAGCAGAATCTGGTCATTGTTGAAAAATAGGGAAAAAAGAGATATGGAAGAGATTACTTCTAACACATTCAAGGAAGAGTTAATGATTGTTGTTTTGAAACCAAAAGTTTTTTCAGTATCCAAATATTACCAAGAAAGGTACAAAACTAAGGATGAAATTCTAAAAGGGAAATAAAAGTAAATAAAGTAGATGGGTAATTATATCATACTTAATAATTGTGTAAGCCATTTTACCAGTCGATGGTCTAGTTCTAGCATTTATAAACCTAACATAAGATGAAAATCAATCTGGAAATCATCAATTTCTTCCTGTTTAGTAGAGAGTCTTATAAGGATGGCTGAATTGATCCCAATATGATGTTCTATGCTCTTCTACAGGAAAAGCAATGAAAAGGCATTATGTTATTTTGTAAACAGGTGCTTCCCAACATAAAAATCAAAATCAAAAAAAAAAATTACAATCTACTACACTAGTCTGTGCTTCTGAGATAAATTTAAAAAGATCATTTTGATGTATCATGTTTTATACAAATAGGTTTGCATTATGGTAGCCTCTTTGAAAGTTTAAAATATACTTTGTAGAAGGCATAATACTTAAGGCTATTTTCTTAATTTTAACAAAGTTTTGAGAAGGTATTTCACTATAAGAGAACATTAGGTTAGGTGCTAGAGGCACAACAATAATGAAAATATTTCTTATCTTCAAGAAGCCAACAGAGATATGCTCAAGCCACAAGCCAGTTAATGCACTAAGGTTCTGTAACAAACACACTGTACAAACGGATACAGCGATAGAGGAGAAAATGCAATTAAATTGATCATAAGATTCAGAAGAGAGTTTATCAAGAATTTTGGATTGGAATTGGATCTTACAGACAGAATTTGGGGTGTCCAGTTTATGGGGCAAGGGCAGACTAAGAATATGAAAGTACATGTAAAAGCTTCAAGCTACCAAAGGAGACGTAGAATGGTAAAACATTCCACATGGCTGGATTGAGGTGGAGGTGAATTGGGTAGTAGTAGCTGAATAAGAGATCAGTGGTCTGATTGCACAAATACTCGTCTGTTATTTATTTATTTATTTATTAGTTTTGCCATACAATGACATGATATCACCGTGGGTTTACATATGCTCCCCCTCCAGAACCCCCCTCCCTCCTCCCTCCCCCCGGGAAATCTCGTTGCACCAGCCCCGAGCATCAATCCTGGGCTGGCGATTGATTAAACATATGATAATTAACATGTTTCAATGCCATTCTCCCTTATCATCCCACCCTTGCCCTCATCCACAAAGTCCACGAGTCTGTTCTATACATCTGCGTTCCTTTTGCTGTCTCACATGCTGGGTTCTCGTTACCGTCTTTCTAAATTCCATATATATGCATTAATATACTGTATTGTTGCTTTTGCTTCTGGCTTACTTCACTCTGGATAATGGGCTCCAGTTCCGTCCACCTGAGTAGAACTGATTCAAATGAATTTTTTTTAATGCTGAGTAATATTCCATTGTGTATATGTACCACAGCTTTCTTATCCATTCGTCAGTTGATGGGCATCTAGGTTGTTTCCATGTCTTGGCTATTGTAAACAATGCAGCGATGAATATTGGGGTACACGTGGCTCTTTCCATTCTGGTTTCCTCGGTGTATATGCCCAGCAGTGGGATTGCTGGGTCATATGGCAGGTCTATTTGCAGTTTTTTAAGGAACCTCCACACTGTTTTCCATAGTGGCTGTACTAGTTTGCAATCCCACCAACAGTGTAAGAGAGTTCCCTTTTCTCCACATCCTCTCCAGCATTTATTACTTGTAGATTTTTGGATTGCAGCCATTCTGAGTGGTGTAAAGTGATATCTCATTGTGGTTTTGATTTGCATTTCTCTGATAATGAGTGATGTTGAGCATGTTTTCATGTGTTTGTTAGCCATTTTTATGTCTTCTTTGGAGAAATGTCTGTTAAGTTCTTTGGCCCACTTTTTGATTGGGTCGTTTATTTTTCTCGAATGGAGCTGCAGGAGTTGCTTGTATATTTTTGAGATTAATTGTTTGTCTGTTGCTTCATTGGCTATTATTTTCTGCCATTCTGAAGGCTATCTTTTCACCTTGCTTATAGTTTCCTTTGTTGTGCAGAATCAACACACAGAAATCCCTGGCATTCCTATACACTAACAATGAGAAAACAGAAAAAGAAATTATGGAAACAATTCCATTCACCATTGAAACAAAAAGAATAAAATACTTAGGAGTATTTCTACCTAAAGAAACAAAAGACTTGTATATAGAAAACTATAAAACACTGATGAAAGAAATCAAAGAGGACACAAACAGATGGAGAAATGTGTTGTGTTCGTGAATTGGAAGAATCAATATAGTGAAAATGAGTATACTACCCAAAGCAATCTATAGATTCAATGCAATTCCTATCAAGCTACCAGAGGTCTTTTTCAGAGAATTAGAACAAATAATTTCACAATTTGTATGGAAATACAAATACCTCGTATAGCCAAAGCAATCTTGAGAAAGAAGAATGGAACTGGCGGAATCAACCTACCTGAATTTAAGCTATACTACAAATCCACAGTCATTAAGACAGTATGGTACTGGCACAAAGACAGAAATATAGATCAATGGAACAGAATAGAAAGCCCAGAGATAAATCCACGCATCTATGGACACCTTATCTTTGACAAAGGAGGCAAGAATATACAATGGAGAAAAGACAACCTCTTTAACAAGTGGTGCTGGGAAAACTGGACAGCCACTTGTAAAAGAATGAAACTAGAACACTTTCTAACATCATACACAAAGATAAACTCAAAATGGATCAAAGATCTAAGCATAAGACCAGAAACTATAAAACTCCTAGAGGATAACATAGGCAAAACACTCTCTGACATAAACCAAAGCGGGATCCTACATGACCCACCTCCCAGAATACTGGAAATAAAAGCACGAATAAATAAATGGGACCTAATTAAAATTAAAAGCTTCATCTGTTATTTAAATTAGTCCTTTCAGGACACCCACATTACTGTTTTGGTTTTTCTTTTTTTTTTCTCAGAGTATCTGCATATGGGCCTTTTATCCAGGATTTCTCAATTGTTCTTACCTTCACGATAGACCAAAATGGTGTTCTACATAGTTCACTATCTAAGAATCAAAGTGCACATCTTTACTACCGCACCCACCCCTTGTACATAGCTCGCCTGTCTTCATTGTGTATCCACATGCCTAATTTCCAGATGATTAATTTGATATAAAGGATTATAAATCATTGACTGATAATCACCTGTACCATCTCCCAGGGACTTTTATCACTGCGTATTTACCACAGGCTCTCTGTTTCATAGTTTAGCAAATATGAGAAACTAGTTATAACAAAGTGATGGGATACTTCAATTTCAGATTTGAAAGTTTATGATTAATTGTGATAGAACTAAACATTATGGGGTCACAGGGCAGATGAGTCACTCTGCTCCCAGGCCATGAACAGAACACTTATCTGGTGTTTGTTGACTCGCAAATGCAGACACTTGATCCAGAGGAACTTTATGTTAACACCCTCATAAACTAACAAACTGTAGAATCTCTGGACCAAAGATAACTCAGTAAATATTTATTGAGTGCATAGTATTTTCCAGTCACTGCTCTGGGAGATGGAGATGCAGCAGCGAGCTCAACAAAATCCTTTCAAAGGCTTACCTTCTTGATAGAAGAGGCTGTTAAGACATACACTGATACAGACAGACATGAAACAGGAGAGGGGAATACAGAGTGAGGAAGGTATGAATTCTCTTTTATATTAAAGATCAGAGAAGGCCTGCTCAGTAAGGCGATGCTTTAGGAACCATCTGAAGTGTAGACATGTGTCAAGTAGCATGAATAAAGTCATGTGCCCTAAGTGGTTTAAAGTGTTGAGAGGAAGATCAACGAGGCTGATGTGACTAGAACAACCTCAGGGAGGGAACATCAGAGCAATAGCAGGACCCTGGTCGCAGAAAGTGTTGTGGGTGTTGTGATGGACTTTGGATTTTTATCTTAATAAGTTGAGGAGCTGCTGGAGAGTTATGAGGAGAGGAAAGGCATCATCTGATTTATGCCGCCAAATGATTAGGCTTCCCAGGTGGCGCTAGTGGTAAAGAATCCACCTGCCAATGCAGGAGATGCAAAAGATGAGGGTTTGATCCCTGGGTGGGGAAGACCCCTTGGAATAGGAAATGGCAACCTGCTTCAGTATTCTTGCCTGGAAAATTTCATGATGGGGGAACCTGGTGGGCTAAAGTCTATAGGGCCGCAAAGATTTGGACACGACTGAGTGACTGAGCCCTCCTTGTGGTCATTCTGACTAGCATAGAGAGAAGAGAACTATGGAGGACACAAGTGGAAGCATGAAGCTCTTGTCCCAATCCAGGGAGTTGTGGGTGGTTTTGTCTAGGGTGGTAGTGATGGTGATGTGTGGGAGAGAAAAGCTGACTGGACTGTGGATCCGTTTTAAGTCACCAAAACTTGAGGGCAGGGCTTTTGTCTGCTTTATTCTCTTCCGTATCTGCAGCTCCCAGAACAGTACCAGATATATAGCAGGCAATTAGAAAATATTTTAAAAATACTGAGTAAAAGTAATGATTACAGACTAGATGTGGGGAGTCAGAGAAGGCAGAGTCAAGGATAGCTCCAAGATCTGGGGCATGAACAACAGAAAAAGTGGAGCTGATGTTTGTTGAGATGGTGAAACATTATGGAAGAACAAATTGTGGGTGGGAATTGAGAGTTTGGTTTAGGCCATGGTAAGTAGGTGGGTGGGTATAAAAGACTGGAGTTCAGAGACACATCAAGGGTGAACATTTCAGAGTCAAAAAAATACAGACAATATATAAAACCATAAGTCTTGATGATATTACCTATGGAGTCGTGCAGGTAAAGAAGAGAACCAGAATCCCCAAGAAACATCACCATATTGTGGTTATTGAGGGTGATGGAGAATCACAGAAGTCTGAGAAAGAGCAACTGAAGAGGGAGGAGGGCAACAAGAGAGAAACAGCTCAGTAGGAAGAGTCAAGAGTGTATCAGTGAGAGATCCAGTGAGATGAGAACCCAGCTGCCCAGTGGACCGATTCTGGGTAGAACACTGTTGTCTTTACAACGGAGCATGAGAGAAGTACCAGTGGAAGAGAACTAAAGAGAGACAACTTTTGTAATTTTTTCCTGTAAATGAGCAGGGGAGAGGAGGAAATGCAAAGAGAGAAAAGGTGGTAGCTGGAAGAGAGTGTGGTCCAGGAGTGAGGAAAAACTTGATGATCGAAGGACGTGTTAGATAAAATTCAAAGTCAGCTGACAAGGTAATATTTCATGGGTAATATAAACACTGAAATAATAATCTTTTTTTAAATTATGTTTTCACTCAAACAAAATTGATTTCAAGTACATTTGAGGACTGATTGCCTCTGGCAATACCCTTAATTCTAAAGTGTGTCCTTGCTTGTGTGATTCCTAAAACAAACAGTATTACCATGCCCTTCTTTGCTTTCACTCTCTTTCCTGCCTCCTCCCCTTCATTCATAGGTAGGGTAGGTCAGCAGCGAATAATCCAGCTGAGTTCATTTGATGAGGACATGGCTCACTGGTCTTTTGCTCACTCCTGTTTTAACATTCGTGCATCTCTGGATAAGCTGCCTCTTTGCTAGGAAAATGATCTCTTCTCTCCATCTCCACCACCAGGTCCTTTCACTCAAAGAGGCAGTACTCCTTAGTTACTGCTCCTTGACTAGAAGAAACCTCATAATTATCAGCATGAATCAAAAGCCAGGGTGGTGTCTAAATTGTTGCATGGTTTTTTTTTTTTTTTACAGAAGTTAGTATGAAGGCTGAACAATTTCAAGTCAAGTAAATTGCTAGGAAAATTTTAAAATTCTTGCTGTTATTATTTCTGAAACACTTTCAGTAGAGATACCTAAGCATATTAATTGGGATGACTCTATAAAATAAAATTTATTTTATAAATTTTATAAGTTTTTATAATAAAAAACTATAAAATTATGCAACAAACCTTAGGATATTTGGGAAATCTAATAAATATTTTAATTTTCATATTAAAATCTAATATGAAAGTATCTTCAATCTAATTCATTTCACTGAACTTTACTTTGTGCAAGATACCATGAGGGGTTGTATGAAATATATAATTTAATAAGAAACAGCTCCCATCACTGAAAGAGAAAAAAACTAAGTATATGATTATTGACAACAACCTGCAACACATACACACACCCCAAGAATTAGTTACTCTCCAAACACATCAAGCATTTCATATTTAGTATTGCTACAAAGTCTTTAAAAAATTCCTAAGTCACCCTTTTTCTAACCCTCTGTCTTTGGAATGCTACTCAGTCTTATGAACAGCTTTCTGGGGAATTTTGGATCTCTATGTTAAGAATTACCCTTTCTCCTCTCACTTTGCAACTATTTATCATTTTCCTGCTATTAAGTACATGTCTGTACTTCACTCCATGAGACTGTGAATACTTTGAAGACAGGCATGATATTTTATTTTTCTGTGATTCCCCTCAGCATCTAGCCTAGTGCCTCGCACATAATAAGAATGAAATGTATTTTTGTGAACTAAATTATTTCATTGATTATCAGCCTGAGAAAGCTTAATGAAGGACAAAAAGCCTAAATAATTGCTGGAGTACTGATAATATTGGCTAGAATTTATTCTATTTAGTCCAGGCCAGTAACTATGCTAAGGGCTATATAAACAGTATGTCTGATCCTTACTTTAATCCTCACAAGACCTCTTGGAGATGTATTTTATTAAGTTTCTTCTAAAACTGAGAAAAGTGAGGGTAGTAAAGGTTACTTAACATGATCAAGATTCCACATTTGCAAGGGATAGGTCTGAATACGGCCTAGGTCTAAATCAGTGTGGACTTGAATCTAGTTTTATCTAACTCAGTGCTTTACCCACTATTCAAGTTGCCTGTCATGGTGAGAAATGGGAGGAACTTGTCATCTATTGAGTATCTATGCCATCTCAGAAATTGTGCTATTGCTCAATCTCTTTTATTTCATAAGATGCTTATAAAACCTTTAGGGGATAAATTCAAAGAGGCTTAAAGAGTGTAAGTAAATTGTTCAAGATTGCACAGCTAGAAGTGGCAGAGCTGAGATTTCAACCCTGGGCTAACAAAGACAATTCAATAAAACTTTATACACTAAGGCTATGGTCTTTCCCACCTCCATTCCCATAATAGCTCAAGGCTTCCCTTCTCTAGATGCAGGGAAAGAAAGGTTTTTGATCAGTAACAATGTGTTTTGGAGGGTTTTCCCCTATGACCAAGCAGTTTTCTGACATCAGCTGTGGTTGTTGTTTCGTCACTCAATCGTGTCCAACATGGTTGTGTGACCCCATGGACTGCCGCATGCCAATCTTCCCTGTACTTCATTATCTCCCAGAGTTTGCTCAAACTCATGTCCATTGAGTTAGTGATGCCATCCAACCATCTCATCCTCTGGTGTCCCCTTCTCCTCCTCCCTTCAATCTTTCCCAGCATCAGGGTCTTTTACAATGAGTCAGCTCTTTGCATCAGGGGGCCAAAGGATTGGAGCTTCAGCTTCATCATCAGTCCTTCAAATGAATATTCAGGGTTGATTTTCTTTAGGCTTGACTGGCTTGTTCTTCTTGCGGTCTAAGGGACTCTCGAGAGTCTTTTCCAGCACCACAGTTTGAAAGCACCAGTTCTTCAGTGCTCAGCCTTCTTTATGGCCCAGCTCTCACAACCAGACGTGACTGTTGTCTACCAGAAGACAGCATCAGGGTTCACAGGTTAAGAACTCAGTCCCATAAGACTTCCCTCAGCCCAGTTTCAGATGCCAGTCAGAAGCCCATGTGACAACCTGGGCTTTGGACTGATTGGCTCAGTTCCAACAACTCCTTCTTTGAATTCAATTAATTTGCTAGAGCCACTCACAGAACACAGAGAAACATTTTACCTGCTAGATCACTGGTTTATTATAGAAAGACATAACTAGGAAGAGCCTGATGGAAGAGATACATAGGGAAAGGCATACAGGAAAGGGCAGATTTCCATGCTCTCTCTGGGCTCAACACTCTCTCCAATTGTCCACATGTTGACCAGTGCCGAAGCTCTCCTAACACTATGCTTTGAGGTATTTATGGTGGCCTCATGTTGTTGTTTTAATCATTAAGTCGTGTTGGACTCTTTTGCAACCTCATAGACCATAGCCCGCCAAGCTCCTACTGTCCTTGGGATTCTCCAGGCAAGAATACTGGAATGGGTTGCCAGGCCCTTCTCCAGGGGGTCTTCCTGACTCATGGATTGAGCCATCATCTCCTGCATTGGCAGGTGGCTTCTTTACCACAGAGCCACCAGGGAAGTCCAGAGGCTTCATTACATAGACATAATTGATTGAATCAATTGATGACTGAAATCGATCTCCAGCCTCTTTCTCTCCCAAGAGATTGGGTTGGAATGGAAAGTTCCAGTCCTCTAATCTTTTGGTTCACTCCCGGGACAACGAGCCCTCAACCTTAGGAGTTTTCCAAAAGCCATCTCATTAATTTAACAATAGACACTTTTACTGCTCTTATCACTTAAGAAATTCCAAAGGTTTCAGGATGTCTGTGCCAGAAACTGGGGAGAAGACCAAACGTACAAAACGTCTTATTATAAATCTCAGTATCACAGGAAACCAGCCTCCTGGGAACTTCCAGGCACTCAGGGGGGTGCCTCTGGGGAATTCAACCCAAAGGCTGTTGTCCTCAAATTACACACCTCTACTTCCTCCCTACCTAAATCATAAAGAAACTGAAACTTTCTCCCCTCAGTTCTTCCACCAAATTTCCACCTCTCTTTATTAGCATATTGTTTAACCTCCATGTATTTTTATTTCTTACAGTTTTTTTTTTCCTTCAGTCTACTTCTCTTTAAACTGCTCTCTTCTTCATAGATTTTATTTTTCCTTTACACTGGTTTTACAAATTTTACTTTTGCAAGATTTTTCCAATCAAGTTTGAAGATTGTGCCCTATTCATTGGGCTTCCCAGGTGGCACTAGTGGTAAAGAACCCACCTGCCAATGCTGGATATGTCAGAGACGGGCGTCAATCAATCTTTGAATCAGGCAGATCCCCCTGGAGTAGGAAATGGCAACCAACTCCGGTATTCTTGCCTGGAGAATACAATGGACAGGAAGCTGGCAGGCTAAAGTCCAAATAGTCGGACATGACTGAAGCGACTTAGCACGCATACCCTATTCATTATATATTTTTCTTTAAGGAGGCAAGTGGGGAAACTAGACAGGTAGTTGGAGTGAGGAATTATTACTCTCAACCAACACAAGGAATGCTGTAACTTCCAGTAGTAGCCCCAGCATAAAGAGTTGAATGCAGAAAATGGGGACTAATTTTGATATCTCAGATCAGAAAAAGTTGCAAACAGGAGTAAGAATTTGTTCAGGATGACAAAACAGGAGTATGATTTCAAACTGGGTAACAGGAAGAACACGACTAGAGGGTAGAGTGAGCCCGGGGTAGTGACATTATACAGGGACAGGAAAACGGATGACTCGATATTTGCTGGTTGTGAAGGGTGATGGCAGAAGGAACGGCTTGAGAAGAGTAAGGGCTAAGAGAGAAGTGAGCTGATTGAAGTGGAAGCATAAAGAGTACTGAGGCCTAGATGTTCCTATTTGAGAAAGTAAGCTTTGCACCCTCTCTGCTTTCCCAACAAGGAATTAAAACATGTTTAACTCAGTAACTATCCCCAGTATCACGAGTGGATGTTTTAAAGAAAAAACATATTTTATGAAGCTTATAGTCATTTGTTTGGCCAGATTATGAGATCACACACTGACAGAGAATCATACTCAGGCTAATGAATATTCACATTTAAACAATTGAGATATTTAAATATTAAGACATAAATCAGAAAGTTAGAACAAGTTCTTTCCAAGTGATTACAGCTCAAATCTTGAATGAATGACCTGCCCAATGACCTTCAATGAGGCTTCATTTTTCCAAAATTAAATTGCTTGTCATTTGTATGAAAGATGCCCTTCTTTAAACCTAATCTTAATCATTCACTTTTTTTTTCTGCTTCAGAAACATACTGTTTAAGCTTAATTTTTTTTTAAATTTTTAATGATCTCCTATAGTAGGATTTCTTCTTTGGGTATGATATGATTCATTTGGATCAACATTGTAGAAAACCTGTAAGGTAAGGGTGTTTCCGGGTCTTGCAACCATTCAGAGAACACTTGCCTGCAGGTTGAGGACTTAGCAGCACTTTTTCACAATTTTTCCCACCCACAGCTCAGAATATTATTTTCTTTCCTCTTGATCTGCTCTGTGCTTCTCTATTTTAGTTCATTTTTCCCCCATGGTGACTCAAATGAAATTTGGCAGTCTCTGCAACATAGCTTCCTATTATTCCTTCCTTTCTGTTGCAGTATTTCTATCTCTTTTCCGATAGTTCAGTGGATGAAGTACCTCCCTCTGAAGAGCTGTAAGCCTTTCTATCGAGCACTTAGTTTAATTACCTCCTATGTAATTTCATATTAAATTGTCTCTTTGATTCAGTAGACTGTGAGTCTCCTGAGAGCAGGAGCCGATCTTTTATTTTTATATCCTCTATAACTGGAACAATGCTGTCACACGGTTCAGTTCAGTTCAGTTCAGTCGCTCAGTTGTGTCCAACTCTTTGCAACCCCATGAACTGCAGCACGTCAGGCCTCCCTGTCCATCACCAACTCCCGGAGTCCACCCAAATCCATGTTCATCAAGGCGATGATGCCATCCAGCCATCTCATCCTCTGTCGTCCCCTTCTTCTCCTGCCCCCAATCCTTCCCAGCATTGGGGTCTTTTCCAATGAGTCAACTTTTTGCATGAGGTGACCAAAATATTGGAGTTTCAGCTTCAACATCAATCCTTCCAACGAACACCCAGGACTGATCTCCTTTAGGATGGACTGGTTGGATCTTCTTGCAGTCCAAGGGACTCTTAGCAATAAACACTTAGGAACATTTATGAATCCAGAGTGAAAGGGCTTTGGTTGAGTCGCCTCCCTTGTGATATGGACAAAGCATTTTGCCTTTTCCAACTTATTTCTTCACATTCTCTTGTAGTTCTTTTGATTGAGATGAAGTTGTGTAAAGTGCTTTGTATACTGCAAAGCAGTGGTCCCCAACATTTTTTGGCAGTGGGTACTGGTTTCATGAAAGACAGTTTTCCCACGGACAAGGTGATGGGTGGGTTAGGATGATCAAGTGTATTACATTTATTGTGCACTTTATTTCTATTAATATTAACATCAACTCCACCTCAAGTCATCAGGCATTTGTCCTCAGAGGTTGGGGGCCCCTGATGTAAATAAAATATATATACATGCATGTTACTGTGTTAACTCTAGGTTTGATGTTGGAAAAAACTACAAGGAATAGTGCAAACCAGTGGTTCCCACACCAGGGTGATTTCGCCTTCACAGGGTCACTTGGAAATGTCTGGAGGGATATTTGGTTCTCACCTCTGGGTGAAGCCAGAATACTGGCTACTGGCACCTAGTGATTAAGATCCAGGAATGCTGCTACGTATCATACAATGCACTGAAAAGCCCCCACAATAAGCAGTCACCAGGCACGAATTGTTAAAAGGGCCAAGGCCAAGAAACCCTGGGTCAAACTTCAAAACATATGATAGGTAAAACGCTTTTCTTAATATATCTGCTGCTAGACAACTGCCTGAGTTTTAGCTTTCTTATGCATAAATAAGACTCATTATATTAAAGTATTTATAACTATCTTTTATAATATAAATGTGTCTGCTTACTCTTTGTTTAGTCTCCTCGAAACAGTAATCTACATATGGGAGGAACTTCCGGTTTTCTCTTTCTTTGAGCACACAATGGGCTTATACTTTCCTAGTCCCCTTACATATAGACAGGCCTTCCTGACTGGTTTTAACCAATGCTTTGTGAATAGAAGTTATGCGAGTTCCCTAGGGCCAAAGCCTTGAACAGTTGTCACAAAACCACTCTGTTCTCTTCTGCTCTGGTCTGGTGATTACAGAAGCAGCCTGGATTCCAGAACCTCACATGGTAGACAGCTGCCTAGAAACTCACCCAGCTCCACATCAGATTTTATGTGAGCAAAAATAAACATTTTCTAGGTTAAGCCATCACCATTTGAGGCTTATTAAAGAAATTTAACTCAGAGACACATGACTACCATGCCAATGAAACTGAGAACGGTCTTGGTTGCATCAAGCACTTTATACTCAACCTGAACCATTACTGGAATAGAACTTGACCTCAGTAAATATTTTAATGCATAATTGTTGGAAGAAAGAAAAAGTAAATCATTGTCCCACTGTCTTGCTTCTCAGAGTGAAAGTGAAAAGTGAAAGTGTTAGTCACTAGTCGTGTGATCCCATGGACTGTATCCCTCCAGGCTACTCTGTCCATGGGATTTCCAAGGCAAGAATATTGGTGTGGGTAGCCATTTCCTTCTCCAGGGTATCTTCTCAACCCATGGATCAAACTCAGGTCTCCTGCATTGTAAGCAAATCAGATTCTTTAGCGTCTGAGCCACCAGGGAAGCCCCAGTTACATCCAGTTATGTCAAATACGCTTGTTCCAGACTCATGGTTTGTTTTCAAAGGTCAGAGTCTAGAAATTTTGACTAAGGTATTTTCTGATATGTAACCCTTCAACCACCAACACACATTTAAATAATGTGTAGCAAATCTTGAAAGCCCCTTGAAATTCTCACTGACTCAAGATGCCGTAACTGCAGATCCTGGACAATCCGCTGCTGAGACTTCAGGGTCTTTTGCTACAAGAATACTCCTAGATTAATTAGTTATGAGTTCCAGGATGTATTTCTGTCCCTGTTGAGTTGGAAGGAATTCTCAAAGCTTGCCCTCTTGCAGCCAAACAGCTTCAGTTGTTATGGGTGATAGGGGATTGTTTACTTGCCCCTTTTAAGCCAGTAACTGATGGGGGCCGGCATCTGTAGAACTGAAGTGTGAGTAGCAGGGACTCTGGAATCAGACGTCTGGAACCTACCACCTCTTACCTGTGTGTATCACTTAGGGCTTATTCCCTCATCTGTAAAATATAGATAGTAAAAGAACCCATATGATAGAGTTGGGCAGCTAAATAGATATCATATGTGTATGCACTCAGTCGTGTCCAACTCTTTGCGACCCCATGGACTATAGCCCGCCAGTCTCCTCTGTCCGTGGGATTTCCTAGGCAAGAAATACTGGAGTGGTTTGCCATTTCCTTCTCCAGAAGATCTCTCCAACCCAGGGACTGAACTTGGGTCTCTCATGTCTCCTGCATTGGCAGGCAGATTCTTTACCCACTTGTACCACCTGAGAAGCCCCAAATAGGTGTTATACGGTTTACAATATTTGTCAAGAGCAAATGTGTCACTAAGGTGAACTTACATTATCTACAATGACTTTGAACTAGTATCCACAAATAGTTTCTTCAAAGTGCTTCATGCATTAACTAGACAAGCAACTGCTATTCTCAAGGGGGTTCTATGCTTTACCAACTGAACATTTCAAAATGTATTCAACAGATAAAGAATTTAAAAACATGGCATAATCTGTGTTGAAATGTGCCTTTTCTGTTGTAAAATGTTCTATTAAACCATGAAGACAGGAGAAGGCAAGATTTGTATACTCATATTTTCTCAAATGAATGGTTCAGAATATTTAACAAAATGCCAGAAAAGAGGCACATGATAAATATTCTTTCTCCTATCATTTCCATTTCCTTTTAAAGTCTCCAGGCAATTGAATAAAAATTGGAATGTCTAGTTTAGACATTAAAATCATACTGAAAATAAAAAAGCAGATAAATTGATTAAAAAATGGCCTTTGGGGATTCAAAGTGGATATTCAATTCAATATAAGAATCAGTCATAAAGCTGATGATGATACTTTTCCTGGAAGACTGTGTCAACTAACCCTGTGAAGAAATAGTTAAAAGTTTATTCCTGCCCCCATACAACTTTAGGGCCTCCACAAGAGTCTGCAATGTAAAGTACCAGAAATCTCCTACAAACTGAGAAAAGATTATAATTGCATTTGGCTCTATGATCTCATGAATATTAGATTATCCTGAGCAATATAGAAACAGATGCAGTAAGGAGAACTGTCCAAACTAGCTAGAATTTCATTTATATTTTGCCAAGCTATTCTACAGTAACCATTGAAAATTGTATGAAAGGAACATGGAATTAAAATTATAATGGTTACATAGCAGCCTATAACCTATGGGAAAATAGTGAAAATTTTCATTGATACACCTAAAATATTTGTTACATTTACAATTACTTAAAATTACGCTAATAATAAGTGCACTATGTGCTTTTGTTCTAATCATATTATATTATTATAGACATTTAAGAAAAATGAGAGACTGAGAATTTAAACGGAAGTGCAGACAGAAAAAGTGCTTACACAGCACAGCAAAGAAACTGACAAGAAAGGAACACAATAGTAGCTCTTCAATAGCTTCTTAAAATAAGATCTATTTTTAGCATATTTTATACATTTATTAAATGTATTGCATATTTATGAATATTATCTTTATATCACATTGTGCAGAAGGCAGGGCATATATTTTTAATTCCATTTAAACCTGAGAGAGTATAGACTGAGATGTTGTGATCTTCGAGATCACTTAAGAAGTGGCACAGCTAGAAATTTCTCTAAATCCTATGTCTTTATTTCTTAAAAGTTCACAAATTTAGTCAACGGATAAATCTAAACTGTGAACGCAAATCTCGGAATAGGGTCTAGTGGTCTTTCAATATTGACTCATGAAAAAATTTTTATTGAATTATAGTTGATTTATAATGTTGTGTCAATTTGTGGTATACAGCAATATTCAGTGATACATGCATGTAATCTTTTTCACATTCCTTTCCATTATGGTTTACTACAGGATAGTGAATATATTTCACTGTGCTATACAGTAGGACCTGGTTGTTTATCTATTTTATATACTGTAGTTTGTATCTGCTAATCTCAAACTTCTAATTTATACTTCCTCCACCCCCTTTCCCCTTTGGTAACTATAAGTTTTTGTTTTTTTTTTTTACTATGTCAATGAATTTGTTTCATTTGTGTCGCGTTTTAGATTCCACCAAGAAGTGATATGGCATTTGTCTTTCTGACTTCGCTTAGTAATAATAACCTCTAGGTCCATCCATGTTCCTGCAAATATCATTACTTTGTTCTTTTTTTATAGGTGAGTATATATACAGTAGTATATTTTCTACTGTATGTGTGTGTATATATATCAGGGCTTCCCAGGTGGTGCAGTGGTAAAAAAAAATCCACCTAAAAATGCAAGAGATGCAAGAGACATGAGTTCAAGAGATGCAAGAGACATGAGTTCCATCCCTGGGTCGAGACAATCCCCTGGAGGAGGAAATGGCAACCCACTCCAGTATTCTTGCCTTAAAAATCCCATGAACAAAGGAACCTGGCAAGCTACAGTCCATGGGTTGCAAAGACAAAACTGAGCATACACACATATGATATACATTCATCTGGTGATGGACATTTAGGTTGCCTTTCTGTGTTGTCTATCATAAATAGTGCTGCTATGAACATTGAGGTACATGTGTTTTTTCCAGGCACACATTCTTTTGGTCTCGTGTTTTCCAGGTCACACATTCTTGATGTTGGTCCAAGTCCAACATCAGTGGAGTGGGAAAATACCTTCCACTTTCCAGGGGGAAAGGAAGAAATATTTTCTGAAAATAAAATCTAATTTTTAATGCTTATGCTATATTTAATTTTGCAGGGGGCTCTTTCTGGATGATTTTATATTGCTATTTTTTGCAATCATATATTTTTATTTCCAAGAAATCCTTCTTTGATTTTTGCTCCATTTTATAACAGGATTATTTTCTTTTTAAATAAAAAAATCTGCCAAGTCCTGCCGACTCCAGTCAAAACTCATGGAGCCCCAGCCAATTACAGCCTAGTGAGCAAGAAAATGAATACTTGTTCTTGGATAACACTGAACTCTAAAGAAGTTTGTTATGCATCATTATTGTCATAATAATAACTAATACAAGATGAAAATACAAAAATCAAAAGAAACAAAAAAGACTAGCCAAATACTAAAAATCTCACAATGAGAAAACAAAAGAAATAAAGGGGGAGAATTTAGAAAAGAAATAATGCAGGAAAAATTACCAGAACTGATTGACCCAAATTTCCATCTTGAAAGAGCTCAGTGATTACAAAAATATTCACACCAGCACAGATATGGAATTTCAGAAAATCAAGAATAAAGAGGAGGCTACAACTTTCCATACAAAATAAATAGTTTACATTAGAAAAAAGGTTGAGCAGAAGGGCACTGGATTTGATAAAGCAATGCTGAAAGCAAGGCTTCAACAAACAAATGCCTTTGAAATTAAAATTGAGAGGGTAAAAATTTTAGTCTAGAATGATAACTATTCAACTATTAAATCAAATATAAGAGAGCAATAGCATTTTCAGGCATGTAAGGACATAAATATGTACTTTCAAAGCACATTCTCTCAGAAGTTACTAAAAAACATGTTCCAGTTAAGATGAGGTAGACCTGGGGGTCCAAGACGTCAGAGCTCCGACAGATAAAAGAAATGAAGGAAGTTTCCAGAGTAACAGCAAAAGAAAATTCCAGAACACTAGTTGTGCAGCCAGTCTAATAGCTTTCAGTGCAAATTAGGGAAAGGATGAATATCCAGGATGAATATCTTCATGGAAAATCAAGGAGCTAATAGTTTCTCTGATATACTATTTTATGAGAAATTTTATAGGTCTTTTTGAGAGTTTAGGGGAGATATCAGAATAAAGACAGAATATAAAGAATAAAATATAAATTATTACTTAAAAGGATAAAAAAAATAAAAAGATCCTTTTGAAAAGGCTGTATTGAAAATATGCGTTCTAAGTCACTTCAGTCATGTCAAACTCTTTGAAACGTTATGAACTGTAGGTTCCTCTGTCCATTGGATTCTCCAGGCAAGGTAATGGAGTGGGTTACTGTTTACTCCTCCAGAGGATGTTCCCCAACTGGGGACTGAACCCACATCTCTTAGGACTTCTGCACTGGGAGGTGGATTCTTTACCTCTAGTGCGACCTGGGAAGCCCATTGGAAATGTACTATATTACATTAAGTATATTTACACACATAATATTTTTACTTCATATTTGAATTATGTGTGCCACCTGACTTAGTTTGAGTTCTTCAGAAGTTCACTCAAAAATAGTTTCGAGTGTAAATAGCTTATTTGGAAAATAAAGGAGACGCTGGCATGGGAACAAGGAGATGAGAGGAAAGAAAGCTCATAAAACAAGGGAAACCAGAAAGGAACTGCAAACTGCCTCTGCATCCCAGAAGCCTTCATATCATCAAAATAACTTTAAAATCAACTGTTTTCACCCAATATTTTATAGATTTCTCCGTATATTCATGTAGGATTCATTTACTTTATCTCCAGTGAGTTACCCCACTATTTAAGTATATGAATCATAGCTCATTTTTTCCTTTTCTTTTGTTTCTGCTTTTTTCCCTCTTACAGTCAATGATGATGCATTGTACATGACCTTGTGAACATTTGTAAAAAGTTGAGCTTTGTCTTTGGCTTTGGTTTTTGTTTTTAGCATATATATGGGATTACTAGCTGTGATGGTTAATGTTGAGTCAACTTGTGGAGGCTACAGTACCTCCAAACATATCTGGGTGTTGCTTTGAAGATATTTCTTTAGATGAATTTAACATTTAAATTAGTAAACTTCGAGTAAAGCAGATCACCCTCCATAATGTAGCTGGACCTCATTTAAGTAGTTAAAAGCCTTAAGTAAAAGACTGACCTCCCCTGAGGAAAAGGGTGTTCCACTGACAGGCTGCAAAGCTGCCGCATCAGCTCTTTCCAGTTCTCTATCCTGCCAGCCCGTCCCACATATTTTGGACTTGCCAGCCTCTATAATCATGATATAAGGCAATTTCTTAAAATTAAGGATTTGCTCTCCCTCTTTTTATACTTTTAGTGTCTGTGAGCTCTAATGGCTCCACGTTTTTGCCAGCGATCGGTGTTTGTCAGCACTTTTTAATTTTAGTCAATCTAGAAGGTGTGAAAAGATTTCACATTGATTTATGGTTTAAATGATCATTTCCCTGATGACTAATGAGGCTGGCCCTATTTGCATATGTTAGTGTGCTATTTGAATCCCCTTTTGTGAAATATCTTTTTAAGTCTTTTTCTCTCATTCTATTTTTTCATATGTATTGTCTTAAAAATTTTTATTAATTATATGCTTCAAAATCGAGCTTTTCAAAAATTGCATAGCACATGTCTTTCCCTATTCTGTTAACGTTCAGTATCCTAAAGGGAAATTTTTTAAGTTTTATGTATTCCAGCTTAACCTATTGTCCCTTGCCATGATGGTTTTTGTGAATGCTTTAAAAATCCTAACTTATTCTGAAATCATAAAGATGTTTTTCTATGTCATGTTCTATAACAGTGCTGCCTGAAATAGAACTACCATATGGGATACAGGATATCACACACAGATACCTGCATTCCCATATTCACTGCAGTATTATTCACAAGAGCCAAGACTAGAAACAACCTAAGTGTCTATCAATGGATGAATGGATAATATATACAACAAAATATTATACAGACCTGAATCTGAAATCCTGTAATTTGTGACAACATGGATGAACCTTGTGGGCATTATGCTGAGTGAAATAAGTCAGACAGAGAAAGACTACATGGTGTTACTTACATGTGGAATCTAGAAAGGCCAGACTCATAAAAACTGAATATAATGATGATTACTGGGGCTGAGGGTGGGAGAAATGGGGAGACGTCAATTGAAGGGTATAAACCCCCAGCTAAGGCGGGTGAGTTCTGGGGATCTAATGTACAACATGGTAACTGTAATTAGTGATAGTGCATTATATTTTTGCAAGTTGCTAAGAGTAAGTCAGAAGTTCTCACCACTAAAAAGAAGTGGTAATTATAGGATGCGATGGAAATGTTAGTTAAGGCAATGGTGGTGATTATTACGCAGTGTATGTAAGTGTAATCAGATCAGCCCAGTGTATACCTTAAACTTACACCATGTCAATTTTATCTCAATGAAGCTGGGGAAAAAAATAAAGGAATTTTAGCAATGATATAGAAGTTCTTTAGTTGTGTTAACCAACATGAACACCACTAGACCACGTATGGCTATTGAGAACTTAGAATATAACTGTTGTGACCAAGGAAATACTTAAAAATTTGTAATTTAATCTAAATTGCTGCATACGGCCAGTGGCTGCCAAATAGGATAGAAATTATTCAGTTGTGTTCTCAGACTATAATAGGATTAAACTAGAAATCAGTAACAGAATAGTTGGGAAATCCCAAAATATTTCTGACTTAATATACTTTAAATCTATGGGTCAAAGCAAGTTACTCAGTTGTGTCTAACTCTTTGCAACCCTATGGACTGTAGCAAGAATACTGAAGTGTGTTACCATGCTCACCTCTGCAGGAGTTTCCTTACCCAAGGATCAAACTCACATCTTTTATGTCTCCTGCACTGGCAGATGGGTTCTTTACCATTAACGCCCATTAAAGGGAAGCCTATTCTATAAGTCCAGGATTATGGTATTATCAATTCCTGATATTGTTATAAATAACTGAATAGATAAATAAATGGGAAAAAAGACACATCTACATGCAGAAGAATTCAAAATAGTTTAGTAGTGATTCTGCCCTCACAGTTCAAACCCGTTTCGTTCAAAGGTCAACTGTACTTAGCCAGTTCAGTTCAGTTCAGTTCAGTCACTCAGTCTTGTCCGACTCTGCAACTCCATGGACTGCAGCACGCCAGGCCTCCCTGTCCATCACCAATGCCCAGAGTTTACTCAAACTCACATCCATTGACTCGGTGATGCCATCCAACCATCTCGTCCTCTGTTGTCCCCTTCTCCTCCCGCCTTCAAACTTTCCCAGCATCAGGGTCTTTTCCAATGAGTCAGTTCTTCGAATCAGGTGGCCAGAGGATTTGAGTTTCAGCTTCAGCATCAGTCCTTCCAATGAACACCCAGGACTGATCTCCTTGAGGATGGACTGGTTGGATCTCCTTGCAGTCCAAGGGACTCTAAGGAGTCTTCTCCAACACCACAGATCAAAAGCATCAGTTCTTCGGTGCTCAGCTTTCTTTATAGAAGTACTTAGCCAGTGCTTCTCAAAATTGTTAAGGCCATCAGAAATGTGAAAAGTCTGAGAAACTATCAGAGCAAAAAAGAGCCTAAGAAGACATGTTCACTGCATATAGTGTGGTATCCTGAATGAGATTCTGTAACAGAAAAGGGCATTAGGTCAAAACAGAGGACATCTGAATAAAGTATAGACTTTGGTTAATTGTATCAATATTGGTTCATTAATTGTAACAAACATACAATATTAAAGTAAGATATTAACAACAGGGGAAAGCAGGTATGGGTACAAAAGAACTCGCTGTACTATTTTTGAGCTTTTCTGTAAATCTAATGCTATTCTAAAATAAAAAGTTTATTAAAACCTTAATAGGGATATGTTGAAAACCTCCTCTCAAAAACTGGGTTTTTCCTACCCCTCTATTTTTATCCAAAATTTTATTGGCAGCCCTAGTCAGTGAAATGAAATACGAAAAACAAGATGTATGATTGAAAAGTAAGAAAAAATGTTTCTATACATAGAAAATGCAATTCTATAAAATTTTAGAATTATCAGGGTCTTTGAATCTAAATTCATTCTACACAAATCAGCTTTATTTTTATAAGCCAGCTATACACAATTCAAGACCTCTTCATATGACTGAAAGATATTAAGATCTACATAAATGATAGATACACCATGTAAATATTTTTGAGGACTCAGTTTTTCAGTTCTCTTCAAATTGATTTAGGGACTCAATATAATTTCAATGCAAGTCCCAGCAGGCATGTTTGTGAACAATGAGACGCTGATTCTAGGATGTATATGGAAATGCAAAGGAACAAGAAAGGCTATACAAAAAAACCTGAAAAACAATTACATAATAACCAAGGCAGGTGAGGGCTTCCCTGGTGGCTCAGCAGTAAAGAATTCACCTGCAATGCAGGAGACGTGGGTTTGATCCCTGTGTCTAGAAGATCCCCTGGAGAAGGAAACAGCAACCCACTCCATTATTGCCTGGAGAATTCCATGGACAGAGGAGCCTGGTGGGCTGTAGTCCATGGGGTTCCAGAAGAGTTGGACATAATTTAGGGACTAAACATCATCAACCACTAAGGCAAGTAATTGGTGTAAGCACAGACATAGACTAATGGAAGAGATGAGAGTGCAGAGACAAACCCAGTCTTATATGAACATTGGAATTAAGACTAAGGTGGCACTGCAGAGAAATGAGAAGAGGACGGTCTTTGCAACAAACAGCCCTGGGTCCACTGGTTATCCACGTGGTAAACAAATGCCAAGTTTGGCACCTACTTTCAATATTCCCTTTAGAGTAGGCCGGCTGATTAGTGTACTTTTTGTTGTTCATTCAATGATTACTTGCTAAATGGCATTTTCCTATTTTATTCATAAAATGTATAACTATCTGAATTATTTCACTTATTTGCTTTTTAATTACCTGTCTTATTTCCAGTATTGCATAAAGTCCTTGAGAAAAAGAAATTTATCTGTTCTGCGCAAACCAGAGTACTTGGAATATATAGAACATTTCTTGGCACCATCAGAAGCTTTTTAATAAATAAATGAATTCATAAATCTGCCAGGGAAATTTGGAATGAAAATAGCAGGTAATCCCTTGATCCGGCACTTGAATGCTGAGACAGAGTTTACTTGGGAGAGCCTGCGTGCTAAGCTGCTTGAGTCACGTCTGACTCTTTGCAACCCTATGGACTGTAACTCACCAGGCTCCTCTGTCCATGGGATTCTCCAGGCAAGAATACTGGAGTGGGTTTCCATGCCCTCTTCCAGGGGATCTTCCTGACACAGGGATCAAACCCACGTCTCATGTCTCCTGCATTGGCAGGTGGTTCCTTTACCACTAGCGCCACTTAGAGAAGCCTTTGGAAGAGCCCGGGGTGGGGTAAAGGTTTGGGATATATTCCAGATGGGGAGTGTAGTACATACCAAATGTGAGTAAATGTGAGAGGGTATTACAGGGTGACTTTCTAAAGAGGTCATCCCTCTAGGCAGTAAAAGGAAATGTTAGTTTAAAACAGAGTTTTATTTATTCAGTCACAAGACTCAGAACCTCTTTGGAGATGGGCCTAGTGTGTAATCTGTTTTAACAAACCCTGTTCACTTACGACTGAGAACCACCAGACCCAAGTCATTATCCTTCCTTTAGCTGGGACCACTTCTAATTTTAAATCATTTACATGTGCTTTTTCTTTTTTTAGCACTACAATTCTATTTTTAATGCCAGTGGAAACCTAGGAAGGTGAAAGAAAAAAGAAACTCATAAAAATCTATGGTAATCTGTAGGTATGGAAAAATATACTGTGTTAAGGCAGTAAGGGAAAACTTCTCTTTCCTCAAGCTGAAGACTGTTGAAAAGGCTCTCAGTTGATTGAACATAAAAGCCGTAAGCCAGCTGGCCATAAAACATCTTTAGAGACAGAGCCATGATTTTTCAGTAGCTATTCTATTAAAGGTTTTATTCCACCTAGACTTAGAAGTCAATTTTAAGCCGCCTCCACTTCCGAAAGGCATTTTTCACTGATTGGCAGGCTTTGGTTTACTTAAAGAAGCTACCAGCGGATTCCAGCCCCAAGTGTTTCCAAACATTATTGGCGGGGAGGACAACCCTCGATTTTACAAACACAGCAGGCAAAGGAAGGCCTCCTATCTTTTCTTCTTTTAAATAAAAGCCCTCAGTACTGTTTTTCAATCAATTCGTAGCATCCATCTCAGTCTCTCCCACGGAAACACTTACAATTAAGACACTCATGTTTGTCGGGGGGAATTAAAATAAGATCGTTTTAGTGGCCATGTGTCTGCTTCCTCAGATTCCCTCCTTCTTCGATGCAAAGGCGTTTTCAGTCCTTTGTCAAGTTCAGAGTCATCCGTCCAGTCTTCTTCACTTCTGAAGTGGACCCCTGGCGATCAAAGGCAAGGATCTCCACGTGCTAAACTCCCTCCGGGCAGGGAAGGAGACGGGTCCCCAGACCAGCGCCTTCCAGGCTGGGGTCCCTCCTGGACGGCCGCTTCTCGCGCCTCCGCGCTCGGCCCAGGGGCCTCCACCCCCGGCCGGGCGGTCTGCTCGGGACGCGCCCGGTCCCCCTCGCCGTCGGCGCGCCGCCACCCGCGGCGGCCACCAGGGGGCGGCCGAGCCCGGCGCCGCCGGGAAGGGGACGCCCGGGGAGAGGAAGTGCCGCGGGTTCTGGCCCGGCCCGCGGGCGGCGGCGAGCCGCGGCCTCCCGCCCGGGCCGCCCGCGCCAGGCCGGCCCCCCGCGGCCTGTCCCCGCCCCGCGCGGGCTGCCGGCGGCGGCGGGTTCCGGGTCCTGTG
>ML660777.1:2824893-2910816 GCA_007570785.1 Antilocapra americana | reverse complement strand
ATGGCGGGCGGCGGGGCCGGGGACCCGGGCCGGGGCGCGGCCGCCGCCGCCGCGGCGCCGCCGGAGACGAGCGAGCACCTCTTCAAGGTGCTGGTCATCGGCGAGCTCGGCGTGGGCAAGACCAGCATCATCAAGCGCTACGTCCACCAGCTCTTCTCCCAGCACTACCGCGCCACCATCGGGGTGGACTTCGCCCTCAAGGTCCTCCACTGGGACAGCAGGACGCTGGTGCGCCTGCAGCTGTGGGACATCGCGGGTAAGCGGGGGGCCGAGCCGGGGACCCCGGGGCGGGCGGCGGCGCCCGCGCGGCTCCCCCGCCGTCGGAAGCCCGCGGGGCGCTCGGCTGCCGCGGGCTCCTCGCGTCTTTCTCCTTCCTCTGCCGGGACGTGCCTGCCCGAGTCAGTGTCGGAGAAAGGGAAGATGGAAGGGGATGTTGGACTCCACGGGGCATCAGCCACGGGGGAACGGGCGGGGGTAGTCGAAGAATTTAAAAGCAGAACCAGAGAAATACACGCGCAGAGAAAATAACCCTGGCTAGACGCCTCAGCTCCTAACCAGGAGCTCTGGTGTCTTTTTTAAGGGATAGGAGGCCCTCTGCTTTGGCGCTCCCACCTGACCCGAGGTGAGAAAGCCACGGAGGCTTTCCCCGAAGTTTGAAGCCTGAATCTTGCCGAGAAAGAGGGAGGGGAGGAGGCTGGCTCCTCTCGTCCGATGAGAGCTGAGGTTCAGAGAGGCTGAACGACTTACTTTACAGCCCTCGTTCGGGACACCACCAAGACTTGAAAGGAGGGTTTCTTTTCAGGAGGGTTTTTATCATCCACCTTGAGTCTGAGACCCACCCTTGGGAGCGAAACCCCATTCTTTGTACGCCCTGCTCGCATTCCTAGGGCCGGCCACCCAGGCAAAGATTTGGGAAAACTTCTCTTGAAACCATATGCTCCTCTTCCCCCCGCCCTCCCCCCACCCCAACCAACACCTAGCTCCACTCCTGCCTCCCCACACCCAGTATATATTATTTCCCTGGCATTTGCTTTCCATTGTTATTTTGGAGCATAGTATCCCTGTGTGAGGAGGGTACAGATTCTCCCTACTCTAACGTATGAAAACTTGAACTCTGGCTGGTGTGGTGGGTTGGCTGTGTGCATTTAATAAGCCATTAACTTTGGGAAAGTTGAAAGATGGAAGTGTTACCAGGGATAACCCTCTTCAGTCGTTATGAGTGTTAAGCTCAGTCTGCCTTCAAGATGGGGACATGTTCAGGGTTAAAGAGACCATCCTTCCTCCTCTACTTGTATGACTGAAGCCTGTAAAAGGTGTCCTCACCCAACTGGTGAAGAGTCCGGGACCCAGGTCTGTCTGCTCAGTAGTGCTCTTTTCATCAACAGCTTATTACATATGAGACGATGTTGAAGAAATATCACATGTATACTCATTTATTTAAGACTAGGCTTCTCTACCTCCGGTAGGAAAATAAAGTGATGCATGTCACCTCTAAGAAAGGGGGATAGTCAGCCTTTGGGCTTAGCTTGTTTTTGTTTTCTTTTTGGTTACAGAAAACCAAATGTTCGTTTGAAAAGTTTTGAAAAGTCATCTTTTGAAGCCAGAGGCTTCTTTCGAAACACTTCCTGCTTTTTCACAGAGCACAAATGAGTAAGAGTACTGCTCCTTGACAAAGTCATGGATTCTAAAGGTTGCCTTACCGTATGATAGGCGTTCTACAGAAATCTTCAGTGTAGCTGTGAATTTCTGTGAAGATGATTTTAAATCCCTGCCTAGGAGGATTGTTGAGTTTGCTTTATTCTTCATGTAAACTAATATGATGTTTAGCAATTAAATTATAATTGGATCCTTCTACAGGTAAATAAAAGATTTTTTTATTGCACAGTTGTGTTTTTTTAAGCTTCAAGGAAAAATGCTTATATTTGGAGGCTTGGAAAAGAGAAGCATGAGTTAGAGTTTTCTTCCCCTTTTTCATCCTGCTTAACCAGACCTATTTTACCAGGAGGGGAACGTATTCAGTCTCTACCAGACTCTAGTACATGTCGGTCTAGGTGGAATTTTCTTGCAGTTTTGCCTAAATCCAGAGCCTTTCCAGGAAGGAAAGCAGACCTTTCAGAATCTCCAAAAGGGATTCCATCCAGCAAGTTCACACCAGCAATTAACAAGATTAGAGGTAAATTTATGAGATGATTGGAAATTATACGGTTCATCTTTTAAATAAAGTTTTCAGTATATAAAGAAACTAACAGCAAAAAATAATGTTGCTTTAACTTAAGGTTTAGGGAGCTCTGTCATTAACTCTATCATTAACAACCCAAGATTTGGTTTGAATATTTGAGCTACTAATGAATCCGAGCTCATACCATTTGAATTAAGTAGTCATGATGTAATGGAGGCAAAGTGAAGGTCACTCAAAATAGTTCCCCATGGCTAAACATATTTGCCTTGTGTAGCAACAAAGTTGAATCATATTTAATTCTCAAAAGGGGAGGTATTCCTTGATTGCAAAATAGTAGGTGGAGTTGGCCACTCGACATGACTAACTTAAGGTATGCTGTTATTACTGGTTAGACTTTCGTTGCTGCTCTAGAAGTGGGAAGGGTGTAAAGAAATTATGTCAGGTCTCTATACTTGAAAGCCCTGGCAAGCATAATAGGCAGGAGTTGCCCAAATGTTTTCTGTAAATGTAGCCAAGCAGTTTAAGCTAAACTCTTCAAATTGAGAACTAGAGTGACTCATGGATACAGGCCTTATAAATCCTTATTACATCAAATGAATGCAGCTTTAAAGTACAGATGCAATTTAACACAATTTTGTGTTAGGAAATTCCTTTCTTTTAGTTCATATCTGCTTTGAGACTGCTGCTCAACACATTACTGAAATATACTGAAATATTGAAGTCTTTGATAAGATTTTAAATAGAGAGTTTAATAAATGTATACTAAATTAGGATGCAGTATCTGATCTTCCTTTTAACACATATTATAGATGAATGAGTATTTGGCTCACTACTTATAAGCTTATTATCAACTGTAGAATTTTCCAAGTAGGTTGAATGGCTGGTCTGGGCTAAATCTTTTTTTTTTTTTAAGCTTGTCCATTTAGATCTAGTATAATTCAGTCTGCATGCATTCATTGCAGTGATTTACTTTTATAGGGAAGGCAAAATTTTATCTCTTCCTTCTTAGAACTTTCAGCTGGTCCTGAGAATTAAATTAATGTAAGACAGATTAATAGCAGAAATTTATTTGAAAGTGAAAGGCACTCAGTCATCTCCAACTCTTTGCAATCCCTTGGTCTATGTAGTCCATGGCATTCTCCAGGCCAGAATACTGTAGTGAATAGCCTATCCCTTCTCTAGCAGATCTTCCCAACCCAGGAATTGAACCAGGATCTCCTGCATTGCAGGCGAATTCTTTACCAACTGAGCTATCAGGGAAGCTTTATGAGACACAGGAGCCCTCATAAGGAAAGAAGAACCACCAAAAGTAGAAAAATATAAATGCTTTTACACTAGGTTGAACAAAGGCAACCGTAGAAAAATAACCAAACTCTGTGGGACGCTAAAGGAAGATAAGAGCTATTTTAACAAGATCTGCTTCTTCAGAATTCTCTCAGTTTGATCATCTCTGGTGATGAGCACAGTTCCTTCCTTCTTATGGGGAGGACATCTTTCACATGGGGCTTTTATCTCCTGATTTAAGGAAGAAGAAGGGGAGGTTGGAGTACCCATCTTGCCCTTGTTTTTCAAATGCCCTTAGTTCAAATAATACTTATGCCATAGTGGCATTAGAATAGGCAGGGAGCCTATTCTACCCCTCTTCAGTATTTAGTATCAAAATTTCTTTATAAAAACCTGAGTAATACTCCTTTGGGCCAGAGAGCAAATCAGAAACAATGTACTTTGAAATTCATGTAAATATTATTTATCAGAGCATAAAATTCATGCTTGGAAGACCTTGTAAGTTATATAAACTATACTTAGATTCACTTTTGAGCCATACTTAGATTCACTTTCGAGCTTTTTGATTCCCATATGAAAATAAAATGTTGACCTTGTCTTCCTTGTTCTCTCTCGCATATTGCCAATTGCTATAACTAGTGGTCTCTTCTTGTCTTCTTTGATAACACGCCAACTCTTCATCAGCAAGAGCCTGGAATATTATCTCATGCTTTCTTGACCTTCAGAGTGCCCATCAGTCAAGGATTATTAATGTTCAAGTTTTTTCTAAATATGAAGAAGCAGTTCTTTGAGGAATTAGTCTCTGTTAATATGTAGCCTCTGCCTTAGTCCTACAGTTACTTTCTTAGGGCTTATTGTGGGTCAGTTACTTAGTAATTAATTTAAAAGGATTGAAATAAAGTCTTTATTACATCTGACTTGTACAGTCTTGCTATCTTCAGCGTTATTCTGGCTCAATTTTGTTCTGAATTCCAAGCAAAGCCTACTGTCCCATTTTACATCTTCAAATCTTCCTTACTTTGTAAGCCCTGACACACCTTTGGGTTCCCCGGTCTGGACTGTGCTTTCACAAATGCCCAGACAGGAATTTCAACATAACAGCACATTTGTGTAACTGACATGAAGAAAATTCCCCTGGTAATGACGTGCCTGTTGCCTTTCCTTCTTTTGAATATGTTACCATTCTTTTTTGGCCTCAGTTGGATGTGAGAGTTGGACTTATGAGCACCAAAAAATTGATGCTTTTGAACTGTGGTGTTGGAGAAGACTCTTGAGCATCCCTTGGACTGCAAGGAGATCCAAACAGTCCTTCCTAAGGGAGGTCAGTCCTGGGTGTTCATTGGAAGGACTGATGTTGAAGCTGAAACTCCAATCCTTTGGCCACCTGATGCGAAGAGCTGATTCATTTGAAAAGACCCTGATGCTGGGAAAGATTGGGGGCAGGAGGAGAAGGGGAAGACAGAGGATGAGATGGCTGGATGGCATCACCGACTCGATGGACATGGGTTTGGGTGGACTCCAGGAGTTGGTGATGGACAGGGAGGCCTGGCGTGCTGTGGTTCGTGGGGTCGTGGAGAGTCAGACATGACTGAGTGACTGAACTGAACTGAGCCCAGGTAAGGTAAAAGTTGCTCAGGTTAGAGGTACAGAGAGCCAAGTTCTGATAAGAAGTACTAAAATTTGACTTGGCTGCTAGCCATTTGCCTAATCATTCTGTTGTTTGAATAGGATTAAAGGCTTTTAGAGACCCTATGGTCTAAACCCGAGGAGGTGTGGTAAGCTGACTGAGAAAACACAGGTAATCCATAGCACTGGTCTCCTGCCCCTAATAGCAGAGTGGCTTTTTGGTAACAAAAGAGTGACATAAACTTTTGTCTAAATTTCATATGTTCTGGTCAGCCCTGTTTTGGAGCATATGACTCATATTTCATATCT
Source organism: Antilocapra americana (assembly GCA_007570785.1). Classification (NCBI taxonomy): domain Eukaryota; kingdom Metazoa; phylum Chordata; class Mammalia; order Artiodactyla; family Antilocapridae; genus Antilocapra; species Antilocapra americana. The sequence goes on along the minus strand of ML660777.1, from coordinate 2,905,418 downwards.
ATTGTAATCATTACCATCTCTTTATGTCATCAGTCCAGAATTTCTAGTTCTTACACTTAATTATGAAGCACACTACTTCCAAGGCAGGTACTTTTTGATTGCCTGCATCTCCCTTTTTTTTTTTTTTGTACATTTTGAAAGACTCCAAACTATGGACTTCTCTGAAGTTAATGAAGCTATTTTATTGGTATTTGATTGTAGAGCACACCCTGGAAAACAAGGTAATAATTATCCTGTTTGTCTGGACTACTCTGTGATCTCACAGATTAAACCTGTGTGCCATGCATTATTCCAGAGGTGCAGTGTTCTTTTCAAATCCATCTTAGGAATTTCAGCCTTGTGTATATGGTATTCTGACCTTCCAAAATGGCAAGCCACTCCACTATTTTTGCCTGGAGAATCCCATGGACAGAGCAGCCTGGCTGGCTACAGTCCATCAGATCACAGAGTCAGGCAAGACTTAGTGACTAAACAGCAGCGGCAGCATCCTGCCCTTCCAGCTTTCTTAAGCATTTGATATGTAAATTTAAATTATTCTTCTTCTCTTTTAAAAGATATTTTTATTTTGCATTGGGGTATGGCTGATTAACAAACAATGTTACAATAGCTTATTCCCTTTTAACCTGTACTCAAGGTTTTGTTTTTATTCAAGTGAAATGAGATCACCACATCAGGAGACAATTGCCGTTTAAAGAGATAGTTTGTTACTGATAGTTCCCTATAGGAGGGACCACACAGGGACGCACCAGGGTCATTCAGGAGGCTGGAGGAGCTGGGAGAAAGCAGAGCAAGGGCTAGAGCCTCTTTTGGGATTTTTGAAGAAAGGAAAGGACCTCGCAGCATAGGCAAGCTGAGCAAGTTTAGGATTGGATAGTTTGAAAGATTTCAGTTTGCCAAGGGCTATAGGAATGGTCCCTAGTTGTCTCAGACCTAGATTGCAAGAGCCTGACAAAAGAGAGCAAGTAGAGGAGAAGGACTCAGGCTTGATTGGTTTGCACATTGAAGACGTGCTCTCAGCAAGCTGTTTGCTCTAATAACTAGATAACCCTGGGCGAGGGGTGGGTTATCCTTGACATCAAGGCCCCAAGATGTCAAAGTATCAGAAAATATATTTTTTTAAAAACCTGATGAATACATATTTCTAGGCACTTACTAAAATGGACTAAGATGAGACTAAGTAATCTTCCAAAGAAAAACATCTTTGAAGGTCTTCGATTTGGAGTACAAGAATAGCATATCCTCAAAATAGTGAGGATTTCACACTTAATCAACACTTAAGTAGTAGAGAGTGGGCTCAGGTGACAAGTTTAAGTTGCACTGTGGCTGTAGAGATCTTCTCTTGGATGGTGAAAAAGTGCTGGCTTATGTGAGGAGATTTCTGGAGGTGAGATAAATGATCAAGAGAAAGGTGTTTAGAATTTTATCCAGTTATATTTTCTAAAGAGCTTTTTGCACTTTTTACAGTCATGGAGGCTAGAAACATGTGATTTCTTCACTCTTATTTTGAGAACGATAATCCACATAAAAATAAATGGATAGCAGAAGTTTAGTTTAAGGCTTTGTGTTGGTCTTTCTGACAGGAGATCTTATATTCTCTTCTTCCTCATTTTTTTCACTCATCCTATCCAGATATTTTCCTTAAGCATTTTCTTTACTGATTTTTGATTGCTTTGAAATGAAGCTCCCTGATGGCTCAGAGGGTAAAGCATCTGCTTGCAATGCGGGAGACCTGGGTTTGATACCTGGGTCGGGATGATCTCTGGAGAAGGAAATGGCAACCCACTCCAGTACTCTTGCCTGGAAAATCCCATAGACGGAGGCGCCTGGTAGGCTACAGTCCATGGGGTTTCAAAGAGTCAGAGACGACTGAGCCACTTCACTTCACTTCAAATATATATATATATATATATATATATTTTAGTGTGATTGTATGGGACCCGCTCTGTCAGACTCATCTGAGGTGCTTAAATGCATCTTCCTGAGCATCAGCTATAAGCAGAACTGGCTTCATCTGTCAAACATTCTCATACGTCATGGTTTAACAAGAGAAAAGTCCCTCACCTAGGAAGTCTGTGGTTGAGCAGTCCATGGCTGGTGAACAGAACCATTCATTCTTCATGAACCAAAGCTGAAATTTACCACTCAGCTAGTCCCTGGCTGTATTCTTTTCCTTTCTGATCCAGTCAGACACCCATGCCTTGTTGCAAGGGCAGCTGGGAAATCTAGGGCTTTCTCTGTTTGTTTTCAAACTGGACACGCTTCTTCCCCAAATAAAGTTCTGTGAAGGGGATGCTGGAGAGGCAACTAGCAATATTCCATGCTTAACAAGTCAGAGTTCCTAGGAGGAGGGCCTGGAAGTGTATAATTTACCAGGCACCAGGGATAATCTTTCCCAGGTGGCGCTCGTGGTAAAGACCCGACCTGCCAGTGCAGGAGACACAAGAGACACGGGTTCGATCCTGGGTCAGGAGGATCCCCTGGAGAGGGCACAGCAATCTCCAGTAGTCTTGCCTGGAGAATCTCACGGACAGAGGAGCCTGATGGGCCGCGTTGCACAGGGTCACCAAGAGTCGGACAGGACTGAGCGACAGCACACACAGCATGCGTGGTCTGATTCATGCTTAAGTTGAGAACAGTGGTTCAGTCTCGCCTGTGCTGTCTGTTGCCAGCAGATCCGTCCTCTTACTGCGCTCCACTGCATAAGTCTGCTGCTCCCCAGGTTCCTTCACAGACCCTTTCCTGGCCCCTAAGTTCCTGTCTGCTTTGCATCACCCTCTCCTTATCTCTGTTGCTGCCTCAAGAGGTGATGTAAGGAGACCAGATAAATCACAGGACAGAGATGACCCATGTCTTGCTCTCACTGAATGCTGTACTTAAGAAAGGAAAAAGTCAGCATCTCAAACTTCCAAAACTATTCTGACTTTGGACACAAACCAGAAAGATACTTTGATTTTATTCCTCTCTTTAAATCGATTAAAGTCAGATGTTCTTTTTACAGTCACCACAGAAGATGTAAATAGTTGAATAAAAACAGACCTTACACTGTGACCTAAATAACCACAAAAGCTTGCTCGTCTCTAATTAGCAAAAAGAAAATTCCAGTTTCTGAACGGTTGTGTATCTGGGAATAGGTAATTTTGAAGGCTGCTTATTGGGACTGCTGCTGCCACCTCAAAAGGAGTTTGTTTTTCTTGTAGTTTAGGTATTTTTTAACTTTTTTTTTTTTCTTCTGTGTTCAGTTTTGTTACTCTTGCTTGACAGACAGGTTTGATCTCAACCTCAAAAGGTGGTGGCATGGGCACAAACTGTACTTTGTACATGATTTAAATAGCAACTTTGCCTCGTCCCCTATAATGCTTTTTTTTTCCAAGAGGAAATATATTTCCAAATATAAGCATAGAATCTCAGAGGTTGGAAGTTTTGGTAAAAAAAAAAAAAAAAAAAAAACCCTTCACTTAATCACAATTAACATTTTTGAAAAGCTGCTTTCTAGTCACTGTCAATTTGCTTTTTTTTAATTGAAAAATAATTGCTTTACAACACTGTGTTTGTTTCTGCCATACAACAGCGTGAACCAGTTCAGTTCAGTTTAGTCACTCAGTTGGGGCCTACTCTTTGTGACCCCATGGACTGCGGCACACCAGGCTTCCCTGTCCATCACCAACTCCCGGAGCTTGCTCAAACTTGTGCCCATTGAGTTGGTGATGCCATCCAACCATCTTATCCTCTTTCATCCCCTTCTCCTGCCTTCAAAATTTTCCAGAATCAGGGTCTTTTCCAGTGAGTCAGCTCTTCACATCAGGTGGCCAAAATATTGAAGCTTCAGCTTCAGCATCAGTCCTTACAACGAATATTCAGGGCTGATTTCCTTTAGGATGGACTGGTTGGATCTCCTTGCAGTTCAAGAGACTCCCAAGGGTCTTCTCCAACACCCCAGTTCAAAAGCATCAATTCTGTGGTGCTCAGCTTTTTTTATAGTCCAACACTCACATCCATACATGACTACTGGAGAAACCATAGCTTTGACTGGATGGACCTTTGTCGCAAAGTAATGTCTCTGCTTTTTAATATGCTGTCTAAGTTGGTCATAGCTTTTTTTTTTTCCCCAAGGAGCAAGTGTCTTTTAATTTCATGGCAGCAGTCACCATCTGCAGTGATTTTAGAGCCCAAACACTGTTTCCATTGTTTCCCCATCTATTTGCCATGAAGTGATGGGACCAGATTCCATGATCCTAGTTTTTTGAATGTTGGGTTTTAAGCCAGATTTTTCATTCTCTTCTTTTTCTTTGATCAAGAAGCTGTTTAGTTCCTCTTTTCTTTCTGCCATAAGGGTGGTGTCATCTGCATATCTGAGGTTATTGATATTTCTCCTGGCAATCTTGATTCCAGCTTGTGCTTCATCCAGTCTGATATTTTGTGTGATGTATTCTTCATATAAGTTAAATAAGTAAGGTGACAATATACAGCCTTGACATATTCCTTCCCCAGTTTGGAACCAGTCCATTGTTCCATGTCTGCCTCTGTTACTTCTTGTCTTGCATACAGATTTCTCAGGAGGCAGGTAATGTGGTCTGCTATTCTCATCTCTTGAAGAGTTTTCCAGTTTGTTGTGATCCACACACAGGCTTTAGCATGGTCAATGAAGCAGAAGTAGATGTTTTTCTGAAATCCTTTGCTTTTTCTATGATACAACAGATGTTGGCAATTTGACCTCTGGTTCTTCTACTTTTCTGAAATCCAGCTTAAACATCTGGAAGTTCACAGTTCACATACCGTTGAAGCCTACTTTGGAGAATTTTGTACATTACTTTGCTAGTTGTTGAGATGAGTGCAGTTGTGTGGTAGTTTGAACATTCTTTGGCATTGCCTTTCTTTGGGATTGGAATGAAAACTGACCATTTCCAGTCCTGTAGTCACTACTGAGTTTTCCAAATTTGCTAGCATATTGAGTGCAGCACTTTGAGAACATCATCTTTTAGGATTTGAAGTAGCTCAACTGGAATTCTATCACCTCCACTAGCTTTGTTCGTGGTGATGCTTCCTAAGGCCCACTTGACTTCACACTCCGAGATGTCTGGCTCTAGGTGAGTGATCACACCATTATGGTTATTGGGCTGTTAAGATCTTTCTTTCTTTCTTTCTTTTTTTTTTTTTAAGATCTTTCTTTGTATAGTTCTACTGTGTATTCTTGCCTCCTCTTCTTAATATCATCTGCTTCTGTTAGGTCCATACCATTTCTCTCCTTTATTGTGCCCATATTTGCTTGAAATGTTCCCTTGGTATCTTTAATTTTCTTGAAGTGACCTCTAGTCTTTCCCATTCTATTGTTTCCCTCTTGTTTCTTTGCACTGATCGCTGAGGAAGGCTTTCTTATCTCTCCTTGCTATTCTTTGGAAGTAATCATAAGGGATTTGATTTAGTTCATACTTGAATGGTCTAGTGGTTTTCCCTAGTTTCTTCAATTGAAGTCTAAATTTGGCAATAAGGAATTCATGATCTGAGCCACAGTCAGCTCCCAATCTTGTTTTTGCTGACTGCATAGAGCTTCTCCATCTTTGGCTGCAAAGATATAATCAGTCTGATTTTGGTATTGACCATCTGGTGATGTCCATGTGTAGAGTAGTCTCTTGTGTTTTTGGAAGAGGGTGTTTGCTACGACTAGTGCATTCTCTTGGCAAAACTCTTGTTAGCCTTTGCTCTGCTTCATTTTGTACTCCAAGGCTTGCCTGTTATTCCAGGTATCTCTTAACTTCCTACTCTTGCATTCTAGTCCCCTATGATGAAAAGGACATCTTGTTTTGGTGTTAGTTCTAGAAGGTATTGTAGGTCTTCATAGAACCATTCAACTTCAGCTTCTTTGACATTAGTGGTCAGGGCATAGACTTGAGTTACGGTGATATTGAATGGTTTGCCTTGGAAACAAACAGAGATCTTTCTCTTGTTTTTGAGACTGCATCCAAATACTGCATTTCAGATTCTTTTGTTGACTCTGAGGGCTACTCCATTTCTTCTAAGAGATTCTTGCCCACAGTAGTAGATATAATTGTCATCTGAGTTAAATTCACCCATTCCAGTACATTTTAGTTAACTGATTCCTAAAATGTTGATGTTCACTCTTGCCATCTCCTGTTTGACCACTTGCAATTTACCTTGATTCATGGACCTAATGTTCCAGGTTCCTACACAATATTGTTTTTTACAGCATCAGACTTTACTTCCATTACCAGTAACATCTACAGCTGGGCGTTGTTTTCACTTCGTCTCAGCCCCTTCTTTCTTTCTAGAGCTATTTTTCCACTCTCCTTCAGTAGTATATCGGGCACCTACCGACCTGGGGGGTTCATCTTTCAGAGTAAGATACAGGTATACATATGTCCCCTCCCTCCTGAATCCCCCTCCCATCTACCTCCCCCAACCCATCCTTCTAGGTTGTCACATAGCACTAGATTGAGCTCCCTGTGTCACACAGCAAATTCCCACTTGCTATTTTACATATGGTAATATGTATGTTTCTGGGAAATTACAGTTGAGTAAATTGAGACTCAAGAAGGTTAAGGGATTTCCCCAAGGTCTGTACACCTGTATCTTGCAGAGTTAGGGCATGAATCCAGATATTTCTGATTGCAAAGGTTTCATAGTCATGTTATATTCTCTCTCTCTCTCTCTCTGCTTTACACACTAGAGGGAAGAAAACCAGACAAATGAATGGCATTGTGTAAAATCACATGACTCCTTTTACCTTCTTCATGGTACAGTATTAAAATATGAAATTCAGTACATATCAAATCCAGCCCCATATGGTGCTAATTTGATGCATTAGCTTTTAGACTTGTTTTATTTGAGGGTAATACAGTCATTTGTTTTATGGAGAATTGTGTAAACCAGTGGGGTGGGGGGAAGTGGGTCTTTAATTACACTGTTTTATTGGTCAGTATTATGGTAGGTTTTTAATGTAAGGAATTTTTTTTTCTTCTAACAATGCCTATAATTTTAACATGTTAAATATTTAAGTGTAATTCTGGGGCACGTTTATAAGGACTTTATAAAGTAGTAGTATAAAAAGTCATTAAATAGATGCCCTAAAAATGACAAAACCTATGTGACTATGAATTGTAGCTTCTTACATACAAAACCTAGGGCCCATTATGACATCACCATCTTATCTATATCAAGCTATAAAAATTTTTAGTGGCTAGATAAATACCTTTCTAGAACCAGTGACTGGACTTATATTTTGGCTGGGTCTTGATCTGTTACCCACCAGCCGCACAACTGTGTTAAAAATGCTTCATCTCTGAAATGCATACTGAACTTTAAGGATATGTTTTTGAATAATTTTATATGCACTCACTAGAAACTACATTTTTACCCAGTACCTTAAGCAAGAACATATAGCTGAATAATTCTTGTTGTTTGTTGTTTAGTTGCTAAGTCGTGTCCAACGCTTTTGCATGGACCTCTGTCCATGGGATTTCCCAGGCAAGAATACTGAATGGGTTGTCTTTTCATTCTCCAGGCAAGAACACAGGTTGGGTGGGATAGATGGATCTTCCCGCCCCAGGGATCTAACCCTATGTTCCCTGCATTGGCAGGTGGATTCTTTACCTCTGAGCCACCTGGGAAGCCCAGCAATTCTTAATGGGTGGGAAAGAGTAAGCATTTATACTTGCTTAGAAAGCTAAGCACTGATTGTCTTATTGCTCTGATTTATTTTTCATTGTGGACTTATATTTTGAATTTCAAATAACATTTAGAGATATTTAGATTTTTTGGCAAATGGGCACATGAACATAAAATATTGAGACAAACATTAAAAAATAGTGATTGAAACCATACAGAAAGCGTCTCTGGCCTGTTTTTCTGATAAATGTTCAAAATGCAGTATTTTGTTTTCAAATCTGAGATCAAATATTTCACTTTAGAAAATTTGCCTACACTAAATAGAGAGAAGGTAAGCCGTTTTGTGGTTTTCTTTTCCTTGATTAGAATGCATATTCTTGGAAATGTATTAAGTTGTATCAGCTCCTCCAAGTCATTAGTGTTGGGGACTCCAGATATTGGGAAAGCATTTTAGTCCTTTGCCAACATGTGTACCCTACAGGTCATCATCCTTTAAAGTATGTATCACCAAGTCATGCATTTTTAAATGTCTTTGAGCCTAGATGACTAGCACTATGCTCTTTTTTCCCCTTTCTCATTGCCAAGATATCTAGCCAAAATCAGGGTTTCTTCCTCTAGAGAAGGAAGTAACACATCTTTTTGAAGGATAACACATTTTAGAGCCATTTGGAATATTCAGGCAATATGCCCACAGCAATATGGTTGAAAAAGCCTGTCCCTAGTATCAGCCTAGTTAATGCACTCAGCAGTGAGGCGTGTCCCTAGCTGCTGTGGTCAGGCGCTCAGGGACACAGAGCAAGCCCTGTAACTTTTTTGGCAAGGCTGTGCGTCCTTGAGGAATGTCTTTGCCAGGCTCATGCTACTTTGGATTTATTTGGAGACTCAGGGCCATGGGGAGTAATGTATGTACTCCAGAAAATGCTTGGCTACCAGATTAGGCAGCACATTGGGTAACACATCAACCTAAGACACTTGAGAAATGTTGTCTCACTGAGATTTTATTTTCTCATCTTTAAAATAAGGGAGGTTGGATGAGGTAATCTGGAGTGTCATCTTCTAGTTTATAATCTTGTCTGTTAGAGTATCAGGAAAGCGTAAAGTGGCCCCTCTCCTTCCTATAAGAGGAGATTACAGCTCTGGTCTAGGAAGGTGGTGTTTGTTGCTCAGAGTTCTCCCCACCACATCTGAACCACTACTACAGACCTGTAAGAGGAAGATCTCCCAGGTTCTGCCAAGTTTCCGTATTGCTGTATACTTTAACTCTACACACACACACACACACACACACACACACACACACACACACCATGAAGCAAGACTCATGCAGCTGTCTTTATATTTAATAACTGCATACTTTCTCCTCTAACCGGTCCACTTCCATCATAGGATACAATCCAGGAGCATTCAGCATGGCAGAAATGTCCTGCTTTTATTTATGTACTTGTGGAAAGAAGAGTCCTAGAATAATAAAAAATTCTTAGACTAAACTTAAAATGGTTGATTGGTGCCCCTCAGAGATTTTTTTTTTCCAAAATTAAAAAAAAAAAAGTAAGATTCCATGGATTCCTAATGACAGTCTTACCCATTAGTTTGATCCTTTAGCTGTTTTTTGAAGCTAGGAAGGGCTGGCTTCTGCAGTGCTGTGAAAGGGGAAGTAGAATGTGTGTTTCTCCCAGTGATGACTCAGTACTTCTGGGAAACTGCCTCCAGCAGTTAAAACTTAGCCTTTTAGTCCATGGATGGTGAGCATGGCTCTGACTAGGCTGGCTGCCCCCAGGGGCATGCAAACTGAAAGTCACAGCATGGGAATAAAGAAATATGGTTTATGAAGATACTATATTTTCATAGTATAAGCATTTGAAAGGCATTTTTTGATAATGTATCTTTCGAAGAGACTAGTAAGATAGCTTACTCACTTCAGTGAATGACATCCCCTTGTTGAATACCATAAGATGCTCTTTGTATCTCTGATTACACCTAACACATCTTGGCATCACTTGGTTTCTTTCCTCAGATAGACTGAGATTCTTAGGATCCTATTCATTGTTTCACCAGTGTCTAGCACAGTGCCTGGTACGTAGGAGGCACCTAATACATATTTTCCAGTTGCGATCAAATCTAGCTATAAGCGCTAAAAAGATATTTGGGAGTTGTACCAGTCAAGATAGGCTAGGTTGTGGTAGGGTGCCAACAGCCTTAAAATGAGGAAGACCCCCCCCCCGGAAGAGGGCATGGTGACCCACTCCAGTATTCTTGCCTGGAGAATCCTATGGGCAGCGGAGCCTAGTGGGCTACAGTCCATGGGTTCGCAGAGAGTCAGATACAACTGAGCGACTGACACACTTTCACACTCTTTCTGCATGTCCTTAGTAGGGAGCAGAAGTGGTGAGGGATGGTGAGGAATGTGAGGGTGGTTTTTCATTGGAGCCCCTTAAAGACCCAGGCTAACAGAGGCCCTACCATCTGATACCATCACCTCAAAGTAGGGGTAACCTTGCTGCCACCCGACAAGTGATTCTGCTGGGCAGGGTCACTTCTGTCCACATTCCATGAACACAGCTGGTTTAGTCGGAGCAGAATAATGTGGTCCTCCGTGTATTCAGAGGTGGAGGAAATGGATTATTCATGAACATTAGATGTGCTTTCCACTGGACTCCTTTGTTTTAGATAGTAGTAAGGGAATAGCTAAGATTACCCAAGGAACAGTCATAACAAAGATATAGGCTGCGATTCTTATTCTTGTAGGAAAGTTTACTTTCCAGCTTAACAACCAAAAGAGCTTAGCAACCCTGTGCATTTGAACCTTTAAAACAACAGAGCTAAATCTAAGTTTCACCTTGTTCAATTTTTGGAGAACAGCTCCATTAATTTTATGTTAAGATTATTATTCTAAATGAACTCCTTTTATCTTTCTTCACTCTCTAATTCAGTGACACATGTTTTAGAAACTTTTGTTTTTCACTTGTCTTTATCAGTTCAGGGAAATCTCTGAAGCACTTTTGAATTAAAAAAAAAAAGAGATTATGAACCCAATACAGCAGGAAGTATATTTTTCTTATTCTTTTGGAGAATAAGCTACTCCCATAAATGCATGGACTTGGCCTTTTGATGGTGGGTCATTTACATTTGATCCCCATTGCTATCTTCTGGATTTGGTAATTGCAGAATTGTCAGAAAATCATTATAACATTAAAATTGAAGCAGAGTTTTCTGATATATAGCATAGAATTCTGATATTCTAAATATCAGAAGTGAGAGCTTGGAGGAAATTTGATGAGGAAATTTGATGATCTCTAATGGTCTCTAAAGACAGTTGGCTGATTTAAACACACAACATTATTTCCTGGGGTAGCTTGACTATCAGGTGCTTGATATTTGATTCTCTAAGATGGTCTCAAGTTTATTTTCCTTTGCAAGCCATTTTCAGCACTTTGAGGTAAAACACTTAACTACCTAGTAGTTTAAGGCTTTGCTATGTGTGAAAGTAAATGCATTAGTTGCTCAGTCGTGTCTAACTCTTTGCACACCATGAACTATAGCCTGCCAGGCTCCTCTGTCTATGGGATTCTCCAGGCAAGAATACTGGAGTGGGTTGCCAGTTCCTTCTCCAAGAGATTTTCCTGACTTAGGGATCAAACTCATGTTTTCTGCATTGGCAGGCATATTCCTCACCTCTGAGTCACCAGGGAAGCCCAGTGATAGTACTTAGCTAGTATTTATTCAATGCTCACTTATGGACCTGGCATTTTTACACTCTTTGAACTTGAAGTACAACCTCCATACAGAGAAGTTAAGGATGTACCTTCATGAATTTTATATACCACTCCTAGTAAAGGTATAGACTGTCTCTAAACCCTTAGAACAGAAATCGTTAAACTATTTTTGTAAAGTTCCTGATAGTAATTATTTTAGGCTTTGTGAGCCATTTACTCTCTATTGCAACTAGTCAACTCCACCATTATAGAATGAAATCAGGCATATGATATGTAAATAGATGAGGGTGATATTCCAATAAAACTTTATTTAGCTGAGGTCTGCCAAACTCAGCCCTAAATATACTCCCAGGCAGGCATTTTTACATTTAACTTCCCAGTGACCGTATATACTTTGGCCACCTGATGCGAAGAGCTACTCATTTGAAAAGACCCTGATGCTGGGAAAGATTGAGGGCAGGAGGATGAGATGGTTGGATGGCATCACCGACTCAATGGACATAGGTTTGGATGAACTCCAGGAGTTGGTGATAGACAGGGAGGCCTGGTGTGCTGTAGGTTGGGGGGTCGCAAAGAGTCGGACACGACTGAGCAACTGAACTGAACTGAACTGACTGCATATAAGGTAGGTATTTGTTATAGCTTTATTGTGGTATAGTTGACATACAGTAAACTGTACAATTTTATAAGTTTTACACTTGGGAAACATCACCATAGTCAAGATTGCAAGCATTTTTTATCATTTGAAATCTAATTTCTCTAATCCATTCCCCTCCCCTGTCCAACATAATCAACTGATCTGCTTTCTCTTACTATATTACTATGGTTTCTAAGTTTTTGGTATTTGATATAAGTAGACTCACAGTATTACCTCCCCCTCCTCTGGCCTGGTTATTGTGACTCAGCATAATTATTTTGAGATTCATCCAAGTTGTTATATTTATTCATAATTTGCTCCTTTCCTTTTTATTGTTGAGTTGTGGTCCAGTGTATGAATATGCCATAGTTTATTCACTACTGTGTGAATCAACATTTAGGTTGCTTCCATTTCGGGGCTATTAAAAATGAAGCTGCTCTGAGCATTCGTGAGCATGCCTCTGTATAGATGTGTGTTTTCATTTTGTTAACAAATACCTAGGAGTGGGGTAGCTTGGTTGTATGCTAGATATATGCTTACATTTTTGAGAAAGTGTGAAGTTGTTTTCCAACATGGTTGCACTATTTTTAAGTAGTATTCTCACCAGCTGTGTATTCTTACCAGCTGTGTATAAGAGCTCCAGTTGCTCCAAAACTTCATCAGCAGTTGGTATAGTCAGACTTTTTCATTATAGCCTTTCTTGTGGGTATAAACAATCACCTCAGTTGTGATTTAAACCCAGTGATTAATAATTTGGAGCATCATTTCCTTTGCTTATTTATCATCATATAAATTCTTTGGTAAAGTGTTTTAATATTTTGCTTATTCTACAAAATTCTTTTTTGTTCTCTTATTTCGGAGTTCTAAGAATTCTGTATATTCTAAGTATATTTTTTAAATCAAATATATCTATGTACTTTTTTTCTCCCAGTTTGTGCCTTTACTTTTCATTTGCTTAACAGGGTTGTTGTTCAGCCTTCTCAGTCCTAACTGACTCTTTGCAACCCCATGGACTGCAGCACACCAGGCTTCCCTGTCCATCACCAACTCCCAGAGTTTACTCAATCTCATGTCTATTGAGTTGGTGATGCCATCCAACTATCTGATCCTCTGTCACCCTCTTCTCCTACTGCCCTCAATCTTTCCCAGCATCAAGGTCTTTTCCAATAAGTTGGCTCTTTGTATCAGGTGGTAAAGCATTAAGAGTTTCAGCTTCAGCATCAGTTCTTCCAATGAATATTCAGAGTTGATTTCCTTTAAGATTGACTGGCTTGATCTCCTTGCAGTTCAAGGGACTCTCAAGTGTCTTCTCTAGTACCACAATTCGAAAACATCAATTCTTCGACACTCAGCTTTCTTTATGGTCCAAATCTCATATCGGTACATGAATACTGGTAAAACCAGCAAAGGTTCATCTAGTCAAAACTATGGTTTTTCCAGTAGTCATGTACCGATGTGAGTTGGACTACAAAGAAAGCTGAGTGCCGAAGAATTGATGCTTTTAAACTGTAGTGTTGGAGAAGACTCTTGAGAGTCCCTTGGATTGCAAGGAGATCTAACCAGTCCATTATAAAGGAAATCGGTCCTGAATATTCATTGGAAGGAATGATGGTGAAGCTGAAACTCCAATCCTTTGGCCACCTGATGTGAAGAACTGACTCATTGTAAAAGACTCTGTTACTGGGAAAGCTTCAGAGTGGGAGGAGAAGGGGACACCAGAGTATGAGATGGTTGGATGGCATCTCTGACTCGATGGACATGAGTTTGAGTAAGCTCCAGGAGTTGGTGATGGACAGGGAAGCCTGGTGTGCTGCAGTCCATGCAGTCACAAAGAGTCGGACATGACTGAGCGACTGAACTGGTAAAATTGTAACTTTGATTATATGGACCCTTGTTGGCAAAATGATGTCTCGGCTTTTTAATATACTGTCTAGGTTTGTCATAGATTTTTTCCAAGAGGCAAGTGCCTTTTAATTTCATGGCTGCAGTCACTGTCTGCAGTGATTTTGGAACCCAAGAATATAAAGTCTGTCACTATTTCCACTTTTTCCCCATCTATTTGCCATGAAGTGATGGGACTGGATGCTATGATCTTAATTTTTTGAATATTGAATTTTGAGCCAGCTTTTTCACTCTCCTTTTCACTTTTCATCAAGAGGCTTTTTAGCCCTCTTCTCTTTCTGCCATTTGAGTGGTATCATCTGCGAATCTGAGGTTATTGATATTTCTCCCAGCAATCTTGATTCTAGCTTGTGATTCATCGAGCCTAGCATTTCACATGATGCATTCTGAATATAAATAAAATAAGCAGCATAACATATACAGCCTTGACATACTCCTTTCCCAATTTGGAACCAGTCCATTTTTCTATGTCCAGTTCTAACTATTGCTTCTTGTCCTGCATACAGGTTTCTCAGGAGGCAGATAAGGTGGTTTGGTATTCCCATTGCCTTAAGAATTTTCCACAATTTGTATGATCCACATAGTTAAAGGCTTTAGCATAGTCAATGAAGCAGAAGTAGATGTTTTTCTGTTTGCATTTTCTGTGATCCAACAGATGTTGGCAATTTGGTTCTCATACTGCTGAAATCCAACTTGAGGGGTTTTTGGTATTGCTTTGCTAGCATGTGAAATGTGCCCAATTGTACGAAAATTTAAACATTCTTTGGCATTGCCTTTCTTTGAAATTGGAATGAAAACTGACCTTTTCCAGTCCTGTGGCCACTGCTGAGTTTTCCAAATTTGCTGACATGTTGACTGCAGCACTTTGATAGCATAATCTTTTAGGATTTGAAATAGCTCAGCTAGAATTCCATCATCTCCATTAGCTTTGTTTGTATTTGAGCTTCCCTGGTGACTCAATTGGTAAAGAGTCTGCCTGCAATGAAGGAAACCCAGGTTCGATCTCTGGTTCAGGAAGATCCCCGGGAGAAGGTAATGGCCACCCGCTCCAGTATTCTTGCCTGGAGAATTCCATGGACAGAGGAGCCTGGCAGGCTACATGGGATCCGTGCGAGTCCATGCGATCACAAAGAGTCGGACAGGACCGAGTGACTAACATTATTCTGTTAGGTCGTTGCTGTTTCTGTCTTTTATGTTGCACATCTTATCTTTGCATGAAATGCTTAACAGTGTAGTTGGCACTGTTTATATTTATCACATATGGTAGTGTTAGAAAGCACACTGTCTGCTGTGAGAATGTCAAGGAGGATTGAATCCTGGCCCTGGAACTGGAATGGGTATTTTAAGTCACAAGATCCTCCTCAAAAATGCCTTGTCTCCTACATTTCTTGTTTTCTTATGGTTTAACCAGAAATTATATATGAATACAAACTTGAATGGTCACGAACACAGCTGGTAAAAAGAAATATTTGGGGAGAGAATTTATAGATGATTTTAGAAACAAAAGTCACTAGAGCCCAATAGTTCTTCATAACTTCTGGATTTCTATATGCGTTTGTTAGTTTGGCAGCTTACCCTCTTCTAAATTAAAGGATAGCTCAAAGGAATGTGTTCGTATAATTATGTACATTATCTTGTTATCTGGATTAAGTTAGCAGTACTAATTTCTCTTATTGCTGTATTCATTTCATATAAAATAATTAAAATTGAGACAAATCAAAATCATTGGTAGTGTGTGCTCTTTGCTTGAAATTAAGTGCACCTTAATGCATGTGCACAGTGTTTGCAAAATGTTGTTACTGACCTTGAATGGTTCGTCTCTTCTCTGCCAGCATGCCTGCGTGATAAATAAATATACATTAATGGAAAAGGACACAACATGAACTTTTTATAAATGTCAGCATTGTGAGCAAATAAACTAAATAGTTGGCTGGTCAGATTTACATCACTAATAATATATGAACACGATAATGGAATTTCTCATGTGACTTTCATTATAACAAAATGCGGAACTCTGAAGTATCACAGTACAGCTTCAGATAAGCTCCTCTGGGGAATAGTCATAAACTAAATGAACTCTTGTTTATCCGTTTAAGCTTGACTATTGCATTCTTCTTCAATTATTCCATTAATAATATCTGAAAATGTGTGATGGAATAGAATTTGGAGGAGAAAAATGATTAATTTAGGGGACAGCTTTGCTTTCTTTACTACCAGTAAAATTAGATAAAAGCTTATTTTTCATTGTATGTTTTAATAAGAAAATGTTCTATATATCACGTTTTTATCATTAGACAAAGAGTTATAAATCTTAGATTTACAGTGATTGCAGTCATTTTCCCTTAACACTAAAGTCAGTAATTTGACCCACTAAAGGTAAGAGCTTTAGAAGTCAGGGCAGCTGCAGGATAGGTCAGAATGACTGGCATGTTTCTACACACACGTGGGGGTCAGGAGATACGGTCTTAGTCCCATCTTCTTTAGTTGGAGCTGTTGGAGTCCTGGCCAGGCAGCCTTTGCATGTTTTTCCATCAGTCAAATGAAGAAAATTTTTCCAAAGTCAATATCAGATAGTAAGTGAATGCTTTGCCGAGAGCTATATGGTATGTTTAATGGTAGATTTTTTTTTCCCAAAAAAGTGTTTAACTTGTTAAGCTATTTTAAAAGTACAGTGATATCCAAAGAGCTCTGTAGTTGATCCTTCTTTTAACAACACAGTTGTACCACGTTTTACTAAAGTAGTGGGTTTGCACATCTGCCTTCTTAGAGGAGAGCAGTCTTGCATTGCAAGTCAAAAGTGAGAAAGTAGCATTTATATAAAATATAAAATATTTATATATTTATATAAACATGATATATACTATCATGTGTTAAAAAGGTGACTAGTGGGAAGTTGCTGTATAACACAGGGAGCCCAGCCTGGCACTCTGTGACTTCCTAGAGAAGTGGGATGGGAGAAGGGAGGGAGGCTCAAAAGGGAAGGAGCATATGTATAATTGTTACTGATTCGCATTATTGTACTGCAGAAAGTTGTGAAGTAATTATCCTCCTTTACAAAGTTTTTAAAAAGAAAAGGAAAGTGGGTTTTGCTGGAGATGTGAAAAAGAGGAGTTAAGAGCATGAGCTCCTTTATCTCAGGTCCAGGCCTAATCTTTTTGACTAACGTTTTACCCACCACCTTTATCTTCTTCCTGCAAGACTATTTTCTTCTATTCTTGTCTCTTCCCTCCACACCCAACTTTCTTTTTTTTCTTTAGTGCCTCTCTTAGACCAAGGCGAGTGAGGGGGGACATGATGGATTCTGTAGCTGTGAGGACTGGCATCTTGATGTTTATGGAGAATGTAGTGTACATGCACAGAGAACATAAAGCTAGATAATCGTGTCCTGAGAGCAGGTGATCAGCCACTTACACCCTGTGAGTTTTGGTTCTGTGTGTGTGTCCTTAATCCCACCCATCTCTGTTGCTCTGGAGTGACAGATGTATTTAAAACATTATTCTTAGGGCTAAAAAGGGTTATATCTAAATACAGCCTCTGACCGAATTTTAAGTTTTTGATGTCTCACTATATTTATTTCTAGGACAGGAACGTTTTGGCAACATGACCCGAGTATACTACAAAGAAGCTGTCGGTGCCTTCGTCGTCTTTGATATATCAAGAGGTTCCACATTTGACGCTGTTTTAAAATGGAAAAGTGATCTGGATAGTAAAGTCCATCTTCCAAACGGCAGCCCTATTCCTGCTGTCCTCTTAGCTAACAAATGTGACCAGAAAAAGGACAGTGGCCAGACTCCTTCCCAGATGGACGAGTTCTGCAAAGAACATGGCTTCACAGGCTGGTTTGAGACCTCCGCGAAGGTGAGCCCTGCCGTGTGTGTGTATCTGCTCTGCAGTTAACTCATACATCTGCCCCCAAAGGTAAAGGATTCAGACGGATTTACCCGAGTGGTTTTTGGAAGCCTAGTGAAAGGTGAAGCATGGATATGTTACAGCTTATTTCAGTCAGCAGCAGGAATGCTTTCAGAATTGGCTAGTAGGGAGGTGAATAGAAGGGCAGATTTTGCATTAAAATAAAAATCAATAGTATTAGAGCAAAGGACAAATGGCATTTTCTGTGAGTTTGAGTCCTTAAACAAAGTACTTTTCATGCACCTTGGAGTTTATGGGGTATGAAGTATCTTGTCAAGCACAACTAATTTTGATTTTTACAGAAGACTTAACAAAACATAGAGATATAGACATCCTTAGTGAAGATGTAAATTGTGGGCAGGACTAACAAAGACATTGAAAAGGTCAGAGAGAAGATGTATTCAGATGATGTTGGAGGAATTGTAGATCAAATGTGTATGAAAAATTTGAGCAAAAGGAAAGCATCAACAATTGCGACCTATTTCATCATCAATAGTAGAATAAGGTGTTCTTTCAACCATGATGGAAAACTGGATAAAATATTTTTTTGCAGAAAAATACAAACTGGGTGATGAAAATCTTAATAATTTAGATATACTGGAAAGCAAAGGTGAAAATTCCAAGCACAAAATATTGTGCTGGAGTGTATTTATAAGCACTGAATGTTTCACTTTAGAGGTCCAATAACAATCAGACATGGAAGAATGATGAAATGTTGGTGGAATTCTGTGATGATGACAAACTCGAAACCAAACATATAATTTTACACAGTTTCAACTTTTTGTATACTTCAGTGAATTTCTTATGTATAGAGAGGATTTAGATGGATTTACCAGAGTGGTTTATATATATATATATATATTTTTTTCTTTCCACAAATCACCTACTTACCAGGTTACTTTTAGCTTTACCATAAACCCACCCTAATAGTGGAAGATTATTTGCTGCCACTGAGGACGAGAGTAATGAAAGCACACCTATGGGAGACTACACAAAATGTGCTCTGAAAACACTGTGATGGGGGGGCATTGGGAAGAACAGTGTCTGCTAGAGGCAGAAGTCTTTACTTCTAAGCTAAAGGCTATGTATTATATAATAAATCTACTCTATTATTAATTAAAATTTAGTTTCATATTTAAAAGTAGTGGTGGAACAGAGATGAAGCCCAGAGATGTACTGCATGAGCACTCAGCTAAACAGGAAGGAAGAGATTGCAGAAGGGACAGCTTTTCATAGAGGCACTCGTTCTGGGAGCCATGCCCTCTGTCTTCTCTCTGCATCTGTCAAGGGATTTGGTTTGCTTCCCAGCTTTGTTGGAAAAAAATTAGTGGTGTGTGTAAATGTTTACTAGAGCAAGAGATTTGACAGAGACGATGAATGTATTACAGATAAAAATTCCCCTTCTGTTTTTTTTTTAATTAATCGTTCAGGTAATAAACCCAAATTTCTCCCCAGAATCTAGATGGACGATTCATAAACAATAGTATCATGTGGCATGTAGCCTGAGAGTGTGTAAGTCATCAGCTTCATTATATGTATAGACAGGGTAGCTTGTAGAGGTAAAAGGAAAATATTCATATGTTTTGTGCCTTCCTACAAATATATTTCCTACAGATGTCCTTAGTGATGAGTATTTCAAGAGAAATATAATATAAAATTTTGGTTACAATTTTTAGTTAAGGCTTAAGGTACTGCCTATATGCCACTGACTCCTCTGATTCTGAGCTGGCCAGCAGTTAGTTTCAAACGGGTTTCTGCTAGACTTCCAGGGATCTGAAATTCTGATGGGAACACAGCCAAAAGGCAAATTTAAATTCATGAGCTTCATCTCTTCACCTTTATGGCAAATAATGGATTTCCAATATGAAAATGTGTGACTAATTACTCTATAGCATGGGACTTTCTGTTCTTAATGAGTTAAAATTAGATGCAGTTAGAGAATGTTTTAATTATTTGGTATAATGGTGATGGTGGAGACTGAGGGACATTAGGGCATTTAAAGATCAATACTTTAATTAAAGTTTATACTTACCTTAGGAGTAGAGGTTTAAAAGAAAAAGCTTGTGTTGGTGCTAGAAAAGATACCTGAATAAATAGCAGAGGTCTTTACTTCTCAGACAGAGTTCTCACTGTCTGAGAAAGTTACAACAAATAAGGGAGAAGCCTAGAAGGAACCTTGTGGTATTGGGTTGGAATTGGAAAGGTCCATATGAACTTAATGTGTAACATATGTATACATACACATATATAAATCCTGTGTTTATGTGTATATGTGTGCATGTGTGTTTAAACACATACACACATGTGTTTAAACAGATAAACACAGAAGCAGATACCAATGTATGTTTTGTTGTTCAGTCACTTAGTCGTGTCTGATCCTTTGGGACCACATGGATGCAGCAAGCCTGGCTTCCCTGTCCTTCACTATCTCCTGGAGTTTGCTCAAACTCATATCCATTGAGTCGATGATGCCATCCAACCATCTCATCTTCTGTCATCCCATTCTCTTCTCAGCCTCAGTCTTTCCTAGCATCAGGGTCTTTTCCAATGAGTGGCTTTTCACATCAGGTATCCAAAGTATTGGAGCCTCAGCTTCAGCATCAGTCCTTCCAATGAATATTCAGGGTTGATTTCCTTTAGGATGGACTGGTTGGATCTCTTTGCAGGCCAAGGTACTCTTAAGAGTCTTCTCCAGCACCACAGTTCAAAAACATCACGTATTTCCTGGATGTGTCTGCTGAAGATGTTTAGAAGCCATTACAACACAGAACTCACAAGTTTACACGTCCTCAGAATCTGGTTTTTAAATACAATTATCCAGTAACTAGTGGAACAAGGAAAGTAAAGATGTGCCTGAGGTATTCTGTGGTGCCAGAAGCTAAGGAAATAACACAGTGATGGAAACATGTCAAAAAGACACAGGTGCCTGCTTATAGGAGCTCCAAAATCTAAGACAGTAGATTAAACAACAAAGTAAATAATTATTATAATGGACCTAATCCATATAATAAGGTAATAATCCATGATATGAACAAACAAGTGACTAAATGGGAAAGAAGAGAAAAAACTCCCCCTAACTGTAGAATTCCAAATCAGAAATGAAGAAGAAATGATGGAGCTAGAAAGTCACCATTAAAAATAACAGTAATACTTGTTCCAGGGAAAAAATTAATTGATGTCAAAATGAGTAGGGAAAGGTATGGTGAAAAACAGGGTATTTACACATTTGTACTTACCAAGTGCAAAGTGAAAAATGGTCCCTTTACAGTGGGAAAGCCTGGCAGACATGAACTCAAGCAAGTGCGCCCCTCAGACTCTGAAAAGAGCACATTGTGCTTAGTCGCTCAGTCTTGTCTAACTCTTGGCGGCCCATGGCTCCTTTGTCCATGGGATTTTCCAGACAAGAATAATGGAGTGGGTTGCCATTTCCTCCTCTAGGAAATCTTCATGGCCCAGGGATGGAACCTGTGTCTCTTGTACTGCCAGGTAGTTTCTTTACCACGGAGCCATCTGGGAAGTTCATGAGTATATGTTTACGTATTTTCCACAATAGCTGTAGAAATGTCTAACAGCTCCTACTACCTCTACTTTATAAATAAGCACAGTTTTTGCTATGTGTTACTTATATATACAATAACAGCATATCAGTCAGTCACACAAATACAATAGCTAGTGATTCCTTAGAGCATCCTTAACATCTCACCCACAACATTGTTTCAGCTCAGTTTATACACATCAACTAAAAGTTATAATTTACAGTCAGGGAAGGGGAAGTGATATGCTGCATTTATCATATTTGAATGTGGTCTGAGCCCTTTAACATTTTTTTTTCCATAAGGTATCCCGAATACTGGAAGTAGATGTTCAAGAACAGATTGTTGAGTTTTGTTTTGTTTTGTTTTTATATCTGTAAAGTGAAAAGTGATAGTGAAGTGGCTCAGTTGTGTCCAACTCTTTGCAACCTCATGGACTGTAGCCTATCAGGCTTCTTAGTCCATGGTATTTTCCAGTCAAGAGTACCAGAGTGGATTGCCATTTCCTTCTCCAGGGGATCTTCCCAACTCAGGGATTGAACCTAGGTCTCCCGCATTTCAGGCAGATGCTGTAACCTCTGAGCCACCAGGGAAGCCCTTTTATATCTGTGCTTTCACTTATGTGGCTGGCAACCTACAGCAGGATGAAGATTCATCTTTAACCATGGAGATAGTTCATTGAACCTCAGCACCAAAGTTTAAAACATTAAAAAACGAGAACATCAGAAAGAGGGATCCTTTGTAGGAAGAAGAGGGTTCCCTAGACCCCTTAGGCAATAGTATTGACCTGCTCCAATACTGAGTGTTTGCTGAGCAGGAGATGGAGCTGTCCTTATAGTATCCTCTCTGACACACTTTCCTAGTTCCTAATAATACTCTTAATTCTTTCCTCTAAGAATTAATCCTCGTTCCTGCCCTGTAGGATAATGTCAACATCGATGAAGCAGCCCGTTTCCTGGTGGAGAACATTCTTGCCAACCACCAAAGCTTCCCTAACGAAGAAAATGATGGCAGAATTAAACTGGACACGGAGACTGTGAAAAAAGAGGGGAAGACCCAGTGTTGCTGACTTGGCATCTGCTTCTCTCCTGCGAGCACAGCCTGACTGAGTGGTAGCAAGGTCCTGAAACTGGATCGAAGATGGTGGATGCGCTGCTCTGTAAATCTGCCCAGGGCTGTGCCTAAAAATGAATGACATCACCCCAGGAGCCTGAGACTTTCTGAAAAGGACCCTGGCTGAGGAGTCCTGCCAATGGCTCCACCCCTTCACCCTGAGCACTTAGCCTTCTGTTGTTGTTGCCATCATATTCAGGATAATGTTTACGTCCTTTTCAACAACTTTTAAAATAACAGTTGCTCAGTATTTGTTAAGACTTACAAGTTGTGACTTGCAGTGTGAAAGCTGAGTGGTAATAAACTTTGCTTGCAGCCTCACTGTAGTTTCATGACTCTGTATTTTTGTCCCATCCTCATATCTGAGAGAGGCTTTTGGACTCTTAGGGCTTCCCCTGGTGACTTCATTATAGAATCGCTTTTCCTTAGGCCAAGGAATCGAAAGCAGAATCTGATTTAAGTAACACTACTTAGTTAATACAACCCTTAAGTCTCCCTTTCTAGGAAACATATATGTCGTACTTTAAATAAATTTTTTTCTAGTCTAGGCACAAAGTTCAACTTTTTAAGCTTTCTTAAATTCCAGAGTCCAATAGTATAAGTATTATGAAACATTCATGCCAAAACCAAAATGTCAGCAATATAAAACTTTAGACAGTCACTGAAAGACTGAAGTCTGCTTGGAATATTCTTTCTTCATATATTGATTTTTATTTTTTACAGGAAATTCATCATGTTTAAACTGATTTAGCAGTAGATTCAAAATCATGAGTGTAGAACTTTCTTTGCCCATTTTCACCATATTTGTTTTCTTAGAATAATTTTAAAGATTCAGTCAGTTCAGTTACTCAGTTGAATCTGACTCTTTGTGACCCCATGGACTGTAGCATGCCAGGCTTCCCTCTCCATCACCAACTCCCGGAGCTTGCTCAAACTCATGACCATTGAGTCAGTGATGCCATCCAACCATCTCATCCTCTGGCATCCCCTTCTCCTGCCTGAATCTTTCCCAGCATCAGGATCTTTTCAAATGAGTCAGCTCTTCACATTAGGTGGCCAAAGTATTGGCGCTTCAGCTTCAGTATCAGTCCTTCCAATGACTCAGGACTGATTTCCTTTAGAATTGATTGGTTTGATCTCCTTGCTGTCCAAGGGACTCTCAAGAGTCTTCTCCAACACCACAGTTAAAAAAACATCGATTCTTTGGCACTCAGCTTTCTTTATGGTCCAACTCTCACATCTATGCATTACTACTGGAAAAACCATAACTGGCTCAACGGACCTTTGTTGGCAAAGTAATGTCTCTGCTTTTGAATATGCTGTCTAGGTTTGTCATAGCTTTTCTTCCAAGGAGCAAGGATCTTTTGATTTCATGGCTGTAGTCACCATCTGCAGTGATTTTGCAGCCCAAGAAAATAAAGTCTGTCACAGATTCCATTGTTTCCCCATCTATTTGCCATCAATCTTTTGAAGATTGATAGCACCTTAAAAATATTTTTTCTGCTAACATGCAGGGTTCTGTATGTCAGTGTGAGGTAGTTTTCTATTTATTCCGTACACTGTAGAAGTAAAACTGAGGTTTTTTTTTTTTTTTTTTTTTTTTTTGCTTTACTCCTAAATTCTCAGTGTAATTTGTTTTTGCAATTTATACATAAAACTTGAATTTAGGGTGTCAGGGAAATAAAAGGTGTCCTCCACCCTTTCTAGGGTTTTCTGGCTGGTCTAAGAATTAACTGACATGAGACAGATTAACAAGAAAAAAATCAAATTCAGTTGCATACAAACAGGGTCCCACAGGGAAAGGAAACCCAAGGACTGTTTAGGAAATTGAGGCTTATATACCATCTGAGAGAAAGAAAAGAGGGTGAGGGCTGTGACTTCAAAGGGGAGGAAAGCAGTTCACATGGAGGTGGAAAAACAAATGTTTGGTAAACAAGTGTTGCTTTGCCAGCAGAGACAGTGACACAGAGGGCACTCTGGTCTCCAGGCCGTGCTGAGTGCCCCGCCACCACACCTGACCCAAGTTCTGTGTAGGTATCTCTAGTGACTGCTTTTCCTGGATCAGACCTTTTATCTAAATCCTTTTAGGCAGTTAAGGTGGAGGTGAAAAAAAAAAGACTTCCTGAGTCTAGGGTTTCTTAAAAATAATCAGCCTTACTTAATCCTCATGTCAAAGAAGACATTTTGGGGTGGAAAATTTTGTTCCCCTACAAGGGTAAGCTATGTAAATGATTAAAAGAAAGAGAATACTTTGAAATTCCTTTTTCACTTAATCACTTGCCTGAGCTCACTTCAGATTTAATTTTCTGAGGATAGTGCTCAGAAATCTGCTTTTTAAAAAAAATGGTGATGTTCATTTTGAAAACCCTATCAATTGGGTAGCAATGGTTAAAGTGTAATTTAGTTTGAAATCTATGGTTTTACATGAACCATGAACATGCTCAAAATAGCACTTCTATTTCCATTTATAAATTAGTGTTGCTTCAAAGTCTGAACCCCTTAAATAGTGGACCAGCAGAATAAAGTCGCTTTCATCCACTATAGAAAATGGAGACCTAAGAGTTTTGAAAGGCTGAACTAATCTACAAGTAATATAGCCATTTGGAAAAAGGAAGTCATATCTCTGTTCCTACCTCTATTACACTGTTCCCTAAAATGATACAATCTGTAAATTAATAACATAAGTGTGAAAACAAGAAATAAAACTACAAAAGCTTTAGCATATATGAAAAAAAAAATTGACATTGGGCTAAAGAAAATCCTTAAATCCTCATATTCTTTAAGCCAAAGAGGACAAAAACAGTTGTTTTTTGTTACATCTTGGATGTAACAAATATATATATCTTGGATAGCAAATGATGTAAGTAAAATTATAGCAAAGAAAATATTTTCAACTTGGATGAGGATTAATAAACTGGATAATAATAATAGTAAAAATTCTAGAAGACAATGAGTAAAAATGAGCAAATAATATAAAACCAGCACTTATAGAAGAGACAATTCATGTGTCAAATCTTAGTATCAGGAAAATCAGCAAAAAATGTATGAGTTTGATTATATCCCTGATCTGGATGAACATACAGGAATACAGATATTCATAATCCACTGTTAACTAGATTTGATAGACACCTCCAAGTTTTTCTTCCTGGTTGCTGTTCACTTTAGACTTAGTCCCACATCTTGCCTAGAAGTGGAACTGTTATTGTTGTGGAAAGAAAATTAAGAACAAAACCTCCTCCTAGTCCAGAAAACCCCTCTGCAGAGGTAGAACAGAAAAAAGCAGTTATTATTGAATAAGCATGAAACTAGAACATGTTTAGAAGCAACAATATGCTAAGCGACTGTAAAGACAGAAAGGAATTTTACCCTTTCACATAGCCAACAGATCCAACTCATTCCATGGTGTTGTCAAAGTATGCAATAATTAGTCTTCAGGCAGGAGGGCTCATCAGCCCCATTGGTCACACACAGTGAATACAAAATTCACTTAATAACTGGGATGACCATTCACATTAGCTAACAGCGTTTATCCAAAGGAAAAACAAGCTTCATATGTCTTTATGGCAGGAAGAAGTTTCAAGACTTGGTGTGAGGCTCCCAACAAAGTTAGGCTTCTCGGCTTCCAGAGAAACTTGGAGATGGAACCCTATATTCCTTGATGATCGCATGTCAGAGAGATGGCTCCTGGGTCCTTGAAAAAGCGGATGAGAGTCTTACTATTTTTAAAAATGATTTACATACTTTTCAAAGACACAGAGAAAGAACTTAAGTTTTCAAATGTAAATACTATCAAGAATAAGAGGAAGCAGCAGGGAGAGGCCCTTCCTTATTTTTCACAGGGAGAATTAAGCCTTTTACTTCTAATGTATATTTACCCTTATTGTCAACTCTGGGTAAACATTTGCTTATATGCACAAAGAAGAATATAGAGGAGTCTGTTCACTGTGGCATTGATTGGTTTGCTGTTGTTGTTCTTTAGTCACTAAGTGCTGTCTGACTCTCTCTGACCCCATGGACTGTGGCCCCACCAGGCTCCTCTGTCCGTGGGATTTGCCAGGCAAGAGTACTGGAGTGGATTGCCATTTCCTTCTCCAGGGGATCTTCCCAACCCAGGGATTGAACCTGCATCTCCTGCATTATAGGGGAGTTCTTTACCACTGACACACCTGAGAAGCCCAGCATTGATAAACACAAACACACACACACACAAAAGTAATCTAAATGCTTATCCATAGGGAAAAAAAATGATATGAATGACTGAATCCCCATACAGGGAGATACTGTGCAGCCGTATAGTAACAAAGTGAAAGTGTTAGTTGCTCAGTCCTGTCCAATTCTTTGCGACTCCATGGACTGCAACCCGCCAGGATTCTGTCCATAGAATTCTCCAAGCAAGAGTACTAGAGTGGGTTGCCATTTCCTTTCTCCAGGGAATCTTTCCGAAACAACGATTGAACCCTGGTCTCCCGCATTGCAGGCAGATTCTTAACAGTAACAATTATATAAAAAGATGTATTAAGTATTGAAAGACTTTGCACAGCTAAATGCCAAATTCCTGATTATAATTGCCTCAGGGAAGAGTTAGAATTGGGGAATTTGGCCAAGGCTGACTTGAGCTATTCAGATAATATTTACATTTTTATGATGCAGTTCATTTTACATTGGTCAATATGTTTCCCATGTGACTACTGAAATGAAAGGGAATATTTCCATTTAAACCATAATACTTAAAAAAATACTGCTTTGAATTATCTTTGAAATCTTTACTTTTACTACATTTAATAACACCTTTTATGATTTGGACCTTCTTAGATCTTACACATATTAGTTTACTCACTAAACCAGTTAATTTTCCTAAGATTAACAGCTGGACTTATTCGGCTCAGAGTTTAAAATGTACATCTACATTTGCATGGAGTGAAATTTTGTTGCTCACTCTAGCCAGTATCCAAAAATAAACAATTTTCAAAATTAAAAGAACAGGCTTTAATCATAAATCATAAGAACCACCCACTTCTTTTCCAAAACAGGATTTTTTTTTGAAATATGAATATAGAAAACCACCAGTCTTTTTATTTTTGATTCTCCAAGTTGTGTATGTGTGGTGGGATGAGGAGGTAGAATGTAGGTGATTTGGTTAGAGTTACATATTTGATACTGCTGAAAGTAGTATAGATTAGTAGATCAATCTATTGCCTCTGAAAATTCTGAATACCATCTGGCATTGTCCTGCTAGTTCATCAACATTTCCCAATCAAACCAATTATCTTTCAATCTTCTTACTGCCAAACCTGCTCTAGAGGTTTGCATGTACATATGTTATAAATTTTATGTTCACTCTAAATTAACATGTAATGTTATATTTTAGTGGTAGGAATTTTTGCTTATTTTTTTTTGAACTGAACTAAATTTATACCTGCCATTTCCCTCCCTTTAAGAAAACTTTGCTTTTTGAGTTTTAGTATAGCTTTAGTCATGCTGTTAAATTGTAATTTGAGAGCCTACAGCACTTTAAAGAAATACAATAATGGCTTTAAGTGAAGCTATAATAACACTGGTTGAAACTGGCTTCAATTTCAGTTCAACACACCATTTCACTGTCTGTGGCTAAAAGATGAAATTCTGAGAATTTGTTTTATTGATTACAAACTGAAATACTCTCCAATTTTTTTCTCTTATGGTAAGTTAGTACTGTAAAATATACAGTATTTTCCAGCCAATGTGATTCAGAATGACTATAATAGCTGGGAGAGGGAAAGTGAAGTCGCTCAGTCATGTCCGACTC
Source organism: Antilocapra americana (assembly GCA_007570785.1). NCBI lineage: Eukaryota > Metazoa > Chordata > Mammalia > Artiodactyla > Antilocapridae > Antilocapra > Antilocapra americana. Next base: position 2,877,206 of record ML660777.1, on the reverse strand, counting down.
TTTGCAACCCCATGGACTGTAGCCCACCAGGCTCCTCCATCCATGGAATTTTCTAGGCAAGACTACTGGAGTGGGTTGCCATTTCCTTCTCCAGGGGATCTTCCTGATCCGGGGATTGAACCTAGGTCTCCCGCACTGCGGGCAGATGCTTTACCGTCTGAGCCACCAGGGAATCCCTCGATAATAGCTGGGAGTAGAATCTAATTTTCATAGCATAACAGCTTTAAAATTGAATATATATACTCTAGGTATATTTTTTTGTGTTACTAACTGAGCATGTTTCTTTTCAATTCTGTCTAATAAGATGATTAATGATAAATTCATTACATGTTGCAACTGATGTGTAATATGTATAACAGTTGTCTCGCCACAGAAATGAATTTTAAGTAAAATAGGAACTGAGGACAGGATGGATGTACAAGCACCTCTCAAATACATGCCAAGCTAAGCATATTATATTCTAAAGTAATGGTCATTGTTAAACAAAAATCCACTTGTATTTAAAAATTAAAAGGCCAATTTCAGTAGAAGATGAAAATTGACTGGTTAAGTCAGTGTTAAGTGTAAAATATTATGTTCCTATGTTTTGAATTTGTATATTATAATATTTCAATGTTTTCTCACCATACATTTTTGTTTAAACTGTAAAGGGAACATGAAATGAATACTTCATTCTGTATTATTCTGCAGACTTTTAAGGCATTTCACGACTCAATGAAGGACCACAAAGAAAAATTTACTTCACATAAATTTTAAGATAGCTCTAGGGTGAACCAAACTAATCTGAATCAGGAGTATATGAAATCGACTCGTGTACCCAGCTCTTTAGCTCACTATTACTTAAGACTGTCTTGAACTGTGGGTGCCAGACATGGGCCAATGCGAAAACTAAGACATTATTCAAGTCAGTGGTCATGTATGAGCATGTGTTAGCATTGGAATGTCAGCATCAGAATCCTCTACTTATAATTCAAAGGAGACAAGTAAAGGTTTTCTGCTCTCCTTTAATTCCTCATGTAATATATTAAATCAACAGGTAAAGAAGGGAAACCGATATTTATTTTCTTCTTAATGAATTGGACAGGCTTCCAAATAACTACCTCTAGTAGTGATATTTTTGGAACTGCACATTATGAAAGAGTTGGTCTGTCTTTTAACGTTACTAAATGACATATTTGTAAGTACATTTTTGAAGACTTCTTGTTCTTTTCAAACCAGGGTTAATGGTGAACTTAAAAGAGAAAATGAAGCTTGTCTGTCAAATGGAATTACCTATGAGCTTCTCCACCTACTCAGTCCGCTTACATTAGAAAGGAAATTTAGCCAAATGCTGCTAGGTCCTTATATAGTTTTTCTTTCTTTTAAATAAAATATCCAGTATGTCATGGCTGGTTAACTCTGTTCTAATATTCATTTTGAAGTCACTTTAAAATGGTGGAGTCCATTATTTCTAAAGCACTATTAGTATATAGGAAATTAACCTTAACTCTGAAAAAAATATCTGAAATAAAAATGAGGTACTATTTGCTGAATTCAAAATTACTGTCCTATTTTTTTTTCTTACTTTCACTCAATAAGTTTAATGACAACACTCAATACAATGGAGTACAAAATAGGTTAATACACCTTCGGGTAACTGACATGTCCTTTATTCTATATTGTCCTATTTAATAACCATGATTGTTTGCTTCTTAAAAAGCATTTTGATGTACAACAAGCTAAGTTGATATCTTTAAGAAAAATTACTTCATTAAGTATGTCACAGCTTTATAACCAGATCAGAATTTATACAAAGATATCAGGGAAAAAAAAAAGATAGGGATGGGAACCAAGAGTGAAAATTTATCAAGGAGCATCTATATAACCAACCATATTTCCAAGCTTTTTTAAAAAAAAAACAAGAGATGAATCAGAATTAGGAACTCAGGGCAGATTGCATCCTGTCACATGTTGAATTCTGTCCCCCACAAGAGATATGTTGAAGTCCTAACCCCCAGCACCCCATAATGTGACCATATTTGGAAACAGGATGGTTGCAAATATAATTTGTTCGGACGAGGTACTAGCGTAGGGTGGGCTCCCAATACAATGTGGCTGGTGTCCTCATAAGAAGATGGACATGTGAAGACATAGGAAGAATGTCATGTGAAGACAGAGGATTGGAGTTCCTTGACATCCACAAGCTAAGGAACACCAGAGACTGCCAGAAAATCACCAGAAACTAGAATAAGGGAAGGATTCTTCTATGGATTTTGGAGGGAGCATGGCACTGCTAGAACTTTGATTCTGGACGTTCAGCCTCCAGAACTATAGACGATGAACTTTTGCTGTTTCAAGCCACCCAACTTGAGGTACTTTGTTCGAGTAACCCTAGGAAATGAATACACATTCTAATACTAGCTGTACTTACTTCATGGGTCAGAGAAGCTACTGAAAGTGGGAAAAATCAGAAAAATGAAGGTCAAATCGGAAGAAATACGAAGAACAAAATGCTGAAAACATAGCAAAGGGTATAGAATTGAACAAGGCCAAAAGAAATGGAAATAAAGCTGTTTTAAACACCAGAGAAAAGGAATGGAAATGGACAATGGAGCTCTAAAACTGGCATGCTCAGAATATGCTAAAGTAAAGTGATTCATAGTTTGAAAATAATAAGATGTTAAAGACATGATAAGGCAAGGCAAACAAACCAAAAAAAAAAAAAAAAAGGCATGAATATCAATCAAGGTGAGTGTTGGGCAAATGCTCCAAATGAGACATAAGAGAACATTTTATTACAGAGAGGAATCCATAATGGGAATCTAACAATGATAAATATGTTTATAATCAACACTCATAAAGCAAATTCTAGGAAGTATTCAGGGAAAAAAATGAAGTACTAGAATTCAGTTAAACTTTCCTCAATCAATCTTGAAGTAATATAAGATAGATTCTCTGCAAACACACATATTCCCCACTCCCACAAAAGGATATATCTTATTTTCCAGTAATCATGGAAAAATGAATCACAAAAATCATTGGACTACCCATAAAGAAACTTCAAATTCTTAAAAAAAGAGTTGACAACATTCATCACAAAGCATTAGATCAGAAAACAGCAGAAGGCACACAATGAACTAAACAGCCAGCTAAACAAAAATCAACCTGACATATATCTCAGACCAAGGGGAAAATCAAACCTATTATTATAGGCTGTCTAGAAAATAATTATGATGAAGACAACATGTATAGCAACCACCAAACTTCAGATAACAATTCCAAAATCAAAATGCTTACCTTGTAATGATTAAAGAATAAAAGTGAATGGAATAAACCTTCAATATAAGAATTCAGAAGAGGAGTCAAGGAAGAAAATAATACTGGTAGCAGATGTTTGTTTACTAGAAAACATTTTTGTAAGAAAAGGTTTTTGAAGGGAGAGGATAAAAATATATAAGCCTAAAGATTATGGTATAAAGAAAATAATGGGATTTAAATGAGAAAGTAAAAGATCCCAATTGATAATTTTGTTCAATCCTATGCAAGTGAATTCATAGAGAAAAAATTTCTTAAACTTCCTCAAGGAGAAAAATAATCCAATTTTTATATTTGAGAAATAAATGGTCAAAAAAATCTAACTTACCAAGGCAGTCTTCTTTGTAACTACTGTCACCAAAAACTGCACCAAGTCTAGAATATATCATGGGGAACTCAATGAAACTTTTAAAGAACTCATCTTTCCAATACCATATAAACTGTTCCAAAGTGTAGAACAAAGAAAACTCTTTATTTTAAAGGAAATTAGCTTTGAAATCATGAAAAATACCTTGTACTGACTAAAGTTCAGCAAGTGATGACACTAACTTACCAGCCAGTTTGTGGCTGGTTTCTACCAGACTGTAACTAGAAAAAGATTAGTTACAAGTGATTAAGAAATCTGAGAAGTGTTGCAAGGTAATTTTGGCAATGCAAAGTATGTCCCTTGGGCCTTGAGGAACACTGACCTCCTGCACGCCCACACTTACCATACAATGTCAGAATCAGAGGAAATAATGGGCTTTCTAGAAATGGAAGGGGTAAGACAGAAGGGGCTTCCCCGGTGGCTCAGTGATAAAGAATCTGCCTGCAATGCAAGAGACCCCCGCGTTCCATACCTGGGTGGGAAAGAGCTCCTAGAGCAGGGCATGACAACCCACTCCAGTATTCTTGCCTAGAGAATTCCAAGGACAGAGGAGCCTGGGGACTACAGTACATAGGGTTGCAAAGAGTCAGACGTGACTGAAGTGACTGAGCATGCATACAAGTCAGAAGAACAAACTCTATGAATTCCAAGTCAATCTTTCTGGTGTTTTATTATAATTTCAAGTTTACTATTAAGAATGAAACAACCCACTGTTGTGAGTTGATGATTACATAAATCTCAAAACTCTCAACCATCAAGAAATGTTATTTGTTAGAACGAAAGCCCTTTATAATAAAAATGACCAAAACATTTTTTCCGGGATTAAATAATATATATAAATGAAGTTAGCATGATATTTATACTGAACCTGACAAGGGTGCACGAAAGTAGCAAACTAGCTACTAACCTTAAAGTGAGGCAAAAACCCTTTATAAATAATTGATAAATGAAACCAACAGTACAATAAAGGCCACCATAAGATCCCCAGGATGGGTGTATACAGTTGTTTACTATTAGAATTATTAGGAAAGCTATTAATTAGATTCACTATGAAAAAAGATCAAAATACTATGTTATTTTTCTGTAAATGTTGAAAAATAATTTATAAGGATTAAGTGTAATTAATCTTTCATTCAATAAGAAACTCAAACGCAACTTTAAAAAATAGTCATAAGTAGATACTTCTTGAAAATGGCTTTTTAAACTACTGTGCCCCAAAGTTAACAGCTGGGAAAATGTTTACACTGGTGGGATCCAAAATATTAGAGATGCAGATAAAAATTGAGATAATTTTATTATTTTGAAAAATGATATTTTTCCTGAAGTTGATAGATTAAATGTTTGTTAGAGAAAATAACATGTAAGACATGTATGCACTCTCAAGAATATTAGTTTGGTTACTTCTTCAGCAGGTTCCAACTAACTGATTACATTCTCTGCAAGCAAATATTGGCTTTTAGAAAAATGTACTTTACTTAATAATTAAGGTTTTTTTGATGGTTTTCATTCAACTTCCCTTGAGAGCATGTACTAGCTTCTGTCCTGTTTAAACATCTCATACCTAGTTACTATGAAAACCTTTTTATGCACAAAACATTTATAAATAAATGTCATTAAAATGTAGAAATAGATTGATGGTTAAGACCAATATCAAAAGACTTTATTTACATAAATGGTTTGTGTCCTTTTTAAAGTATTGTGTTTATAAAAAATGTATTATGAGGAAGCATAATTATTAATGTAATATTTGTAAATATCTCATATGACTGCATAGACCTTTAGAAGCAAAACGTTAACACTGGTTTGGTAGCCTTTTTCTGGCCTTGATAACACCTGATAACTTTCAGTTCAGTTCAGTCGCTCAGTTGTATTTGACTCTTTGCGACCCCATGAACTGCAGCACTCCAGGCCTCCCTGTCCATCACCAACTCCCGGAGTTTACCCAAACTCATGTCTATCAAGTTGGTGATGTGATTCAACCATCTCATCCTCTGTCGTCCCCTTCTCCTCCTACCTTCAATCTTTTCCAGCATCTTTTTAAATGAGCCAGCTCTTCACATCAGGTGGCCAAACTGTTGGAGTTTCAGCTTCAACATCAGTCCTTCCAATGAACACTCAGGACTGATCTCCTTTGGGATGGACTGGTTGGATCTCCTTGCAGTCCAAGGGATTCTCAAGAGTCTTCTCCAACACCACAGTTCAAAAGCATCAATACTTTGCCTCTCAGCTTTCTTTATAGTCCAACTCTCACATCCATACATGACCACTGGAAAAACCATAGACATGACTAGACAGACCTTTGTCAGCAAAGTAATGTCCCTGCTTTTTAATATGCTATCTAGGTTGGTTATAACTTTCCTTCCAAGGAGAAAGCATCTTTTAATTTCATGGCTGCAGTCATCATCTGCAGTGACTTTGCAGCCAAAAATAATAATAATAATAAAGTCAGCCACTGATTCCACTGTTTCCCCATCTATTTGCCATGAAGTGATGGGACCAGATTCTGTGATCTTAGTTTTCTGAATGTTGAGTTTTAAGCCAGGTTTTTCATTCTCGTCTTTCACTTTCATCAAGAGGCTCTTTAGTTCTTCACTTTCTGCCATAAGGGTGGTGTCATCTGCATATCTGAGGTTATTGACTTTTCTCCCGGCAATCTTGATGCCAGCTTGTGCTGACAATCTGTGTGACAATTTGTGTGACAGCCCAGCGTTTCTCATGATGTACTCTGCATATAAGTTAAATAAGCAGGTTGACAATACATAGACTTGATATACTCCTTTTCCTATTTGGAACCAGTCTGTTGTTCCATGTCCAGTTCTACCTGTTGCTTCCTGACCTGCATACAGATTTTTCAAGAGGCAGGTGATCTGGTATTCCCATCTCTTGAAGAATTTTCCAGTTTATTGTGATCCACATAGTCAAAGGCTTTGGCATAGTCAAGAAAGCAGAAATAGATGTTTTTCTGGAACTCTCTTGCTTTTTCAGTGATCAGTGGATGTTGACAATTTGACCTCTGGTTCCTCTGCCTTTTCTAAAACCAACTTGAACATCTGGAAGTTCACGGTTCACGTATTTCTGAAGCCTGACTTGGAGAATTTTGAACATTAATTTACCCTTGGCCAAATCCTCCTTGAAACACTAACTCAAGGAACTGGTGAAGAGTATGCCTACAGTAGAGCCAAGATAAATCATGCTTTGTTCGAGAACCATGTAGGAGACCAAGCTACTGGGCTTCATTGTCAATATTCTTTATAAAGAGTAACCATTATTGAAGAAATAACATCATGAAAGTATAGGTTCATGTAGCTCCAGAGGCAATGGCAGGACTAGAATTAAGAAATATAAATTGGAAAGTAAAATTATCTCTATTTGTAGAAAACATGATATTATATATGGAAAACCTTAAAGAATTCACTAAAACACTAGTTATTGTTATTTAGCTGCTAAGTCATGTACAGCTCTTTGGGACTATATGGACTATCACCTGCCAGATTCCCCTGTCCATGGGATTCTCCAGGCAAGAATACTGGAATAGGTTGCCACTTCCTACTGTAGGAGATCTTCCCAACCCAGGGATTGAACCTGCATCTCCTGCATTGGCAGGTGGATTCTTTACCGGTGACCTTCCAGGGAAGCCCCAAACACTAGTACCTAAGTTTTTCATAAACTAGCTCAGCAATGTGGTATTAGTAAGATCAATTCACAACACAAAAACATAGTTATATTTTTGTACAGTAGCTATGAGCAATCTGAAAATGAAATTAACAAAGCAGTCCATTTAGAATATCATCAAAAAGAACAAAATACTTAGGAATAAATTTAACCAAGGAAGTATACAGTTTGTAAGCTAAAAACAGCAAAACATTATTTTAATAAATAAAAAGTGAAAGTTAGTTGCACAGTTGTGTCCAATCTTTGCAATCCCTTGGACTGTAGCCCACCAGGCTCCTCTCTCTTTGGAATTCTCCAGGCAAGAGTACTGGAGTGGGTTGCCATTTCCTTCTCCAGGGAATCTTCTGACCCCAGGATCAAACCCAGGTCTCTTGCATTGCAGGCATATTCTTTACCAACTGAACTACTAGGGAAGACTTTCTTTCTTTCTTTCTTTTAAATAAATGAAAGAGCTAAGTAAATAGAAAGACACCTGTGTTCATGGATTGAAATTTTTAATATGTTAAAATGACAATAGTCCCCATGTTAAATGAAATTCTTATGAAATGCCTGATTGCCTTTTTTTTTTCTGCAGAAAGAGATAAGTTAATCCTAAAATTCATATGGAAATGCAAGAGACATCAAATAGCCAAAACAATCTTGAAGGAGAAAAGCATGGGAGGACTTCTGATTTCAAAACTCACTCCATAGCTACAGCAATCAAGACAGTTATAGGTTCAGTACAAAGCCATGGCGTAGATGCCAGGCCATAGAATAAGTTTCTCTACACTAAACACATTAACAGTTTGACAGACATTTTAAAATTGAATTTCCCAATATGAGGTAAATGTTAATGAAAAGAAAACCAGTAAATCTTTAATTGAGAATTATCATTTTGACTTTGTATGTTGAGCTTCCTCATACATGAACATACCTGCTCTGACACTTAAGTGCTCATTTTTGTAAGAGAGAAAACAAAATTGTATTTGCACAGAGCTCAGTATTAAGCTGTAAGTGTGACACTAGCTTCTCTCTGTTGCTATGGGCAAGTTACTTGAGTGACTTCCACAGATTCTTAAACTGAACAGAAATTGCTTCCCACTCAGTTATAATTTTATCATGCAGAGGCTAGAAATTGGGAATAAATAATGAAGGAGGTCATCCAGGTTCACATTTAATGCTCTGTGTGGGATGTAGCTGGTGGAGAGGGGAAACATAACCAGTGGTAGAGAGATCTTGCTTTATGATCTGAAAGAAACTCTGGCAACTCTGATTTTACTTTCATGAAAGTAAATGTGGAAAACAAGGAACAAATGTGGTTGCTATAGTTGTGCTTTTAAAGTTATACTATACAGAAACAAGTAAACAATCTCTAATTAAAAAAAAAACATAGAATGTGAACTATAGGTTGATTATGAATGTGGTACTATTTGCCCTGTATTTGTTACATTATTGAGATAAAGATTGAAGAAATGGAAAATATAAGCAATGTTTTTCGCCACACCACCTTTTGTGTAATCCATAACTTTATTGAGGGTCTTCCCTGATGGCTCAGACAGTAAAAAGCCCACCTGCAATGCGGGAGACCTGGGTTCTCTCCCTGGGTGGGAAAGATCCCCTGCAGAACAGAATGGCAACCCACTCCAGTATTCTTTCCTGGAGAACTCCATGGACAGAGTAACCTGGTGGGTTATAGTCAAAATGCAGTCGCAAAGGGTTGGACACGACTGAGTGGCTAACACTAATAGCTTTATTGACAAGAGATTTGCTAGTGGCTCAGACAAGAATCTCCCGGTAATGTGCAAGACCCAGGTTCGATCCCTGGGTCAGAAAGAACCCCCTGAAGAAGGGAATGGCCACCCACTCCAGCATTCTTGCCTGGAGAATTCCATGGACAGAGGAGCCTGATGGACTACAGTCCATGGGGTTGCAGGGTCAGACATGATTGAGCAACTAACATTTTCCTTTTCTTTTGGTGTATTAAAGATGGGCACAAGTTCTTTATAACTCTTCCTTTAGGAAGTAGATTTTATTTTTTCTCAACCTGAATCTAGTCTTGTCCCATGACTGCTTAACTAATATAGCGGAAGTGACACCATGCCAGTTCTAAGCTTAGCCTTTTCTTAATTTGGCTGTATCGGGTCCTAGCCCCACCACTGGGAATATGCATTGCATCATGTGGGATCTTTTGCTGTGGCGCAGGGACACTTTAGTTGTGGCAGGAGAATTCCAGAGAGCCAGAGCTTCAGTAGTTGCCATGGCACGGGCCCAGTTGCTCTGCACCACGTGGCATCTTAGCTCCCCAAGGAGGGGTGCAATCCAGGTCTCCCGCACTGCAAGGCAGACTACCAACCAGTGGATCACCAGGGAGGTACCTAGGCTTAGCCTTTTAGGGGACTGACAGGCAGCTTTTGCTCTGTCCTCTGGGAACACTCGTTCCTATAACTCTGCCTTCTAGAACCTAGTTTCCATCCATGAAAAGTCCAAGCTGCCTGAGGGTCTCTGTGAGGTGCTTTGGTTAATATGCCCAGCTGAGCTTCCAGGCTTCAGCCAGCATCAGCTGACAGCCAGGTGTGTGAATCATCTTAGATGTTCAAGCCCAGTAAAGCCACCCGATAACTGTGGTCCCAACTGTGACAGCTCAGGCCTAGTACTATTCAGGCGATCACAATTAACAGGCAGGACGTCAGGGGTAATCAAATGGTTGTTTTAAGCTGTCCTCAGTTTTTCTCCACACCCAGCTTAGGTTCCCTGGTTTGTCATTCTAGTCACATACACATTAATCCTCTGCCTCTTTTTCCTTGTATGTTTCTCTTGACGCTTCATATACTTGGAATGCCATGGTAATTGTATATTGCTCCATTCACAAAGTCTAAAGTTTTCATGAGTTATCTATGTATGCTTCTCTCACTCATTTTTTTTTTTTTTATTCCTGAGCGGTAGTACTGAATATTCCCATTTTGTTTGTTCTCTTGTTGATGGACATTTAGGTTATTTCCAACTTTTGCTATCATGAATAAAGGTTCTATGAATTTTCTTATATAGATCTTTATGTGGCTGTGTGTTTTCATTTCTCTTAGGTAAATATCTAAGACTGGAATTTCTGGATATTACAGTAGGTGTGTGCTTAACTTTATGAGAAACTGCCAAACAGTTTTCCAGGGTCATTTCCCATCATCAGTGACTAACAGTTGGCATTGCTTGGCATCCTCTCAAAATTTAATATGTGTACTGGTTAGTTTTTGCTTCATAACAAATTGCTACATAATTTGGTGCCAGAAAATAACACTAATCTGAGCCAATTCACTGGAACTTGATGGCCTAGGATAGCCTCACTTGTATATTTGGTGATCACTCCATTGTCAACTGGGATAACAGGCATGATTTGGCCTTGTTCCAGAGGCTGACCAGGACTCACCCACATGGCTGGCTGGTTACAAAGTCAGCAAGAAAAAACAAACTCCATTCCACTTCCACTTTCTAACCCTCTGCTTGGCTTATGTTAGTTAATGTTCTAGTAGCCAAAGAAAATCTTGTGGCCAAGAACAGATTTAAAAGATGAGGAACTAGGCTCCACCTTTAACAGGAAGAACTGAAAACTCACATTGGAAAGGAGTATTACTGCAGGAATAGGAAGTATTTGAGGCCTTTTAGCAATCTACCTTTCAGAAATCTTTGATCACAAAGCCTTTACAGTATCTTCAAATTAAAAAATATAATCTTGGTTCCAGAATTCCCCCAAGTTTCATTTCAGTTTTGGCATCACGTAAAGTTTAGAATCTAGTTATCTAAATCCAATCCAAATACAGATAAGGTTACAAGAACTATAGTCATCAAGAGTTAGTCAGGATAACAGATGTAGCATGAGTGTTAGGGGAATAAGGGATTCATTGTAGGAATTAGACCTCACACGAAAGTGAAAGTAGATGGAGTGAATTGGAACGGTTGTTGGAGATTCATAAAAAGAGTCATTTATGAGTCTACCCAAAGTTCTGGTGCAAGTAGACAAGTTAGAGTTTTGAGGGAAGCCTGAGAAACTGAATAACCATTGCAGTAGGACCAAGAGCAGGAAGTTCATGGGGAATTCTGTGAGAATTCGCTGTGTTTTTGTCACTAACATTTTTGAGAGTCCAGAGTCAAGCATCTGATGGTAAACCTGGGGCTGCTGTTGATCACCTTGGAAGATAAGTTGGCCAACCTTGTGAAACGAGATCACGCCATGACTCAGTGAATAGATCTGCATTGTGTGACACTAAATCAGACACCAACAAACTTCGAGGGTAATGCTTTACTTATATGCCTTAAATTATACACGAGTTTCTCTTTTGGCCAAACCTAAAACAGAAAAGAAAATTCTGGGAATGATAATCTTAAATTTAATCAGATTGACCTAGAAAAGCCCAATATACTGCTGTTTGTTTATTTTTTGATTTCAGGATTATACCATGTCTGTATTATGCATACTCATTATATCTCACTGTGTTTTAATTTATACTACCCTAATAACTGCTTATTGGCCATTGATATTCCTTATCTTGTGATTGTCCATGTGCTAACTTTTATTAGGTTTGTTGTTTTTTTATTATTGAATTTTAGAAAATCTTTTTATATTCTAAATACAAATCTTTCATTGTATAAGCATATTGCAATGATTTTATCCCATTGAGTCTTGCCTTCTAATTTTCTTGTAATGACTATTTTTGAACAAAAGTTTTTAATTTTAATGAAGTTCAATTTATTAAAATATTTACTATGGTTTGTGATCTTTATGTTTTAAGAAATCTTTGAAAATCTGAAATTTGCAAAGATATATGCCAATTCTTTTAAGGAGATTTAGATTTTTCTGATTAGATCTGCAACCCATCTTGAGTTAATTTTTGTATACAGAGTGAGATATTGGTTCAAGTTTCTTTTTTTTCCCCTCACATAGACAGCCAGTTCTTCTGACACTGTATATTAAAAACCACATATAATCTCTTTGTCTACTTTACATTTCATTAACACTTTTAAAATTACCACACTTTATTGCGTATGTCATCTATTTTTGACTTCTTATTTTAATTAAACTATTCTATTCCGTATCAATAATTACGATAGCTTTATAGTAATTCTTTCAAATTTGTAAAAATAAATCTCGCAAATTTGTTCTATTTAAATATTAAAAAAATATTTCTAGGTCACTGGCATTTCTTTATAAATAGTAACAGATTGTCAATTTATGCCAAAACAAAAAACTGCTTGAGTTTTGGTTGGAAAGGATTGATTCTATAGAATTTGGGGGAAATTGACGTTTTTACAATATTAAGTCTTCTATGAACATGATGTATTTCTTCATTTGTCTTCTTTTAATTTTAGCAATAAGATTTTCAGGTAGGTGCCTTGTACAGCTTTTGTTAAATTTATTACCAAGTACTTTTCTTGCAGGCATTGTAACATTGGTTTAACCTCCCATCCCCAAGCCAGTCTATAGTCAATTGGACAGCCAAATTATTATTATTAAAAATAAAATTAGACATCACTCCTCACATCATAACAAACAAATGGCTGCTTCTATCAAGCATAATAAACGCCAGAGTCATCTTCATAGTCTAAAAATTCATCTTGTCTCATTTCCTACCATTATTCCTCTTGTTTTCACTCTAACAAACACATTGAGCTCCTTGATCTTTCTCCAAATGCCTTCCTCCATAGAGGCTTTGGTGCTGTTTCCTTTGTCTGCCACATGCAACTGCTTGAGACCTCGTGGGCCATAGCCCTCTGTGGTTATGGACCAAGCTTCTCTGTCCATGTGGCTCAGATGGTAAAAGCGTCTGCCTGCAATTCGATCCCTGGGTCGGGAAGATCCCCTGGAGAAGGAAATGGCAACCCACTTTAGTATTCTTGCCTGGAAAATTCCATGGACAGAGGAGCCTGGTAGACAACCGTCCATGGAGTAGGGAAGAGTCAGACATGACTGAGCGACTTCACTTTCTTTCACTCTGTCCATGGGATTCTCCAGGCAAGAATGCTGGAGGGGCCTGCCATGACCTCCTCCATTGTCTGCCACAGCCTACTCTAAATATGTTCATGGCTTCTTCCTTCACTGTCTTCAGGCCTTTCCTCAGAGGTCATTGTATCACCTAAGTCCTGATCACTTTATACGAAATAAACCTAACTCACCCACTTACCATCACCCCATCCTACTTACCTGGGAGACCTAACATTTTCATTTGTCCAAGCTAGGTGCTCCAGCTTATGCCTGCTAACTAGAAGGCTTCCCACCTAGTTTTCAATTCCTTTTATTGTAAAAAGTATCCTAATTTGAATAATAAATTATTTATCACCCTGTCCTTACCTAGATTCATTTTTCCTTAGAGCACTTTATCAATTATGTGTCAAATTGTATATTTACAGGTTTGTTTCCTAGCTCCCCAAAAGGGACTATAAATTCTGTGTGACAAGAGTCTTGATTTTTATTGTTGACTGTTGTATCTCCAACACATTGAATATCACCCAACTTAATTTGTCATGTTAGGTAAATAATTAATAGGTATGCTAGATGAATGAATTTGGGAACTGTTTGAACTTCCATTTTTTTCTTCTTCCTATATAATGAAGTCCTAGATTAAATGAGGTTGTTAAGGCCATTCCAGCTCTAGAAGACAATGATTGCTTGTAAAACCTCATTCCTTTCTGATACAAGTTTCATTTAAGCCAACAGTGCAGAGGGAGAACAATAGAGCAATGATATTTATAAGCTAGAATAATAATCTAAAACCATAGAAGACATCATTCTGTAGCAGAATTTCATCTAAGCAGCATGGATTTGATTTAAAAATAATTACCTAGTGACAACTTGCAGGAAGACTCAAACGTAAATCCTTGTTAATCATTTTCTGACCTAGTTGAGTTTTTTCATACATTTCTTGTAATATTAAAAAATATTTCTTATGGGATGGGTAAATTATGATAAAGACCCCCCAGTTTTCTGTCTTTAGCCCAGACTTGTCCCTTGAACCCCTAACTCCTTAATCCAAATGCTTGTGAAATTTCTGCTTGTGTTTCTAATTGGCAGCTCAAACTGAACATGTTCAAACCTGAACTCCTAATTTTCTCCCCAAACTCTCAAAGCCTTTCTCACTTCAGTGGATGGAAGTTCCATTTTTTCAATTGCTCAGGCTAAAATCCTTGCTGTCATCCTTGATTCTTCCTTTATCTTACACTGTGTATCCAATCTATCAGCAAATCCTTTTAGCTATTCTTTCAAATGCACCAAGGATCTGACTGGTTCTCACCCCCTACACTTTTGCCCTCATGTAGCCAACACTGCCCTGGTCTGAAGTACTGCAATAACGTTTTAACTAGTTTTCACTGGCTACTGCCTTACTCATCCCTCAATACCCACCCTTGTGTATTTTCAATAAAGCACCCTGAAAGATCATTTTAAAACCTAAACCAGATCATGTCACTTCTCTCCCCGACTTCCTCTAATTGCTTCCATTTGACTCAGAATAGATGCCATGTTTCTGAGAGGGGCCATTAGGATCTGCAACCCAGCTGCCTCTCTTACTTCATCTTTTCTGCTTTTCTTCTTGTTCTATTTGTTCTAGTCTCAGTGGAAGAGAATACACCATATACCCTCCTGCCTCAAAAAAAATTTGCTACTGAACTTGCCTACCATACACATCCCCTCAGAGGTCTATGTGGCTTGATATCTTACTTTAGGTCTCTCCATAAATGTCATATTATCAGAATGGCCATTTCTTTGCCCTCCATATAATATAGCAACATCCTCCTTAGTTCCCACATTTCCTGTTTCCTTTAACCTATTTCCTTTTTTTCTGCTTAGCAGTTAGCCCCACCTGAGATATTGGAACAACATAATATATTCTGTGATTGTTTTTGTCTGTCCTCTTCTAGGATGTAAGTTCATAAGGTCTATAAATGTGTTGCAATAAAATTATTTTAGTTCTGAAGCTGTTTTTTCAAAACTTGTTAATGAAGTTGAGGACTACCCTGAAGGTCCACTATCTGTGCTTTCACCGTAAAGGATGTGAGTTCAATCCCTGATTGGGGGACTAAGATCCCAATGCCACGTGGTGGGGTCAAAAAATTGTTTTAAAAATTGTTTATGGAGCTGTGTTCAGTTCAATCACTCAGTCGTGTCTGACTCTTTGTGACCCCATGGATTACAGCACGTCAGGCTTCCCTGTCCATTACCAACTCCCAGAGCTAGCTCAAACTCATCCATCAAGTTGGTGATGCCATCCAATCATCTCATCCTCTGTCATCCTCTTCTCCTCCTGCCTTCCATCTTTCCCAGCATTAGGATCTTTTCCATTGAGTCAGTTCTTTGCATCAGGTGGTCAAAGGATTGAAGTTTCAGCTTCAACATCAGTCCTTCCAATGAATATTCAGGACTTGATTTCCTTGAAGACTGACTGGTTTGATCTCTTTGCTGTCCAAGGGACTCAGGAGTCTTCTCCAACACCACAGTTCAAAAGCATCAGTATTTCGGTGCTCAGCTTTCTTTATAGTCCAACTCTCACATCCATACATGACTACTGGAAAAACCATAGCTCTAGACAGACGTTAGTTGGCAAAATAAAGTCTCTGCTTTTGAATATGTTGTCTAGGCTGGTCATAACTTTTCTTCCAAGCATCTTTTAATTTCAAGGCTGCAGTCACCATCTGCAGTGATTTTGGAGTCCAAGAAAATAAAGTCTCTCACTGCTTCCATTGTTTCCCCATCTATCTGCTATGAAGTGATGGGACTGAATGCCATGATATTAGTTTTTTGAATGTTGAGTTTAAGCCAACTTTTTCACTCTCCTCTTTCACTTTCACCAAGAGGCTCTTTAGTTCTTCTTCACTTTCTGCCATAAGGGTGGTGTCATCTGTGTCTGAGGTTATTGATATTTCTCCTGGCAATCTTGATTCCAGTTTGTGCTTCATCCCCTGACATTTCTCATGATGCACTCTGCATATAAGTTAAATAAGCAGGGTGACAATATACAGCCTTGACGTACTCCTTTCCCAATATGGCAACAGTCTGTTATTCCATGTCCAGTTCTAACTGTTCCTTCCTAACCTGCATGCAGGTTTCTCAGGAGGCAGGTAAGGTGGTCTAATATTCCCATCTCTTTCAGAATTTTCCACAGTTTCATGTGATCCACACAGTCAAAGGCTTTGGCATAGTCAATAAAGCAGAAGTAGATGTTTTTCTGGAACTCCCTTGCTTTTTTGATGATCCAACGGATGTTGGCAATTTGATCTCTGGTTCCTCTGCCTTTTCTAAAACCAGCTTGAACATCTGGAAATTCACAGTTCACATACCGTTGAAACCTCACTTGGAGAATTTTGAGCATAACTTTGCTAGTGTGTGAGATGAGTGCGATTGTGTGGTAGTATGAACATTCTTTGGCATTTCCTTTCTTTGGGATTGGAATGAAAACTGACTTTTCCAGTCCCGTGGCCACTGCTGAGTTCTTCAAATTTGCTGGCATATTGAGTGCAGCACTTTCACAGCATCGTCTTTTAGGATTTGAAATAGTTCACCTGGAATTCCATCACCTCCATTAGCTTTGTTCATAGTGATGCTTCCTAAGGCCCACTTGACTTCACATTCCAGGATGTCTGGCTCTAGGTGAGTGATCACACCATCATGGTTATCTCGGTGATGAAGGGCTTTTTTGTATAGTTCTTCTGTGTATTCTTGCCACCTCTTAATATCTTCTGCTTCTGTTAGGTCCATACCACTTCTGTCCTTTATTGAGCCCATCTCTGCATGAAATGTTCCCTTGGTATCTCTAATTTTCTTGAAGAGATCTCTAGTCTTTCCCATTCTATTGTTTTCCTCTATTTCTTTGCACTGATGACTTTCTTATCTATCCTTGCTATTCTTTGGAACTCTGCATTCAGATGGGTATATCTGTCCTTTTCTCCTTTGCCTTTAGTTTCTCTTCTTTTCTCAGCTATTTGTAAGGCCTCCTCAGACAATCTTTTTACATTTCTTTTTCTTGGAAATGGACTTGATTACTGCCTCCTGTACAATGAAAGGAACCTCTGTCCATAGTTCAATTGAACTGAGCCATTAACAACACTGTTATGCACCAAAATTTTATTAGATGCATAGATTTTGTATTGTTTGCTTACAACAATAAATGAAATGAAGTGAAATGAATTAAAATAAAAGCGTGCACTCTGAAACCAGACTGTTCACATTTACATTCCAGCTCCACCCTCTCTGTGCTTTGAACTTTGGGCAAGGTGTTGAGCTTTCTAAAACTCGTGTTCCTTCTCGACAAAATGGGCTGATTGCAACACTTCATAGGACTGCAACTACTGAGGGAGTCTGAAGCAGAATAACGTGGTTATAAAAAGCATGGATGTGGCACCCGATTGCTTGGGCCTGAAAGCTGCCTGATACTAATTTAATTTAGCCTCTGCTTGTTTTCTTATTTACAAAAGAGAGATTGTAATACTAGCACATCCCTAGGGTGTTTATGGTGATTAGTGAGTTACTGCAGAGCAACAGTTCTGTACAGTGCCAAGCATAGTGTCAGCGCTCGATAAATGTTAAGTTCTGATTATGAAGTGTTGCAAAGGTTTGCAGAGTTTGAAGTGAGTTTGGTTCACCAAATTCTAAGTGCCCTTACAGTTTATAAATGAGAAGGGCCAGGGCCTAAGTAATGATAAAAATGAGGCGCAGCATGATTGGATATTTTAAAAAAATAAACAAATAAAGCTCTGTGGAAAATAAAGGAGAAGAATACTGATTTCTAAGGAAAAGAGATTACTGAAGGACCGAACTTGAAAGGGCAGGTAACCTGAACCCCAAGCAGGACAGGTAGAATTTGTGCTTCCTCATTGATTTGGTTAAAGGTGAGCAAGCTGATAATTGACCTAATTGCAAAGAGGTGACTGACCAGCACCCTCTGTGTCATGCCCTGTGGCCGGGGACCAAATGGGAAGCTGCCCAGGGCTATGGCTCTAAGAACCAGAAAAGCTGCCACTTTCTCTGCTCAGTTCCTGTCATCTGGGGCTCCCAGTGCAAGGCAGAGAAGTGGTCACTGAAACTCACTTCCCCATGCAGTCCAAAGAGAGACCCCACTTGGCCTGTTTCCGCCGACTGGAGGAAGTAAGTATTTCTAACCACTTCCCTATGGAGCTGGGGTTACTGTTGTCTGAAGTTGTAACTCTTACTCAAAAAGTTAAGTACAGACTGAAGAAAGGGTAGCTCTAATGCAATACAAGCCCTGTTTCTTAAAAGCTGTTCAATAGCAAGAGAACTTGGAAACCCCTAAGCTGAGCTGCAGGGTTGTCCTCTGGATTTGCTGTTTTGGGGAGCAGCTCTGAAAGACCGTAGCCTGCATAGCTGGTCAGAGGATTCCAGAGGCCAAGGCCGTGGAGGCAGGCCAATCCTGCTCTGCCACCAGCCCTGTGTCAGAGGCAAAGTCCCTTTACCTCTCTGCACGTCAGTGTCCTTACCCGTGAAGTAAGGGAAGTGTTGCCTATCATGAGTTGAGTGTTGATAATGGTTCAGGCACAACATTTCAGGGAAGTATTACTCTTTCCTTTTCGCAAATGAAGAAAATGGGATTCAGGGAATTTAAATGACTTATCCAGGGCAAGTCAACTAATAAGAGTCAGTGTTTAAATTCAGGTCTGTGTCTACTGTCTTTACTCTAAGGAACTAGCTCCCCTCCCTAAGCCTGGCAAGTCACAGGTACTCAATAAATCACAGGTATTATTAACATTTCAAAATGACACTGATGATGATCACCATCTCTACATCAGAATATAGGTTTGCAAAAAAGATATATGTAGGGCTAATTTTTTTTTTTTTTTTTTTTTGCACTGGCACATACAAACTCTATCTTACGATTTACAGAGGAGCATATTTACCTCTTAAAATCATGACCTGACCAGAGTTTGGCTTCAGAAAAAAGGGGAATTCCTTTTCTGCATGCTGCATACATAATATTATAAAAGAGAAAGAATGTTGGACAAAGAATTAAAGCACAGCTTAACTTTAAAAACAGATTTTTATTACCTCATTCCATCCTGATATAAACTCCTTTATTTTTATCCTAATTTAATAGATAGGAAAAGGCTTCCCTGGTGACTTAGACAATAAAGAATCTGCCTGCAATGGAGGAGACCCAAGTTTAATCCCTGGGTTGGGAAGATCCCCTGGGGTAGGGAATGGCTACCTACTCCAGTATTCTTGCCTGGAGAATCCCATGGACACAGGAGCTTGGCAGACTACAGTTCATGGGGTGGCAAAGAGTCAGACAAGACTGAGTGACTAATCCACACACATGCACAATAAATAAGAAAACAGTCTCTGGGTGGAGTAGTGATATGTTTGGCTTAAACCAGGGCTCCTCCATTTATTTACTCTTATTCAAATTCTGCTACCAAAAAGCCAAGCACCTTTTTGCAGGACATTTGCCCTTCTCTTGGTTTGGGGCTTTTCATCTGTAGAACATGTGCAGGCTGCAGATCATCTTATTTCCAACTGAAGGACAGACTCTTCTGTAATGGCCTTGGCATCTTGCAGCCATTAACTACGGCTTCAGGGATGGCCCTTGCTCAAGAGGAAACTCGCCCATCCATGGGTTGGTTGCTTAAAACTGTGCTATTTTTACCCAATAGTCTTCCTATATGCTTATGGCTTTGCACGGATGACACTAATCAGATTTAGTATTAAAATACTATTTTCATGAAGCTTGATCCTTTACTTTCATTCAGGAGAGTTCTCTGGAAATCTCAGCCCTGAGATAAATGAGGCAGAGTGCTCAAGATGTCTTCCTTCTCTTCACATATACTGCTGTTCGTAGGGCATTTCTGCAGTCATAATATTAGCACAGCTGATTAGAAGTCATTCACCTTGCAGACAGAATACAAAGAGGTTGCTGTCTGAATGTCACCTACGTGAACCCCAATAAGACTAATGCGGTCTGACAAAGCAAAAGCCATGCTGAATGAAGAAGTCTAGGCATTGATTCCTCAGAGCAATTGAAAGATTTGCTTTTCAGGAACCTGCTTCTCTCCTGTAGAGCTGGGCCAGTGAACGGTTCCAAGAACAGAGGGAATGTCTTTATTTAAAGATGGGCAAGATGTCTCAGACAGTAAAGAATCCTCCTGTAATGCGGGAGACCTGGGTTCAATCCATGGGTTGGGAAGATCCCCCAAGGAAGGCATGGCAACCCACTCCAGTATTCTTGTCTGGAGAATCCCGATGGACAGATGAGCCTGGCAGGCTACAGTCCATGGGGTCGCAAAGAGTTGGATATGACTGAGCGACTAAATACACACACACAAACACACACAATTATCTCTAGGCTAATGGTAGAGGCCGTCTAGTACAAGGGGCTCTAAACCTCAGGCCTGTGGATGGTTAAATCTCTCTAAAATGAGATAATATTGGGCCAGAGTAATATTTGGTTTTATTTTAATGCCCTACAAAGTGTTCCCAGTCTAAGCATTTCTCAGCTTCATTCATTCATGTTATCTGCCTGGTCTTTGAAGGCATTTTGAAGCAGGAGCCCCTATTTTCTGTGCTTTCATTGTGTGCTAAGCATTTTAAATATATCTCATTTATCCTCAAAAGATACTCGTGTTAGGTATTAGCATCTCGTGTTTACAAGTGAGTAAATCAGTGCCTGAAAATATGGTGGTGACTAAGTTGTTAAGTCGTGTCTGACTGTTGGACTCTTGCAACCCCATTGACTGTAGCCTCCCAGCCTCCTCTGTCTACTGGATTCTCTAGGCATGACTACTAGAGTGGGTTGCCATTTCCTCCTCCAGAGGATCTTCCTGACCCAGGGATCAAACTCAGGTCTGCCTACAGCAGGCAGATTCTTTACCAACTGAACTATGAGGGAAACCTAAGTAAGTAGAAGTAAGTAAATAGGAGGCTTAAAAGGAAGAACTTGCCCAAGGCAAGATAACTATAAATATCAGTAAGACTGGATGACCATTAAGCCAGGGGCTTACTTGGTCTTGGTGTACTTCAGTTGGGTCTTCTGGCTCCAGCATCTTCTCAAGTAAATCATCAAAGGCCACTCCATTCCATGACCTGGATTTATTCTTTCATGTGAACAACCCAGACCTTCAACGTATGTAATCACAGACATCATCATTATCAAAACTTATGCAACTAAGATCATGATCTTGCCTTCCCTGCAGAGATCCCCCTGCACCCACTGTATTCATTATTGAAACCCTGATTGAGCCATTGACAAATTCACTGTGTCCATAATGTCGCCTTAATTATTAGTAGAGGAATTTGTTCAAAGGAGAAAAGACCTGGAGAAAGGGGATTTTGCACAGTGTGTGCTAAGTCACTTCAGTTGTGTCCCACTCTTGGCCACCCCATGGACTGTAGCCTGCTAGGCTCCTCTGTCCATGGGATTTCATGGAGTGGATTACTCTTTCCTCCTCCAGGGGATCTTCCCCATCCAGGGATGGAACCCTGGTCTCTTAAGTCTCCTGCGTTGGCAGACCGGTTCTTTATCACTAGCGCCACCTGGAAGACTTTTTTTTTTTTTGAATGTAGTGTATCACTATTTATTAAACATCCATTAAAGACCCATTCTGCCTATATTATAGACTAATGTCCGTAGTTTGTGTATCATGGGTATCTATTGAATGAATACAAATCAACAATACTTACACAGTGTTTGGACTTGACCATATACCTCTTGTGACGACTATGTATTATAGTAGAGTTACAATTTGTTTACAGTTGTGAAAGGAGTTGTTTATGCCTTCCTATACTCAAGAATCTCACAAGGACAATTGGCCAGAATGAGGAAGTGTCTTCCTTATTTCTCAAATTTGGCGATTCAGCTGCTCAGCCAACCAGCTCCTAAATTTTTTCACCTTCACTATCTTTTTGTCCTTTTCAGTTTTCAACAGAAAAAAGCATTTCTAATCGCTTACCCTCACAGTGAGAGCCCACTCATTTGCATGAGGGCACACCCTGAGTGGATAGTCTCTCCTTGTGTAGTACATTTTTAGCTATGTGGAAAAGCAAGTTAAAGAGCTTATCATGGAGCTTCAGGGAGTTTTCACGGTTCTCTTATCCTGAAAGTTCTCTGCTGAGGTAAACTTTTTTTTTTTCCCAATTACAGGAAAGAAAAAGAATGTCTTGGTTGCATCCAAAAGTCACCTTGTCGTGCCCAGAAAAGCAGGAAGAAGGCTGTGTGGGTCTGTGGCTTTTAGTCACTATTACCTATAGGATTGACTATAGATTCTGTTACTATGGAATTAAGTCCTGCAGTATTTTGACCAATTTCTGCAGTGGGTAATGGGCAGTTCAGTTCAGTTCACTCACTCAGTCATGTCTGACTCCTTGTGACCCCATAGGCTGCAGCACACCAGGCCTCCGTGTCCATCACCAACTCCTGGAGATTACGCAAACTCATGTCCATTGAGCCGGTGATAACATCCAACCATCTCATCCTCTGTCGTCCCCTTCTCTTCCTGCCTTCAATCTTCTCCAGCATCAGACTTTTATAGTACATGTCTTCAAATCAAAAGAGTTAATCTAGACATATGCTTCTGAAGAGCAAAGCCATATAGAAAAACTCCAGTTTATCAGAACCTATCAATCCTATGGTCAAATCCACGCCCGGCCCGGCTTCCCCCGGACACCCAACCCCTAGATTTCCACCACGTTGGGGAGACCTGAGCTCTTAGGCGCTCGCAGTCCCTTTGCAACCTCAGAGCTGCCTTCGCTAGGGCCGCCCCAGCTAAAACCTGACCAGCACCTTCACCGCGGCTGCAGGAAGCGCACTGGCAGTCTCCTAGCAACGGCAGACGCGTAGCCAGGGCGGCAGAGGCGGCTCTTCGCTCAGAGCTCAGCTCCTGCCTGGGGCTACCTCTGCCATGACCACCAAACAAGCCAGGAAGAAAGAGGTGCATCGTATCAACTCGGCGCACGGATCGGATAAATCTAAAGAGTAAGGGACCTCTGTCTGCCATCCCACCGCGGGCTTGATCCTTTGTCCTTTCCCCTTGTCCCGGCTCTGCTTCCCTGTAGCAAACCCTGCCAAGGCAGGAGTTTAGATGGCCTCTTCCAGCGTCTTTACCGTCTGTAAGAACCCGGACCTGGAGACTCTTGCCCTCATTCTTCGTCCATGCCTACCTGGATCCACTTCCTCCCAGAGCCCCAGTTTCCCTGTTTCAGCTGCTTGGCGAGGTGGCTGCCCTTCTGGCTCCAGTCCACGAACCTCCCACCCTTTCCTGCCGCTCCTCTCCTTCAGGGTCCACCCCGGCACTTGGGAGGGCTGTGGCTTCCTTACCAGAGAGGCGAGGCTCAAGGTTAGGACCACATCTGCGTGGGCCCAGCCTCAGCAGAGACCTTTCACCTGGCTGATGATTCCTTAGTTTGTATTTGCCCCATCCAGCGATTGAAGAACTTTAGGCAGATTCTATCCGACATGACATGGATTTTAAAAGTTAAAACTATATAGATATGTAATTCACGGTACTAACATTTACTCCGATAAAGTATACAGACTCCAGTTCATGGAATCTAAATGATGCCTCTCTGATCTGGGGTGGTTTTTTGCTATGTATTTACCTCCTTATTATGTTCCCCCCCACCCTGGTCTCCCCAGCACCACCACCAAATACCTAGTTATTAATAGCACAGGTTTGGGGCTATTATTTGGACTTACAAAATTTATAAGAGAGCGCCAGCTGCTGAACTTACTTCAGGGGGATCATTCATGTTTTCCCCACTGCGCCTATGAGGTGTGGACTGTAGATTACTTTTACTTGGACTCTTCGATTTTGGATGCCTAGTTCTTCATCTTGGAGAAGGAAATGACAACCCACTCCAGTATGCTTGCCTGAAGAATCCTGTGGACAGAGGAGCCTGGTGGGCTGCTGTCCATGGGGTCACACAGAGTCGAACACGACTGAAGCGACTTAGCAGCAGCAGCAGTTCATCTCCATCTTCACCTGAGGAATCCCGTGTTGAACTGCTGTCCACTGATACCTTCTCTTTAAACTTTTTGTCTCCCTGAACTCCCCTTCCACATTCATTCCCGTGTCTGAGGTTCTCTAGTTCCTAGTTCTGTTCTCTCTCATAAGCAGGCTTCCAGCTTCCTGGCAGATTATTAGTAACTTAAATTTCAGTTATTATTTTACATACATAAGTCATTTTTAACAGAACTGCTCTCCTGATACATACCAGTGTAGGTCTTTTCCCCTTTCCCCTGTTCATTTCTGACTTTACTTCTCCCTTGTTCACATACCGTCCTTTTCACATCCTGGAATACCTACCCCAGGGCCTTTGCTTTGGCTATTTCCTCTGCTAGAAAGCCATCTCCACATGGCTTTCTCCCTCACATCTTTAAAATATCTAGCTCAATGCCATTTGTTCATGTTAGCTTCCTTGGCCAGCTGGTTTAAAGTTGCAATCCCTACCTTCCTGACAAAACCAAGAACTCCCTGTTTTTGTTTTGCACTTTATTTTGTCATTAATTTTTTTCTCATTAATATACTATATATTTTACTTTGTCATTAATTATTATTCTCATTAGCATGCTATATATTTTGCTTTAAAATTATGGTTATTCATATGTCATTCTAATAAAAATAGGAGTTCCCGGAAGGAAATAATTTTTTTTCTGTTTTATATTTATACACTATTGAATCCTAAGTACCTAGAGTGATGCTTGGGTCATATATAGTAGGCACTCAAAAATATGTATTTAATGAGTGAATGAATGACAGTGATTAAATAATAAAAAAAGGATTGCAACAGAGTTTTTGAATACACAAAAAAAAGAAAGCAAACAGTGATGATTATAATTAATGCACATTAAAGGCTCACAGCTCTTAAGGAGCTTTGATTTTAGTGAGTTTGTATGCTGAAAGATATGAGATTGTTAACTCCCATTTAAAAAAAAAAACAAAACTGATCAAACCAGATACCATAAAACACAGTACCTGGCCTAGTTTTGTGGTGATTCTATCACATGATAGAGATAAGATCCCTGCAGATAAGCTATTAACTCTTTCCTTACTGGGGCATCCCATTTCTTTTTGAGATGATGCTTATTTTTTCTGAAAATATCTGAATTGAATTATAGCAATAAAAGTACATAAATATATATATATATATTTATGAAAATAAAGGTAAGGGCAAATAGTTATACAATATCTAGGCTTTGCTAGAAACTAGCTATCGTGTATTAAACATTAAATCATTAGATTTTGCTGTAACATTATATAATAGGATGTGGAGTCCATTGTAAGTCATATTTATCCTCTAAGTTTTAATGAAGAACTAATGATAGACATCAGGACAAGTCATAGATTTAGGTATCACCTAGCATGGGCTTTCCTGGTGCCTCTGTTGGTAAAGAATCTGCCTGCAATGCTTCAAAAGACGTGGGTTTGCTACTTGGGTTGGGAAGATCCCCTGGAAGAAGCATCCCACTCCAGTATTCTTGCTTGGAGAATCCCCATGGACAGAGGATCCTGGCAGGCTGTAGTCTGTGGGGTCACAAAGAGTCAGACACGACTGAACGACTAAGCACACAGTAGTATGGAGCCCAGGGATTAAAGTCTAGCAGGGCTCCAGTGTAATTGCCATTCGAAATATACTGGTGATAGTGTAAGTTTTTATATGCTGTTATTTCACCACACCTTATGGTTATACATCCAATAAATGCAACTAACTCTGACATGGTCCCGAGTACAGAAGTGAGAGAAGATGTATTCAGAGCTTTGAAAATGGCTGTCCCATTAAAACTTTTTGTCCTACAGCTGCCATCTGTAACAGATTTCTTGTATTCACTAAACTTATGTGTCAAACTGGACACAGGAACATGTCTGGCTTTTGCCTAGCTGAGTGGCTAGCACATAATAACCATTTGCCATTTGTTTATTAAATGAGTTAATAGTTTACTTACCTAGCTTGGTTTCACTCCTTCTAAATTTGATTGAATCCCAATTCTCCCTCCCTTTCTGATCTGGTCCACTGTTGACAAAATTCAAAAACAAATGTTTCAGCTGAAAAAGCAGAACATTGTATGTCCAGTTGTCACCAAATTCATAAGTAAATATGACTTTGAATCACCAAGAATAAGTATGCCAGGTAACTAAGCCGTCAGTTTTTACATTAGATTAATTTATTTCTCTTTCATGCATTCCCCATCTCTTTGTATCAGCAAGAATAAAATCTCTGATATAGGGCTCACCTTTGGACCATTTTTTCTGACATTGGACATGTCATTTTTCTCTTCCATTGTACAGGTTTTTCTCCTTTACATGAAGGGCCATCTACTGGAAATTGCTTCCATTTCAACGTTCCCTGTCCTCCTTGCTCTTTTTATTCTTCTCTAATTCAGAACTTCCATGATTCTTTCAGATTTTTTAAAACTCTGTGTGCTTGTGTGATAAGTTACTTCAGTCATATCCAGCTCTTTGCAATTGCATGGTCTGTAGCTGTAGCCCACCAGGCTCCTCTATTCATGGGATTTCCCAGACAAGATTACTGGAGTGGTTTGCCATGTCTTTCATTATTAGTATCTAATAACAATCTGAAATTACAAATCAACTTAAATCAACCAATTTGAAAACTAGTGATGTGCTAAGTCACTATAATTGTGTCCAACTCTTTGAAACCCTATGGACAGTAGCCCACCCGGCTCCTCTGTCCATGGGATTTTACAGCAAGAATACTGGAGTGGGTTACCATTTCCACCTCCAGAGTAACCACTTGACCCAGGGATCAAATCAGCATTTTTTATGTATCCTGCATTGGCAGGGAGGTTCTTTACTAATAGGACCACCTGGGAAGCTTAGTATGAAAACTAGTATGCACTGCACAGTTACTTTCACTGTTTTGATAACACAGGAAGGATTTGAAGTGACAGAAGTCAAACTTCTAAGATCTTCTTAGAAGTACTGAATAGAAGTCTGGGTATAGATGACAGACAACTGCAAAGAAGGAAAAGAAGCCATGCAATTCAAGTATTGAAAGTTACTAGACGTGTTAATGCTTACACCTGGAATGCTAACATATGTAGAACTTTAACAAGAAGTTTGCGATAGGGATACAACTTGGTAGTTATACTTCCAAAATTTTGTTACACTTCCAATAGAACAAAGATCACACAAACATAATTTGTTGAACTAACAGAAATTATGCAACCTTCCAGATTCTTACAGATGATGAAATATCATTAGACCCCTTTTTTAAAAATGTATTTTATTGTAGCATAGTTGATTTACAATGTTGCATTACCTTTCCCTATACAGCAAAGTGATTCAGTTATATATATATATATATATATATATATATTGTCTTTTTCAGATTCTTTTTCATTATGGTTTATCATAGGGTATTGAATATAGTTAGACCTCTTTTCAAAACAGGGTGAAATATGTTTCAAAAGTTCAAGTTTTTCTATACTTATGGAAGTGTGCATTTACATTTCATAGAATTCTCAAAAAAAAGTTCAACATATTTGTTTATATAAAATATTGAAAACAAGGCTATGACAAGAGTGGAATTATGATTAATACCATGAAAGCAATATAAAATAGAGGAATACATATCTTACTGAGGATTAAATTAAGTGAATTATTGGTTATACCAGGTCTAAGAAAGAGCTGTTTCATTGAAACCATGCAATAGTGGTTGATAGTAATAGATAACCTATTCCTCTACCACCAGAAGTCAAAATGAAAATTTAAAAATGTGTGTGAGAACTAGAGAGAGAGATGGCTTTTATAGCTCTAGGTCTAGTCCTTATAGCTCCACAGAAAAAGGCAGAGAAGAAGACAGCTCAAGATTCACAGTGAGTTTCATGGTCCCCAGGTCATCTCTGAGGATCTCACCACTTATGTCTTAAGGACTCTCAATTTAAAAGGTGACCTCTGGTGACAAGGGGCTTCCCTGGTGGCTCAGATGGTAAAAAAATCTGCCTGCAGTGTGGGAGAACTGGGTTTGATTCCTGAGTTGTGAAGGTCCCCTGGAGGAGGGCATGGCAACCTACTTCAGTATTCTTGCCTGGAAAATTCCAGTGGACAGAGGGGCCTGGTGGGCTGCAGTCCATGGGGTTGCAAAGAGTCAGACACGACTGAGCGACTAAGCACAGCACTGGTGAGTGAACTTGTCATTAAAATAGAAACCTGTTGTGGCAGCTTGGCCATGAAACTCTCTGACTCAGAATCAGAGAGAGACTCTGAGACCCAGAGGGAAGAGGCCCTGTCAAATATCCCAGGGACACATGGCAACACTCGGCACAGATTAAGGCACTATATACATGTCTGTTTTGTAGTTTTAAAATATAAATACCTCAGCTAAAAAGTCCTGCTCACTGAGGATAGGAATACCCTGTTAGTTTTAGTGGTGTCTGCCTCTGGTTCTCCCTTTGAAATAATATTAATCTAGGCATTTGTTTAATAATTTGTTGAAACTTGACATCGGTTAGCAATCATTTCTGCCAATGAAGCTTTTTTTTTTTGATCAACCAGTTTTTATTGTTTAGTTTTGGGGGAGAAATGGCTCCTTCTCAGTTTACTCTACACCATTATTAGAGGAGTAGAAGACGTTAGATTAAAAAGATCTAAATGTACAAACTCATGGAATTTGTACCTCAGGGTTACCTAAAAACAAAATCAAATTTGTACTTTGAAACTCACAACACTGTTGCTACTGCTTCTAAATGAGCAAAGTGATATTACCTCAATCAAAAGTGATTACTGAAAATATTTTAGTTGGCTTTACTACTATTTTGACACTTACAGGTAAAAGATTATTGAAATTAAGGAATTAAATAATCTATAAACTATTAATATGAGACAAAAATGACTAAAGCCTGTATCCAAGACTTCAGAAATATATCTTTGATATAATTTGATTTCATATAATGTACATAATATGAAATATTGGATAGAAATATTAATAATCTTTCCCTCTTTGACCCTTCACAAATAAGACATGTATATATTATCAGAAGTATTCAACTAGGTGCTTTGAAATTTTGTTATATTCTTTCCTAAGGTGGGTTCAGGCTAGTTAATTCCAGGGTCTAGGGCTATAGCCATGCTGATTTGTATGGCTTACTTAACGTATGGTACACATTAAAAGTAAACTTTATATAGGAAGTGAATATATATATATATATATATATATATATAAAATCATACTTTTTTTCTGGTGCCAAATGAATACCATAGTCCAGATATTTTGAGATTGTTTTTATTTCATCCTTCTGACCTGGTAAATATCAAAATTACATGTTTTGCTTCAGTTAATGAGCCCTTTCTGTTCCCATTTCTTTACCACTCAATCTTGAGTTCAGGAGAAACCTGTGTCTAATTTAGTTATAAATTAATGTAAAAGTTACTACAGTTCACCAAACCTTGTGGATACACAGGCAACAGGAGAGGAGGCAGGAAGCACTGTGTTCTGCTTTGCCTGCTGTAGCCCCAGGTCTGAGCCAGGAACAGAGTGAGACTTTAACCAGTGAGGTCACAGCCAAGGTGAAGGCTGTACTGTACAAACTGCTCACAGTTGTAATGAATTAACTATAAATTTGGGGCACAGCACGTGTTCGCTCCACCCTGGGTCAAAGTCTAGGAGGGATTTGGGATTGCGTTGCACCACAGACAAAGAATGAGTTCAGGAAGAAAATAGTTGGAGTTGTTTAAAAGGGAAGGAAGAAATAAGGTTAATGGGAGCCTGTGCATGTACTAGGCCATGGGTACTATGGACCTGTCTTTTCTCTCATGGATTTTGGCTAAAGTCATTAAGGACATTATTTCATGTATTTTCATACCGTGTTTTATGTTTTCAAAATATCAGCTTTACTGCTCAACCGTGTTAGATCCTGCAAAGTGGCAGAAGCTCAGGAGCCTGGGGGCCTGTGTACACTGGGATCAGAACAGCAGCAGCAGCCCCCTCCGATTCTCTCTCTCCCTTTGTCTCTCCCCGTCTCTCAAGAGGGCTCACAGCAACATGTGTCCCTCCAACTAAATCTACCCTCTCTTATCCCTTCCCAGAGTTCTCCTTTCTCTCTGACCTGCTGTTTTCTTTCTTCCACCCCCCAAATTAAGTCATTCTCCTATGGTCTTATTTCACTGTCTTCTCCTTTATCCCTTTTGATCATCTGAAACAATGATGATTAAAGACTGAGTTAATACCTGTGATTCTTATCATGTAATAGAACTCAAGTTCAAGGGGACAAACCCACTCGGATGTACTCTCTTACTCCATGTTAAATATGTCCAAGGTAGAGGTCATCTTTATCTTTCCCAAATGTGTAGATTTCCCCTGTTCATTTTAGAGAATCTTACTACCATCCTCTATGTGACCTTGAGTTTCAAGAGCAGTCATCTTTGACTTTCACCTTCCTTTGCCCACTATGTCCAGTTGCTTTCCATATTATTTTGATTTGCCCTTCAAATTGCTTCTCTTCCTTGGCTCAGCATTCATTTTGTGATGATTTTACTCACAAACATCATGAAATAATTATCACAATAAGTTTAGTGAACATCTGTCATCTCATGGAGATACATTAAAGAATTAGAAAAAACATTTTCTTGTGATAAGAACTCTTAGGATTTATTCTTTTAACAGCTTTCATATATATGATGTACAGCAGCAGTAAGCATATTTATCATGTTGTACTTTATATCCTTAGTACTCATTTATGACTGGAAGTTTATAACTTCTGGCTACCTTCATCCAATTTTACCTCCCCACTCCCATTTATGGTAGCTACAAATCTGACCTCTTTTTCTATGAATTCTGTTTGTTTCTTTGATTTTGAAGTATAACTGACCTGCAATACCCTGTTAGGTCCTGGTATACAAAGTAGGGATTTGCTATTTCTATATATTTCAAAATTATCACCATGATAAATCTAGTTGCTGTCTGTCACTATACAAAGATATTAAAGTTACATAATTATTGACTATATTCCTTACACTGTACATTTCTTACCTTTGATTCATTTATTTTGTAATTGAAAGTTTGTACCTCAATATCCCTCACCTATTTATTTTCATATACACTCAAGTACAGTGCATTAAAAAATAGATAAATGTTGAACTTTTAAAGTTAAATGCCCAATTAAATAATTTTCATCAAACCAAGTGAGTAAAAATTGACATAACAATCTGGCTTTAACTATTTTTAATTTAAAAAATTTTTAGAAGTTGCAATTTATTTCTTCACATATTTAATGTTTCTGAAGAAAATGGCTCAGAATGCCCCTGATGCAAATTAAGTCAATTGTATATTCTATTCATATTCTGATTTCTTCAGGTTATTACCTGATCCTACTTAATAAGGCATGCTGATTGCACATTGCATAAATAAACTACCTCCCACTATGAATCAAATCATGTCTTTACCTTGAACAGCATGCTCAAAGAAAATATATGCAAAATTCCAGACCCACACGTTATTGAACTTTTAACATCCTTACAGTGGAAGTAATCTAATTAAAACATATATAGGAGTATGTATGTGCTTGTGTGTAAATAAAATACTGCTTCTTTTTCAAACTTTTTGTCTTATAAGTCTCAATGATTTTGCATCAGCTAAAGTTTTCTTTGGTTTTCAACTCATGTATTAATATATGTTTCATTATAGTAAATAATCTTGTTAAGTGACCTAAGAATTTTTTAATCATTTTGTCATCTTTGCTAGGTAGGTGATTAACAAGTGCTTCTAAGTTTTAAAAAGTTGTTTTATTGGTATTTTATTAATAACCAAATTATCAAATATATATTAATGCAAGTATGAACTAATTATATTATATATAAGGACAGTTTAGACTTTTCCCCCAGCTTCAAATTATACAAGGTTTAATTTGCCAGGAACAGTATACATAAAAGACAAAATATGTAGACAAACTATATTTTGTTGCATATGACTTAGCAGTCAAATATATCACAGAATCAAGATTTAACTATGTATTATGATTCTAATAACAGATAATATTGGTATCACAAAGTGATGTTTAGATTTTCCTAAATTTGCCTTTTAAAATCCTCAGGATTTTCTTTTTATTTCTGTTTAAAAAACAGGTTTATTGATATAAATTTGACATACAATAAATTGCATTGTATTTGACATATTTAAAGAATGCATTCTGCTAAATGTGGACATACATCCACACATATGAGCATCAACACAATCAAGATAATGAACAGATCTATGATTTGAAAAGCTTTCCTTGATCTCTTGGTGATTCCTTCTTTCTGTCCTTCCCTATCATCAGTCTCCAGGCAATCACTGTCCTATTTTCTGTCAGTGTCAATTAGTTTGCATTTTCTGGAGTTTTATATAAATGGAATTATAAAGCTCCTTTTGTGTGGCTTATGTATGGCTTCTTTCATTCATCATAATTATTCTGATATTCATTCATGTTATTGCCAACAATTAGTGCAGAATTAATATTATTTCTTTCTTAAATACTTCATAGACTTCACCAGTGAAGCCATTTGGGTTTGGAATTTTCTTTGTGAGAATATGTTTAATGCTAAATTCACTTTGTTAATAAATATATGCAGGGATATTCAACATCTCCAATCCAATCTATCTCTATTTACAGAGTTTTCTTAGTTTGTATTCTTCAGGAAACTGATCCATTTCACCTAAGTTATCAAGTATATGGAAATAATGTTGCTTGTAATATTTCCTTATTATCTTTTAAATGTCTGTGTGGTTGGTAGTAATATCCCTTTTTCCATTTCTGATTGGTAGTTTGTATCTTCTCTCTTGTATTCCTGATCAATCTGACTAGAGTTTAATCAATCAAAGAACTTTTTGATTTGCTGCTTTTTCTTGATCATTTTGTTGTTTTCTAACTCTATTAACCTGCTCTCATGATTTTTTGTTAATTTATTTTAGATTTAACTTGCCTCCTTCTTCCCCATTTCTTAAGGTGGAAACAGCACATTGTTCCAAGATTTGATTCTTCTCTAACATTGATATTTTGTACTATAAATTTCCCCTATTGCTTTAGTGGCGTCCTGTACATTTTAAGGTGTTATATTTTCATTTTTATTCAGTCCAGATATTTCATAACTACCTTTTTGACTTCTTCTCTAACACATTGTTTAATCACAAACATTTTATCTACATTCCAAATATCTTCAAAATTTCCAGGTTTTTTGGTTAGAGATTTCTAATGTAATTTCCATTGGCCAGAGAATATACTTTGTATGGCTTGAATTCTTTTAAATTTATTGATACTTGTTTGATGTCTCAGATGATCATATGATTTGACAAATGATATTTTCTTGAAAAGAATATATGTCTGTTGTGATGAAGTATTCTATAAATGTCAGTTAAGCCAATTTCGATGGATAGTATCTATACATCTTCTGCAGTCCTATTGATTTTTGATCAGCTTGCTCTATCATATATTTTGAATGATAGTTCTAATTTCCACTATATTTATGAATTTATCTTTTGATTCTTATAGGTCTATCTGATTTTGATTCATGTATTTAAAAAAGTTTAGATTTATTATATCATCTCAATGAATTTTCTTTTTCTATCATTATGAAATTAAAATTTTCAATCCCTGATAATATTCTTGGTTCTGAAATATTTTTAAGGCATTTGTTTTTATTAATGTGAACATGATATATGTTCTTCCATACTTTTATTATTGTTTATATGTATACAAAGTAATTCTTACAGATATAGTTAAATCTTGATTTTTGCCTAATCTTATAATCTGTCCCCTTTAATTTTGGTATCTAGACTACTTATATTTAATGCAATTACTAATATTGCTAAGTTGAAATCTGTTACTCCAACTGAAGTGGACATATATCCCAGGTTTATTACTTAAATTCTACATTTTATTTTTGACTATTAAGATGAGAAGTTTTAAAACAGTATTTATAGAGATGCAAAGAAACAGAGGAAAGCAATAGAATGGGAAAGACTAGATATTTCTTCAATAAAACTAGAGATACTGAGGGAACATCTCATGCAAAGATGGGGTCAATAAAGGACAGAAGTAGTATGGACTTAACAGAAGCAGAAGACATTAAGAAGAGGCGGGAAGAATACGTAGAAGAACTGTACAAAAAAGATCTTTATGACCCAGATAATCACAATGGTGTGATCACTCACCTAGAGCCAGTCATCCTGGAATGTGAAGTCAAGTGGGCCTTAGGAAGCATCAATATGACCAAAGCTAGGGGAGGTGATAGAATTCCAGTTGAGCTATTTCAAATCCTAAAAGATGAAGCTATGGAAGTGCTGTACTCAATATTCCAGCCAATCTGGAAAACTCAGCAGTGGCCATGGGACTGGAAAATGTCAATTTTCATTCTAATCCCAAAGAAAGGCAATGTCAAAGAATGCTCAAACTACCGCACAATTGCACTCATCTCACACGCTAGTAAAGTAATGCCCAAAATTCTCCAAGCCAGGCTTCAGCAATACATGAACCATGAAATCCAGTTGTTCAAGCTGGATTTAGAAAAGACAGAGGAACCAGAGATCAAATTGCCAACATCCACTGGATCATCGAAAAAGCAAGAGATTTCCAGAAAAACATCTATTTCTGCTTTCTTGACTATGCCAGAGCCTTTGACTGCATGGATCACAATAAACTGTGGAAAATTCTTCAAGAGATGGGAATACCAGACCACCTAACCTGCCTCTTGAGAAACCTGTATGCAAGTCAGGAAGCAACAGTTAGAACTGGACATGGAATAACAGACTGTTTCCAAGTAGGAAAAGGAGTACATCAAGGCTGTATATTGTCACCCTGCTTGTTTAACTTACATGCAGAGTTCATCATGAGAAACGCTGGGCTGGATGAAGCACAAGCTGGAATCAAGATTGCTGGGAGAAATATTAGTCACCTCAGACATGCAAATGACACCACCCTTATGGCAGAAAGTGAAGAAGAGCTAAACAGTGTCTTGACGAAAGTGAAAGAGGAGAGTGAAAAAGTTGGCTTAAAGCTCAACATGATCAGAAAACTAAGATCATGGCATGTGGTCCCATCACTTCATGGCAAATAGATGTGGAAACAGTGGAAACAAAGGCTGACTTTATTGTTTTGGGCTCCAAAATCACTGCAGATGGTGATTGCAACCATGATATTAAAAGATGCTTACTCCTTGGAAGGAAAGTTATGACCAACCTAGACAGCATATTAAAAAGCAGAGACATTTCTTTTTCAACAAAGGTCCATGTAGTCTAAGGCTAATGGTTTTTCCAGTAGCCGTGTATGGATGTGAGAGTTGGACTGTAAAGAAAGCTGAGCCCTGAAGAATTGATGCTTTTGAACTGTGGTGCTGGAAAAGTCTCTTAAGAGTTCCTTGGACTGCAAGGAGATCCAACAAGTCCATCCTAACAGTGATCAGTCCTGAGTGTTCATTGGAAGGACTCATGTTGAAGCTGAAATTCCAATACTTTGGCCACCTGATGTGAAGAGCTGACTCATTTCAAAAGACCCTGATGCTGGGAAGATCGAGAACAGGTGGAGCACAGGATGACAGAGGATGAGATGGTTGGATGGCATACTGACTTAATGGCCCTGGGTTTGGGTGGACTCCGGGAGTTGGTGATGGACAGGGAGGCCTGACGTGCTGCGGTTCATGGGGTCGCAAAGAGTCAGACACGACTGAGTGACTGAACTGAACTGATAGAGATGTATCTACAAATAATATATTGTAAATGTGAATAGAATTCTTTACTTTAAAAGAAACTTCCAAATTGACTATAATTGCCAGCGTATATTGCTTCCTAGGGGCACACTGGTAAAGAATCTGCCTGCAAATTCAGGCGATGCAAGAGATGCAAGTTGGATCCCTGCGTCAGGAAGATCCCTGGAGGAGGAAATGGCAACCCACTCCAGTATTCTTGCCTGGAAAACTCCATGGACAGAGGAGCCTGGTGCACTGCAGTCCATTGGCCCACAAAAATATTATATTTTTTAAAATTGATTTCTGATGTAATGGAGACATCATGATACAGAAGTTTTAATTAAAAGAATGCAACTTCCAGATCTTACACAGATTATCTCAAAAAAAGACATTCATAATTATTATACTGTGTTCACTTTTGAGTTGTATTGCAACTTCAGTCTTCCTTAAACTTCCTGTCTTAAACAGTGGTCTGTTTGAGTAAATGCTAAGTAATATGTCTTAAAAATAAAGCATTTTCTTGATATAGTGGACCAAGTCACCAATAACTACAAAATAAGATTCAAGTGCCTCAATAAAATCCTTAATGGAGGCAGCCTGCTTACCTTGTGGTTCTCTCCCACCTGATTTTCCCTCGCCTTGTGCTACATGCTCATGCAGATCCTCAAGAGTTCGTAATTCTCTAAACCCACACTGCTATTTCTTGCCTCTGTCTTGTATGCTGTTTTCCTTTCACAGTGATGTCCTTTCTGCTTTTTCAATCTGAAAAATTTGTAGTTATCTTTTAAGACAGTTTAGATGCTATTTATTGCAGGAAGTTTCTCCTAAATGCCTCACAGTGGGCACAATACCCCTTCTTTACCACCTGTGAATACTTCCATCTCTGCACATACCACATTATTCTGAAATTTTCTGTTTACCTACTTGCCTTACAAAATAAACTCAAAAACATAGATATATATTGACATGTCTGTAACCCCATCATCTTGTGCTTGTCATACAGCAGGTGTTCAATAAATGTGAGTTAAAAATAAGCTAATTGTTGGTTGAGATTCCTTTCTCGTTCTGAAATAGTGGTTTTTCTAAAATGTTTTAGTCTCCTGTCATATCTGTTCATTTGACCTTAGTTTTTAAAATTCTGTATCCCCTATTTCCCTTCTGCCCAAAGCGTAGTGAGGTGTTCCCTAATGTCAGATCTACTCCTTCTGTTCTCTTCTTAGTCTGGAAGTTTTATATTTTATTTCTTGAAATATCCCTTGCAATAGGCTGAATGTCTGTGTACCCCAAAATTCATCTGTTGAAACCCTTATCCCAGTGTGATGGTATTTTGAGGTGAGGCTTTGGGAAGTAATAAGGTCATAAGTGTGAAGCCCTCATGCTTGGGATTAGTGGCCTTATATGAAGAGGCCAGGGAGTTATCTACCTCTTTGCTCCATATGAGGACACAATGAAAAGTCAGTCATCTGTAAAATACAAGGCTCTCATCAAAACCTGACCATGCTGGCACCGTGATGTCAGACTTCTAGACTCCAGAACTGTGAAAAATATATTTCTATTGTTTATAAACCACTGATTCTATGATATGATGTTATAGCAGCCCAGATTGACTAAGACATTCCTCAGTTTTTTTTTTTTCCCACACTGCATGGCATGTAGGATCTTAATTCCCCTACCAGGGGAAGGCAGAGTCCTAACCACTGGACCTCTGGGGAAATCTCGACAATCCTTGATCTTTTAAAATACACTCATTTTTAAGTATTTTTCCTACAAAGTCCACAGTTAGTATTATTCCTAAAGAAAATTCAGGCACACTGGTATCTGTCAGAATTCCCTCCTTTTCTCATATCTTTTATTTTGGATACTTTCAAAAGCATGAATTCATTATTATCATTATTTGTTTACATGAAATAACTTTTTAGAATTTTACCAAAATGTTACAGTGATTCATTTATTTACCATTGCAAACTTGTATTCCACACTTTAATTCTAGATTCATGTCTATTTTCCTGAAGATAAATCCTTCATTACTTTTCTTTTTTGGGGGAGGGTAAGAATCTGTTATGGTAAATTCACATTTTAAAAATGTTTTTATCTAATTTAAAATAAATGTTTCTATCTTAATTCCAAGGTTGACAGTTATTTTACCTCAGCTTAGAAAACATCACTTCACTGCTTTTATTGTCTACTATTTGCTGTCAATCTGATTGTACTTTATTTTTAGGTAACTGCTTAATTCTTCAGATTTTCATTTTTGGCATTGGCATATAATTTCAAGCTGATAAACCTAGATTCAGAATTCTATCTCCTGACCTCTCACTTGTGCTTTGTTATTGGTTGATGTACTTTTTCCAATGTGAAGACATGTCTTTCTCAATTCTGAACATTTTTCAGCAGTAATATCATAAAATATTTCTCTTAAATACCCTCCCCCATTCCCCACCATTTTAACCATTTCGTCCTTCTGAGAATGATCTATCTACTTGTCATTTCACATTTTCTCTTTATCTATCTATGCAAGAACTTGATTTTTTTAAAATTTTACCTTCTAAGTCATAAGTCCGCTTCAGCCTTATTTAATCTACTCTTTCAATATCTGAAGTTTTCATTACTAACTTTTCCAATGCCTATTTTTTATATTGGTCTTATCTTTTGTTTGCTTGTTTAGTATCTTCTTGTTCTCATTGTAAAGCAGAAACATTTCTTCCTTTATCTCTTTGGTAATTCTAAATATATTCATTTTAAATATTTTTTAAATCTGCTATAGTATTTATCTTTCCTTGAGTGTGATTTCCTGACTGTCCTTTGACCTTTAAGTTTCCTTCTTTCTTTTTTTTTTGCTCTGTATTGTTCATATTTTGTAGATATTTTAAGCTCATGCATGATATTTTCTGCCATTAGGTTTGGATGGTTTTTAGGATGAGTCTCTTCCTACCCATTCTGACATTCTGCAGGGATGCTCTAGTGAAAAGGACAGGATAGTTGCTACATTATTAAACTATTTTCCATCAATTGGCAAGTAACTGCTTTTCTGAACTCCCTGAAGAATATTTCTCTTTTCTGATCAGTGGGAGCATTTTCACAACACCCTTGCTTCCAGTCAAGTCTTACCATGGGGAGACTTTTCTCCCATGCATGAAGTGCTGTTCCTAGTACCCCATCCATAGAAGTAGAGAGCCACTCCATCCCCATTTTTTTCCCCTTTGGCCAGCCTATTTCCTTATGGAATCACAGGAAATTGATGTATTGTCTCTTACACTATAAACTGTAGGGGAGTTATTCCAGACTTAGTTCGAAGCTAGGAGCTCATGAATACTCTAGCCACTTGTGCCTGCATGCTCAGTTGCTTAGTCATGTCCGATTCTTTGTAACCCTATGGGCTGTCACCCACCAGGCTCCTCTGTCCATGGGATTCTCCAGGCAAGGATATTGGAGTGGGTTGTCATTTCCTCCTCCCAGGGATCTTCCTGACCCAGGGCTTGAACCCATGTCTTCTGCATTGGAAGATATATTCTTTACCATTGAGCCACCAGGGAAGCCCACTCTACCCACTTGCTCATTCAAGAAGCCTATTTCTGGTCTCCTGACATTTGCAGGGTGAATTCAGCTTTTTTGCCAAAATAAACTTCTAAGCTTACTCATTCCAGTTCCCAGTACTTGCTTGTGGATTACACTACTCCAGCCCCAAACCACCACTAGAAGTTCTTTCTGTAATTAGTCCATTAACTTTTTAAAAAAATTGAGATATGACTGATATATAATATTATATTAGTTTCACCTAAGAACATTATGACTTGATATTTGTATACATTGTGAATGATCACCACAATAAGTCTAACTAACATGTCACATTACATAGTTGCACATATTTTTCCCTGTGATGTGAATTTTTAAGATCTACTTTGTTAGTAACTTTCAAAGCTACAGCAGTGTATTATTAACTACAGTCACTATGTTAATCATTACATTGTCGTGACATTTACTTTTTATAGAAAGTTTGCACATTTTGATCATTTACATCAATTTTGCCCATACCTCACGCTCTGCCTCTGGCAACCAGCCACATACATTTTTAATAACTTTCAATCATGATCAATTCATTTTAGCAGTGAAATATATAATTATTTTAACACCTTTGTACGTGTTGCCACTTTATATATCATTTTCATGTCAGATGTCTGACTTGGCCCTCTGTTGTAAATTTGCTTCTTCTGTGTTTGCTCTTTTTCCCCAGGAGAACCTTTACATTTTGTATTTCTGCTCTGGAAACCAGTCCCTTGCCTGGCTTTCTAGAATTTTCTTCCCTCTAAACATTGGTTTCCTTTGAAATATCATTTGGCATTTGGGGTCCCAAAGAGTCATACACGACTGAGTATCTGAGCATATTTTATATTATAAACAATCCTTGTAGACTTACCTTGCTTACCTTCAAAATCTTTTATACAACTTGTAATTCTAATGAATTAAATTATTTACTAGTATTGAGTGTATTGGTATATGAATAGAGTAACTCTGCAT
Organism: Antilocapra americana; assembly: GCA_007570785.1. NCBI lineage: Eukaryota > Metazoa > Chordata > Mammalia > Artiodactyla > Antilocapridae > Antilocapra > Antilocapra americana. Next base: position 2,836,729 of record ML660777.1, on the reverse strand, counting down.
ATACCCCTGTTTTTTTCAGAGGCAGGTTTGATTTCTTTGCATGTTTCAATTTTTTTGAATTTATTCCCCAAAAGTACCAGTTCCTAAATCTTCAGAAGTCCTGGGTTACTTTCGTGTTTAAGGATTATCTTATTCTCAGAAATGATGAAATCAGGAATAATGGGCTTTGAATATTTTAAAGGATCCCCACTATGCTAGAACATTAGGTACATTCTGGCAATGAAATTCAAAGGCACACTGTGCTGAGTTTCCAAAGCAACAATTGTATGCAATCATTCGAAGTCTATGGTATATTTGACTTTGGGCTGTATTTGACCACTGCTTGTATTGTGTGTTTAGCACCTAGGGGAGCTACTGAGCTGGTATAAAATATCTCTAATGAGATTCTTTCTAAGTGATCTTTAATATAGACGGAAATAAATTTGACATGTTACAAGGAAAGTAGGCCAATTAGTGATAAGGCTTAACAGCTTAAGGGAGGGAGCCAGTATATATTTACATACACTTGAAAGAATGAAGAGGAAAGCAAAACATAGTCTCAATATAACTCTTATTTTTTTTTTTTAGTTAAATCTTCCTTTTACAAAATGAGTTTTTAGGGTTTTTGAACTTCTGAAATGAGGTAATTTTACCATGGTTTTAATGGATAAAAAATTGCTAATTTCTTTTTATCTGTAAGGTTGTACCAACATTGAGTAAAACAGAGGTACTATAATACACTAATTTATACCTTGATTTTTTAAAATTCTTATTGTCAAAAATTGCCCCTTTTCCCTGATAACTATTGTAGTCATCCTTTTCATATTTTCTCATGTGCTACATAGAACCATCCCTTTACAATTGATGTATTATCAGACTTTCTTTTTCAGCAAAATGGTGGATTCCAATTTGTAAAAGTAACAACATTTAGAAACACATACATAAAGAAACAAAAAGGTTCAGGATCCAGAAATAACAAGGGAACTGAAAGTCAGAATGATGGCTGGTTTGCCAGGGAAGGAGTATCAGTTTATGAAAGTGGAACCATTTGTTTAAAATGATATAACGTAAGATCTTGATCCCCAGAGGAAAGGAAACACTCTTACCTTAGATAAAGGCATGGCTGTCCAGTTTAATTCTCTGTAAAAAGGTGAGTGAGAAAATCTACCCAAGCACAGAGAGACTGATACAGAGAACTAGTGGTGATACTAACTCTGACTAACATAAAGAGTGGGTTCATGGGCATCATCCCAAATTACAGATGAAGACTGCAGCCATGACATTAAAAGACGCTTGCTTCTTGGAAGAAAAGCTATGGCAAAACTAGGTAGTTTGTTAAAAAGCAGCGACATCACTTTGCTGACAAAGGTCTGTCTAGTCAAAACTATGGCTTTTCCAGTAGTCATGTACAGATGTGAGAGTTGGACCATAAAGAAGGCTGAATGCCAAGGAATTGATGCTTTCAAACTGCTGTACTGGAGAAGACTCTTGAGAGTCCCTTGGACTGCAAGAAGATCAAACCAGTCCATCCTAAAGGAAATCAGTCCTGAATACTCATTGGAAGGACTGATGCCGAAGCTATAGCTCCAGTACTCTGGCCACCTTATGTGAAGAGCCGACTCACTGGAAAAAACCCTGATGCTGGGAAAGATTGAGGGCAAGATGAGAAGTGGGCAACAGAGTATGAGATGGTTGGACGGCATCATCAGCTCAATGGCCATGAGGCAGAGAAAACTCCAGGAGACAGTGAGGACAGGGAAGCCTGGTGATATGCCTCAGCCACTGAGCAGCAACCACACCCACTGACTGCTTTTCTCAGTTTTCTGGTTTTTTCTTCTCTTTGTACATGGAGTACTAGGGCAGGTCTACAGCTGCAGTAATTGATAGAACATTGGAATGTTTTTGTATTGATTGGTGAGTAGCTCTAACAATGACCTCATCCATAGCCCTGATCCCCAGACTTCTGATTCTTGCCCTGGGTCCCTGTCCCACCTGTCAGCTTTTTGTCTTCCACTCTGTCAGAGCTGCTGGCTTTGAAGACCCTGGTCCAGCATTGTAGAGATCATCTGTTTAGATCAGTTAATGTGCATTTCCTTCCCAATTGTTAGGCATTTTGAATAGCATCCCTGAGAGTGCCTCTTCTTTGTGTGTGATTTGGTAATTTCACCAAGTTTGAAAATGGCAGATATCATTGAAATGCTAATGATTCTCAAATTTTCACTTTTACTCTCTTTTCCCCAAACTTCAGAATGCTATATCTACCTACCTACTCGGCGTCTCCATGGATGTATGATAAACATCTACAATGCAACTCATTCAAAAGTGAAATATTGCTTTATTTCCAACCCAGTTTTGTCCCATCCCATAGTCTTTCATCTTTCAGGAAATATCAATTGAGTCAGCTTGCTCTACCTTTTAAATACACACTAGGGACTATTTCTTGCCTCCTCTACAGTTACCAACCTGGTCCAAACCACTACCTGCTCTTACCCATTAACAATGCCTTCCAAGTTGTCTCTTTCGTCTCTTTTTTAGTCTTTTCTGAACATAGCTACAAGAGTGACTGGAAAATTTCAGTTATGTCATGTCATACCCCTGTTCAAAACCCTCCCTTGGTTTCCTGCCTCACTCAGACTAAAAACCCATGCACTTCCCTTTGTTTGGAGCCCCTTTATCATCTTTGCCCCGCCTGTTACCTCTCAAAACCCTTCTCTTTCTAAATCCCTCTTCATCACACTGATCTCATTATTCTTCAAATGAACTGCGATGCTCTTTGCTCTGGAATACTCTTCCTTGTTTGTGGAACATTCTTCCCATAGGTATCCACATAGCTTGATCCTTTATTTTCTTTCACTATTTACTTAAACATTATAATATAGACACTTTACATAACCACCATATTAAAAATTGGGCAAGTTAACTCTTCAGGTCCCCTTTCCTATTTTATAATTCTTTTTAGTGTTTTTCACTTTATACTAATAGTACTTATTTTACTCAATTTACACTGTTTATTATGTGTCTCCACTGCTAGAGTCTGAACTCAGTAAGGGTAGAGACTTAAGTCTGGTTTGTTCACTGCTTACCTCAGGGTCCAGAGCAGGATTCCAGCCTCACAAGTAGCTAAAACTCAAACAGTCAAAGAGATGCCTTTTTTAGACTTTATAATTCATTAAAATGTAGGAAAAGCAAAACCAGAAGTTTAGAGATAGGAAAACTCTAATATACTAATGGTGAGAAAGTCCAACTTTCCTGTAGAGAATTAGTCAAAATATATACCACATATTTTAAACATGCAAGTATTTTGATGCAGTAAGGTTCCTTATTAAAATTTGTCCTGAGGAAATGATAATGTATGCAAAGATTTGGCAAAAGGGCAGCCATCACAGTCCTGCTTATAACTGGGAATAATTTAAAAATTAAAAGCCTCAAATTTCCAAATATAGTAAGTTAGTTAAATGAAAGATAATATATCATACAATGGGATATTATGCAATCATTTATTTAGTATTTAGATATGTAAACACTTATTTGCATGAAAACTATCAACAATATACTGGTAAGTGGAACAAAGCAATCTATAAAAGAGAACATTATGAATAATGTCATTTTTAAAGAGAGATGTATATCCTTGTACACTAATCTGAGGGGATGAATAATTTTTAATGATGTGGTTTCTAGAATGATGTGAGTATGCCTTTCTTAAATCTGATGTGCATTTCTAAATTTTTTTTTTAAATGATGACCACAGTGGACTTTTTATATTGGGAAAAATCCAAATTATAGTTGCACTATTCTTCAGAAAGCTTTTGCTATAGCTAATGTATTACTCTTATAGAAGTAAAGGGGTTTTGGGGGTATTAATTATATATAAAAATTCCCCTTGATAGGCTTCCCTGGTGGCTCAGTCAATAAAGAATCTGCCTGCCAATGCAGGAGACCGGGGTTCAATCCCTGGGTTGGGAAGCTTACCTGGAGAAGAAAGTGGCAACCCACTCCAAAATTCTTACCTGGGAAACCCCATGGACAGAGGAGCCTGGTGGGCTATAGCCCATGGGGTTGCAAGAGTCAGACATGACTTAGCAACTAAACCACTACCATTCTCCTTCATTGTTATTCCCCTTCTATGTTGATGATGAATGTCCTGCCTCAGAAAGTAAGGACTTGTTGTTCAGTTGCCAAGTCGTATCTGACTCTGCAACCCCATGGACTGCAGCACACCAGGCTCCCCTGGCCTTCTCTATCTCCTACAGTTTGCTCAAATTCATGTCCTGAGTCAGTGATGCTATATAGGAGCTAATGCTCAAAATTTGCTTACAAAATAATCTCTTTGTGGTATTTCAGTCTTTAAAACCTTAACATGTGGAAGTTGTCTTTCTACAGGTATGACTGTATTGAAAAATATTTTTAACATGTTTGCTAATAAGATCATTAAATTTATTTCATGAAATTATATAGTATTTTACCTCAGAGATTTGAATTCAAACCACCTTCCCTCTCTGCCTCTAGTCAGTACCCTTTTGGCAGTAATGTACAACCGTCTGAACAGAAGAAGGGGAAATTTCCAATCTGGCCAGAATGGAGCGAAGCAGACATAAATGCTGAGAAGTGGGATGCAGGCAAAGGTGTGAAAGAAAAGGACAAAATGGGGAAGAGCCCTGTACTTGTAAGTGGATTTGAATGTGGCTAGACTTCAGTTTGGGTTTTGATTGTAAATGGAGTAGGATTTGTTAACATGTGCACTTGCTCACTCTTCTCCACAATCTCCATTAAAAAGAGAAATTTTTTCTTTATCCACCTTGACTTCCCTCATCCTACCTTGTCTCTCCAGGTCTTTAGTCCTGAGCTTTGGTGAACTGCATTTAAGTAAGTGGGAGGAGAAAAATGATCAAAAATTCATAAGAATGAAAGGGATAGAATAAGCTAGCTAATAGATTTCAAGAGAATTGGGAACCAGATATTTAGAGATGTTGGTTTAAGAAATGAGAAGCCCCACGAAATTGTGAGCTGTTATTTAGAGATTATAGGAAAGATAAATTTTTAAGAGATGTTATGTGGTAAGAATTGAATCCTTCTTATATCTGTACCCCTAGATATTTCGGTAAAAATCTCTGACACTCTTCATTTACCTGTGACTTTTTTTTAAAAGATTTTTTTTAATGTGGATCATTTTTAAAGTCTTTATTGATTTTGTTTCAGTATTGCTTCTGTTTTATTTTTTGCTTTTTTTGGTTTTTTGGCCACAAGACGTGAGATCTTAGCTACTCATCCAGGGATTGAACTTGTACCCCATGCATTAGAAGGCAGTGTCTTAACCCCTGATCACCAGTAAAGTTCCTACCTGTGGCTTTTAAACATGGTGCGTCCCTGAGATTGGAGCTGAGAACTGAGTTCCTAAAGTTTCCAGTTAAATTGTTTCAGTTCAGTTCAGTCGCTCAGTCATGCCCACCTCTTTGTGACCCCATGAATCACAGGACGCCAAGCCTCCCTATCCATCATGAACTGCCGGAGTCTACCCAAACTCGTGTCCATTGAGTCAGTATGCCATCCAACCATTTCATCCTCTGTCATCCCCTTCTCCTCCTGCCTACAATCTTTCCCAACATCAGGGTCTTTTCCAATGAGTCAACACTTCTCATGAGGTGGCCAAAGTATTGGAGTTTCAGCTTCAACATGAGTCCTTCCAATGAACACCCAGGAATGATCTCCTTTAGGATGGACTGGTTGGATCTTCTTGCAGTCCAAGGGACTCTTAAGAGTATTTTCCTACACCACAGTTCAAAAGCATCAATTCTTTGGCACTCAGCTTTCTTTATAGTCCAACTCTCACATCCATACACAACTACTAGAAAAACCGTAGCCTTGACTAGATGGACCTTTGTTGGCAAAGTAATGTTTCTGCTTTTAAATATACTATCTAGGTTGGTCATAACTTTCCTTCCAAGGAGCAAGCGTCTTTTAATTTCATGGCTGCAATCACCATCTGCAGTGATTTTGGAGCCCCCAAAAATAAAGTCTGACACTGTTTCCACTGTTTCCCCATCTATTTGCCTTGAAGTGATGGGACCAGATGCCATGATATTAGTTTTCTGAATGTTAAGCTTTCAGCCAACTTTTTTACTCTCCTCTTTCACTTTCATCAAGAGGCGTTTTAGTTTTTCTTCACTTTCTGCCATAAGGGTGGTGTTGTCTGCATATCTGAGGTTACTGATATTTCTCCTGGCAATATTGATTCAAGCTTGTGCTTCTTCCAGCCCATAGACAGAGTGCCTGACGAACTATGGATGGAGATTTGTGACGTTGTACAGGAGACAGGGATTAAGACCATCCCCGTGGAAAAGAAATGCAAAAAAGCAAAATGGCTGTCTGAGGAGGCCTTACAAATAGCTGTGAAAAGAGAAGCGAAAAGCAAAGGAGAAAAGGAAAGATATTCTCCCATCTGAATGCTGACTTCCAAAGAATAGCAAGGAGAAATAAGAAAGCCTTCCTCAGTGATCAATGCAAAGCATTAGAGGAAAACAGTAGAATGGGAAAGGCTAGAGATCTCTTCAAGAAAATTAGAGATACCAAGGGAACATTTCATGCAAAGAGGGGCTCAGTAAAGGACAGAAATGGTATAGACCTAATAGAAGCAGAAGATATTAAGAAGAGGTGGCAAGAATACACAGAAGAATTGTACAAAAAAGATTTTCATGACCCAGATAACCACGATGGTGTGATCATCAAAGAAAGGCAATACCAAAGAATGCTCAAACTACCACACAATTGCACTCAGCTCACACGCTAGGAAAGTAATCCTCAAAATTCTCTAAGCCAGGCTTCAGCAATACGTGAACTGTGAACTTCCAGATGTTCAAACTGGATTTAGAAAAGGCAGAGGAACCAGAGATCGAATTGCCAGCATTTGCTGGATCATCAAAAAAGCAAGAGAATTCCAGAAAAACATCTATTTCTGCTTTATTGACTATGCCAAAACCTTTGACTGTGTGGATCACAATAAACTGTGGAAAATTCTTCAAGAGATGAGAATACCAGACCACCTGACCTGTCTCTTGAGAAACCTGTATGCAGGTCAGGAAGCAACAGTTAGAACTGGACATGGAACAACAGACTGGTTCCAGATAGGAAAAGGAGTATGTCAAGGCTGTATATTGTCACTCTGCCTATTTATTTAAATTACTTACTTAAGAATATTTATTTCTAAAAACCTCTTTGTAGAAAATACTAATCTTGCTTTCATTATACACAATGGAATATTACTCAGCATTAAAAAAAAAATTCATTTAAATATGGCCCATTTATTTGATGCAGTAATTCATTCAACAGAAGTACTTTTAGAACATGGTACAATTTTCAAAACACAAAATTGCCGTAATGGCTAGGTTGAACTCTATTGTCTTTATTTGCAAAGAGCTCTCAGAGATGGTACTTATTAGCATTTACATTTTCTTCACAAAGGGCAGAATCACAAACTGCATGATTCATATCAGTAATTTGTTTACACAAAAGGTAGTAAATATAATTAATTACTGACATTGTTAGTATTTGAACAATTTCAAATAACAATATGTGAGATAATGTAGTCTTTGTACCATACCTAAGGTAATTATGAAATGTTTAGATGCAAAGGACTTTTGAAATCTCTGAGTTCAAATGAAAATGGTCATGTTTTACATATTTTAATAGAAATTCAGATATTATAGGGATTGTTTGGGAATTTTCATCAGCAAGATAGGTTTTGCAGATTCTCAGTTGAGCAGCTGAGCACTGGGAAAGATTCAGAGATAAGTTAGTCCAAATTATAAAGAAGCAACAGGGAAGAGAACAGAGTACCTAAAAACTCTGAAATAGGAAATGAGATACAAAATAGTATTTTAAGGACCTCACAATACAAGCATACTTTTACCAGATGATTATGAAAAGTTCTTACAGATCTCTGGAAGGTCAGGTATTGAATTCTGGAACTTTTCAATGTTATTGAATCAAGGGTAAGTCTACTGGAAGAAAATTTATCAGAAGAAAACCATTGAGACTGGAGTGGAAATAAGTGTGCTGGTCATTTGATGTTCATTTTATTTGGGGGTAACACATAGGACTATTGCTGGATGCTGTACGAACCTGCATGCTTTGGGAAGCACTCCCCTTGTACTACCACTGTCAATAGAGACTATTCTGCTGGAGCTTGACATTTCAGAACCTAGCCAATACCCCATTCTTTCAATGCAGCTTTCAGAAGGTTGGAAAGCACTGCTCAAATCCTGGTTGTTATGACAATGCAAAGCAGTGCCATCTGAGATAGAACCCTGCTTCCCACCCCCAGTTCTGTTCCACAAGAACATTTGTTGCTCATTGGTTAGGGAGCAACAACTTCTCCACTGAAGTGAGTCATGGACACTCCAAGCCTTGTGATTGCATTTCTACGATATGGTGGCACATAAACTCATTCCAATGCCAAAGAAAGGCAATGCCAAAGAATGCTCAAACTACCACACAATTGCAATCATCTCACACGCTAGGAAAGTAATGCCCAAAATTCTCCAAGCCAGGCTTCAGCAATACTTGAACAATGAACTTCCAGATGTTCAAGAAAAGGTTTTAGAAAAAGCAGAGGAATCAGAGATCAAATTGCCAACATCTGCTGGCTCATCAAAAAAAAGCAAGAGAGTTCCAGAAAAACATCTATTTCTGCTTTATTGACTATGCCAAAGCCTTTCTTCCTGTGTGGATCACAATAAACTGGAAAATTCTTCAAGAGATGGGAATACCAGATCACCTGACCTGTCTCTTGAGAAATCTGAATTCACCAATTGACCCACAGTTGGGGGTCAAAAACTAATGAATTGATTGCCTTTTTGTGCATTTGTTCCAGAAAAATGGAAACTTACATTCACACAAAAACCAATAACCTGTACACAATGTTCATTGCAGCTTTATTAGTAACAGCCTGAAACTGGAAACAGCTCAATTGTCCTTCAATGGGCAGATGGTAAATGAACAAATATCTGTAGCATGAAATATTACTCAGCAATAAACAACCAACTATTGACACGTGCAAAAACTTGAATGGATTGAATCTCCAGGGAATTAGGCAGAGAAATAAATCCAAAGGGTTACAGACTATGTTGTTCTATTCATATAACATGACTGAAATAACAAAATTATAAAAGTCAAGACTAAACTAGCAATTGCCAATTGGTATGGATTAAACAGACTGGGGAGCTGGAGGGTGCCTGTGGCTGTACAAAGGTATAACGAGGCTCCTTGTGCTGATGGAACTGTTCTGTAGTCTTGTCTGTGTCAATGTCAATATTCTGATTGTGTACTACAGATTTTTAAGGTGTTACTACTGGGAGAAACTGGATGGAGAACCAAGGAACTTTCTGTATCATTTCATACGATGGTTTATGAATCATGATTACATCAAAATAACAAGTTTAATTAAAATGATTAATAAATCAAAGTCAGGTCAAAGGTACAAATTTCATTTACATGCAATCCTTTTTTATGATTCTATCTATTTAAAAATAAGTAAATATTTTTTAAATCTTCTCTACTTAGATGAAAAAAACAATATTTTCAGTGGAAAATATGGCCTTACTGGTCCATTCAAAATTGTCTCCTTATCATACCTAATTCACACTCCAAAGCAGCTCATGCTTGTTTGGATTACTTCGTCTGTAATCAAAATGCTATTTAATAACCAAGGTTTCATTAATTAATTACAGCAATGTTAATTCAATATTCTCTAAGTACTTTATGAACTATTTCTGAGAACAGAAACACAAATTCCTCTATAAATGCTTCTTTATTGTTCAGATTAATTTGATATATTCATTTTTATTGGGATAAAGTTGCTTTGATTTTAATAAAACTATATAGAGAAAAAACTTAACACATTTTTTTTTATGTAGCACTTTTTTGAAGACCCTGAAGGAAAAATTGAGTTACCATCATCATTGAAAATTTATTCCTGGAAACGTCCACAGGATTTTTTAATCAATCGGGTAAGAGATAATTTTACTATTAAACAAAATTTGTATTAGCTATGAGATATAATATCCTAGTTTTGAAAATTTGCATTTTAAAAATAATTTAAGGTAGTTTTCCTGTGGTATCTAGTAAGAAAAGGTAATTACTTTTTGGCATTTAAATTAGAAATAAATATTTATCAACATAGTTTGTACTGGTTTCCAAAAGAATATTGACATTTTGTTTAAGGCCTCAAGTTTTCTTCTTCTCTGCATGATGTCAAATTATTAGCTAAATGTTGCACAAAATTTTTCCTTAAATCCTGACACACTTTCTCCTCTCTGCTTCTTATCTTATGTAAGGGTCTTTTTAGGTTAGAGCTCATTAGCATTAATTTTCCAGTCTAAGAGAATAGCACTTGGATTTCTCTCTTCAAGGAATTTTTGAGGCATTTTCCAAGGGCCACTCTCATATCTGAACTCCATTTGAATCATACTGATGTGGACATGACCCAAGAAAACTTCATTTTAAATAGTGCTTATATACATTAAAGCTTTAGACACATTGATCTATCTTAGTAGGCTAAATTAGGTACTTAATGCTAGTCAAAAGATTAAAATGGAGCAGTTTCTTCTGTGATTATGGAATTCATTGCATCTTTGTTTCTATATAAAGTGATTTTATTCCTAAAAGTTTTAGCTTTTAGAAGCACTGCTACTAATGAAGAAAATACAGTTTATTCATCATATTTTCAATTATTGTTATTAGTTAAGAAAGTCAGTAACACTAAACCTTAAATACTTATTAAAATGAGAAAATAAGAAAGTACATCTTTGTCCATCAGAGTACTTTTTCAATGCCTGTCTGTAAAACATTTTAAATAAAATAAATCAAATTTATACAAACCATACTTTTAAATTAGTTATATTGTTAGGTGACTTTGAAATGAAGAATGCAAATTCTGTGATGTTAATACAATTCACTTAATATGTATGTATTATTAAGAATACTCAGGCTCTACTCACTCTAAGTACAGAATTTACATTCCAAGCAAATGAAGAATATGAATTCCATGAAGTGAGAGGGTCGTAAGTTTGAATAAGCAGGAGAATTTTCCACCTTTTTATCTTTTTAGCATACCTTCGGTCTGAAAGATACACCTGTACCAAACATAAATGAATTCCTTGTTGACAATGACACCCCCACCGTATTGAAACACTGTCACCCATCTCCTTACCTCTCTCCCTTGGCACTGACCCCTTCTCTTGGTCGGTCATGCTAGGAGTGGGCCAGAACAGCCAGAACTGGAAGTCTAGCCAAGCAGTAAGGTTTTAGAATAGTGCTGGCCAAGTTGTGTTGCCTGAATCCACAGTGATAAACACATTTGATTTTGAGACATTAAATATGGACAAGAAAAAGTGAAAATGCTAGTCACCCAGTTTTGTCTGATCCTTTGGGATCCCATAGACTGTAGCCAATCAGGCTCCTCTTGCCCACGAAATTCGCCAGGCAAGAATACTAGAGTGGGGTGCCATTCCCTTCTCCAGGGGCTCTTCCTGACCCAGGAATAAAACCTGGGTCTTCTGTGTTGCAGGCAGATTCTTTACCATCTAAGCCAATAAATATAGACATACATAAACTTTAGACAAAAATATTGTAAAACAGTAATGATCTTTCTATATAAAATTTGCTGAATATATATTGTTGTTGTTTAGTCATCACGTCATTTGTGACTCTTTGCATCCTCATGGACTGTAGCCTGCCAGTCTCACCTGTTCATGGGATTTCCCAGGCAAGGATACTGGAGTAGGTTGCCATTTCCTTCTCCAGGGGATCTCCCTGACCCAGGGATCGAACCTACATCTCCTGTGTCTCCTGCATTGGCAGGCAG
>ML660777.1:2317952-2824793 GCA_007570785.1 Antilocapra americana | reverse complement strand
TATATATATATATATATATATATATATATATATATATGTAACTTTATAAATTGTGCTTGTAAATTATGAACTTAAGAGTCAATTCTGGCCTTCAAGATAGTTGTAGGTAAATTTCTCTCAGACATTTGAGAGTACTTTATTGACTTTTCAAGGTGCTAGTTACACAGATGATTGACTTTCTATAAAAATCTACTTTGCTAATCAAAGTCATTTTCGTGTTAATTTGGTATGTTAAATATATAAAGTTGATATTAATTGTAACTAATTAAAAACTTGCTAAATTAAAAGATTTGCTATTATCTTTTTCATTTACTGATCTTAATACATAAAAGCAACTTTAGATATATACAAATTAAATAATGACCACAAAATTAACTTTAAAAGATATTACAAGATTTGAAGTCAAACAAGATTTTTAAAAGCTGTCTCAGTTAATATTTTTTATCCAAGATGAAGAGATTTTTCTAGCTACCAGATGTTAACTAAGCTTCAGGTTTAACTTGAGTGGTTTATTTAAATTTCAAATCAGGTTTTAAACTCTGTGTGTGTGCATGCATGCTAAATTTATCTGCATATGTTACAGCTTACAATATTTTGTTATGTTAAAATACTGTATTTTATAGGCATTACATTATTAAATTAATGTCACAGCTCTATCAGAGGTTATCTTATAAAATAATATGTTTATTTTTTTATTTCTTACAATTCCTTTGTGAGAAATGAAATCAAATTTGGTCTGCCTGTATGTGGCACATGAAATTGTATCAGCAAACTACATTTCCTTTATTTTTCCCAAGGAGCAATCTCTCTATATATATATTTTTATTTCAGGCTCCAGTGGTTGTGAAAAATGAAATCCTGTTTGACTTGTTTTCAGCCAATGAGCATTTACTCTGCAGTGAGGTAGGTTGGGGAAGTATGAACCAAAAAACTCCTTGAAGAATGCCTTCTGGACCTGCTTAAACAACTCCCAGGTGGTCAATTTCAGTGCTCTTGCTCACCTTCAAATTTTAGTATAACTGAATATTTCATACCCAGACACTCAAAGAGGAAGAGAAGCTCTTTAATTGAGTTTAGCAAGATAGTCAGTGGAGGAGATGTTAATATTAGCACTGCTTGTGCCATGGACCAGGGTAGTCAGGTTCTCACCATCCGGGCATTTCTCTCCTGGACCCATGTGCCTAGCAATTACCATAAAGTCGTTGCCAGTTTGAGGCTACATCATGCCCAAGAGTAGGTATCTGGTGGTGTCTGACTTGCCATGTGGAGGAATCGGGAGATTCAGTTCAAATGCAATATCTCACCTATACAAGACAGATTTTCAGTGCAGCAGTCCTACAGCCTGTGGGAATTCACCTTCTCTCTCTCCACGCAGGGTTCTATCCATCCTAAGTAGACCTGTTCCACTTCCCTAAGGTAGTTAGATCAGAAACAGGGATTTTTTCATTATTTTCTCCAAAGGCCCAGTCATAGGAGTGAGGTGTAGTTATTATCAGTTCAAACATTTTGTCTTTCTTATCTTTAACATCTTGACCAATACTAAAATCAAAATATTTACTTTTTCGGTCACGTTGTACTGAGTAGTATAAAATTATCTCTGAATTGTCTTATATTTTATGAATTCTAAAGACTTTAGCCTATTTTCCATGGAAGTGTAAAATGCTTTATTTGTTTATTTTTATTGAAGTGTAGTTGATTTACAATGTTGTCTTAATTTCTGTTGTACAGCAAAGTGATTCAATTCTACATATATACATATATATGCATTCTTTTGTATATATTTTCTGTATGATTTATCACAGGATATTACATATAGTTCACTGTGCTATACAGTAGGACCTTGTTATTTATCCATTATATACATAATAGGTTGCATCAGCTAATCCCAAATACCCAGTCCATTTCTCCCCCGCCTTCTTTCTTGGCAACTACAAGACTGTCTCTACGTCTATCAGTCTGTTTCTGTTTTGTAGGTAGGTCCATTTGTGTCATATTTTGGATTCCACAAAGGAAGTATAAAATAATTCTATAGTAAAATCTCCAGGTACATAGGAGGATATCTGATTTGCCTTTTTCAACTTAACCTACCTTTAAGAAGCTTTCTGGATAACCAAATTAAGAAAAATATAAATCTTTTGACTTCAGACTCAAGTATTTAATCTCCTTACAAATCAGGCAGTGAAATGTACTCTGAACTTCAACTCTTCACCGTGCCTTGCTGCCTGATGAAAACCTTGCAGGTGGGAGGTTTACCTAGAGCACTGCTGTACCGGCTGATCAGCATAGGAATATGTGACTTAGAGTGTGTTTAAGTGTGTGCCTAGTTTTACTTCTTTCTCACGTCTCATTGCTTGTCTAATTGATCTTCTTGACATAGAAGGATCATTTTCTTCTCAAATTCTCACATTTACAGAATAGTAGCGCAATAAGGCGGAGAAGGCAATGGCACCCCACTCCAGTACTCTTGCCTGGAAAATCCCAAGGACGGAGGAGCCTGGTAGGCTGCAGTCCATGGGCTTGCTAGGAGTCCGGACATGACTGAGCGACTTTCACTTTTCACTTTCATGCATTGGAGAAGGAAATAGCAACCCACTCCCGTGTTCTTGCCTGGAGAATCCTAGGGATGGGGGATGCCTGGTGGGCTGCTGTCTATGGGGTTGCACGGAGTTGGACACGACTGAAGCAACTTAGCAGCAGCAGCAGTGATAAAGAACTCGTCTGCCAATGCAAGAGACTTAAAAGACATGGGTTCAATACCTGAGCTGGGAAGATCCCCTGGAGGAGGGCATGACAACCCACTCCAGTATTCTTGCCTGGAGAATCCCATGAACAAAGGAACCTGGTGAACTATAGTCCAGAGGCTCACAGAGTTGGACACTACTGAGTAATTAATGCGTTCACTTTCACAGCTGAATCCTTTATAAAAATGCCAAAATAAAGCCAGCCATCATTGCTCTCAGAAGCATTCAGTCTTCCTCCCTTCTTTCTCCTTTTCTGTCACACACACACACACGCACACGCACACACACGCACACACACACAGAGCTAAAATGATGGTCAGTATCAAATCACTGACCATTTACTCTGAAAGACAGTTCTTAACTAAGGATTTTTAGCTTGTATTATGATTATATTTTCTGAGAACAAAAGCAAGATATATGACCTTATTCTGTATGTCAGAAATAAAAATGTAGAATATATTACAAGTAGAATCTAATAGTACTACTGGAAGTAGATTTTCACCTGCCACCCATTCCCAAAATTACAGTGCCAACAATTGAAAAATAACTAATGAACACTACCGGTTTTTACCTCTAGCTAATGAGATGGATTATCAGTGAAATCTATGCCGTGTGGAAGATATTCAATGGGAGTGCTTTGACCAATTATTTTAAAGGAACAGCAGGAGAAGCCCCTCTTCTTGTCTGGAAGCCCTGGGAACACATATACTCTCTATGCAAGGCCGTGAAGGGCCATATGCCCTTGTTTAATAGCTATGGAAAGTATGTAGTGAAGCTTTACTGGATGGTAAGTTCTTGTACACGTGTGTTAACATTTGTGTGTCTCTCATATTGCAATATGTTTCTCTTACCTGCTTTTAAAGAAACTAATAGAAGATGAGACAGTTTATAAAGGCTGTCAACTGTGTACCTACTAGGGGGAAAGTCCTACATACGTAAATTGACATTGAAAAGAACACAGTTGCATCCTCTGTGATACCAGTTCCCTGTGCTTTTTATCTTTTCAATGTTTATATATATATTTTTTTAAATTTTATTGGAGTATAGTAACTTTACAATGTTGTGTTAGTTTCTGCTGAATAGCAAAATGAATCAGTGATACATATACATATTTCTCCTTTGCTTCAGATGTCCTTCCCATTTAGGTCACCACAGAGCACTGAGTAGAGTTGCCTGTGCTGGCCAGTATGCTCCCGTTAGTTATCTATTTTACACATAGTACCAATAGGGCATATATGCCAATCCCAATCTCCCAATTCATCCCACCCTGCCCCCCCTCCTGTGATAGACATATGTTTGTGCTCTCCGTCTGTGTCTCTGTTTCTGCTTTGTCAATAACATCTTCTATGCCATTTTTTTTTCAGATTTCACATATACGCATTAATATATGATATTTGTCTTTCTCTTTCTGACTTACTTCACTCTGTCAAACTAGTGCAGCTAGGACCACGGAGGGGCAGTCCTCTGCTGCCTCTGACCTTCCAGGTGGGCCGGCTGGGTAGGCAGGTGGATGCATAGGGCTCTGCCCTCTCTGATGTGGTATCAGGGTCATGGGCAGGAAACAGAGTTTGAGCTTAAGTGTGATCCAGTCCTCTCTTTGCTACTACTGAAGGGCCTGATCTGATCCATTTTTTGCCCTGAACTTGATATTTGTTTTCATGTTAACAAATCTCACTTTGACACAGGAAATATTTTATCTTTGCCTGAAAAGAAGTAAATGGGACAGTAGGAAGCATAAGTAGAGAACTCAAAACCCCTAATTAACACAACAAAGTAGACTCACACTCCACTGAGCAATGCTAGATTATATTAAACACTTTTGGGTTTATCATGGCGGAATGCTCTTTTCTAAAGGCCCAGAGCCATAGGCAGGCGCACCTATAGGATTGTAGAGTCGCTTGTTCAAAAGTTGTTAGCCATTTCAAGATGTGATATCATCACTTTAAGCAAAAGCATGAGGTCGTTCAGAGTGTGGGGTTCCACGTGACTGCATAGGTCACATATCCATGAAGTTGGGCCTGGTAACAGAGGAAAAGTATTCTTGAACATTTGAGGGAATGAAGAAAGTAAATCATGCTGTTGTGCATTTCTAAGAACATGGCTTTCTCCTTCATGAGCTGGAGCCATCTATTCTTCCTGGGGTGGGGAATGCTGAAAGACCAATGCTTAGGAATCAATAGGGTCATTACAGTAGGAAGGGGCTTCCCAGGTGACTCAGCAGTAAAGAATTGGCCTGCCAGTGTAGGAGATGCGGGTTCCATCCCTAGTTGGGAAGATGCTCTGGAGAAGGAAATGGCAACTCACTCCAGTATTCTTGCCTGAGAAATCCCATGGACAGAGGAGTCCATGGGGTTACAAAAGAGTCGGACATGACCTAGCAAATGAGCAGGCACGGTAGGAAGCTAGAGAAGGGAATCTTAGCCTTTGATATCGAAAATGGGAGTTTGGGTTTATTTTTTTTTTATAAGACCTTTTCTTCAAGACCTTGAAAGTCAAAGTGTTATTAGAGAAAATAACTTCCTAAATTCCTTTATCCTTCTATGTTGACCAATCAGAAAGTAGATTTGACAGAGTAGACTTCAGAGTATTACATGTGTATAGAGGAGTGAGAAGGGGGATACTGCATTAAGAATGTCGATACACAGAGGACAGTGTAGGATTATAGAAAGAAAGTAAACACAGGAAGAGTGAGGAGGTCGGATGCTTGGATATTTAGCCCCACTTCTGCAGATTTGCCTAAACTTGAGTTGGGAAGAAGCTCAAAATTATCAAGAATTTCAAAAAGCGTCAGCAGAACACTAACCAACCCTGTTAGCTTCCCTCTCTCTCTCTCTGCTCACTGATGTCCTCCCATCTTTTCTAATTTCCTCCTGGATAGGGGTCAATGTTTATTAACACTATATACCATGTTGCAAAGAAAATGTAATTTCTATTTAACTGTACAGATTCTCCAGGAACCTACACCTTCCTGAATTCAGAAACTTTTAAAAAATGAATTTAGTCCAATTTGGAAATGTCAGTCTGACATAGTCATTTAACATGCCTCTTTAGATGGTGTAGTTTTTGGGAAAGATGGCTAGGAATCAGAAAGACAATCCCATGTCCAGTGACTTCTTCTGGTCCCTCTTTGGTTTCACCTGAGGCATGGTGTGTGGGGAATGATGCTAAACTGCAGAGCACTGAGATGTGATTAGCTCCATGTGAATTATGTGGTAGGCCCCTTGCTGGCACTCATCTCTCAAGGGCATAGTCTTATTTGTGCTCACTGAAACTTGACAGAAAGTTTTTCTCGTCTTCTGTATCCCCAGATCCATCCTTAGGGCCACATGTGCCCCTCAGGGTCCCTTGCACACAAAGGCAGACAGAGCATCTCCCTCAAGAGAATAGGCATGCAATATGTCCTGGAACAAATACAGGGAATGATAAAATGTGATAATTATGTAAAAGAACTGGACAAGGTCCTGACAAATAGTAGATTCTCAACACTATTAGTTTCCTCCCCTCTTTCCTGTATTCTTTCTTTGCTCCTCTTTTTGCCCACTGCTGCCTCCTATTGTGGAAGCCAAAGGAATGAATCATTCCTCCTCCTACTCCTTGGTAGAATCATGGGGAGAAGCACACGATCAGCTTCCCAGATGCTCTACTGCCCGTCTTGAGTCCAGATGCAAAAATAGAGGGGATGTAGTGATCACAGGCAACACTCTGCCCGATTCTTTCCCAATATAACCTTGCTGTGAATTGCCCAGACTTGCTTCGTTCCTCTGGTATCCCTCTATTGCCTACTTATAAAACAGGTCATTTAAAGTTTTGTTTTGGAATTATATCCTTTTTTACATTGTTGATTTTTTAGTTGCTGAGCTGTCTCTGACTACTTGAAACCCGATGGATTATAGCCTGCCAGGCTCCTCTGTCCATGGGATTTCCTGGGCAATTTACATTCCAAACTTTACTTTGCCATTTCCTTCTCCAGGGAATCTTCCCAACCCAGGAACTGAACCTGTGTTTCCTATATCTCTTCTGTCTCCTGACTGCAGGCAAATTCTTTACCGCTGAGCCACTTGGGAAGGCTTTATACATTGTAGGTAATAATAAATGTGAATATAAAGGAAGCACTTTTTAAATTAGTCTTTTTAGCTATGTGGCCTCCTCCTGACTATGATTTGTAATTTTTATGCAGTCAATTATGTCATTATATTTCTTTACAGAGTCTAGCATATTTGTCATTTAAACAAGGTACTACTTCAAGAATACAAAAAAATATTTCCCTTTAGTTTTATTTTAATGTTTAGATCTTTCATTTGTTTTATCTACTGTGAGAAATGAAGAACTGGTTGATTTATTTTTACTTAAAAACCTCAGCCAGTTGCCCCAGCATTTTATATCAATGTTTTACCTTTTACCCATTGATTTTAAAAACCACTTTTATCATGCACTACTTTCCAATTTGAAATTGTGTTTGATTTGGGACCCTCTTTTCTTTCACTATTTTCCTTGTTCTCTTCAGATACCATATTACTTTAATTATAAGGAATTTACAGTTTGCTTTGATTTTTTAGACTAAAACGCACCTCTTACTCTCATTTCAATGTTAGCATTTCTGGGTAAACATTTCTACTAGTATTTATCTTTGAACACATATTTATAATTATTTATTCCTTATTCTACACACAAAAGGGTTAATCCTTAATCCTCATCATTGTTTTTTGTTTGTTTTTACTACAGCTTCCCTTCCGTTGAACATTTTATTTTGATTTATCATTCATTCAGAAGGAATATTCATTCCAAAATTTTATTTACTTAGAATATATATGTGAATTTGGGGGGTAACAATGTTAAGGTCTGTTTTCCTTTATACATGATTATGTGAATGATCATTTGCTTATATATGGAAAAAGTAGCTGATAACCTGTTTTAGAATATAATAGCCAATGCCTGAGTATCTCCTGTGTTTAACACTTCAGGCTCTCATTCTGAGCACTCTCCACCCTACCTGAAACCCTGATACTGTCTCCCCTGTATCTGCTTCACTTTTCTCTATAGTGCTGAGTATGAAGTATCCACTTAGCTTGTTCATTAATATAAGGAGATATATATATATATATATATATATATATATATATGAATATGAAGCTATTGCTTTCTAGATATTTTCTTTACCCAGGGCTTTTGTTCATACTTATGTTCTTATTTTCACCGTTGGCCCAATCTACAGTTCCTTTGGTAAAGTAAATACAGAAGCCAAGTTACAGTAACCTCTTGCTAGTTCTCTTCTACTTTAGTCCATTCTTTAAAATTGGACTGTAGAGGGTATAGAAAAATACTGAGTGATGATAGTGAATAGATCAAAGTGAAAGTCATTCAGTCGTGTCCGACTCTTTGTGATCCCATGAACTGTAGCCTACCAGGCTCCTCTGTCTATGGAATTCTCCAGGCAAGAGTACTGGAGTGGGTAGCCATTCCCTTCTCCAGGAGATCTTCCCAACCCAGGGATGGAACTGCAGGCAGATTCTTAACTGTCTGAACCACCAGGAAAGTAGACAGACAGAGGCAATTTTTAAAGAGACAGAAACAAGAACTTTGCTGTTTGAGAGACCATGTTCATGGAATAGAGATGGCCGCCTGGTTTTCTAGTTGTAGATATCTATTCTCTCTGGGCTAAGAGCAAACATTTCTGCCTCTCTCCCCCTAATTCCCAAGTGGTAGGGCTAAGTCAACACCTCTTTCCATATGAGGTGTAGTACAGAATTAGAGGAAATTATTTCTGAAAGGTAAAATGGATTGTTATTTTCACTATTTATGTCCTTTCCCAGAAATACAGAATTTAATTTCTGGCGTTTTCCTCTTTCAATTCTAATTCAGTATTTATGTGTCTATCCTTCCATTTTCCCTGCAAATATTTCAGAAACATGTTTATATATACATTCTCTGTTACCTTCTACTGTTTGATTCAAGATGATGTACTAGAGATACATCCTCTGCCCTACCTCAGTTTTCCTTCCCCTGTACAGTCTTGTACATCTTAAGGCTGCTCCTCATTGCTTTTCTTTTCCCTTCCATCTATAGACACCTTCTTATTTGTTTCTTACAGGAAATTTCTCCTTCTGCCTTTTTACATATATTCTCCCCCCTCTTTCTTGTTGCCCCTGAAGCCTTTATGTGGTTGAGACAGTAAAGAAGCTGCCTGCAATGCAGGAGACTCAAGTTTGATTCCTGGGTTGGGAAGATCTCTTGGAGAAGGGAATGGTAACCCACTCCAGTATTCTTGCCTGGCGAATCCCAAGGACAGAGAAGCCTGGCAGGCTACAGTCCATGGGGTTGCAAAGTCAGGCATGACTGAGCAACTAACACTTTCACTTTAGTCACTTTTTCAAAGTAAACCAACCAATGAGAACCTTTTGGCATGACACTTAAAGTTCAAGTTTTTATACCAGTGTATTGTTTCTCCTGTAAAAGTATTCCCATTTTTTTCCAGTTTGGATTCTAAGAGAATAGCCTCAAAGTTCTTTGACATCAACCTGATAAAAATTTATTAGGTAGCATGAAGAACAGTATCATAAAACAGTTTTCTTTTTTCTTTCACCTGGCAGAGATAACACTGCTACTGAGTACATATGGTCTCCTCGGTACTTTCCAATGTCAGCATTCCTTGGGCTCCTTGAAAAAAGCAATTACATTATTGCTCTCCACTTGAAATATGTATTGCTCTTGGCAATCTTTCTCTGAGCACTTTCATTTAGCTCTGAATAAGCAAGAAAACACACACATTGAGACCAGTGGTTTTCCCCAACCGTCATCTGTCTCTCCATACAAAAGCATACTATATTTTATTTCTGATTAACTTTTATGCTTTTTAAGCACAATATTATTATAGAATTTGGAGTTTATTCAACTGTGGGTGCAGGACACACCCATATAAACTCTGTCTATTGTGTTTTTCGTACCCCAACCCACAGTCTGGGCAGAGTTTGCAGTCAGCATTTGAAACAAAGTCTGTCACACCCAGTGACATTTTTGTTCTTTAAACAGTGCTTTCAAGGCATATGCCATGACAAATTACTTTCCCATTATTCAGCTACTTTTATTTTCAAAGTGGAAAATTTTTATTCTCAATTATTATTAATTTTATATATGCTTTTATTAAAACATACTCAGTCATGCCCAACTCTTTGAGACCCCATGGACTATAGCCCACCAGGCTCCTCTGTCCATGAAATTCTCCAGGCAAGAATACTGGAATGGGTTGCCATCCCATTCTCCAGGGAATCTTCCCAACTCAAGGATAAAACCTGGGTTTCCTGCATTGTAGGCAGATTCTTTACCAGTGAGCCACCAGGAAAACCCATTATTAACTTTATATATGCTTTTATTAAAACACATTCAAACACTATTAAAATGTTTAAATTAGTAAATGAAATGTCCCTGTGAGTCTACCTACCCAGACAATCATAGTAAATTATCTCTGTTTATCCTCTTAAACCTTTTTCTTAAAAGTATATATGTAAACACACTATATATAATCTGTACCAACAGTAAAATCATATAGTAGTCATCATCCTGTATGTTTTCCCTAACCATGGACATTTTTTATGATAATATTTATTGATCTACCTTGTACTCCATTGCTGGACCATAACAATAATTACAGTTGACCTTGGAATAACATAGGTTTGAATTGCCCAGGTCCACTTAAAAGTCTACTTTTTAAAAATAAATACAGCCTTATATTTATGATTTGCCTTTGGTTGAATCATCAGATAAGGAAGGAAGGCCAACTATAGGACTTGAATATGTCCAGATTTTGGTACATGTGACTGATTCTGGAACCTGTTCCCCTACATATAGCAGGAGACAATTGGATACATATTTTTCCAATTTCATATTGACAGACATTTAGGCTATGACCAGTGTTTTACCAAAGTGATTCAGTTTTATGTATATGTGTGTGTGTGTGTGTGTGTGTGTATACATATATATATATATATATATATATAATTTTCATATTCTTTTCCATTACAGGCTATTACAAGAAGTTGAATATCATTCTCCATGCTATATAGTAAATCCTTATTTATCTAATTTATATACAGTAGTGTGTTTCTGTTATTCCCATAATCCTAATTTATCCCTCACACTCTTTTCCCTTTGGTAACCATAAGTTTTGCTTTTATTTTTCCCTATGTCTGTGAGTCTATTTCTGTTTTGTGAGTAAGTTCATTTATATTATTTTGTAGATTCCACATATAAGTAATATCATGTAACATTTGTATTTGTCTGACTTACTTCACTTAGTATAATATTCTCTAGGTCCATCTATGTCTGCAAATGGCAGTATTTCACTTTTAGTGGTTGAATAATATTCCATTGTATATATGTATACCACATCTTCTTTATCCATTCATATGTTAGTGGACATTTAGGCTATTTTCATGTCTTCTTGGCTATTATAAATAATGCTGCTGTAAACACTGGGTTGCATGTGTCTTTTTGAATTATCATCCCTATTGTTTTTGAGGATTTTTTTTTGTAGTGATAGCTCTAGGGATTAAAATATACCCACATAGCTTATTACAGTCCAGTAATATCATTTTACCACTTAAATTGGAATATAATTTTACCTACCTTTTAGACTCCTTTATATCTCTCTAGCTATAACATAGTTGTCTTAAATGTTTCCTCTACATATGTTGAGACCCTCATGAAAACTTTTGCTTTTAAATGTCAACTATAATTTTAAAAGCTCAAGGGGAAAAGAATACTCCCTAATTTAACCATATGCTTACTCTTTCCTTTACTCTTTCTTCATTCCTGATGTTCCATCTTCTTTTTTTCTTTTTTTTTGGCCTTTGAGAAATTTCCTTTTGCCATTCTTTTTCAACCAGTTGCCTGGTGACAAATTATTTTCTCTTCCCCTTATCTGAAAACATTTTTATTTCACCTTTATTCTTAATATTTTCACTTAGTGCAGAATTTGGCATTGACAATTGTTTTCCTTCCAGCCTTAAATGTGCTGCTTTCTTCTGATCTCCGTCATTTCCCGAAAGCAATCTACTGTTCTCCTGTAGGCAATGTCTTCTCACAGGCTGCTTTCAGGCTTTTGTCTTTGTCTTGAGTGTTTAGAAGTTTGAATTTGATGTAGATCAAATTTGATATAGATTCCCCGGTATTGATTTCTTTGACATTATCCTGTTTTGGACATTCTGAGTCCCTTAAATCTGTAAGATTATGTTGTGACAAATTTGGGATCTTTTCAATCTTTCCTCAAACCTATTGCAGCTCCATATTCATATTCTTTGTACCTTTTGTGTGTGTGTGTGTGTGTGTGTGTGTGTGTGTGTGTGTTGACTCCAATAGTAAGTTATATGTTTTTCCATTGTCTCACAGGTTCCTGAAGCTCATATTAATTTTTAAATCTGTATTTCTCTTATTGCTCATAATTTCTATTGATTTAACTTGCTGTTCATTAATTTCTCTGAAATTTGTCTCCTGCTATTAACGGGTTTGTTTATTGTTTAATACTAAGTTCAAAATTTCTATTTTGTCCTCTTTTGTATTTTCTATCTCTTTGTGGAGCGTTTCTATTTTTTTGGTTCAAGAGTGTTCATGATTACTTGTTGGAGCATATTTTAACAGCAGATTTATAGTTCAAGCCTAAAAATTCCAGCTTCTCTGTCATTTTGACTTTCTGGTCTGTAGATTGTATTTTCTCACTGAAATTAAGATATTCCTAGGTTTTGGTATGAGGAGACATTTTGGACAGTTTCCTGGATGTTATTGCTGTTATATCTTAATGACTTTGGTTTCCAATTAAAATGTCTACTTTAGCAGGTAGTCAACCTCTTTAGATTTTTAATGTACACTGTGTATCACTTTTGTGAGTTTTTCCTTTGTGGCTCAACTGGTAAAGAATTTGCTTCACTATTCTGGCCTGGAGAATTCCATGGACTGTGTAGTCTATGGGGTCTCAAAGAGTCGGACGTGATTGAGCAACTTTCACTTCCACTTTCAAATCTCAGTTTAACTTATAAAACCTGACTAGTGCCGTTTTGTTAACCATCTCACAGTCTCCTTGCTCCCACTGAGGAAGGGGAGGTGTGCTCTACTGCATGGGTAGGGTATGGAAATAATAGGTTCTTCCAGTCCAGATATCTCCTGTTTCCTGAAGAAAAGGAAGGAAGAAGGATGGACGTCATTTCTTCTCATTGACTCTGCTGGGGAGAGAAACTGCTTTGTTTACTTCAGATCAAGTGTGGAAGTCAGAGCTCTGCCCTGAGTGAGAAGAGTCTACTGTTATTGGAGTAGAAATAGGGGGAAATTAGAAATTACATTAATAGGAGAAAATATAAAAATAGGGGAAAATAGTCTCATTTATATAATTATGACCACTCAGATTGTTTTGGAAATCTCTAATCTCTGATTACACTTTTCTTGATTTTTCATAATTGTGGTTTGAACTATTATTTATAAAACATTTTTTTAATTTTCTATTCAGCTTGGTCATAGGAGGAAGAGGGTATAAATATATATATAGCCAATAGTTATCATGACTTGGAATTGAAGTTTGGAAAATATTAAAATTTGAGCATGACTATTCTAAAGTAGCTTTTATTAACTTATGTTTATCTTAACAAAAATGCATCTTTCCATACAAGGATTCTATAATTAGTCATTTTGATGGTCTTTTAAAATTATGCAGCACTAACAGAGTAAACTCAGTAAAAATGTCCAATATATATCATTTACATGCAATGACAAAAATTCAGTCAGCTCAGTTTAGTCGCTCATTTGTGTCCGACTCTTTGCAACCCCATGGACTGCAGCACACCAGGCTTCCATGTCCATCACCAACTCCCAGAGTTTACCCAAATTCATGTCCATTGAGTCAGTGATGCCATCCAACCATCTCAGCCTCTGTCATCCCCTTCTCCTCCTGCCTTCGATCTTTCCCAGCATCAGGTTCTTTTCAAATGAGTCAGTCCTTCATATCAGGTGGTCAAAGTATTGGAGCTTCAGCTTCAGCATCACTCTGTCCAATGAATATTCAGGACTGATTTCCTTTAGGATGGACTAGTTGCATCTCCTTGCAGTCCAAGGGACTCTCCAGAGTCTTCTCCAACACCACAATTCAAGAGCATCATTCTTCGGCACTTAGCTTTCTTTATAGTTCAACTCTCACATCCAAATATGACTACTGACAAACCATAGCTTTGACCAGACGGACCTTTGTTGGCAAAGTAATACCTCTGCTTTTTAATATCAATTGCTTTTCTTCCAAGAAGCAATTGTCTTTTTTTTTCTAGGTTTGTCATAGCTTTTCATCCAAGGAGCAAGGATCTTTTATTTTATTTTATTTTTCATGTGTCTTTTTTTTTCTTTTTTCTTTTTTATTAGTTTTGCCAAACAATGACATGATATCACCATGGGCTTACATATGCTCCCCCTCCAGAACCCCCCTCCCTCCTCCCTCCCCCCAGGAAATCTCGTTGCACCAGCCCCAGCATTGAAACATGTTAATTATCATATGTCTAATCAATCGCCAGCAATTGTCTTTTAATTTCATGCTGCAGTCACCATCTGCAGTGATTTTGGAGCCCCCATAAATAAAGTCTCTCACTGTTTCCACATCTATTTGCCATGACGTGATGGGACCAGATGCTATGATCTTAGTTTTCTGAATGCTGAGCTTTAAGCCAACTTTTTCACTCTCCTCTTTCACGTTCATCAAGAGGCTCTTTAGTTCTTTCCTGCTTTCTTCCATTAGGGTGGTGTCAGCTGAATATCTGAGATTACTGATATTTCTCCTGGCATTCTTGATTCTAGCTTGTGTTTCTTCCAGCCCAGCGTTTCTCATGATGTACTCTGCATATAGGTTAAACAAACAGGGTGACAGTATACAGCCTTGACATACTCCTTTCTTGATTTGGAACTACTCTGTTGTTCCATGTCCGTTTCTAACTGTTGCTTCCTGACCTGCATACAGATTTCTCCGGAGGCAGGTCAGGTGGTCTGATATTCCCACAGTTTTTGTGATTCACACAGTCAAAGGCTTTGGCATAGTCAATAAAGCAGAAGTAGATGTTTTTTGGGAATTCTCTTGCTTTGGCAATGATCCAAAGGATGTTGGCAATTTAATCTATGGTTCCTCTGCCTTTTCTAAAACCAGCTTGAACATCTGGAAGTTCACGGTTCATGTACTATTGAAGCCTGGCTTGGAGAATTTTGAGCATTACTTTCTTAGCGTGTGGGATGAGTGCAATTGTGCGGTAGTTTGAGCATTTTTTGGCATTGTTTTTCTTTGGGATAGAAATGAAAAGTGACCTTTCCCAGTCCTGTGGCCACTGCTGAGTTTTCCAAATTTGCTGGCATATCGAGTGCAGCACTTTCACGGCATCATCTTTTAGGATTTGAAATAGTTCAACTGGAATTCCATCACCCCCCACTAGCTTTGTTCATAGTTATGCTTCCTAAGGCCCACTCGACTTCACACTCCAGAATGTCTGGCTCTAGGTGAATGATCACACTATCGTGATTATCTGGGTCATGAAGATCTTTTTCATATAGTTCTTCTGTGTATTCTTGCCATCTCTTCTTAATATCTTCTGCTTTTGTAGGTCCAAAAATTACCAAATGCAAAAATTATCTGTATTTATATATACATCTATAATTGAGAAGGAAATGGCAACCCACTCCAGTACTCTTGCCTGGAAAATTCTATGGACTGAGGAACCTGGTAGGCTATAGTCCATGAGGTTGCAAAGAGTCGGACAAGACTGAGTGACTTCAGTTCAGTTATATATACATAACATTTCATTTATGTATTCATCCCTTGGACAGCAAGGAGATCAAACCAGTCAATTTTACTGTGTATTATTTTGAATTGTTTCACCTAAAGTTAGAAGAGAGACTAGCTAAATACCTGTTCCTTCAAACCTGTCTTGCCCTACATTATCCACAAGGAAAGAAATAAAAAGTCACATAACCACTAAATAATGTACTATGAGTTCAGTTACAAGGGTCATAAAAAGAGGACATTTTCACCCTACTGTTCCTATCTACCTAGGAAAAGTATACTGTTCGTTGAGGCTTGAATTCAAATGTTAACTTCCTGTGAAGACATCCCCTGAGCAAATTAGTCACATTTTCTTTTTTTATTCCAGAGCATTTGAAACGTATTACATATTACATTTTGTATTATTTTCCTATACGCCCTCCCTCTCTAGACTATAAACAATTCAATGGTATAGGTATAAGCCATGTATTATGCAGATCTTTGAGTTCACAAGGCTTGCATCACTGCTGAAAAATGTTTCTTGGGAAAAGGAATGAATTCAAAATAAAATCTCATATGTAAAGCCAAAGTTTAAAGGAGTTTGAGTTCACAATCATTAACTTTATCATTTATCCCAAACTTTTTAATTATGAAGTGATATATATAGGTAAATATATTATAATTTTATTAGATAAAGAATTAACTAACTTTATGTTCAAAATAGATCTTTAATTAAGAGTAAGAGTAATATGGTAATTGGAAGTATAATCTCACTGAGCCTATGAGGATAGAAAATCACTACTAAAGTTACAATTGGAGAATTTGCATTATGACTACAAATAAGTTACTTAATTGTGCCTAAACTTATCCTGTGAAGAAAGCTGGCACCGAAGAATTGATGCTTTTGACCTATGGTGTTGGAGAAGACTCTTGAGAGTCCCTTGGACTGCAAGAAGATCTGACTAGTCCATCCTAAAGGAGATCAGTCCTGGGTGTTCAGTGGAAGGACTGATGTTGAAGCTGAAACTCCAGTACTTTGGCCACCTGATGTGAAGAGCGGACCCATTGGAAATGACCCTAATGCTGGGAAGGATTGAGGGCAGGAGAAGGGGACGACAGAGGATGAGGTGGCTGGATGGCATCACCAACTTGATGAACATGGGTTTGGGTGGACTCCAAGAGTTGGTGATGGACAGGGAGGCCTGGCAATGCTGCGATTCATGGGGTTGCAAAGAGTTAGACACTACTGAGTGACTGAACTGAACTAAACTGAAACTTATCCATGATTGCATGATCTTTTGGTTTTGCTTTTTGAAATAGTTCAGTTTACTCCATTATGTAGGATGGGACATCTAAGAATGTGCTAAAAGACCTCATAAATAATGACACTATAGATAGAGACATGTTTTAATTACAATAAATAAAATAATAAGCTAAAATTCTCAGAGTAGTATACAGTATTAGTAGGTCAGTCATTAGACATAAGATGCTAAAATAAAATAACAATTACAAAACAAAATTATAAATTTTATAAAATAAAATAAAATTATGAAAATTGTAAATAATAATGTCAGCAGTATACAAACATGTGTGTGAAAAAATAATGTAAATCACTGATGGCATATTCCTTTCTTCTCATCTTTAGGGTTGCTGGAGAAAGATAACTATTGATGACTTTCTGCCTTTTGATGAAGAAAATAATCTATTGCTTCCAGCTACAACGTATGAATTTGAACTTTGGCCAATGCTTTTGTGTAAAGCTATCATTAAGCTGGTAAATGTTGAGTAAGTAGAATAAAGAATTATCACCCCCTTGTATAAAAACAAAATGGCAAACAGCAGCAACAACTATGCATCAATATTGCATAGCTTTATTTTTTAAAAAAGCATTTTCTCCAAACAGTGTAAACTTTCTAATATAACAACAAACATTCCAAAACCACTGGTTGGAAGTGTTATGTTAGCCAGCAAGGAGACAAAATTATTGCCCCAGTAAAAATGCTCAAAACTGATCCTGTATCCAGTGTTTTCTTATGATGAATGGAAAGTAAGGTTTCAGTTTAATGAGAGAAAGAAGTTATTTTGTAGGGGAAAATGCTGGTTCATCTAATTATTGAATATATGTCCTATTGTTGTTGTTTAGTTGCTAAGTCATGTCCAACTCTTTTGCGACACCATGGACTGTAGCCCACCAGGCTTCTCTGTCCTTGGGATTTTTCCAGGCAAAAATACTGGAGCGGCTTGCTGTTTCTTATTCCAGTGTATTCTGAATCCAGTTAAAGTCTTAGGCTCTGTGTATGCAGCTATCATTTGCTAATCTTGAAAATCTAATCTCTTCTGAAGGATGTCCATGTGTTCCTCATGGTTTAGGTAACACTGGTCCTTTTTATACATTCACAATGAAAACTATCACATTTCCTTCAATATTCCTGGGAAATCTGCTTGTGTCTTATATTCCTGCACCACCCTATGCAAAGCATGTCATAGCTTCCACTTGGAGACTGTGGTCCTAATTCTGATCCTTGTGCCAGTGCTAAGTTGTTTCAGTTGTGTTTGACTTTGCAACGCTATGGACTGTAACCCACCAGGCTTCTCTGTCCAGGCAAGAATACTGGAGTGGGTTGCCATTTCCTTCTCCAGGGGATCTTCCTGAGGCAGAGCTTGAACCCTCATCTCTTCTATCTCCTGCGTTGGCAGGCGCATTCTTGACCACTAGTGCTTTATTCTGGCCTGAGTGATGCAAAAACGGTTTGATACCCGAGTTGCCAAGGCAAGGCAATGTGTGTCTCCAATCGTGGGAGAATTCTCAGACACAATGCACCAGCTTGAATTTGCTACCCTTCCCCCTCCTGCAGTTTATCACAGCAGGTCCTTTTCAGCAGAACACACCCACTTGCTCTTACAGGCCACTGGCTCAAAGCTCAGCCCCCTCCCCTTCTATTATTATACACAGCTCTGTCAGTCAGAAGCCTGGTCTGCTCTTTTGAGGTTTTTCTTTTGGCTCAGCTTCCTTTTCTCTCCCAAAGCCACACAAACAAAAACAGCCCCTCCTACTGCCACCCTCTTCATCTCTCTTTTTTGTTACCAACCCTCAATTCGCTATCCAGAATTTGTGTTACCCAGTTTGCAACCCTTAATTTCAATCATTTTAAAAAGCTCAGCTCAGAGCATTTAGATAGCTGAATACTACCGAGTATTTAAAATGGTAGCAACTATGTGTGTTTATCTTTGAAAGGAAATAATGTTCCGAATTCTCAGATCTAACTTGAAATCCTGAGAATGAGAGCAGCCAGGCCAGTGAAGCAGTAAATGCATGACCCGGATAATTGGGGTGGCATTTGTATCTGTCTTAAAGCTACAGTAGAATTTCAATGCAACTTGAGAAATGGCATTATGGTTATTTTTGAAAAACAAACAAATCCAACTTATAAATAAAGGACCAGACTTAATGTAGGGTGGGTCTTAGGCCTTGAAGTGGAAATCACTACGTGGTCCAATTTATATTTGTCCAAAAGTTTTTCTCAGATTTTACAGTAGAGAGTGACTATCTTAATGTGAATTTTAGCTTTCTACACTGAAAATTAATATTTAGTAGTTATTTAAATATCACTGTGATATGTGCAGAGGAAAAAGCATTACTTTTATGAGCTTTGCACAGTCATCTCCTAAATATGATTATTCAAAGAGGAGGTTAGACTGTGAATATCTATTCCAGTCTGTTATCTTGAAGATATGTGGACACATCACAGTTTATAATCTGCAAACAAAAAAACCAATATAAATTTCTAAATGATGGAGTGTGACTAAGATTTCTTTCTGAATTAAAAACAAGTATGCCAATCAATACCATCAGTCACCAGCACTGGCATAAGGTGGAACTGAAGCTCTGATTCCTGAGCAAAGTATAGACACAGCATTTGTGTGTGTTACTGAAAATGGACTAATCACTTCAGAAAAATATTAAAAGCAAAGGATTAAAATAAGAAGAGTGATATTTAATCAATCACAGTCTCATTGACTTTATGCCATAGTGGCAGATCCACTCTTTTGTACAAGATAGCATGGATATTTCTGGCTTCTCTAAACTTATCTAAGGATTTTATTAAAAATGTCTGATGCCTATCTTGTCCTGTCATGTGTGAGACTGGCTTAATATACAGACTCATAGGAATATTATGATAATTACTGAAACTCGAAAGAGAAAAGACACTGCCATATTTTTAAAAGAACATGATAATATGTTGAATATACACAAGAGATTATGTATCATCTATATATATATATGAAGTGAAGTGAAGTGAAGTGAAAGTAGCTTAGTGGTGTCCAACTCAATGCAACTGCATGGACTGCAGACTGCCAGGCTCCTCCTGTGGAATTTTCCAGGCCAGAATACTGAAGTGGGTAGCCATTCCCTACTCCAGGGGAATCTTCCCAACCCAAGCATTGAACCCAGGCATCAAACCCAGATCTCTTGCATTGCAGGAGGATTCTTTACCAGCTAAACTGCAAAGGAAGCCCAAGAATACTGGAGTGGGTAGCCTATCCCTTCTCTAGGGGATCTTCCTGACCCAGGAATTGAACCAGGGTCTCCTTCATTGCAGGCAGATTCTTTGCCAACTGAGCTATCAGGGATCGATTTAAATGCCTTATCAAAACTAGTCATCTGATTGTTGGAAAAGTATATTCTTAGGCCGTCATTTATAACCAGTGGGACCCCTACATTTATTCTTATCGTGTGTGTGTGTGCTCTCTCAGTCGTGTCTGACTCTTTGTGACCCCATGGACTGCAGCTCACCAGACTCCCCTGTCCATGGAATTTTCCAGGAAAGAATACTTAAGTGGGTTGCCATTTCCACTCCAGGGGATCTTCCTGACCCAGGGATTGAACTGAATCTCCTACTTCTCCTGCTTTAGCAGGCAGATTCTTTACCACTAAGCCATCTGGGGAGCCCCATTTATTCTTTTATCACTGCTTGTTAGAGATTCCTGTCTTTTATAGACCTCTCCCAGTTTTCAAATGTTATTGACTGTATTATTGTGTTTTTGCTTTTTCAGCATCCATGTGGCAGAGAGGAGAGAACTGGGAGAGTTCACAGTGATTCATGCACTCACGGGTTGGTTACCAGAAGTCATTTCTCTCCAGTATGTTTGACCAGTAAATTACACATATATTTTTTTTGTTTCTTCCCCAATAAAGTTTATTTAACTAAAATATTCCTAGTCTTAAAGAAAATTTCAAAAATTGCCACATTTTATAAAATGTTTGGAAAATAATATGTTATGGTATTATATAAAATTTATTGAGAATTGCAGGATTAATTCTATTTCCTTATATATAATAAATTTAATCCTTAAATATCTGAATTACAAATACTAAAACAATGTTAATAATTTACTATGGTAAAATATTTACAGGTGACCCCTTAATACTCATACATTTATTCAGTACAGAAAAATGAAAGCAACTTTTAATTAGCTACCCATACTAGGGAATAAATAACACTAAAATGCCTATTAGACCTTAGGCACTTTAATATGTTATTCCAGTTAAAACTCACAGTCCTGAAAAGATTATCTTATTTGATCATCTATATGACCTTATCAGCTCAGTGTTGTATATTTAGAAATGAGAAAACTGAAGCTTATTGTGGTTGAATTCCCTAAAGCTGTGTACATTAAACTTGGATGTAAAATTTGAATCTAAATATTTCTGGAGCCAAAGCACATAGTGTTTCTCTCATATGAGTCTAGATATATAAAAATTGTTTGCCTGTGTATAAAGAGAGAGCATTTAATGCAAAGCTTACTTAAAATTTCAAAAATATCTTTTGTTTTATACATAAAGGTTATAGACATATAATTTGACCATATTACCATTGACACTGAAAATTAATCAGACTGAGGTACATAGAAAATAATTATATCAATAGATCTAAACATACTGTTAATAAGAATGCTGATTTTTACAGGATCAAATCCACAGTACAGTTATCAATTGGGGTCATCCCTGATCTTTGATGTTAGAAAGCTAGCATTCCCAGGGTCCAGATTAAAGGAGATTGAAGACAGGTTCTAGTCACTTGGATTCTATCATTTAAAACATCCTTTCAGCAGGATAAGCTACCTATTGCTTAGTTCAAATAAAAATATTTGTAGGGAAAAATTAGGAGCGTAGACTAAGAGAATAGTTATTGGCATAATATGGTCAATGTTAGTAAGAAGAAGTAGAGAGAGGGTGGGATTTATAAACATGGACTTTACTAATTTTTTATCTTCAGTGTTGATGGAATACTTACAATTTTCCCTGCAATAAAGATACCAGAGACATGGAAACATCAGGCATCTATCAGAGGGTGATAAAGAAACAGAAGATCAAAATAATTCTTGACTAGAAAATTATTAAATTAAAAATTGTGAATAGTCTCTTGCTAGAATCATATAGTGAAATTATGCATGAAAATTGAAAACAATGTTCATATACTTTTATGGTTATAAGACCAGTTTAATAACTAAATTTAAAAATTGCAGTATTTTAGATGCTCAATTTGCATGAGTATATGATTGCTTATAAAATGTCTATGAAAATGATATAGGGAAGGAAAGCTTGAGCGTTGGATTCAGAACTGTATATCTAGATTTACATTTTTATACTTCCTACTTCAAGCTATGTTAATTTTACAGGTAATATAATAGTGGGTGCCCAGAGTTTCCATAAGTAAAATAGGGGTAAAAAATTACCTATCTTATATGGCTATTCTGGGGACTGAAAAGTTGAGAGTACTGGAAAAAGTAGCTGATGTATGGTAGAGACACAATTAGTGCTAGCTTCTTTCTCTTAATACATATCACTAGATTATTTAATATTATATAGAAATATGTATGATAGCTAATAATAAACCTTTGGAAACAGAGAAAAATCTAAACAAATAAGTGAGACTGACTCAGATGTTCAAGTTTATCATTTTACTTCTAAATATAATCAAAAAGTAAAAGATATGTACTGTCTTTGATTTATGTCATAAAGTGTAGGATTTTTTATTATGAATATTCTGCCACATTATTCATATAATTTAAAATTTTAATTACACTATAAAATCACAAAGTTAATTCATGTGTATATATGTGTATAATTTTAAATGAAAAGAATGTCATGGAACTGTTATAATGATTGTTCAGTTATTCAGTTCAGTCACTCAGTCTTGTCCGACTCTCTGACCCCCATGAACCACAGCATGCTAGGCCTCCCTGTCCATCACCAACTCCCGGAGTCCACCCAAACCCATGTTCATCAAGTCGGTGATGCCATGCAGCCATTGCATCCTCTGTCTTCCCCTTCTGCTCCTGTTCCCAGTCCTTCCCAGCATCAAGGTATTTTCCAATGGGTCAACTCTTCGCATGAGGTGGCCAATGTATGGGAATTTCAGCTCCAACATCAGTCCTTCCATTGAACACTCAGGACTGATCTCCTTTAGGATCTCCTTTGTTGGATCTCCTTGCAGTCCAAGGGACTCTCAGGAGTCTTCTCCAACACTACAGTTCAAAAGCATCAGTTCTTTGAGAAGATAAATAAAATTGACAAACCATTAGCCAGACTCATCAAGAAACAAAGGGAGAAGAACCAAATCAACAGAATTAGAAATGAAAATGGAGAGATCACAACAGAAAACACAGAAATACAAAGGATCATAAGAGACTATTATCAGCAACTATATGCAAATAAACTGGACAACCTGGATGAAATGGACAAACTCCTAGAAAAGTACAACTTTCCAAGACTAAACCAGGAAGAGATAGATAATATTAATAGACCCATCACAAGCACAGAAATTGAAACCGTAATCAGAAATCTTCCAAAAAATAAAAGCCCTGGACCAGATGGCTTCACAGCTGAATTCTACCAAAAATTTAGAGAAGAGCTAACACCTACTCTACTCAAACTCTTCCAGAAAACTGCAGAGGAAGGTAAACTTCCAAACTCATTCTATGAGGCCACCATCACCCTAATTCCAAAACCCGACAAAGATGCCACAAAAAAATAAAACTACAGGCCAATATCACTGATGAACATAGATGCAAAAGTCCTTAACAAAATTGTAGCAAATAGAATCCAACAACACATTAAAAAAATCATACATCATGATCAAGTAGGCTTTATCCCAGGGATGCAAGGATTCTTCAATATTCGCAAATCAATCAATGTAATACACCACATTAACAAATTGAAAAATAAAAATCACATGATTATCTCAATAGATGCAGAGAAAGCCTTTGACAAAATTCAACATCCATTTATAATAAAAACCCACCGAAAAGCAGGACTAGAAGGAACATACCTCAACATAATAAAAGCTATATATGACAAACCCACAGCAAACATTATCCTCAATGGTGAAAAACTGAAAGCATTTCCCCTGAAGTCAGGAACAAGACAAGGGTGCCCACTCTCACCACTACTATTCAACATAGGTTTGGAAGTCTTGGCCACAGCAATCAGAGCAGATAAAGAACTTAAAGGAATCCAGATTGGAAAAGAAGAAGTAAAACTCTCTCTGTTTGCAGACGACATGATCCTCTACATAGAAAACCCTAAAGACTCTACCAGAAAATTACTAGAGCTAATCAGTGAATATAGCAAAGTTTCAGGATACAAAATCAACACACAGAAATCCCTGGCATTCCTATACACTAACAATGAGAAAACAGAAAGAGAAATTAAGGAAACAATTCCATTCACCATCAAAACAAAAAGAATAAAATACTTAGGAATATTTCTACCTAAAGAAACAAAAGACTTGTATATAGAAAACTATAAAACACTGATGAAAGAAATCAAAGAGGACACAAATAGATGGAGAAATATGCCGTGTTCGTGGATTGGAAGAATCAATATAGTGAAAATGAGTATACTACCCAAAGCAATCTATAGATTCAATGCAATTCCTATCAAGCTACCAGAGGTCTTTTTCAGAGAATTAGAACAAATAATTTCACAATTTGTATGGAAATACAAAAAACCTCGTATAGCCAAAGCAATCTTGAGAAAGAAGAATGGAACTGGAGGAATCAACCTACCTGACTTTAGGCTATACTACAAATCCACAGTCATTAAGACAGTATGGTACTGGCACAAAGACAGAAATATAGATCAATGGAACAAAATAGAAAGCCCAGAGATAAATCCACGCATCTATGGACACTTTATCTTTGACAAAGGAGGCAAGAATATACAATGGAGAAAAGACAACCTCTTTAACAAGTGGTGCTGGGAAAACTGGACAGCCACTTGTAAAAGAATGAAACTGGAACACTTTCTAACACCATACACAAAGATAAACTCAAAATGGATCAAAGATTTAAGCATAAGACCAGAAACTATAAAACTCCTAGAGGATAACATAGGCAAAAAAAACACTCTCTGCCATAACCCAAAGCAGGATACTCCATGACCCACCTCCCAGAATATTGGAAATAAAAACACAAATAAACAAATGGGACCTAATTAAAATTAAAAGCTTTTGCACAACAAAGGAAACTATAAGCAAGGTGAAAAGACAGCCTTCAGAATGGGAGAAAACAATAGCCAATGAAGCAACGGACAAACAATTAATCTCAAAAATATACAAGCAACTCCTGCAGCTCCATTCTAGGAAAATAAACGACCCAATCAAAAAGTGGGCCAAAGAACTTAACAGACATTTCTCCAAAGAAGACATAAAAATGGCTAACAAACACATGAAAAGATGCTCAACATCACTCATTATCAAAGAAATGCAAATCAAAACCACAATGAGGTACCACTTTACACCAGTCAGAATGGCTGCCATCCAAAAGTCTACGAGCAATAAATGCTGGAGAAGATGTGGAGAAAAGGGAACCCTCTTACACTGTTGGTGGGAATGCAAACTAGTACAGCCACTATGGAAAACAGTATGGAGGTTCTTTAAAACACTGCAAATAGACCTGCCATATGACCCAGCAATCCCACTGCTGGGCACATACCCCGAGGAAACCAGAATTGAAAGAGCCACGTGTACCCCAATGTTCATCACTGCATTGTTTACAATAGCCAGGACATGGAAGCAACCTAGATGCCCATCAACTGACGAATGGATAAGAAAGCTGTGGTACATATACACAATGGAATATTACTCAACATTAAAAAAAATTCATTTGAATCAGTTCTACTCAGGTGGACAGAACTGGAGCCTATTATCCAGAGTGAAGTAAGCCAGAAGGAAAAAGAACAATACAGTATACTAACACATATATATGGAATTTAGAAAGATGGTAACGAGAACCCAGCATGCGAGACAGCAAAAGGAATGCAGACGTATAGAACAGACTAGTGGACTCTGTGGATGAGGGCAGGGGTGGGATGATATGGGAGAATGGCATTGAAACATGTTAATTATCATATGTGAAATCAATCGCCAGCCCAGGATTGATGCTCGGGGCTGCTGCACCGAGATTTCCCGGGGGGAGGGAGTCGGGAGGGAGGCAGAGGGGTTCTGGAGGGGGAACATATGTACACCCATGGCGATATCATGTCATTGTATGGCAAAACCAATAAAAAAATAAAAAGCATCAGTTCTTTGGCACTCAGCCTTTTTCACTGTCCAACTCTCACATCCACACATGACTACTGGAAAAACCATAGCCTTGACTAGACGACTTTGTTGGCAAAGTAATGTCTCTGCTTTTCAATATGCTATCCAGGTTGGCCATAACTTTCCTTCCAAGGAGTAGGCGTCTTTTGATTTCATGGCTGCAATCACCATCTGCAGTGATTTTGGAGCCTTAAAAAATAAAGTCTGACACTTTTCCCACTGTTTCCCCATCTATTTCCCATGAAGTGATGGGACCAGATGCCATGATCTTAGTTTTCTTAATGTTGAGCCTTAAGCCAACTTTTTCACTCTCCTCTTTCACTTTTAGCAAGAGGTTTGTTAGTTCCTCTTCACTTTCTGCTGTAAGGGTGGTGTCGTCTGGATATCTGAGGTTAGTGATGGTTAAGAAATGTTTAATTTGAAATCATTGTCTGCCAAGGATGCAGGGAGAGGTCGGGTATGGCTTCCTGGAGAAAGTTCTGATTTGATCAGAGCCTCTATTGTTGGCTGGGTTTGATTTGAGAGGAAGGGAGGAAAAGGGTATGGAAAGCAGGAGAACAATCAAAGCCATGGTCTGTTCAGAAGTTGGATGTTTCTGTCACTACGAAGGATTCTGTGTGCCAAGACAGCCCCTGAGGGACTTCACTGGTCATGGTCATGGTTTAACAGAGGTCCAGGAGAATCAGAATATTGTGTTCACTACTGACTTTTTCCATAAGAAAATCAATAGGGTAAAAAGTGTTTTGTGATGTCTTCAACAGACAGCCCTTTCCCTTCCCTCTCGCATAGAAGTACCAAAGGGAGACATTGCTAGATTTGCAATTGTTGACCTTATCCCATGTTTTCCTACAGTTAGCACTGTCTTATCATTTGATAACAAAAAACAAAAAGTTGTAATTCTCTGTATTATACTAGAAACACAGAGTGGGTATTAGAATTCTGGCAATTTCAAATGAAGAGATGATATTTTTCTCCACAAATTTATCTGGTCTTGATGTAATTCATTTGAGAATGGAGCACTCCACCATCCCATACTTAAATCTAACTGTCCAAGAAGTTGTATAGTCTCATCCTATGGGGTTTGAATATTTCTTTTTCACAGTATAACATTTATTACATTGTAGGTGGAAAAGAACATATGGTTTTGGATTCAAAAAGATCTGTTTTAATTCTGATTTTAGTATTTCCTAGTCTATCATTTGTGACTGCATAAAATTTGCAACCTTCTCTTATACCTCAATTATGATTGCACTACTTAGGTTGCAGAGCCTTTGGGGGATGAAATGCAAAACAAAACAAAACAAAACAAAAACCCTACCTGGCCACCCACATCTTCATTTCGCTTTTCAAATGTTCTAAAATCGTTATCCCAGGGACCTTAACCTGAACTGTTCTTTCTTTTTGCCTTAAATGATCTTCCATCAGATATTTACTTGGCTGGATATGTCATAACATTTAGATCTCACCAAGCTTAAATATTAACTTCTCAGAAAAACCTTTTCAGCCACCTAGGTTTAAATGACTTCTTTTCCAAATGATTCCAGAGCCCATTCTTTATTATTTTATTTTCATTAAGAAAGTTATCACTGCCTTCCACTGAGAAGTCATCACTGCCTTCCATCTTCCACTGAGATGGTATGGTGTATGAGAATAGGAACTCTTGTTTTGTCTTTCTCAATGTGGAGACTCCTTGTGCTTAGAAAAAAATGACACTGCATGATGAGTACACAGTATGATCTGAATACATGTTGATAGAATAATTTTAAAAATATTTTAAAAGGCTAAACTAGAAGTGTGTAAAAGATTCTTTGCTAATCCAGTGCAGGAACATATAGCTTAATTTTCCCCAAAAGTAATGCTTAAACTGATCTCAAAGGATTAGTTGAAACTAGTGAGGCTTATTGGGGCAGGGAAGCCAATCCCACCAACAGTGTAAGAGGGTTCCCTTTTCTCCACATCTTCTCCAGCATTTATTGCTTGTAGACTTTTGGATGGCAGCCATTCAGACTGGTGTAAAGTGGTACCTTATTGTGGTTTTGATTTGCATTTCTCTGATAATGAGTGATGTTGAGCATCTTTTCATGTGTTTGTTAGTCATTTTTATGTCTTCTTTAGAGAAATGTCTGTTTAGTTCTTTGGCCCACTTTTTGATTGGGTCATTTATTTTTTTGGAATTGAGCTGCAGGAGTTGCTTGTATATTTTTTAGATTAATTGTTTGTCCATTGCATTGTTTGCTATTATTTTCTCCCATTCAGAAGGCTGCCTTTTCACCTAGCTTTTAGTTTCCTTTGTTGTGCAGAAGGAAAAACAACAATACAGTATACTAATGCATATATATGGAATTTAGAAAGATGGTAATGATAACCCTGTATGCGAGACAGCAAAAGAGACGCAGATGTATAGAACAGTCTTTTGGACTCTATGGGAGAGGGCAAGGGTGGGATGATATGGGAGAACGGCATTGAAACATGTAAATTATCATATGTGAAATCAATCGCCAGCCCAGGTTTGATGCTTGATACAGGGTGCTCAGAGCTGTTGCATCAGGATGACCTAGAGGGATGGAATCAGGAGGGAGGTGGGAGGGGGATTCTGGAAGGGGAACACACGTATACCCATGGCGGATTCATGTCAGTGTATGGCAAAACCAACACGATAATGTGAAGAAAATAAATAAAATAACAAAAAAAGAGAGAAAGAAATAAAAAAAGAAAAAGAAAAGAAATCCACAACAGAATGTAGCTGAGAGATTTTATACAGGAAGATGATCTCGATCAGCCTTGTGAGTTTGGAGGCTTGCTCAGAGCAGAACAGGTATGAGGACTGGAGCAGGAAAACTGGTTTGTGCAGTATTGCAGAAGGCTTCTATGGGAAAAAACTGATAAAAATGGAGGAAGGGGGACTTCCCTGGTGGTCCTGAGGCTAAAACTCCACATTCCTAATGCAGGGGGCCTCGGATTGATCCCTGGTCAGGGAACTAGATCCCACCTGCTGCAACCAAGAGTTCATATGCCACAACTGAAGATCCCGCAGCCATAACGAAGATGGGAGATTCCAAGCGCTGCAACGAAGACCCGGTGCAGCCAAATAAATAAATGTTTAAAAAAGAAAAGATAAAAGAGAAAGTTCAAAAAAAAAAAAAAGAATATTGAAAGGGTTGTCTACAGTAGGAGAAAGAAGGATCAATGGAATATATTTTTTATTTGAGAAGAGTTTCAAGGAGAGAGACTTGGTCATTCTCACTTTGCTATGTTGACTGAAAAGTAGAAGATGGTAACAGGATGTTTTTGTTGGTTCATTGATTGATTTGTTTTGGGATAGATTTCTATTAGATGGTTGCACACATGAGCCTGGTTATCTGAAGAGAGGTTTGAGCTGGAGCTTATGAGTTGGGGGTTACATACACATTTACAACCAACAAAAATGTGGTTGTGCTTATTCACTCACTGAGGAAAGGATATAGGAGAGCAAGAGCATACTGAGGAGAACTATGGAGCTCAGGTCAGTTCAGTCACTCAGTCGTGTCTGACTCTTTGTGACCCCATGGACTGCAGCACGCCAAGCTTCCCTGTCCATCACCAATTCCCGGAGTTTGCTCAAACTCATGTCCATCGAGTCAGTGATGACATTCAACCATCTCATCCTCTGTCATCCCCTTCACCTCCTGCCTTCAGTCTTTTCCAGTATCAGGGTGTTTTCTAATGAGTCAGTTCTTCACATCAGGTAGCCAAAGTATTGGAGTTTCAGCTTCAGCATCAGTCCTTCCAATGAATATTCACGGTTGATTGGTTTGATCTCCTTGCAGTCTTCTCCAACACCACACTTCAAAGCATCAATTCTTCGGCACTCAGCTTTCTTTATGGTCCAACTCTCACATCTATACATGACTACTGGAAAAACCATAGCTTTGATTAGACAGACATTTGTTGACAAAGTAATGTCTCTGATGTTTAATATGCAGTCTAGGTTTGTCATAGCTTTTCTTCCAAGGAGCAAGCATCTGTTAATTTCATGGCTGCAGTCACAGTCTGCAGTGATTTTGGTGCCCAAGAAAAGAAAATCTGTCTCTGCTTTTTAATATGCTGTCTAAGTTTGTCATACCTTTTTTTTTTTGCAATCAAAGATCTTTTAATTTCATGGCTGCAGTCACCATCTGCAATAATTCTTGCCTGGAGAATCCCCATGGATAGAGGAGTCTGGCAGGCTGTGGTCCATGTGGTCACAGAGTTGGACACAACTGAAGCAACTTAGCATGAATGAATACAACATGGTAATTCAATGTTTTTTATATACTGAGAAATGGTCAGCACGGATCTAGTTAACAGGCATCACCACACAT
This sequence comes from Antilocapra americana, assembly GCA_007570785.1. Classification (NCBI taxonomy): domain Eukaryota; kingdom Metazoa; phylum Chordata; class Mammalia; order Artiodactyla; family Antilocapridae; genus Antilocapra; species Antilocapra americana. Next base: position 2,794,339 of record ML660777.1, on the reverse strand, counting down.
GGTTATAATTTTTTTTCTTGTGGTGAAACTTTTAAGAGCTACTCTCTTAGCAACTTGCAAGTATACACCACTGTATTATTAACCACAGTCACCCTGCTGTGCATTACAATGCTCTGACTCATTTATTGTATAACTGGAAATTTGTATTTTTGGAATACCTTCACTATCATGCCCAAATTCCACCCTTTGCCTCTGGCAACCACAAATCTATTCTCTATATTAATGAGTGTGTTTGTTTTCAGATTCCATATATAAGTGAAACAAATCATACAGTATTTGTCTTTCTTTGACATATTTTACTTAGTATAATATCCTCAAGGGGCATTCTTCATAGCTCAGTCGGTAAAGAGTCCATCTGCAATACAGGAGGCCCAGGTTCTATTCCTGGTTCAGGAAGATCCCCTAGAAAAGGAAATGGCAACCCACTCCATTATTCTTGTCTGGGAAATCCCATGGACAAAGGAGCCTGGCCAGCTACAGTACATGGGGTTGCAAGAGTCAGAGATGACCAAGCAACTAAACCACCACTACTAATGTCCTCAAAGTCCATCCACATTGTTGCAGATGGCAAGATCTCTTTCCTTTTTTTATGGCTTAACAATGTTGCATTGTGTATATGAATACTATGCTTTATTCATTCATCTATCCATAGACACATACATCTTGTAAATAGCATTGCAAAGAACATGAGATTGTTCTTTTTGACAAACTTCTCTCTTTTTGAGTTAGTGCTTTCATTTCCTATGGATAAATACCCAGAAGTGGAGTTGTGGGACTATGTGATAGTTCTATTTTTAATTTTTTGAGGAAATTCCATACTGTTTTCTATACTGGCTATATCAACTTATGTTCCTACCACCAGTGTACAAGGGTTCCTTTTGCTCCATATCCTTGCCAACACTTGTCATTTCTTATCTTTTTGATGATAACTAGTATGCATGTGATTATAACTCATTGTGGGTTTGACTTACATTTTACCTGATGATTAGTGATGTTTAACCCATTTTGTTGTACCTGTTGACCATTGGTTTACCTTCCTTGGAAATATGTCTGTTCAGATCCTCTGCCCATTTACTGACTGGATTATCTTTTTATTTATTAATTCAGATTTTAATTTTAATTAGTTAAAATTAAAACCTGGTCTGTTCAGTTTGTTTCTTTGTATTGGTAAGTGGTATGTTTCCAGGAATTTATCCATTTCTTTTAGGTTGTCCAGCTTGTTGTATATTTGTTTCTCATAGTCTTTTATGGTTCTTTTTATTTTGTGTGTTAAGTACAATATGTCTGTTTCATTTCTGATTTTATTTATTTGTTTTTTGTTGATGATTCTAGTTAAGGGCTTTTTAGTTTTGTCTGTCCTTTCAAAAAACCAGCTCTTACTTACTTTGATTTTTTCCTATTGTCTTTTTAGTCTCTCAATTATTTATTTCCACTCTGATATTTGTTATTCGGGAAGATCCCCTGGAAGAGGGCATGGCAGTCCACTCCAGTACTCTTGCCTGGAGAATCCTGTGGATAGAGGAGCCTGATGGGCTACAGTCCATACAGGGTCTCAAAGAATCAGACATGACTGAAGTGACTTACCACCACCACATTTATTATTACCTTCCTTCTACTAACTTTAAGCTTCATTTATTCTTCTTTTAGTTCTTTAAGGTGTGAAGTTAGGTAGTATTTTTAAGATCTAATTTCTTGATGTACCTCTTAGAATTACTTTTGTCTTGTTATATTTGTTTTGCTGTTGCTGCATCTGTTGTATTTTTGTTATGTTGTACTTCCATTTTATTTATCTCAAAGAAGTTTGTTGATTTCTTCTTTGACCCATTGGTTGGTCAGTAGCATGATGTTTAATCTCCACATAGCTGTGAATTTCCCAGTTTTCTTCTTGTAATTAAATTCTAGTTTCATACTAGAAAAGATGTGGTTGGAAAAGGTGGGTGCTATGATTTCAATCTTCTTGAATTCATTAAATTATTTTTTGTGACTTAACATGATCTATTCTGGAGAATACTCCATGTAGAGAAATGTATTCTGTTGCTTTAGGATGGAGTGTTCTGTATGTGTCTAAGTCCATTTTCTTTAATGTGTCTCTCAGGACCAATGAGTTTCCCTGGTATCTCAGCTGGTAAAGAATCTGCCTGCATGCAGGAGAACCCAGTTCGATGCCTGGGCTGGGAAGATCTGCTGGAGAAGGGAGAGGCTACCCACTCCAGTATTTTTGCCTGGAGAATTCCATGGACATAGGAGACTGGCAGGCTACAGTCCATGGGGTTGCAGAGTCAGACACGACTGAGCGACTTTCACAAGATTAAAGTTTTCTTATCGATTTTCTGTCTGGAAGATATATTTATGGAAGAAAGTGGGGTATTAAAGTCTCCTATTTGGTGTTTTTCTATACACTGGCCTTGGGATTGGTGAGTGCATGAAAGCCCTTTAAGAACTGTTTCAGACAGTAAAGGACCTGCCTGAAATATAGACCTGGTTTCGATCTCTGGGTCAGGAAGATCCCTTGGAGAAGGGAACGGAAACCCACTCCAGTATTCTTGCCTGGAGAATCCCATGGATAGAGGAGCCTGGCAGGCTACAGTCGATGGGGTCACAAAGAGTCAGACATGACTGAGTGACTAAAACTTTCACTTTGAGTTTGCTATAATCTTGTGGGCCTCATGGATGCAAACCCTGCTGTCTTTCAAAACTGTGAGTTTGGGGAACTTCTCTTTGATATGCAGATCATAAAAGTTGGAATGCCAGATGATGCTGGGTACAAACCCTTGCCTCCTCAGGGAAAATCTTCAGAATGTGAGTTCTCTCCAAATTGTGGGTCACTGCACTGGCTGGGTTTTATGGCAAGACTGTGTCTCAGCCTCTCCTATCCATTCTCATTTGACAGATATGTAGGAATTCCTCAGCTATTTTTTTTTCCCCAAAGAAAATTGTTCTGTATGTAGCTATAAATTTGCTGTGTCCCTAGGAAGAAGTGAGTTTAGAGTCCTCCTATATCACCATCTTAACTGGAACTCGGTATTTGGTCTCTTTGCATCAGCAAAGCCCAGTACAGAGTAGGCACTTAATCAATGCTTGTTGAATGAATGAATACATAACGGTGTTTTTAATTGAAATGTGAAGTAACTATTGATCGGTCTTGTGAAATAACAAGTTCATGTTTTTTATGTCAGTAAATTCTTGATGTAGAGTAAAAAGTTTAATTTGGAAATTAATTTTGTTTTTCACCTAAGCCCAGGATATACGGACAAAGTTTGGGAGCTCTTGAGAGAAATATTGCCTGAGTTTAAGCTGTCAGATGAGTCTGGCTCTGAAAGCAAAATCACTGACATAGATGCCAAAATAAAAGAACAAGGAAAAGACGTGAAGGATGGGAAAGAAGTGAAAGATGGCAAGGAATTCAAACCTGAAAATTCAATAACGACACTAAAATTGCCTGAGAAAAGTGAAAGGGTTTTAAAGGGTAAGACAATTTATATCACAATGTTATTCAGTATGGATATTGAATATAAATGCTTTGTAATCATTACTGAGTTTTATAACTATTTATAAGCATTGCCATTTATTAAGTGTTGTGAGAATAGTCATTCAAGTTTCTCTGTTTCCTGGATATTAGAGCTTGCAGTGATGTTTATGTTAATTATTTCACTATATGTGTTCTCCTTACAATCAAAGGTAAGTATATATTTTAATGGTATTTTATTAATATAGTATTAATATAAAAAACACATTAAGTTTTCAATTTCCCTTTATTAAACACATCTTTCTTATATATCTTATGTAGAGTGGAAAGGGTCAAAACACCAAGCCTGAAAAGTAGTCCTATTTTTCTTGTAAGAAAATGTGAAATGGACACAGATTAGACTATGATTTGTACGTTGTTTATTATAATGTGAAAGTTAAAATTTTAAAAATATATTTTTCAAGTTATTTTACAAAGTGTAGAAGCATTTTTCTTAAAGTGAGAAATATATTTAATAAGTGATCATTTTATACTTTCTAAAATATTTCATTTAGCCATACATATGAACAATAATGCTTGTGAGTAGAGTTGAATATACTAGAAAATATTCAATTTTTTGTATAACAGTGATAACATCTATAACAATCTTTCAAATATTTATGTTTTATAAGATATTGACTTTTTGTTCTTATTTAGATCCTGCACATCAACATTTCCAATCATATACTGCCCTGAAATAACTACTGTAAATGTTCCTCAAAGATAAGCAAAAAAATTAAGGGATCCATCATGGATCCCTCTTAAAATAATCTAATGTGCATTAGTTTATAAAAGAAAGTGAAAATGAAAAGATAGGCAGGTTAAATTTGTTTTACCCAGTGTATCCTAAATTAATTTGAACCTGGAATCGCTTTCTCGTGTATCACAAATTAACATCTGTCTGTCCTTCATCTATCTGGGTTTCCCAGGCAGCTCAGTGGTAAAGAATCTGCCTATGATGCAGAAGATGCAGGTTTGATCCCTGGGTTGGGAAGATCCCCTGGAGAAGGAAATGACAACCCATTCCAGTATTCTTGTCTGGGAAATCCCATGGGCAGAGGGGCAGGCTACAGTCCATGGGGTTGCAAAGAGTTGGACATGACTTAGAAACTTAACAACAGCAGCATCCATCCATCCAGTTAACCATTCATTCACTGTACTTAGGCTTCCCTGATGGCTCAGTCAGTAAAGAATCTGCCTGCAATGCTGGAGACTTGGGTTCAAACCCTGGGCCAGAAAGATCCCCTGGAGAAGGCAATGGCAACCCACTCCAGTATTCTTGCCTGGAGAATTCCATGGACAGAGGAGCCTGGTGGGCTATAGTCCATGGAGTCACAAAGATCAATGTACTACTTGTTGTGAATACCCATAAGTGTTTCAGGAATTAGTGGTAACTTGAACAAAATCAGATGTGGATCTCATCTTTTAGAGCTTAGGTAATGTGAGAGGGACTAACGTTAATTTTAAAAATCATAAATACATACTAAAGCATGAGTCTTGAAGGGAATTACAGGAAACTATAAGTTGTTCATATGGGAGACCTAGTCTGGGGCACCAGGGAAGAGTTCCTTAAGGAATTTTTAGCTGTGTTTGCAAAAATTAGAAGGATATCTGGGGGAAGATGATGGACTGTGAAAGGAAGAGAATTCTAGGTAGAAAAGAGAGCATATATAAATATTATGAGGCATCAGCAGAAATGACAGTGACTTGGAAGACTTGGTAGATGTTTTCAGCTGGAAAAGAGGATGTGAGGAATAAAGTGGCTTAAGAAGAACATGAAGAAGTAGGTAGGAGAGTGATCATGTCAAAAAACTTCTAGATCATGCTAATGTTTGATCTTTACCAAAGAGCTGTTGACAGCTACTGAAGAGTTTAGAGTTGAATCATGATCTATTTCACATTTTGAAAAGAATATTCTGGTTATCTGAGGAAAAAATAACTTGGAATGAAGGTGGAGGTGGAAGCTCAGTGGCATGAGAAGTCACAGAAAAAACAATTTAATGATTGTTGTATAAGCTCATGTTGGAGATGATAGTAGCTTGGAGTAGGTTAATAGGATAGTCATAGTGGAAAAGCAGATATAAGTAAATGATTGAGAGATACTTATAAAGTAAAAAATGCCTGGATGTGGCAAAAAGAATTTGTAGAATTCTTACTTGCAGAACTGGATAGATGGTAGTATGTTTAATTCAGCTGGGTAGTGGAGGTAATGGAATTCCAGTTGAGCTATTTCAAATCCTAAAAGATGATGCTGTAAAAGTGCTGCACTCAATATGTCAGCAAATTTGGAAAACTCGGCAGTGGCCACAGAATTGGAAAAGGTCAGTTTTCATTCCAATCCCAAAGAAAGGCAATGCCAAAAAATGCTCAAACTACCGCACAGTTGCACTCATCTCACACACTAGGAAAGTAAAGCTTAAAATTCTCCAAGCCAGGCTTCAACAATATGAAACTGTGAACTTCCAGATGTTCAAGCTGGTTTTAGAAAAGGCAGAGGAACTAGAGATCAAATTGCGAACATCTGCTGGATCATTGAAAAAGCAAGAGTATTCCAGATAAATATCTATTTCTGATTTATTGACTATGCCAAAGCCTTTGACTGTGTGGATCACAATAAACTGTGGAAAATTCTTCAAGACATGGGAATACCAGACCACCTGACCTGCCTATTGGGAAACCTATGCAGGTCAGGAAGCAACAGTTAGAACTGGACATGGAGATTTTGTCCTCGTCGCCATGAGGCTGCCGTCCTGCAACCCTTAGCAATCATGCCTACTCACTGCTCCTTGCAAAACTCTTAGGCATATTTATTCTGTTTTTTACCTTGTCCCGATGGGCAACTTTTTTAAAGAGCAGCTACAGACAGATGTGGGCCGTGCAGTTCTCGTTCCTAGTCCTTTTGTTGCGCATGCATCGGAGGGAGAGTAAGGGACGCACATGCTCAGAGCCTCCGAGCCCACCCAGCCCCCAACTTACGGCCTCCCCCAGTGGGGAGAAGCACGTGATTTGCTGCGTCCAGAAGGAACAATAAGTGCTTCTCTCCCAAAGAGCCCGAACAGCTGCGGAAGCTCTTCATCGGAAGATTGAGCTTTGAAACATCCGATGAGAGTCTGAGGAGCCATTTTGAGCAATGGGGAACGCTCACAGACTGTGTGGTTATGAGGGATCCAAACACCAAGTGCTCCAGAGGCTTCGGGTTTGTCACACATGCCACGGTGGAGGCGGTGGATGCAGCCATGAATGCAAGGCCACACAAAGTGGACGGAAGAGTTGTGGAACCAAAGAGGGCCGTCTCAAGAGAAGATTCTCAAAGACCTGGTGCCCACTTAACTGTGGAAAAGATTTTTGTTGGTGGCATTAAAGAAGACACTGAAGAACATCACCTGAGAGGTTATTTTGAACAGTATGGGAAAATTGAAGTGATTGAAATCATGACTGACCGGGGCAGTGGCAAAAAGAGAGGCTTTGCTTTTGTAACCTTTGATGACCATGACTCTGTAGACAAGACTGTCATTCAGAAATACCACACTGTGAATGGCCACAACTGTGAAGTGAGAAAAGCCCTGTCTGAGCAAGAGATGGCTAGTGCTTCATCCAGCCAGAGAGGTCGAAGTGGTTCTGGAAACTTTGGTGGCGGTCGTGGAGGTGGTTTCGGTGGGAATGACAACTTTGGTCGTGGAGGAAACTTCAGTGGTCGAGGTGGCTTTGGTGGCAGCCGTGGTGGTGGCGGATATGGTGGCAGTGGGGATGGTTATAATGGATTTGGTAATGACGGAAGCAATTTTGGAGGTGGCGGAAGCTACAATGATTTTGGCAATTACAACAATCAATCTTCAAATTTTGGACCCATGAAAGGAGGAAATTTTGGAGGCAGAAGTTCTGGCCCCTATGGTGGTGGAGGCCAATACTTTGCCAAACCATGAAACCAAGGTGGGTATGGTGGTTCCGGCAGCAGCAGTAGCTATGGCAGTGGCAGAAGATTTTAATTACTGCCAGGAAACAAAGCTTAGCAGGAGAGGAGAGCCAGAGAAGTGACAGGGAAGCTACAGGTTACAACAGACTTGTGAACTCAGCCACGCACAGTGGTGGCAGGGCCTAGCTGCTACAAAGAAGACATGTTTTAGACAATACTCATGTGTATGGGCAAAAAACTCTAGGACTGTACTTGTGACTAATTGTATAACAGGTTATTTTAGTTTCTGTTCTGTGGAAAGTGTAAAGCATTCCAACAAAGGGTTTTAATGTAGAATTTTTTTTGCACCCATGCTGTTGATTGCTAAATGTAATAGTCTGATCATGACGCTGAATAAATGTCTTTAAAAAAAAAAAAAGAACTGGACATGGAACAACAGACTGGTTCCAAATAGGAAAAGGAGTACATCAAGGCTATATACTGTCACCCTGCTTATTTAACTTATATGCAGAGTACCTCATGGGAAACACTGGCCTGGATGAAACACAAGCTGGAATCAAGATTGCTGGGAGAAATATCAATAACCTCAGATATGCAGACGACACCACCTTTTTGGCAGAAAGTGAAGAAGAACTAAAAAGCTTCTTGATGAAAGTGAAAGAGGACAGTGAAAAAGTTGGCTTAAAGCTCAGCATTCAGAAAACTAAGATCATGGCATCCGGTCCCATCACTTCATGGCAAATAGATGGGGAAACAGTGGAAACAGTGGCTGACTTTATTATTTTGGGGGGCTCCAAAATCACTTCAGATGGTGACTGCAGCCATGAAATTAAAAGACTCTTATTCCCTGGAAAGAAAGTTATGACCAACCTAGACAGCATATTAAAAAGCAGAGGCATTACTTTGTCGACAAAGGTCCATCTAGTCAAGGCTGTGGTTTTTCCAGTAGTCATGTATGGATGTGAGAGTTGGACTACAAAGAAAACTGAGTGCCGAACAATTGATGCTTTTGAACTGTGGTGTTGGAGAAGACTCTTGAGAGTCCCTTGGACTGCAAGGAGATCCAACCAGTCCATCCTAAAGAAGATCATTCCTGGGTGTTCACTGGAAGAACTGATATTGAAGCTGAAACTCCAACACTGTGACCACCTGATGTGAAAAGCTGACTCATTTGAAAAGACCCTGATGCTGGGAAAGATTGAAGGAAGGAGGAGAAGGGGATGACAAAGGATGAGGTGGTTGGGTGGCATCACCCACTCAACGGACATGGGTTTGGGTAGACTCCAAGAGTTGACAATGGACAGGGAGGCCTGATGTGCTATGGTTCATGGGATTGTGAAGAGTCGGAATCCCATGAACTGAGTGACTGAGCAACTAACTGAACTGAACTGAATGCAAAAAGAGGAATGGCATTAAGAGAAGAATAAAAAAATGATTTAGAACATATTGAGTTTGAGGTGCCTTTAAGAAATCAAGTGTACTTTTCATGTCAGGCTTTCCAGGCTGTTGATATGCACTTGGGAATCATTGACAAATGCATGCTAAATCAAATGATGAATGATATTCCCTAGGAGATGGTGTAGAGTGAGAAGACTAGGAACCTTAAGACTAAGCTTTAAAGAAGCTAAATACCTGAGAGCTGGTACAAAATAATGAGCTGGCAAAGGAGGTTAAAGAATGATCAGAAAAATAGGAAGATCAGCAGAGCACATCACTGTTGAAAATCAAAGGAAAAGAACATTTCAAGAATCTGAGAGATTGTCTGCTCTAAATAGTGTTGAGAGTTGAAATATGATGGGAATTCAAATTTCTCTGTTAGATTTTATGATACAGAGGGCACTGGGCACTGGTAAATGATGAACGTGGAAGACACACTGGAGAGATGAAGAAATAAGTGGGAAGTAAAATAATGTATAAGCAACTCTGTTATCAATTTGTGAAGAATAGGAGAGTGAAAAAGTGAAAGCTGTCAAGGAAAATGGGGGATTCGTGAAAAACTTTTAACTAAGGTTTAAAAGTTTAAACTTTTATCTAATGAAGAAGGGTCGAGTATTTTTACGTGGCAATTTTGAAGAGGTGGTTGAGATAAAGCCATAGCATAGGTTTCCAGAGAGCCAAAGTGAAGGGATTAGTCCAACCTGGGGAGCCATGTTTCCTCCATCCTAACAGATTGGCACAGGGTATGAGCGAGAGGATGTATGCAGATATCAGTCTGTTAATGGGTTTGATAGAGAGTTGAGGGTTTCTGAAAAAAGACTTCTATTCTCTCTCTTTATAAGCATACCATTTATGAGCTGAGAGTAAGGTGGAGGTAGAGATGAAGGTTCTCATGATTATTTAAAATAGGGCAGAAGCTTGTGCAGAACTAGCAGATGATTATCTCCATTAGCATGTAGGACTCAGCTGCTAATTTTACTCGGAGGGGTTGGCCAGATGGGTGAAATGATATGACAGAGGAACAATAAATTTATTCATGGTATTGGCAAAAACACATTTTGGTAAAAATTTTTGCATACTCTCCAAATTTCTATATGAAGAGTGTGTTTTTCTTATTTACAGATTTTATTATATATTACTTTAAATTATGGGTTTTATATAGACTTTTAGTATAAGTGAAAGTATTAGTCTCTCAGTTGTCTCTGACTCTTTGCAACCCCATGGAGCTCACCAGGCTCCTCTGTCCATGGGATTTCCCAGGCAATAATGCTGGAATGGGTTGCCATTTCTTTTTCCAGGGGATCTTCCTGACTCAGGGATTAAACCCAGGCATCTCGTATTGCAGGCAGATTCTTTGCTGTCAGAGCCACCAGGGAAGCCTATTTTAAAAATCATACATGAAGTCATATATTATTACCTGTAACTAGTTTTAAGTCAAAACCACAAAATAAAATTCTGATCATCTATTTTTATATTTGTTTCCCAATTAAATGTTTCATCCTACACTTATAGTTATCTTTGCCTTTATATCTAGCATAGATGTTAAATCTACTATAAAGCTAAGATCCAAGGTAGTTTTATTTTAGAGGCTAAAAGACAGCACATGTTAATGTTACAGTTTTTTTGTATACTCAATTAAACAAAAAACCTGATGTGCAAAAACCACTACAATATTGTAAATTAATTAGCCTCCAATCAAAATAAATAAATTTTTAAAAAACTGAAAAAAAAACCTGATCAATACTGATTACAAATTTAGCAAATGACAAAAGAATGAATGGCAGAAATTTGAAATTTCTGTTTTAGATTTAGAAAGGATTTATTAGGAAATAGAAAATCTCGGGGAATTTTTCAAGGTGAATGAAAACATGTTTCGCAGAAATGTAAATACGGATGGAAATCCAAGTGGTAGGTGGTTCTGTGTACTGAGTTTACTATGTACATCTGTTGACAATAAGATGTTGGTGTGGATGTTGGTTGGTGGCCAGTCTCCACCAGAAGATATTCTAGAAGCAGAAAGCTGAGTTTCTTGAAATGCAGGCCTCAAATAAAGTCTAAGAGGGCTCCACATTTAGGACTCAACTTTAAATACATTTTTTCCTGATTTTTTTTTCTTTTTAAAATGAGACTAGCCTGACACCATGATTTTATACAAATAAATTATATTCACCTGATTATCTACATTTAGCATAAAGTCATTTGTAGTCAGTAATGCCATGTCTTTCACAATATATGTCAATTTTTAAAGCTTTTGTTTTATTTTGATATTACTATTTCGAGGTGAGTAGTGTTTGGGGAAGTTTGTGGCTATTTTTTTTTAAACTTAAATAATACTATTGTTTTAGTTTTCTTTTACAATACTAATTGAATAAGCAATATAGATTGAGATTTTGTAGTTAAAGGATTTATTGTATTTTTTTAACATGTTAGACAAAGCTGATGCCAAAGAACTTGGAAAGAAGAGGAGTAAAGATGGAGAGAAGGAAAGAGAAAAGGAAAGATTCAAATGGTCAATACATGGTTCAAGACCCTCATCAGATGTACAATATTCTCTACAGTCTCTGTCAGATTGTAAGCTCTCAGCCTCCTAGAATAATAATCACTGTACACATTTCCTAAAATGCTGGAGAACATTGGAGCACAGAAATGTATTTCTTGTTCAGATATATCTAAATAAGCTTTTCAGAGTTGCCCATAACTGTTAAGCTCTCAGATGGTTGTACATAATGAAGCAAGATCCTACATATGAGACAGAAGCCAAGATTATCAAAGTACTTATGGTACAACAGTCACAGAAGTGTTTACATGAATGAAGATATATACTAATATTTGATTAGATATTGATATATATTAGTATATGTCCTCCTCTATATAAATTATATATATATGTATATATAAAATCTTTTTAAAAAACTTTATAGTCCTAACATTGGATCATCTGTCTTGCTGCTTCCAGAATGTATAATTCTCAGTTCACTCCTCTTTACATGAAAATATGTCCATTTACTTCCAGTATTATGCCTTATCAATTTTTGTCATTTTATTTTCTTTCTGAATACATTATTGTGTTTTTTTATGAGAACAGTTTCATAGCTATGGCTTTGCATTTTTGCAGAAAGATATTTGGTGGTTTGGCAAAGAAAATACAAACACTAGTCATTTTTTTGTATTTTTAATTTTCTGTTAAACATTTTTTATATTGATACCTTAAGCAATCTTTTTTGATAGTCAATGACATAATATCTCCAAATTTACTGATAATCTTTATATTTGTGAGATTGCAAAACCTTTTTCTGAGTTTCTTTGTAAAAATGAAGGTAACAATGCCTTTTTTCTACTAAACTCATAATTAAGGTCAACCCCAAGATACAGAATATAGTTCAAAGTTTGGACTGAGGACTAAAATTGCCTGGGTTCAGATCTCTGCTCCATGAAAAATACGTATTGGAGAGGAAAAAATTTCCCTCTAGTCTCTCCAGTTCTTCTAGCTGGTCTAATAATCAAACTGATATGAGGCATTTTCACAGAAGAAAAAAATAATAATCATTATGATCCCAGGGACGGGGGAGCCTGATGGGCTGCCATCTGTGGGGTCGCACGGAGTCGGACACAACTGAAGTGACTTAGCAGCAGCAGCAGCAGCACACTTATATAGAATTGCTTGAATTTTAAAGGAATAAAACAACATTTTTCAATTAAAAATAAAAACAGGAGGAAAATAAATTCTGTTGTTTTGACCAGAATCTTTAAAGGACAAAAATATCATGAATCAAATGTAGTAATTTCAGGGATATTAGGGAATAAATATTGATTCTCAGAAGCAAACCTACAAGCATTATACATTTCAAACTAAGTTACCTTTTAGCTTCCCTTTCTCATGAGAGGATTAATTTGTGTTTTCTTTCTCCCTGAAATGACATAGAAACTCCCAGACTTCTTTAAATTCAAATGAAAGATTCTATGAAAGTTAAGTTACATAGGCTGATAATAACTAGAATGAGCTTATGTAATAACTTTTTTACATTGAGGTAAAATGATTTCTTAATGAATTATATGGTACTATTATGAAAGTAAAACTAATGAGACATTCTATACATTAGATGTACATTTGAGAGTTAACACTTTTTAAATGCATGTAAAGTCGTTTACCTATTTTTCATCAGCAAACATAAGTTCATCAAGAAATTTGAATTGTCTACCATGACCTGCCAGGCCCATTTTGGCTAGAATTTTCATGACATAATATGTGTTTGGATTCACAGGTTCTTCAGCAATACAGTCCCCTCAGATGGTTGTATATGCAACCTTTACACCTCTCTATTTGTTTGAAAAAAAGATATTTTTACTAGAGAAGATGGTAAGTGCTCAAGGCCAAGAAACTCAGTATAATTTATGGTGTTTGTGTGTGTCTGTGGTCATTTGTTGTAGTAAAGTGTTGTTTTTCTGTTGCCAAGTCATGTCTGACTCTGCGACCCCATGGAATGCAGCAAGCCAGTCTTGCACTATCTCCTAGAGTTTGCTCAATTCATGTCCATGGAGTCTGAGATGCCATCCAACCATCTCATCCTCTGCTATCCTTTTGCCTTCAGTGTTCCCCAGAATCAGGGTCTTTGCAGTGAGTTGGCTCTTCACATCAGGTGGCCAAAATATTAGAGCTTCAGCTTCAGCATCAGTCCTTCCAAAGAATTTTCAGGGTTGATTTCCTTTAAGATTGACTGGTTTGATCTCCTTGCTGTCCAAGGGACTCTCAAGAGTCTTCTCCAGCTCCACAATTCAAAAGCATCAATTCTTCAGCACTCAGCCTTTATGGTCCACCTCTCACATTCACACATGATTAGAGGAAAAAACATAGTTTTGACTATAATGCACCTTTGTCAGCAAAGTGATGTCTCCGCTTTTTAATACACTGTCCAGGTTTGTCATAGCTTTCTTTCCACGGAGCAAGCATCTTTTAGTTTCATGGCTGCAGTCACAGTCTGCAGTGATTTTAGTGCCCCAAAAAGGAAAATCTGTCACTGCTCCCTCCCACTCTTTCCTATTCTATTTGTCATGAAGTGGCCAGATGCCATGATCTTTAGTTTTAAATGCGGAGATTCAAATCAGATTTTTCACTCTCCTCTTTCACCCTCATCAAGAAGCCCCACTTTCTGCCATTGGAATAGTATCATCTGCATATATGAGGCTGTTGAAATTTCTCCCAGCAATCGTGATTTCAGCTTGTGATTCATCCAGCCTGGCATTTTGCATGATATACTCTCATATAAGTTAAATAAGCCAGGTGGCAGTAGACAGCCTTGTCTACTCTTTTCCCAATTTTGAACCAGTCCATATCCAGTTCTAACTGTTGCTACAGATTTCTCTGGAGACAGATAAGGTGGTCTAGTACTCCCATCTCTTTAAGCATTTTCCAAAGCTTGTTAACACCCTTTTGTAACAACCAACATAGGAAATATCCCAGAATTCAATGAAAATTCTATTCTTGAATTTCAGTCTTGTTCTCTCTGTAATTAAACACATAGGTACAGGGACTCAGTACAAGCAAAGTTTTCTTAATGCTGTACTATGCTTAGTCCCTCAGTTGTGCCCCTCTCTGCAACCAATCCCATGGACTGTAGCCCCCAGGCTTCTCTGTCCATGGGGTTTTTCTAGGCAAGAATACTGGAGTGGGTTGCCACGACCTCTTCCAGGGGATCTTCCCAACCCAGGCATCCAACCCAAGTCTCCCACATTGCAGGCAGATTCTTTACCAGCCGAGCTACCAGGGAAGCCCAGATGATTGCAATAGTTTAATCTCAAAAAAAACCCCAAAAGATGTAGTTTCATATAGTTTATCAATTGTTTCCATTGTAAACAAAGGGCATCAACTTATGTATTTCAGTGAGAATTGTGTAAATCATTTCTAAGTAATAATACATTACCTTCCTATAAACAAGTCATACATATATTCTTAAGACAAATGATTTTGTATCTAGTAAACCACTGCTATGAATGCCTTAAAATAATACACACAAAAATGTTAATTGCGTTTTTCTCAGATAGTTAACAACTTATAGAAAATTTAGGAAATATGAACAAAGGGAATAAAATTTAAATATTTGTAATATAAATGCCTAGTCATAGAAACCATTAACATTTTGGCATATGTACTTTGCTTTTTGTTTTTCTTCTTTGCATATTTTCTACATGTATATATGTATAAATTTTTTACTCAGGGAAATTCTATTTTCCTTTCTGTTTGGAAATGAGTTTTTCATCTGACACTGTATCATTAACATTTTTCTGTGATGTTAACCATTTGACAACATAATATTTAATAGTTACATGAGATGTATGGATTTGCCATAATTTTTATGTTATCTTTGAGTTTTGGACATTAAAAAAAATCATTTTTTTCTTCTTCCCTTTTAAAGGGTAAAGCTCACCAGATTACTCTTCAGTCTACTTAGACAAACACCCTATAGCATTTGTATTGATCCCTAACCATCTAGGGGGACTTCAGACATCCAGCACTTTATTGCTAGAATTCCATGTGTCTGAAATCATTACATTAAAGTATAAGAAGACAGCAATATAATCTTTTGATTAATTAGAAACAGCTTACTGTTAAAAAATTGAATGGAAATTTGGTTGAAATGTAAATACACCAATTGTATAATTATTGCACTTACATTTGTCTTCTGGATGATTTGAGCAAAGAGCATAAATGTTATCATTTCTTCTTCCTTTTCTTCCCTTTCTCCTGCCTCAACCTTCTCCTTCTCTTTTTTAGATAGGAAACATTCCTTACTGCAAAAATCTGCAATGTAACAAGGGTGATATTGTCAAGACAATCAGACATAATGTGCTATTATTAGTATAGAGAAGAGGGCAGTTCCTCTGTTTTTAATTAAAAGTTATTCAAATTTAGCCACGGTTAAATCCAAGTGTGCTTCTCAGGGCCCCCCCTCAACTTAAGTCTCTTTTTAGGATGGCTGCATCAGCCCTGATTTTATTTTTTCTTAATCTTACTACCTGACATTGGCCATCGCCTTAGCTATTCCAGAGAAATTAAACCCTCTAATACTGTGAACTATCAAAGACCGTGAGTCATGCTTTGTGGGGTGTTCCATCAGAAGTACTTAAATACTTTTTAAAATTGAAAAACAAAAAGGTAAGATTTACATCTTCATTACACGAAAAAGCAGGCACAGAAAAATTCATTTGAACTTTTGTCTGTCATACTAAAAAACTGATACACAAAACATTTTTAATTTAAAAGGCCAAAAAAGTGCATATGTTTATTCATTAATTCAACAGATGTTAATTAATTATTCTTTGCTAAATAACTAGCTGAAATCTGAGGAAGATACCATGTTGAGCATGATTAATAAAGCCTCTCCCCACAAAGTTTAGAGTCGATGAGAAAAGCAGACAAGCAAACAGTAATAAAGTTAGAATATTGGCATAATAGAAGTTGCTTGGAATATGGTAGATGTAGCATTTAAATAAAGTGCATTAAATGAGTAACCAAATAAATGAATTAATGAAGGAGTGAAAAAAAATATATATGAAACACATAGCAGAGACACATCTTTCTGCCTAGTGGGTGACTAGGGAAATCACTGCAGATGGTGACTGCACCCATGAAATTATAAAACACTTGCTTCTTGGAAGAAAAGCTATGACAAACCTAGGAAGCATATTAAAAAGCAGAGACGTTATTTTGTTGACAAAGGTTCATCTAGTCAAAGCTATCATTTTTTCAGTAGTCATGTATGGGTGTGAGAATTGGATCATAAAGAAAGCTGAGCACCAAAGAATTGATGCTTTTGTGTTTTGGGGTTTTTTTTTGGATACAAGAGATATGGATTTATTTAACTAATTTACAGAATTACACTCATGCAAAGCCTCTGGGAAGTTTGAATAATGAAACAAGATATAAAACAACAAAAATGTATAAAGGGAAAGCTCCGATTCCATCACTGGTTAAAAGAACTTCTAATCCCATCTGATACTAAACTAATTAAAAGGCTCTTCCCTGAGTTACATGCTCTTATACTAGGATAGTATTAGGAGTTTCCAAAGAGTTCATTCTAGTATTCTATTTTTTTCTTTTCATTTATTTAAATATAAATTTGTTCTTTCTAATTGGAGGCTAATTACTTTACAATATTGTAGTAGTTTTGCCATACATTGACATGGGTCTGCCATGGGAATACATGTGTTCCCCATCCAGAACCCTCCTTCCTCATCCCATCCCTCTGGGTCATCCCAGTGCACCAGCCCCAAGCACCCTGTCTCATGCATCGAACCTGGACTGGTGATCCTTTTCACATATGATAATATACATGTTTCAATGCCATTCTCACAAATCATCCCACCCTCGGCCTCTCCCACAGAGTCCAAGACTGTCTCTTTTGCTGTCTCGCATGTCAGGCTATTGTTACCACCTTTCTAAATTCCATATATATGCATTAGTATACTGTATTGGTGTTTTTCTTTCTGGCTTACTTCACTCTGTATAATAGGCTCCAGTTTCATCCACCTCATTAGAACTGATTCAAATGTATTCTTTTTAATGGCTGAGTAATATTCCATTGTATATATGTACCACAGCTTTCTTATCCATTCATCTGCTAATGGACATCTAGGTTGCTTCTATGTCCTGGCTGTCATAAACAGTACTTCAGTGAACACTGAGGTACACGTGTCTCTTTCAATTCTGGTTTCCTCGTGTGTATGCCCAGCAGTGGGATTGCTGGGTCATATGGCAGTTCTATTTCCAGAATTGATGCTTTTGAACTGTGGTGTTGGAGAAGACTGCAAGGAGATCAAACCAGTCAGTCCTAATGGAAATCAGTCCTGAATATTCACCGGAAGGACTGATGCTGAAGCTCCAATACTTTGGCCACCTGATGCAAAGAACTGACTTATTGGAAAAGATCCTGATGCTGGGAAAGATTGAAGGCATGAGGAGAAGGGGACAACAGAGGATGAGTTGGTTGGTTGACATCACAGACTCGATGGACATGGGTTTGAGCAAGCTCCTGAAGTTGGTGATGGACAGGGAAACCTGGTGTGCTGCAGTCCATGGGGTCGCAGAGTCAGACACAACTGAGTGACTGAACTGAACTGAGGGAAGTCTTCCCAAAGGAAAAAAAAAAGAAAGAAAATTGTTTAAGCAGTGGCTTTAAAGTTAGCCTGGAAAATAGAAAAAGCATATGTGTGAAGCAGAAAGAAGTTTGTGTTAGAAAGTTTGGAGGTGAAGGATAACCCACGGGGTTCGAGGGACTACTGGAGTTTGAACAGATTGCAAAAGGAGAAGTTTTAGAGGCAGTCTGAGGTGTAGGAGGGAGCCTGGACATGCAGTGTTATAAATCCTCCCTGTGGGGGTTGAAATGTCTTACAGGGTCCAGTGGTTCAGGAATTGGCCCAGTGTCTGTAATAGTAATGAAATGAGCTTCCCAGCTGTAATGAACTGCCTCCAACATTACAGTCTCCTGCTGATTCTTTTACATTAGCTATTAGGATAAGCAGGGTCTCTTGGTAAAACTCAGAATATAAAGATGATATCATGTTTTGAAGATAAATCTACAGAGGAAAATTCTTTTTAATGGAATTTTATTAAATGGAGTACATAGCAAAACATTCTAGCCCCAAAGACCACAAGACCAATATGTATGTGAGGAATTGGTGAAGAACGCAAGAAAACAAAGCAAAACTTGGAAAGAAACAGTGTCACAAATTACCCTACCTTATCCTCCCATCTTATTACTTCTGGGTCTTCTAAATTTTAGTTTTATTTGTTTACTTATTATTTTCATTTTATTAAATGGGTTAGTGCTTTTTTAAAAAAAAATTTAAAACATTGAAGTAACTTTTCTCTTTATTCCATATATTTATAATGCTTTTAAATGACTCTACTGAACTTAATAATACATGTTCTAGCCAAGGCAATCATTTCCAATAGGCTAGTAAGTGAGCTTCTGATCCTAATTCAAATGACTACTTTGTAAATTTTCATTTTCAAACATTGCTATTTGCAGAGAAATCAATGATAGAAAATCACTAGGAAGAAAAATAGTTATTGGCAAAACTGACTTTAATGTAGTTAATATTTTACTTTACTTTCAATGTTTCAGCATTTAGACCATGAATATCAGAATTTGACTACAGGGTATGTTACTTTAACCTTCACATACCTTTTGATTTCTTATGGCATCTTTCAGCCACCAGTCAGTAGATGAATTTCTACAATGACTTGAATTTCTTCCAGTGGCTGGATTTGGATTTGCCTGGACCATCTGCCCTTCTGTGAATGCCTCCTTTGTCAGGAGCGATCATGTGGATTTTGTGTAGGGAAGCCTGAGAACATAAACTGTAGACAAGGCAACTGCTTACCCTCATGGACCCAACACACTAAGGGCAGTGGGGTTTTTTGAAAACTATCGAGCAATTGCTGGTGCTTAAAAAAAAAAAAAAGAAAGAAAAGAAAAACTGACAAAGACTTTATATGTTCAGTACTTGTATCAAATCTTCAACCTTTAAGAAGTGTTAGTCACTCAGTTGTGTCCAACTCTTTGTGACCCCATATGGACTGTAGCCCGCCAGGCTCCTCTGTCCATAGAATTTTCCAGGCAAGAATACTGGAATGGGTAGCCATTCTCTTCTCCAGGGGATCTTCCCAACCCAGGGATAGAACCTGGATCTCCTACATTGCAGGCAGATTCTTTACCATTTGAGAATCCAGGGAAACCCAGCAAAAGTAATAGTTGATTAATTTTGGACCAAAACTGATATTCTGAGACTTCTGCAATGTCATAGAATCTTAAACTCTTAGAACTGAAAAGTGACTTCTAGTGCTAGTCCCTCATTTTGTAAATAAAGAAAGGGAGCCCCAGATACCCTAAAAGATTGAAAGAAATGCAGAGAGTAATAGCCCTTACACTATGAGTGTGTTAGTGACTTAGTCGTGTCTGACTCTTTGCGACCCCATGGACTGTAGCCCGCCAGTCTCCTCTGTCCATGGGATTGTCCAGGCAAGAATTCTGGAGTGGATTGCCATTTCCTTCTCCAGGGCACCTTCCTGGCCCAAGGATCAAAGCTGGATCTCCTGCATTGCAGGCAGATTCTCTACCATCTGAGACACCACGAAAGCCATAGTGCTTATGCTAAAGGATGCAGAAATACTACCACTATACCTCTCTAGTGGCGATAATATTTCAATAATGATGAAAAGTGTTATCTTAAATGTATAAAGCAAATACCAGAATCCTTTTAACTCTGCGTTCCACTTTTTAGGCTGATTCTGCTGAGAAGCTTAGAGAATATGGGCTTTCCCATATCTGTAGCCATCCTGTGCTGGTCACAAGAACTAGATCCTGCCCCCTTATCGCACCGCCAAAACCACCTCCTGTACCTCCCTGGAAACTCTTTCGTCCAAAAAAAGAAGCTGTTATAACAGATGAAGCTCAAGGTATGGTTCATATTGTCCAAAAGTCTAATCAACATTTCTCTCTATCAAGTTCTAATAGTTTCATTTGTAATGCGAGAGATATATCAAGAAAGCAATCCAACATTACTCTTAAAGCCTTCATCTAATTTCATGTCTGAAAGGATGGTTTCTGCACATCTCAAACTCTGATTAGTTTGGTTTTCACATCTAAACTGACCAGATGAATAAAGGCCATTCTTTGGGTGATGGCACTATGATTATAATTGTGATAGAAAAGTGGTTTGGAGCAAATAATACAGAAAGCTAAATAGCATACATATTAACCCACTGGTGTGAATTTCGGACATGGGGATCATTCTGGGGTACCCAGTAGGATATCATCTTTGAATTGACTGAATTCCATTTGAAATTGCTATAGGAGCAAGACTTCTGCCTGGGCTGGCTCCTGTCAATATTGTCCTGTAGCCAACAAATGGCAATTGTGCTTGGAAATACATGGGTTCACACAGGCTGAGAATATGCTAAGGAGTCTGTTCCCACCTGGTTCTTATTCTTGTCTTTTATTTCTGAATTCCTTATAATCCAAGTCTAATTTTTCATTCCTTTAATCATTTCTCTCTGTCTTCATTTTCACTCCTTCTGTGAGCACCATGTTGGAATGGAAGAGAGACCGACATGGCATGAGAAGAAATGAGCAAGATCGTAAATGAAAACAAATGAGCAGAGAGGATAGAAAACAAAAGCTAAAAATTAAAAAGTGATGGCCTAATTGAATAGCTCAGTTTGTTTATGTTGATTCAAAGTAAACATATGGCCTTTCTGTAGCTAATTTACACTTGTAGCTTTTAATGAAAGATGATAAAGAATTGGAGTGCTGTGGTTTATGTGTGTGTGTGTGTGTGTGTGTGTGTGTGTGTGTGTGTGTATTTCCTATTCCAAAAAGTTTAAATTATCTTTTTTGCTATCTTTTTTGTGTTAATTTCCTTGCTTTCTCATTTTCTTACTTTTTCTTTTCCAGTACCTCATTATCTTCTAATTGTATTCCTCTAGTAACAGGTCATCACATTCTAGAGGTTATTACATTAGGCCTGTCCTTGAATGAACAATGAAGACAAAGCCACAGTGACCATATCTAGTGCCAGTTTACTAAAGGCATCCCTAAGAAGCATGTAAATACACTTTAAGTGATTGGTCCCATGAACCACGGCTTGTACTCTTAATGATAGTGCTTGCTGTGTTTCTGCTACCAATTCAAGTACTGCTGATCCTTCAGTGCATGGGACAAAAGAACTGTATCTCAGCCACAGAGTAATACATAAGTCTCAGTGGTACTCAGGATCCTAAAACTACAATAGCCACAGAGATTTGGAGTATTTACCTGTTCCTTGCCTCCTACTTCCAACCATAATTTACATGTTTTTAAGATATAAATAGCAACTGTTAACCATGTAATTTTCTTCACATTTGCTTTCTGCCTACGTTGATACAACCAGTACAGCTGGTGGCAAAATTTTTTTAGCACAACATGTTTTATCCTTGCCAGATAAGAACAAAGATTAAAGAAATATCTGGCTTAGATATAAAGGAGAAATGGTCAGTTTATTTAGTTATTTTTTACTAGTCTTGTCTACCTCTCTCCCACCTGCTTCATTATTTCAGTTATTTCTTTACATTCCTTGAGTTTCTGCAACAGGCTGTTGATGCCACTCCAGTGCCAACTGTTGGTTTTGTTTCTAGGAACTTTCCAACTTTCTTCCCTCCCTCTTTCTTTCCTGTCCACTTTCATTTTTCCAAAGATCAGAATTCACATGATGCTTGAGAGAAAAATCTTGGTATATTTTAATTTAATTAAAAGCTATATTTTAATTAAACACATAGGTTGTTGTGCTCAGTTGTGCCTTACTCTTTGTGACCCCATGGACTGTAGCCCGCCAGGCTTCTCTGTCCACAGGAGTTTCCCGGCAAGAATACTGGAGTGAGTTGCCAATTCCTCCTCCAGGGGATTTTCTTGACTCAGGGATCGAAACTGTCTCCTGCATCTCCTCCAATGGCAGGTGGATTCTTTACCACTGGGAAAGAATTCTTTACCACCTGGGAAATCCCAAATGCATAGAGCCACACTTAAAACTTTTCTTCTTTCAGAACATCAGAAATAGATGAAGGAAAGGAAAAATATTAAACATACAGCTATTTCTTGATTTCGCTACTGATTTGTGTAACTCTTTGTCTCTGTTGTAAGCTGTGGAAGAAAACCTCAGGCTTGATGGGATTCCAGTCCTGAGGTCTTCCACTTCGAGGCTTACCACATTGCTGTCTTTCTTCTCTCCACTGAGTTTAGTATTTCAAGTGAAAATTAACAGGAAACAGAAAAAGAGATAAATTTAGAGGTGATCACAGAACAAGCACAGAAAAGTCAAAAGACACTGTGTCATATTCTCAATCTTTTCATCCTGTGGGCATCTTTTCCACTGCTATAGGATCTTCTGTTAAGATAATCATGCCTAATGTTTAATTCAGTGTTCACCATATTAGTGCATGGGCTGTGTGCCTTATCCATTGAGAAGTTACTTCTGTGTCAGCTTCAGACACCTTTAGGAATACCCATAACTTTTTTCTTGAATTATTGCTTTCTTTTCTGCTTCTGACCTTTACTTGTTCTCCTACTACTTACTTCATGTATTTAGCCCACTTTTTTTTTTCATGTCTTGAGCAATTGTGTTGTTAGAGGTTGACTAAAAGAAAAGTTTTTTAGTAAAAGACTTTTATAGAAAGTCTTTCGTGTACTTGAAATAGCAGCAAATGCCAAATACAGTAATAATTCTAGAAGACATGGCTGACTTTCTCCCTTGAGATTTCATTGTTTCATGTTGTAAATCTGGAAAGCAACTGAAAGAAGACTAAAGAAATCTCAGATTGGCAGGATCTATAAAGCCTTTTTAGTACAAAACTTTATGTATCACATACATTTCTATTTAAGTCTATTGAAATTTGCTGAGTAAATAGATAATAATAATCAGTATTAATAATAGATAATAAAATCAGTACTAATAATCTAATTAGTATTGCATTAAATGTTAAATTCTACATATAATCTTGGAATATCTTTTTAACTAGTGTAGAACACTATCTTTCTCTTTTTAGAAATAGTAATAAAGAAGCCTGACCAATTTCTTGAGATTTCAAGTCCATTTTTGAATTATAGAATGACTCCATTTACAATTCCAACAGAAACGTAAGTATTTAACAGTCTTTCCCATTAATACCTCTTGTTAACAGATGAAGTATTTTGTGATTTGTGTAGTTAAAAATGTATGGATTGGTGGCAAGTGTATTAAAGTTTGTGTAAATGCAGTGATTATAGGAAAACAAAAATTTAGGTTCTATTTCACAGTAATAAACATTTAATAAATTTTGAAGTGGTTAAAATAAGGCCTAAATATGTCAGGCTTTACAGCTTTGGCTTCTGTTTGAGAACAACACAGTATTTTGTTTTACTTTAAACATTAGCATTGGGAAATGTTTTTGATTATTACCTGGTAAATTAAATCACAAGATCAAATGATTGTCATAACTACCTGGGAGATGAAGTCCATCACTCTTAAAAGGAAACAAACAAACAAAAAGAACTAACTAAATATAACAGCAAAGACAATGAAGAAGAAAAAGAAAGAAGGGAAGGAAGAATCCAAATTTACTAATATTTGAATGTGACAGTAGGGATAGAAATAAAACCTATGATCCTGAGTCTAATGTTTTTAATGAGTTCATGTTTATGTTCTCAGTCATTCAGTTGTGTCTGACTCTTTGTGAACCTCTGGACCTGCCAGGCTCCTCTGTCCATGGAATTTTCCAGGCAAGAATAGTGGAGCTGGAGCAGGTTGCCATTTCCTACTCCGGGGGCTCTTCTCCACCCTGCATCTCTTGCATCTTCTGAATTGGCAGGCAGATTCTTTATCACTAGTGCCACCTGGGAAGTTCATTGTGGTGAAAATGAAGTCTACAGATAGCAGAAATGAAAAGGAGTAGTGGGTGATAGGATTTTACCATTAAAAGTATGGTGATTCGTTATGAAGCAATTGATAACTAACACATGGATATGTACATATATCAAGGATTATCAAATTTATTCTTTGTGCAGTTAACTGTACTTCAATAATCCTTCAATAAAGTTGTAAAAATAAAAAATAAATAATATTCAATAGTAAAATGGTTTAAAAATGGGATTCTAGAACCAAGGAAGACAAAATAACTGAAATTCAGAATTCAATGGATGTATTTAATCACAGGTTAGTTAAGACAAAAAAAGACAAGTGAGAAAAATGAAAAACAGGTCAAAAGACAATATCCAGGCTGATGTTCAGAGACTAAAACCAAAAAGAAAAAAATGAGGGAACACATAGTAAAAGACTTACAAGACAAGTTGATAAAGATCAATATACTTGTATATGGGTCCTAGAAATACAGGACAGAGTTTGGGAAATAATCATGAAATAAAAATATAATGGGAAAATTATCCCCAAAGTTAAAAAAAAATCAAGATTCAGAAATTTCTAAGTCACATAATGTAAATACAGAGAAAACTGCAGCTGGATATCATAGTAAAACCTAACACATATAATATGATAATATATAGATATAAAGTGAAGGAAATACTGCAACAAAAATCAGCATGGATAAATGTCACATAAAAAATATTAGACCAAAGAAATCTGGTACAAAATGTATATGGTTTATTTTAAATTTTTTTACTAATACAGATATTAAAAAGAAAAACAAAGCAATATATGGTGCTGGAAATCAATAGTCAGGAAGTTACCTGTGGGGAGGAATGTTGGCTGTGCTAGGCAAGGACACCTGGCAGGATTTGTGGGCCCTGACAATATCTCTTGATCTGAATAATGGTGATATGGCCATGTTGACTTGGTAGGTTTTCATCAAGTTTTACATTTATGATGAATGTACTTTTTTCTAATTTTTTAAACCATTAAAATTTTTGAATGACTTATATATATATGAATGGCTTATATATGTCTTGAATACAATTACCACTAGATATGGTTTATCCTTCCCTTGGATATAGTAAAATCCATAAGAGTATAAACTGATGATTAAAAGCAGTCAGAATTTAGATCAGAAGTCTATTCATTGTATTTTCCTACTTCTAGAGCCTGTTTGCATCATAGGCAGTTAATCTACAATTTCTAGATTCTAGTTAAGTTGAAAATATTAGAAATATTATTGAAATCTCTTACTTTTAAGGCTCCTGCAGTTCTGTGCCATTAACGATTAAACACTGAAAAGTGAGTGAGGAGGGACTGCTAGGCTGCAAAGTAGACAGTTTGCCATGTGAAGCTTATAAACAGAAAAATCAATTTGCTGCTACTTTGGTTTGAAAGATTTGTTGTTATATATTTGCAAATCTAGTTTTCCTCAAACTTTCATTTTAACTTATAAAAAAATCTTAAAAATAAATTATTAACTTCTATAAAAGTTTTAAATAAGTTTCAAAAGTTAGCTGAATTTATTTAAACATTTTAAATTGCATTTACAACGTGGCATATTTTATTTTTCTTTAATTACTTTAAAAGCCAAAAAGAATAATGAATAAACTCTTACCAATTATATGAGAAAGAAGAAAATGTTAGTCACTCAGTCATGTTCAACTCTTTGTGACTCCATGGACTGTAGTCTGCCAGGCCCCTCTGTTCATGGAATTCTCCAAGAAAGAATACTGGAGTGGGTTGCCATTTCCTTTTCCAGGAAATCTTACCAACCCAGGGATTGAACCCAGGTCTCCCTCATTGCAGGCAGATTCCTTACTGTCTGAACCACCAGGGAAATCGCTTATCAATTATATGAATCATCATTAAAAATTAAAATAATCAAAATGATGTTTCTGGGGAAACTTGACTTTTCCTATGCATAAGAATTTATGCTTTTGAACTGTGGTGTTGGAGAAGACTCTTGAGAGTCCCTTGGACTGCAAGGAGATCCTACCAGTCCATCCTAAAGGAGATCAGTCCTGAGTGTTCATTGGAAGGACTGATGTTGAAGCTGAAACTCCAATCCTTTGGCCACCTGATGCAAAGAGCTGACTCATTTGAAAATCTTTCCTGATGCTAGTGAAGATTGAAGGCAGGAGGAGAAAGGGATGACAGAGGATGAGATGGCTGGATTGCATCACTGACTTAATGGACATGAGTTTGGGTAAACTCTGGGAGCTGGTAATGGACAGGGAGACCTGGAGTTCTGCGGTCCATGGGGTCACAGAGTCAGACACAACTGAGCAACTGAACTGAACTATTAGATTTTACAAACCAAAAATTCTCTTATACCTATAACTCTCAGTCATGTCCAACCTTCTGCAATCCCATGGACTGTAGTCCACGAGGCTCCTCTCTCCATGGGATTCTCTAGGCAAGAATACTGGAATGGGTAGCCATTCCCTTCTCCAGAGGACCTTTCTGACCCAGGGATTGATTGAACCTGAGTTTCCTGCATCACAGGCGGATTCTTTACCACTGAACCACCAGGGAAGCCTCCATAACTTCATTATAAACCTAAGATTAAATATAAAGCTATATTTCATGGCCTAATTTGTTAGATTATGTAACATGCTATATTTTTTTCATCTGTTGCAAACACAAAATATCATGTAGAGACAGAATTTTCTTAAACATAAAAATAGTAAACCTTGTAATTTTTCCACTTAATTTTATTGTTCGTGTTACCCACTAAGATGATAATTTTATCATTCCAAACAGTTTTTGATTATCTTTTAGCTCACTGAGATTGCATACTACTCAAATATTTTGTGGATTGTATGAACCGGAGTTGCAGACCACCAGGACTAATTTTTTCAGGATTCAAAGTGTCACACACTGACATCTAGACTCTCTATGCTAAGAGAGACCACAAAAGGGTTGGTTTCATAACCTGAACTTCCCATGTGACTCCCTTATTTGATTTTCTTATTCCTTCTTTCAGTTTTTTTACCTAATTAAGGTGGATGAAATTCTGTGACCCAGGTCTAGGTGACTTCAACACTTGATTGGATTCAGTTAACCGTATTCACTGCTTGAACCTGTTGCGGATTTCCTTGCATATCCATTGTAACTGGCCTAGACAAGAGCACAAATGTGCGAATGGTACTTCATCCTACCTCACTGCTAG
The DNA here is from genome assembly GCA_007570785.1 of Antilocapra americana. Taxonomy (NCBI): domain Eukaryota; kingdom Metazoa; phylum Chordata; class Mammalia; order Artiodactyla; family Antilocapridae; genus Antilocapra; species Antilocapra americana. Next base: position 2,766,877 of record ML660777.1, on the reverse strand, counting down.
ATAGTCAGAGTTCTCAGGTCAGCATACGAGAAAGCTGGTCGGTTGGTTTGTTTTCGATGAGCCCTGGAGTGTGACCGCTACACAACTTTTCCTTGGAACATTGTCATCATAGCAACGGTGCGCCTTGTTTGCCTGCTCCTGGCTCCTGGCCTAGGTTGCAAGAATCAGAGCTTCACAAGTGTTTGTGCTGCCCTCTAGTGGCAGTTTAAGGTAAATCTGAGACTAAAGCTAAAACGAGGTAAACAAAGTTTTAACAAACACTAGCAAGGAAAAATCCAAAATACAGGAAGTTTTATATACATGAAAATTAATTTTATCTTTGAAACACACCTAGCTAAAATATTTGTACTATAACAAATATAGTTCTGTTATTGTTCAGTTGCCAAGTCATGTCCAACTCTGCAACCTCATGGACTGCAGCTCCCCAGGCCTCCCTGTCCCTCACCATCTCCTACAGTTTGCCCAAGTTCGTGTCCGTTGAGTCAGTGATGCTGTTATATTGTACCTATAAACTAGCTGTGGCAATGTTGATTTGGGGGTCATGTCAGCAATAACCTGAAAGAAAATACTGTGTATTCGGGTAGCTACTATAAATATCACACACTCATAATTAAATTTATGACTCCAATTCCTATTTCACTGATACATTACTCTGATACTTAATTAAATCAATTCCAAATGTAAGATTCCTGTGTGTTCTGACCATCAAAAAGATGACCACCATAGCTTTAAAATAAACCATGTTCCAGAAAAGTTTTACAGCGTTGCAGTGACTGACAGAGACTAGTGATTCAGTAGTATAGAAAGCAGTTACCCATGGCAGATTCATGTCAATGTATGGCAAAACCAACACGATAATGTAGAGAAAATTAAAATAAATGAATAAATAAAATCCAAAAATAAAAAAGAAAGCAACTAAATGTTTTTAACACAAAGAAAAAAAATACTATTGGTTGTGGAAGAAGGAGATTGATAAAATGAACAAAATCAGGGCTTTCTATTGTTGACAAAACATTAATACAATGGGATATTACTCAATCACTAAAAAAGAAGGAAATCTTGCTATTTGTGACAACATAGATGGATGTTTAGGACATCGTACCAAGTGAAATTAGGCAGACGAGGAAGACAAATATCATATATTCTCACTTATATGTGTTATCTAAGCAAATAAACTCATAGATACAGGAAAAAAGACTGGTGGCTGCCAGAGGCAGGGGGTCAAGGTGGATGAAATGGGTGAAGGAAATCAAAAGATACAAACTTCCAGTTATAAAATAAATAATCCTGGGAATGCAATGTGTAGCATGGTAACTATAGTTAATAATGATGGTGCTTTAGTCGCTAAGTCATGTCTGACTCTTGCAACACCTTAGACTGTAGCCTGCCAGGCTCCTCTGTCCATGGGATTTCCCAGGCAAGAATATTGGAGAGGGTTGCCATTTCCTCCTCCAGGGGATCTTCCCAACCTAGGGATTGAACCTGTGTCTCCTAGATCAACCCAGGGGGACTCTACTGCTGAGTCACCAGGGAAGCCATAGTTAATAGTACTGTGTTATATATTTGAAAATTACTAAGAGAGTAGGCCTTAAAAGTTCTTATCACAAGGGGGAAAAATTGTAACTATGTGTGGTGATGTACAGTTCTTAGAGTTGTGATACCATTTTGCCATGTATACAAATACTGATTGTTATGTTGTATACCTGAAACTAATAATAATATTGTATGTCACTTATATCTCAATAAAAACTACAGTTATTTATTAGCAGTGTTAAATAATCTTTTAATAAGATTAACAGAAATTGTTCCTTTTTTTTTTTTTAGTCATTTTGTACGATCTGTTATTAAGAAAGGGCTGGTTCCAGGATCTGGTTTATCTTCCCTCACTGAAAATGATGAAACTGCAAACTTTAGCCAGATAGACTTAAACCAATTGACAAAAAATATGTCTCAGGTAACTATGTTACTCTTATTATTAGTCCAGTTCTTAACTATGAAAGTTTTTTTTCCCCCTTCAACTGTGAAATATATTGTACATAAATGCATTTGAGCACAATAAATAATACTGAAAACAAGATTCTTATGTACCCATTTCACAGTACCCCACACAGGTACCCCATACAGGTACTCCTCTGCTCCTCCCACAATAACCAGGAAACCACGTGTCCCAGGGGCAGGGCTGCAAAATACAAGGGTTTATATTGGTATGTCTCAGCTGGGAAAGGAACCCTTTAAATGGGTCCCCCCGAATGAGCTGAGTCTGAGAGAGACATGAACCCTACGTGTCAAAGCCACTGAGATTTCAGGACCGGCTTGTTATCACAGACTAGCTCAGCCTTATAGGGTTCATGTTTTTAAACAGCAAAACTGCCTTACCTTTCCCTCTTAAAATAGATGCAAATGATAGGGAAAACAGGGCTGTTTTCAGATGTTCCCTAGGAATTAAGATTTAGCACAAGTCAGGAATTAATTATTTACCTGTTTCTTCTTCCACCTTCATCATTACTTCCAGCTGTAATGGAGGAAAGATGATAAGGGATAAAAATATTCTTTCCTTAAAAATATTCTAGCTGTGGAAGGATTAGGTATTTTTTCTTATACAACTTTTTGTACAACTAATTGCTTCATTTTTTTTTCACTTGCTTATTTTTTCTATGACACATTAGGAAGCTGTCCCAAATGATTTTTTTTTTTTAAGAAACACCATTAAACAAACACCCTCTGAACACCTTCACCACACAAACATGTGAGATAACTCTGTTGATGCTGACTATTTTCCTGGCGACATCACCCCTAGGATCTTTTGCTCTCTTGCTCTTGTTCAAACTGATAGAAACCTGTGGGACTTTCTCTTTTCTCTCTCCTCTGATGGATTTTCTAATTTTTGGAAATTATGCTGTCCTCCTACTTTATACTCAATGGCATGCATCTTCTAATACTCCCTGAGAAAAGATGTATGGAAAATGAAGATTATGAGAGCAAGAAGCTCTTTGTATAGTCTTGATGTTAACTCTTTATTACACATACAATTTGCAAATAATTTATCTCATTCCATAGGCTGCATTTTCACTGTGGATTATCTCTTTTTGAATGACAGAAGATTTTCTATATAGTCCAATTTCTTTGTACTTTTGTTGTCTGTGTTTTTGTTGTCAAATCTAAGAAACCAGTGTCAAATCTGATGTCATGAAGCTCTTCATCTATGTTTTCTTTGAAAAGTTTTTCAGTTTTAGTCTGTCTTTTTTTTTAATCAACTTTACATTCAAACTTTCTGTTGAATTTATTTCACTTTCCTATTTTTAGATTCTAACAGCTCTACCTTGTTCTTGACATATTTTTATAGAAGTTTACTATTTGATAAATGACTATCTTCTTAACTTTCTGATAATACTAATTATAAAACATCTCCCTATATTATTATTTCTGGTTCCTATGAATCTCTCTACCCACATCCATTAGCTTCTTTCTAATGGGTCTCTTTCCTCAACTGTCTGGCAGTACTCTGTTATACACATATAAGCAGTTTATGATATTAAAGGGCTGCTGATTAGAAGCTTTATGGCATGGATAGAGCTTGTCAGCTGGTAGCTTTAATTTGAGATAACTGGGGATAAATGAGCTTCATTTTGGGGTGGGACTGGCTCCAAATATGAGATTCCCTGAGGTTTTCCTCCAGCTCTGTTCAGTTTCTCAGATTAAGGGGTCTCTAATCTCCCTGCGGGGGTCGAATGTGGTGGTAAGGATTGTCATACTCTTCTCCACCAGATTTATTAAAGCCAAGCAGCAGAGTTCCTGAGAGTCTCAAAGTTCATCGTGTGGATGTTCACTTAATTCCTCTCCTCTCTTTGTAGTAGCCTTTCTTGCTTCCCACACTGTCTGTGAACCCAGATCTGGAGATTTTTTCATTTGATTTCTACACTTGAATCAAGCTCCAGTGTCTTATTTAGGCTGAAGAAGGATAGATGCTAAACCAGAAGGGATTAGGGAGAAGTGGGGATTCATCTGTTCCTTATATAGACATTCAACCCATCCCTGTGTTTTCAGCCTGTATCTCATTTCCTCCTTTTCAGTTCAGTTTAGTTGCTCAGATGTTTCCGACTCTTTGCAACCCCATGGACTACAGCATGCCAGGCTTTCCTGTCCATCACCAACTTCTGGAGCTTACTTAAACTCATGTCCATCAAGTCGGTGATTCCATCCAACCATCTCATCCTCTGTTGTCCCCTTCTCCTTCAGCCTTCGATCTTTCCCAGCATCAGGGTCTTTTCCAATGAGTCAGTTCTTCACATCAGATGACCAAAGTACTGGAGTATTCTCCTTCTCAGATGCCTGCTAATTGTTTCCGGGCTTCTAAGGCTTGGATGGGCTTGCTTCTCACTAACACTTCATATTCAGTTATCTCTACTCTGTTGTCTTCTCCACCCTCTTTATACCACCCATCACTAGTCTGTATAAATTTGTACAATTTTATCTTTCAAATTATTTTAATTGTGTTCCAGAAATAACAGAGTACTACATGTGCATTCAATGCATTTTCCCTGTTAAAAGTTTGAGAAACCATTTTTTATAATTTGAAATAATCCTTATTCACTCAGTCGTGTCCAACTCTTATGACCCCATAGACTGTAGCCCACCAGGCTTCTCTGTCCATGGGATTCTCCAGGCAAGAATACTGGAGTGGGTTGCCATCTCCTTCTCCAGGGGATCTTCCTGACCCAGGAATCAAACTCCTGCTTTGCAGGCAGATTCTTTACCAACTGAGCTTCAAGGGAAGCCCCACTAGTTTCTGTATACTAACTATTAATCATAATCTCATTTTAGTCAATCTGTATAAATTATCGGTCTATAAATTATAAATTATTGGTACCTCCTACCATCTAACATATCTACTCAGGGATATTATTGCTTTAATTTAAATTTTTTTAGAGATTCAAGCATGTAATAAGCTCATATAAGCAGTATTTTAACATCACAAATGTAAACTCTCAGTCAAATTCAAATCTTTTGGACTTTAAGGTTGAAAACAAATTCCATTTTGCTGTATGTTTTAGCAAGGATTTAGAGAAATTTTGATTTCTCCAGTGTTTAGAAGACTGTATGAACCCTTTTAAAAACCATGGTGCTTTAGAGAGCAGTCATGTTTTGTTGAATTTGTGAATGGTTTCTCAGTGTGTTCCTTTCAATTCACAGGGAAATGTTGCTTCACAAGCTGTACTCGGAAAAGGTAAATCAATAATCTTCTCATGACTTTTTTCTCAGATGTCAAAATACAAAGGGGTCTCTGCTTTCTGACAGCTTCTTGCTCTCCCTTCTGTTCTCAGCAACCCTCCCCCTGCCCCAAGGTCTCCTCTGATGTGTTGAGTCTAATCTGCTCCCGGCTAGAAAAATCAGATAATCGCACTTGTTAAATTCAAGCTTAAAGTCAAAATGAAAGACAATCTGATTAAAGCCCCATGAGTCATGCTCATGTGTTTTAATGCATGCACATTAGGATCAAAGCACTAAAACCACTGCAAATTCCTCAGTTCCTAAATAATGACTTGTGTGTGTAAAAGTGTTATTTGCTCAGTCATGTCTGACTCTGTGACCCATGGACTTGTAGTTGCTCAGTCTTGCCTGACTCTGCGTGACTCCACGGAGTACCACCAGGCTCCTCTGTCCATGGGATTCTCCAGGCAAGATTATTGGAGTGGGTTGCCATTCCCTTCTCCAGGGGATCTTCCCAACCCAGGGAACGAACTCCCAAGGCTTAAATCCAAAAACAGTGTTGTGTGGCATGTGTATATATAACACTGTGGTTCCATAAAGTATACGGGAAATTTATGGCCTTGATAAACATAAAATAAGATTGTAGAATCACTGACTATGGAGATCAGTTGTCTTAAAGAAACACGTCAGTCACCATATATCTTTCAAGTTTCTGCTTCTTCTATTGTCTGGGCCATCACGTCTCTTAATGTCAGTTTATAGCAGATTTTACATGCATTGTTCACTTGCTAAGTCATGTCCGACTCTTGGTGACCCCATGAACTGTAGCATGCCGGGCTTCCCTGTCCTTCATTATCTCCCTAAGTTTGCTCAAACTCATGTCCATTGAGTCAGTGATGCCACCCATCTCATTCTCTGTTGTCCCCTTCTCCTCTTGCCCTCAATCTTCCCCAGCATCAGGGTCTTTTCCAGTGAGTCATCTCTTCACATCAGGTGGCCAACTTATTGGAGCTACAGCTTCAGCATCAGTACTTTCAGTGAATATTCAGGGTTGATTTCCTTTAGGAGTGACTGTTTTGATCATACATAAAGCATAAAGTAGCTAAATTTGGTTATAACTTTACAATCTCTAAAGAATGTGTGCACAAGTTTACAAAAGTGTTTTCAGATTTTCTGGACACTCTGCATACAAGGTAGGATTAAATTCTCCTGAGCGTATGAAAATGGGTCTCTGCATGGGCCTTTACAAATCTGAGGCCTGCATGGAAATGACTATCTCAGGAAATATTTTCTCAAGAACAGACTTCAGTATGTGAGCTCCCCTCTACTGCTTTCCATACCTTAATAATTTAGTATTTAATACCCTAGGTGTGTTTGATACTGTTGTCTTCTGCTCTGCACAGATGAACTAGCAGACTATGGAGTCAATGACACAGTCCATCCAGCTGAGGGAATCAGTTTGGAAAAAGATTTGATCAGCCAGACAACAGCAACACAGGAAAAATCGCAGGAGGAACTTGCAACAATAAATAATGGTGTGTCTAAAGAAATATGGTTGGATTTTGAAGACTTCTGTGTATGCTTTCAGTAAGTATACATTTTATGTGTGTGTGGGTGTAATATAATGGATATAGAAGCCTTTGATTTTTAGCTTTCATTTAAAAGAGTTAAGCCAGGGTTAGTCTGGTGCTGATCCTAATTGTAAACAAAAATATTAGAAGGAAATATGGATGAGTTGATTGTCCACATGAAGCATGAGTAGCCAAACCAGTCTCAGGCCAATTTCAGCCTCTTCTCAAAAATTTATGTTTATTCACCTAGAGAGATCATTTGTGTCCCTGTCAGGCAATTAATTCAATGCAGTTATCATTTTTCCCAGCTTTAGTTATGTACAATTGACAGATAAAATTATAAATACCTAGGATGCATGGAGGGTGGATGAATTGGGAGATTAAGACTAACATATATACACTACCATATGTAAAACAGATGTGGGAACCTGCCATATAGTACAGGGAGCTTAGCTGAGTGCTCTGTGATGACCTGGAGGGGTGGAACGGGAGGGAGGCTCCAGGGGGAGGGGATATATGTATACATAGAGCTGTTTCACTTCATTGTAATAACAGAAACTAACACAACTTTGTAAAGCAATTATACTCAAAAAAAAATGTGTACATGGTGATGAATTAAAACACATACATATTGTGAAAGATCCCCCCATCCATTTAATTAGCAAATCTATCACCTCATTTGTTTACCTTTTTATTTTGTGTGAGACCATTTAGGTTCTGTTCTTTGAGCACATTTTAATTATACAATGTAATGTTATCAACAATACTCACCATGTTTCACATTAGATCTTCAAACCTTATTCATCTTGCAACAGAAAGTTTGTACTCTTTTTTTCCAATCTCTTATTTTCCGCACCCCCAGCCCTGGCAACCATGTTTTCCCTCTCTGAGTTGTTATTATTTCTTGTAACTTTCATCTACCTTTACCTGTTTTGCCTGTAATTATTCATGTCTGAGAAATTTTATATGTAGTACTAGTCTGTTGCATATAATGATGGTAACCTGTTATAAATGTTTTTCAGGACTATATATATTTTCCACAAACCAAGTTCATATTGCCTTAACTTTCAAAAATCAGAATTCAAGGTAAATACATTATGATATCTTCTCTTTCACTTCTTAAAGTTTTGATGGAATCATGCTAGTGTAAAACACTTTCAAATTTATCGAGCATGTCTAAACTTTAATATAATTATATTTAAAAAATTGTTAGGGTCTTCTACTAATCACTTACCCAGACAATAAGCAAAATTCTGCTACCTGGTATTTCCAACTGTGATCCATCTGATTATGTTGCAGCAGTTCAATCCTGAGATGCATTATTTTATAAATTCACATTAAAGAAATTCTGACTTATAAATAAAGGGAGGAAAAGCACAAAAAGTCACTATGCATGCTTGCATGGTAGGCTCGCTTCAGTCATGTCCAACTCTTTGCTACCCTATGGACTGTAGCCCACCAGGCTCCTCTGCTCATGGGATTCTCCAGGCAAGGATACTGGAGTGGATTGCCATGCCCTCCTCCAAGGGATCTTCACAACCCAGGGATCAAACCCACATCTCATGTGTCTTCTGCTAATTAATGTTCACTGACTTGCACACAATTCCTAAAACATAAGCATATTTTCACTCATTTTTGCTATATCAGCCCACAATTTTCCCTCTGCTTGAAATTAATTTGCCTTAGTCCTTCCCACTGCTTGAAGTTCATTCCCCTTCCTCTGGCCAATGTCTATAAGTCCCTCAGAACAGCATGGATGCGGTGAGACCTCCTTCCCTGGCCGTAGAAGTCTCAGTCAAGTAAGCTCTCTCCATGTATTCTGTGTGACTGTGCACACTCGAGCACTTTCCTCCCTCCATCCTGACTGTATTCCTCTGTGTTCCTCCACCTACCCATCCACTTCAGTCAGCATCTTAAGGAGGACTCTGTCCTTTGCTTTACTGTTGCAATATAGGCCCTGGCATGAAGTAGAAACTTGGTTTTAAAAAAATTGTTGAATGAATTAATAAACAAGTCTCACTTGGAGTACAGTTTTGGAGACAATGATGAAATGTATCCTGGGAAACTGAATTATACTGAAACATGCTTGTTGCTTGTACGGGGCCATGCAAGCCCCCAGTGATAACTCCACATCTCACTGAGCTAATGCAGAGTTGGAGGAAGTAAGGAGGCTTGGAGATGGCTTCTCCCTTTGCACTTGTACTAGATGAAAATGCAGACAGAGAAAACCTTTTTGAGCATCACTCAAGAGGTGCTTTGTAGCTGGTTGCCTGCTCTGAAAGTACGAATCAGCTCTGTACTAGTGATTGGGGCTGGCAGAATGATTGACCTGGCTCGAAAGTCTGTCTACAAAAAAATACCCAGAGGAATGCTTTGACTTTATGAAGATAAAAAGACAAACAAAGCAAAAGGAAACAAACAAAACCCAAACTGTCAAGTGAGAATAGCAGAACCCAATGTGTGGTATGATATTTATATACCATTTACAGCTAATTGAGGAATGCCATCATATTCAAATTACTGGCAACAATTAAATGATAGTCATTTGTAGATGCTCCCTCTGTTCCCAGCCTTGAACTAGGTTCTTTATTGTATCAATTCTTCAAGGCAAACCCAATGAAAAGATGATTAATAGTATTGATTTTCAGGTTAGGAAACTGAGGCAGACCAAGTTTGGGTAGAATGCCCAAGATCACCAAACTAGTAAGTGGCACAACCATCAGGAGAACCAGGTTCGTCCTCAGTGAAGCCTGTGCCTTTCTCACTAGTGCACCTTTGGAGGAAGCAGATCCATGGCTCTGGAGCCAGACTGCCTGGTTTTGAATGCAGATTTCACTTGGGATAGGACTCTTTGCCTCAGTTTACTTATTTATACAATGGCAGTGAGAGACCTACTCAGAGTTGAGAAAGAAGTGAAAGAATTTATATAAAGCTCTTAGAAGAATGCCTAATACTTAGTAAGAGAAAAAAATAAATGCTAGCTGTCATTATTATTACTAAGAGCATTTAGCACATGAGTTTTTCTTATACATTGCCACCCTAATATATACGTGTACATGTGTGTGTATGTTTCGACACTGTTATGAAGTGATGGTAAATACAGAATTTTATTTTCCTTTTAAAGTTCCAGCTTGGCAAAATAAAATGACAGCATCCATTATGAATCCCTGCATCCCCCTGAATTTTTTTTTACATCAATGGTCTGAGAAAATGATGACTTAGAGGATGTTGTTAGTACCCCCAAATTCATGGCCTTTAGTTTGGACTGTCCATGGTCTGAGGCTAGGCAGTCCTGATTTAGGGGCTTCTCCAGTGGCTTGGATGGTGAAGAATCTGCCTGCAATGCAGGAGACCCAGGTTTGATACCTGAGTAGGAAAGATCCTCTGGAGAAGGGCATGGCAATCCACTCCAGGATTCTTGGCTGGAGGACCCCATACACAGGAGCCTGGCGGGCTACAGTCCATGAGGTCGCAAAGAGTTGGACACAACTGAGCAACTAACACTTTCACTTTTAGTCCTGACTTTAGCGGCCACAGGCTCCGCCTGCTGAACTGGGAACACAGTCTGAGGCTTGTCCTGTGCATGTCCCTTAGCTGTCCCCACAGGTGATGTCGTGGGGGTTGGCAGGGGGCTTGCAAAGATGTCTCATGCCTGCACCAGGGCAGATTCCCTGCATGTGGCCTGCAGGGCCACCTCAACTTCAGATTCTCAGACAATTTAAAATGATGGCAAATGAGCCTCTTCCTTGCTCACACAGGCTACACTGGCAAATCCAGAGTCCTTCAGAGTTTTAGACAGGGAGTATTTGAAACAATTGTCTCTATCCCGAACATGTTACAGACAAAAGAAAACTAAAGTGTCAAGGGCTATTAGAAAACTTTGAGTGACACAATCATTTTAAATAGTTACATTGCATCAAACATTTCTAGAAGTCTTATTATACTTGATTATTAAGGATCTCTTTTTCACAATATAACTTGGGTTTTGTTTTGTTTTGTTTTGCATTTCGACTTGTTACTTAAATATTGTTGTAAAATAATATAGAAAGCCTTAAAGTATAATGACAATTAAATTAACACATTTACTGTACACCATCAGTCAAAATTATGTTGAAGCACTGGGAAATTGAAGTGCAGTTATAGCACAATAATTGAAAGACCAACATTGGAGTTAGGTATTAGTAGATAGACAGACTTACTTTTGAATCTCAGCTGTGCTACTTGCAAGTTCTGTGACCTTTGACGAATTACTTACCCTCTCTGTATTTCAGTTTCTTCATCCATAATTATAGATATTAATAGTGCCCATCTAAGATGGACTGAAATCATATTCATGTAATCCTTATGTGCCGGTCCACTAAGAGATATTCCCGTTGTGCTGAGTACTTTCTTGCATGCCCCAATCAAAAATCCAGTTTGGTTCTGGAGTGGGTAGCCTTTCCCTTCTCCAGGGGATCGTCCCAACCCAGGGAACAAACCCACGTCTTCCACATTGCAGGAAGATTCTTTACCAGCTCTGCCACAAGGGAAGCCCCCAGTGTGGTTCATTAGAATGCAATGGGTATAGTTCTGAAGACCTTGTAGAATGAAGGAGTAACAGAAAAGACCACCAAGTAGCATGTGCTTAGTCATTCAGTTGTGTGTGACTCTTTGTGACCCCCAAGGACTGTAGCCAGGCTCCTCTGTCCATAGGATTCTCCAGACAAGAATACTGGAGTGAGTTGCCATGCCCTTCTTCAGGGGATCTTCCCAACTATTGGATGGAACCCAGGTCTCCCTCATTGCAGGCAGATTCTTTACCTTCTGAGCCAACAGGGAAGCCCAAGTAGCCTACCTTAGTGCATTTCTATTCTCTCCCTGTTTACTTATCAGGGACCTATTTTCTGAGCGCTACTCAGCTGCGGGCTCAATGTCTTCCTCTTCTGTAACAAGCATAGCCTTTCTTTACTCACAGAGGAGAGCTTTGGCACTCTCTGATATGGTGGCCGGTCTCAGTCTCTGCAGACAGGGTTTCCAGGGACTGCTGCCAGCGTGCACCAGTGTGATTTTCTCCCTTTCGTTAAATCTGTAAAGTACTTGTGATGTCTAGAACACACTAAATGCTCTATGAATGTCAGGTATTGTACTTTCATTAGAAGTGGGAAATACCAGCATTAATAGGCCAATACGAAACGTAACAATTAGTCTACTTCTTGCAGTTTTCAGACGAACGTGTGTCCTATCACCTATTCGTGGACAGTTTAAAGCCCATTGAACTGCTGATTTGCTTTTCTGCATTGGTACGCTGGGGAGAATCTGGAGGTAAGAGGGCTATGAGAAAATCAAAGTCTGAAAGCCCCGCTCACTTTCTATTCAGGGGAAAAGTATACTACAAGTTTTAAACACCGAATGAAGGGACTTATTCCCTCTCCAGACCTCCTAAGATCTTCCTGCTCCTCTGACATCAAGGAGTATGCCCACTCTTGCTACCCATCTCTCTCTTTGTTCTGGTCATATGGTTATCTCTTTAGCACACCTAGTCCCTCTGTTTCTCTTTCCCCCTATACATGTCATTATTCTTGATTCTTTCAAAATCTATTTAAAATCACAAGCTCTTTCTTCCTTGATTTGGCTCTTCCAAAGTCCTTTATCTCCATCCCTCCCTGGGCCCCTACTATCATGGCTTTGTTTAGACTTTATTGTACCAATAACTGTATTATCTCAATCAATTTTAAGCTCTCTGACCCCTACACCTAAAGCTCCAGTTCACTCTCTCTAGAATTCCCACTCCTACAATTCTTGGACTGGGTAGGGACCACCATTCATCAACCTTACAACTTTGTCTGTGTCCACCGTCATCAGATCCTGATTTCTCTGATTCCCAACACAGTTTCCATGGCCCATCATTGTATTTATTGACATTTCTTCATATGTGCCCTCAACACAAGTGCTTTCTTACCCTCTGAAGTTTTATTCCTGACAAAACCCTAATATTGGTTGAAAATACCTCTGTGCCTGACCTGGGATTGCATTAGAGCAGCTGAGTGTAACTGAAGAAAAAAATTCCTACCACCTAGCCCCATTTTAAATTGAGGCCCACAAACCTCAAAAAGAACAAAGAAACAAATGACCTAAGCACTGTCAACATTCCCCAAGTTCATTCATTCTCCCAACTTTCATTCTTATGGATGATTATTACAAACCTGCAGATCTCTCTCCATCTTCAAATGTCCAATTCCCACTCTCGTCCTTCCTCATTTTCAGTTGATGACCTTGCAACTGTTTTCAGAAGAGATAGAACAGATCAGAAATGACCCCCTCATCTCCTCATATTGAACTCTCTCAAGCTCTAGTCACCTTTCCTTCCTGTTCTAACGGATAGACTGTTCCTTTTCATCTCTAAGGCTGGTTTCTAAGGCACAAAACGGTATTCTTTGACTGACTTGTTTTACTAAAGCATTTATATGTAACTCAAATGAACAGCTCTGACCCTGTACAAGTATAAATATTTGCTGCATGCTTAATATTGAATTTCTTGCCTACCTTGATGGCAGAGACTATGGTTTTCCTACCAAGATATACCCAATGTTTTGAGTGGTATCAGATGTGTAGCAGGTAGGCAATAAATATTTGTTGAATAAACTTCCCAGAATTCAGCGGTGTAAGTTTAGTATGTCTACCTAGCCAACAGTTCCTAAGCTGCACCACATCCTAGAACACTGAAACTCCAAATGCATGGAAGTGTTTCAGATCATGTGGTGGCTTGTAACATTAGCTTGAAGGTTAGCTGCAAAACAAGGTAAGAAGTATTTTGTCCTCAGCTACCAATGAAAAATAATATTTTCTACCCATTTTCAGATTTTAAAAAAGTTAATTAAAGTAGCCAAAGTTTAATTAGATTGTTTTAATTAATTTATAAAATACAATTAAATTTAAAATGTCAATTTAATTGAAATGGAAGTTTTGTTAATTATCTGTTATTTCTCCACACACTTAAAGCTTAAAGGGCTTAAAGTGCCCTTGTTTTGGCACTGTCTTAGGAAAATATCTCATTTTCCCAGATGTAATAATTTTCCTCCTTTAAAACTGCATCCAACAGGATATTGTGATTACTACGCTACATAAGATAAGCAGTCATATACTACAATGAAATATCCCTGGCTGACCTCTTTTTTTTCTAACTTTTCCATTCCTGGTTTGTTCAACTGTGGGAATGACTATAAGGAGAAAAGTAGGAATAGGAACAAAGATCTTGCTTCCTCTCAAGTATTATTTCCTGTAACTATTTGGCCTTTACCCAGCATAATTTCTAATGTTTTATGAGCATTTTCAGAATATGTCTAAATCTTGGTTGTTGTTAATATTATTTAATTTTATTATTATTATTAATTTCATATTGATAAAAAGCAATACTAGTGATAGCCAACTATACTCACAATTGAATGTTATATATATATATATATATAATTTTTTTAACTTTTCCTAAAGCTTTACCAAAGAACAGCCCTCCCATAGAGCCTGGACTACTTACAGTTGAGACAGTTTCTTGGAAATCTCTGAGGCCACGCCATCTCGTTGTGACAATTCACACCTATGCCACCAAGGCTACAGTGGTTCGCCTGCCTGTTGGGTATGGAGTCACTTCATTTTTCCCATGCTAAGAATTATTTGAAGACTTGTAAACTTTTGACTACTAAATAATGAAACAATATGGAAACTAACATGTTGTTTCCTAAAGTGATTTCACAAAGTATAGGTCTATCATCATGATTCTTGAGAAAAATAATTCTGAAGAAATGCTGTGCCTTTTGGAAGATGCATAATTGTCAAAGAATCTGAAACTTCTTTAGTAAAGAGTATATTTTAAATGTGTTTAACCCAGTATTTCCTAAAATTAATTTATTAAAATGATCTTTTTGTTTTATTATGCCATGGTTCTTAATAAGAACCATGATTTTATTTAAAAACAGGTTGAAAAACAGCATTTTTCTATAAATCTATAGTTTTACCTGTAGTTATTTTTAATTTTACCTGTAGTTTTAAATTAAGATATAATTGGTTAAACACATCACATTTTCCATTTTAAAGAAAATATATATAACTGAAAAGTTTTCATGATTTTTGATAAGTAAAGTTCAAAATATTACCTCATATTTCAGATAAGATAAATATTTTGCTGAATTTCCCAAGATCAATCATGATAATTCTATGTGATTAATGAAAAGCTATGGCTCTTATTCAAAAAGCAAAACCCAAGCAACAAAATAAAGTGCTAAAATAATCTATGGCAAGCATTCAATATTCCTAGAGGAATAATAAATTTTAAAAATACTATATTTTTCACATCTTCCCTAAAAACTCTAGTATGGAAAGATTCTCCCAGAAATCATTATTCTGTCTGAGTGCTCATTCATCAGGATGACCAAGGATGGGGAACTGATAAAGATTCTACTTTTATCTGAGCTTCCCTGGTGGCTCAGACAGTAAAGAATCAACCTGCAATGCGGGAGACCTGGGTTCAATCTCTGGGTCAGGAAGATCCCTGGGAGAAGGGAATGGCAAGCCACTCCAGTATCCTTGCCTGGAGAATTCCATGGACAGAGGAGCCTGCAGACTACGCTGCAGGCCATGGCATCACAAAGAGTAGGATACAACTGAGCAGCCAAACACTTTCACAATTTACTACTTCTATCCACATTTCCCTCCACAGGGACCTAAGCAGCCAACAGGAAGGTTTCAGACATGCTCTCAGTCCTCTCCATGGTGTTACAACCTGGTGGGAGAGACATAAATAACATACATGAAGCTATGCATTTGTGAGAAAATGACTATGAAATCTACAAAGCACTTGGCTTTGTATATTACTGTGGTGAGGGGGAAATCAGGAGCAGTCTTTTGCAATATGTCTTCAGTGCATGGGAGACGTCTCCAATCTGTGCAACATCGTCATTTAGAGTGACTGCTTTTATCCAACATAATTAGTGAACTATAGATTTCATGATCTCTGAGGGTTCTTTCAGAGTAAAAACTCATCAGTCATTACTTCATCTGTGTTACAAAATTCAGCCCATACTAACCTTTGACTTCATTTGAGCACAAAGTATCATGAAGAAGCTAACAGAGGCAAGGACTACAACAAAGGAGACCCTCGATCTATATAGAGTGTCCACTCTCTTTAGGAGACACATGCTGCTCTTCACTGCATACTCCCTCGTGGGCCACTCCATACACATCTGCAGCATGGTGACCTTCGTCGTTGGGGATGAAGATGTTGTGCTACCCAACTTTGAGCCGGTAAATTGGTTACCAACTGTGATTTGGGTGTGTGCTTTAGTTTCAAAGATCTTGAACTATATCATATTTCTCTTTTTTTTATTCAACTTACTCACTTTTTTTTTTTTACTTTTTAAAACTATTAAGTATGTTCTGTAAGAAATTCTCAAATATGACATTTTTTTTAAGGTTACTTGCTCAGATGGCTTATTTTTTTACTGATATTAGTGGGAAAAATTTTAAGATTCTTCATTCACTCACTTTCCAAATGCCTGCTGTTGCTGATGCTTTTTCTTCTTTTTTCCTGATAAGCATGACTTCTCTGAAGTTTGCATTTCATGAGATGCCTCTGAATTCTTGGAGAATCCCAGGGACGGAGGAGCCTTGTAGGCTGCCATCTATGGGGTTGCACAGAGTCAGACAAGACTCAAATATGACGTGTTAATAAGCAGTCTAAACTCTGTAGGGATACAAATAAAATCATTTTATTTTAAAAATGATTATTATTTTATTTCATTTTATTTTATTTACTCACCTCTGCTCTGTTGAATTCCCTTACACATCTGTTAACACCTAAGGCAAATCCCATAGTATCAATATTCTTGTTCCCTTGAGAAGCATAAAGGATCAGTACAGACTTTTTCAAAGCAGGTTAAATTTTTGATATTTTATATGTTCCTTTCCTCCTTCTTTGTCTTAAGGAAGGGACTCTGGGATTCAGGGGGAGAGGATCCACGAAAGGGTCAGTCATTTCTTCATCTGCTCTTAAACTCTTGGTTTTTCTAGCTCCTTGGCTCTGACAGGGTCTGAAAGAAGAGAGAGAGAAATAAATCTTCCTCCAGGTCCTGTCTTGGTTTAGACGTCCTCTGAAGGACATCTTTAGACGTATGCATATGCATTTTGGGAGACAAGTATTTATAGAGCCTTTCGACTGCATAAATCAGCTTTACCTGCTCCTGCAATCCATCTCCATGTATCACAACTTAATACTAGTGAGATGAGATCTACTTAGCCAGTCAGTAAACCTCTTGTCCAGAGCGGTAGCAGGATGGTTCAAAACCAACTCTGTGCTCATGTTTTCATGGCCCAGATATGCTCCAGTCATGCGTTCTTCCCTCTGCAGGCAGTGGTCCTGAAGGATGCCCGATGGCTGCCTCCCCTCTTTCTGCACCATCTCGCATCAGACCTAACTACTGCTCGATAGACACAGAAGGAAGATAATCAAGCCCACCTTCTATATCCCTTAAACCCTTAATTAGATTTACCCTGCTTATTTTAAATTCTTGTTTTTTCTCTTTTTTAAAAAAATTATTTTTACCTGAATAAATCAGTGTTATCTAAAAGAAATTGTACTAAATAAAACTGCATAAAGTAAAAGTGTTAGTCGCTCAGTCATGTCCAGTTCTTCAATATAACTATAAAAGAAAGGCATTCAACTTAACTGCCACAATTATATGATTTAGATAAATAATAAATGTGCTTAAGTGGTAAAGAATCCTCCTGCCAATGTAAGAGACAAAAGGGACACAGGCTCAATCCCTGAGTCTGGAAGACCCCTGGAGGAAGAAATGGCACCCCACTCCAGTATTCTTGCCTGGAAAATCCCATGGACAGAGGAGCCTGGTGAGCTACAATCCATGGGACCTCAAAAAATCAGACAAGACTGAGTGACTGAGCACACATAATGATAGTATAATATTAAAAAATAGAAAAACCTTCAGGGAACTTGGGAATTTTTAGAGCATGAGCCACCATCTCCTTGCGTGGCCCTGAAATAAACCTTTCTCTGCTTTAAACTACAAAGAAATAGACAAAAAGAAAAAAATTTTTTTATATAGTATGGCTTATCTAGTTTGTTTCTTTTTTATTTTTTGAATTGAAGTAGAATTGATTTGCAGTATCATGTTAGTTTCAGCCATTCAGCCAAGTGTTTCAGCTATTAATATATATTTTTTCAGATTATATTCCATTATAGGTTAATTAGAAGATAGTGGATATTGTCACCTGTGTTATATAGTAGGTCTTTGTTTCTTATCTATTTTATTTTATTTTTTAATTTTCTTTACTTTATTGTGTTGGTTTTGCCATACATTGACATGAAACCGCCATGGGTTTACATATGCTCCCCTCCAGAACCCCTCTCTCTCCTCCCTCCCGATTCCCTCCCCCTGGGTCATCTCGGTGCACCAGCCCCAAGCATCAACCCTGGGCTGGCGATTGATTTCGCATATGATAATTAACATTTCAAGCCATTCTCCCATATCATCCCACCCTTGCCCTCTTCCACAGAGTCCATGAGTCTGTTCTATACATCTGCGTTCCTTTTGCTGTCTCGCATGCAGGGTTCTCATTACCATCTTTCTAAATTCCATATATATGCATTAGTATACTATATTGTTGTTTTTCCTTCTGGCTTACTTCACTCTGGATAATAGGCTCCAGTTCCATCCACCTGAGTAGAACTGATTCAAATGAATTTTTTTTTTAATGCTGAGTAATATTACTCAGCATTATAAAAAAAATTGTTTCTTATCTATTTTATATGTAGCAGTGTATATCCTTTAAACCCATACTCCTAAATTTTCCCTCCTCTACCAGTTTGCCTTTGGTTAGTCACAGTTTGTTTTCTATGTCTATGAGTCTTTCAGTTTTGTAAATAGATCCATTTGTACTTATTTATTTTATTCTACATGTGATATCACACAGTATTTGTCTTTGTGTACTTAGTCACTATGATATTCTGTAAGCCCATCCATGTTACTGCAAATGGCAGCTTTTAAGTCTTCTTATGGCTGAGTAATATTCCAGTACTGTATCCATGCACTGACCAATGGACATTTAGGCTGCTGTGACAGATAGTGCTATGAAGGCTGGGGTGCATGTATCGAACTTAAAAGCTTTTGCACAGCAAAAGAAACCAACAAAATAGAAAGACAGCCTATGGAACTGGAGATACTTGCAAATAATGTGACTGACAAGGGGTTAATTTCCAAAATATACGAACAGCTCACACAACTCAATGTCAGGAAACAGCCCAATAAAAAATGGGCAGAAGACCTCAATAGACATTTCTCCAAAGAAGACATTCAGAAGATTAGCAGGTATATTAAAAGATGCTCAACACTGTTAATTACTAGAGAAATGCAAAGCAAAACCACACTGAGGTATCACCTCACATGGGTCAAAATGGCCATCACCAAAATATCTACAAAAAATAAGTGCTGGAGAAAGTATGGAGAAAAGGAAACCTTCCTACCTACACAGTTGGTTAGAATGTAAATTGATACAGCCACTATGTAGAACAGTATAGATGTTCCACGGTGGTGGCAGTTTAGTCACTAATTCATGTCCATCCCTTGTGACCCCCTTGACTGTAGCCTGCCAGGTTTTCTGTCCATGGGATCCTCCAGGTAAGACTACTGGAATGGGTTCCCATTTCCTTATCCAGGGAATCTTCCTAACTCAGGAGTTGAACCTGGGTCTCCTGCATTGCAGGCACATTCTTTACCAATTGAGCAATGGGGGAAGCCCTAAAAAAACTAAAAATAGGACTACCATATGTTCCAGAAGTCCAGCTCCTGGAAATATGTCCTGGGCATATATTCCAAAAGATGTATGCACCCCAACGTTCATAGCAAAACTGTTGACAGTAGTCAGGAAATGGAAGCAGTTTGTTTCTTTCTTTAGGTGATTTAATTCCCTAATTGTTTAACTATTTGGGTGTGTGAACTCATGTTTTCCTGGGATTATCAACTCCTCCATCTTATAAAAGTTATTGGGGCTGACTTTTAGGCCCCAGTAGTCTTTACCTCTAATCAAGAAGGAAACGGGGATACAGATTGGTTCAAAAGCAGAGAGACTGAAGCTTCTCAGAGCCATCCTTGATCACTCCCAATGCTATCAGTTAACCAGTGACTTTTCTGGCCATAGTTTCATTTCAGGGAGACACGAGATTTTTCCAAAGCTTTGAGGGGATTGGGAGAAGGTCAAGGGGAAGTAAATGCATTAATATGGCAAGTCAATTGCCTCTGTTGTCATTAGCTTCGCACTCCATTCTCATGCTATTCCTGCTGGATGAGCCCTTAAAATTTCTACAGGGAACTGTGGAGTGAGGATAGTGCCCCTAAGGAAAGAGGCGAAAACAGACTTTACAAAGCTTTCCTCCTACATGACCCTCTTCAGGCTGCCTGTAAGCACCCTCTGCTCTGCACCTTCTCCATCATCTGCAACACCTCAGGGTTTTCTCCATCTTTAAAAATAAGCTCCTTCCTGATATCCCTGTCTCCTTCTTGCTTTATTATTTCTTCAGAGTTTATAGCAGAAGGAAGCGAGAAGCCCATGCTAGTTCACCCTCTTGCCTTTTCTTTTCTTTTTAATTGTTCTCTCCCTGAACTCTTCTCTGCCCTTCAGTCATCAAATACCACACAGCTGTCAGACTAATTCCTAGATGTTTTTTAGAACAAAGGTTGGATAGTAATACTGTGGAGAAATTTTCCCTGGCCCCCAGTGGGGTTAGTGTTCTTTCTGTGTGTTCCTACAAGAGCAAGAATCAAGTTCCTTGTTTAACATCTCTCTGACCATGATTCCTGGTGAAATATTTGATCAAGTAAATCCTCCATAAATAACTATTGAGTCAGTCACATAACAGATTTTTAATATATTAACAGAAACTAAATCTTTGTAAACCTAATTATACCTAAATAAATGAAAATGAGGCTGAGTACTATGCTTGGTCTACACAGGAGAGCTACAGATTTACAGAGCAGGCTTTAACAATTTTGAAAGCTGTTGGACATCTGATTGCTAATTTCAAAGATAAGGCTAAACTTTCTGCAGCCCTGAAGGATCTACAAACAGCTCACTACCCTATCCCCCTCCAGGATAAAGAACTAACTGCACAGCACTTTAGGGTAAGTATGTTCAGGCTATACCATTCCTTGAAGAACATGTTCTATTTGTAATAATGTATCTCATTTTAGATAAGATCCCCTAAATCAGAGCTGAGAAAATGTTTTGGATGAAGACAGTTTGGAAAGTGATGACAGCAAGCAGAAATGAGAAAGTAGGAAGAATGAAATGAGAAAGAAAAGAATATTTGTTAAAGGATGTAATAATTATTGCTGTGGGTTACTGGGTACTTGGTCCTCCAGGGGATCCTGGTAAATTGTGGAGGGTATCCCTCAGAAACATCCCACTAAAGGATGAGGTGACTGTACTATTTATCCACCAACATCCATCTATCCCACTGATAGATGGATGCTCTCAGAGGTATCAATATTTCCTCGTACTGTAGGGGCTGAAGAGCATTCTGCTTTTCAGTTCAGTTCAGTTAAGTCACTCAGTCGTGTCTGACTCTTTGTGACCCCGTGGACTGCAGCACACCAGGCCTCCCTGTCCATCACCAACTACCAGAGTTTACTCAAACTCATATCCATTGAGTCGGTGATAGCATCCAACCATCTCACCCTCTGTCATCCCCTTCTCCTCCCGACTTCAATATTTCCCAGCATCAGTCTTTTCAAATGAGTCAACTCTTTCATCAGGTGGCCAAAGGATTGGAGTTTCAGCTTCAACACCAGTCCTTCCAATGAATGTTCAGAACTGATCTCCTTTAGGATGGACTGGTTGGATCTCCTTGCAGTCCAAGGGACTCTCAAGAGTCTTCTCCAGCACCACAGTTCAAAAGCATCACTTCTTCGGTGCTCAGCTTTCTTTATAGTCCAACTCTCACATCCATACATGACCACTGGAAAAACCATAGCCTTGACTAGATGGACCTCTGTTGGCAAAGTAATGTCTCAACTTTTTAATATGCTGTCTAGGTTGGTCATAACTTTTCTTCCAAGAAGCAAGCATCTTTTAATGCCATGGCTGCAGTCTCCAACTGCAGTGACTTTGGAGCCCCAAAAAGTAAAGTCGGCCACTGTTTACCCATATATTTGTCATGAAGTGATGGGACTGGATGCCATGATCTTAGTTTTCTGAATGTTGAGTTTTAAGCCAACTTTTTCACTCTCCTCTTTCACTTTCATCAAGAGGCTCTTTAGTTCTTCATTTTCTGCATAAGGGTGGTGTCATCTGCATATTTGAGGTTATTGATATTTCTCCCGGCAGTCTTGAATCCAGCTTGTGCTTCATCCAGACCAGCATTTCACATGATGTACTCTGCATATAAGTTAAATAATCAGGGTGACAATATACAGCCTTCTTTCCTGATTTGGAACCAGTCTGTTCTCCCACGTCTAGTTCTAACTATCACTTCCTGACTTGAATACAGATTTCTCAGGGGGCAGGTCAGATGGTCTAATATTCCCATCTCTTTCAGAATTTTCCACAGCTTGTTGTGATCCACAGAGTCAAAGGCTTTGGCATAGTCAATAAAGCAGAAGTAGATGTTTTTTCTGGAATTCTCTTGCTTTTACAATGATCCAGCAGATGTTGACAACTTGATCTCTGATTCTTCTGCCTTTTCTAAATCCAGCTTGAACATCTGGAATTTGAAGCCTGGTTTGGAGAATTTTGAGCATTCCTTTGCTAGCGTGTAAGTTGAGTGCAATTGTGTGGTGGTTTGAGCATTCTTTGGCATTGCCTTTCTTTGGGATTGGAATGAAAACTGACCTTTATCAGTCCTGTGGCCACTGCTGAGTTTTCCAGATTTGCTGGAATATTGAGTACAGCACTTTCATAGCATCATCTTTTAGGATTTGAAATAGCTCAACTGGAATTCCATCACCTCCACTAGCTCTGTTCATAGTTAATGCCTCTTAAGGTCCACTTGACTTCTCATTTCAGGATGTCGACTCTAGGTGAGTTAGCACACCATTGTGAGTATATGGGTCATTAAGATATTTTTTGTATAGTTCTTCTGTGTATTCCTGCCACCTTTTCTTAAAATCTTTTGCTTCTGTTAGGTCCATACCATTTCTGTCCTTCATTGTGTCTATCTTTGCAAAAAGAGTTCCCTTGGTATCTCTAATTTTCTTGAAGAGATTTCTAGTCTTTCCCATTCTACTGTTTTCCATTTCTTTGCATTGATCACTGAAGAAGGATTTCTTATCTCTCCTTGCTACTCTTTGGAACTCTGCATTCAAATGGGTATCTCTTTCCTTTTGTCCTTTCCCTTTGCTTCTCTTCTTTTCATAGCTGTCTGTAAGGCCTCCTCAGACAAGCTTTTTGCCTTTTTGCATTTCTTTTTCTTGCGGAAATGGTCTTGATTCCTGCCTCCTGTACGATGTCATGAACCTCAGTCCACAGTTCTTCAGACACTCTGTCTATCAGATATAATCCCTTGAATCTATTTGTAACTTCCACTGTATATTCGTAAAGGATTTGATTTAGGTTAAACATGAATGGTCTAGTGTTTTCCCTACTTTCTTCAATTTAAGTCTGAATTTGGCAATAAGGAGTTCATGATCTGAGCCACAGCCAGCTCCCAGTCTTGTTTTTGCTGACTGCATAGAGTTTCCCCATCTTTGGCTGCAAAGAATATAATCTGATTTCAGTATTGACCATCTGGTGATGTTCATGTGTAGAGTCTTCTCTTATGTTGTGGGATGAGGGTGTTTGCTATGACTGGTACATTCTCTTCACAAAATTCTATTAGCCTTTGCTCTGCCTTATTCTGTACTCGAAGGCCAAATTTGCCCATTACTCCAGGTATTTCTTGACTTCCTACTTTTGCCATCCCCCTTTACTGAAAGCCTTAAAGGAGTGATACAAAACAGGGAGTGGTACCTGTGTTCACTATTGACCTTTCAGTTGATTTCTGTTATGGTCCTGAACTGTCAGTGGCATCATGGCTTGCCTACACCCTTTAAACACCAGTTGTGACAACTAAAAATGGTTTCAGATATTGTTAAATAGCCCCTGGGGAGTAGTGTTGCTAGAGTTAGAAATTAAATCACAGGATACCCAGTTAAAATTTGTTTTATTAAGGACAAATTTTAGAGTAGTTACTGGTTCATCACAAAATTGGGCAGAAGGTATGGAGACTTCCCATATATCCCCTACCCACCACCACACCTCCCCCATTACTTACCAGCATCCCCCATGAGTTGTACATTTTTTACAACTTATGAGCCCAGTTAAAGTCTGCAGTTTAAGTTAGAATTCACTTCTGGCATACAGTCTATGGGCTTGGACAAATGTATAATGACATAGATATATCACTGTAGTATCATGCATAGTAATTTCACTGCCCTAAAAATCCTAAGTGTTCTGCCTACTCATCCCTCCCCTCACACAAGCCCAGGCAGCCACTGATCTCTTTGTAGTCTCCATAGTTTTGCCTTTTCCAAAATGTCATAATATAGTCTTTCCAGATTGGCTTCTTTGACTTAGAAATAGGCATTTAAGTTCCTTCCCTGTCTTTCCATGACTTCATAGGTCATTTATTCTTGTGTGCTAAGTTGCTTCAGTCATATCCAACTATGAGACCCTATGGACTGTAGCCCACCAGGCTCCGCTGTCCATGGGATTCTCCAGGCAAGAATACTGGAGTGGAGCATTCCACTGCCATTTCCTCCTCCAGGGGATCTTCCCCAACCAGGGACTCAACCCACTTCTCTTATGTCTCCTGCATTGGCAGGAGGGTTCTTGACCACCAGCACCACCTGGGAAGCCCCATTTCTCCTTAGTTCTGAACAACATTCAATTGTCTGGATACAGTATGGTTTATTTATTCACTTACCGAAGAACATCTTTGTGGGTTCCAAGTTTTGGCATTTATGAATGAAGAGGCTATAAACAATTGTGTACAAGTTTTTGGGTGGACATATGTTTTCAATTCACTTGGGTAAATACAAAGGAATGTAATTGCTGGATCATATAACAAGAATATGTTTAGCTTTATAAAAATCATCAGACTCTTCAAGAGTGGTTGTACCACTTTTAATTCCCATCAAAATGATTGAGAGTTTCTGATATTCCATATTCTAGTCAGAATTTGATGTTGTCAGTGTTCCAGGTTTGGGCTCTTCTAAAGCACAGTGAGTGGTAAGTCATTTTAATTTGCATATCCCTGATGACGTACAATGTGAAGCATCTTTTGATATGCTTATTTGCCATCTGTATATCTATTTTGGTGAGGTATCTGTTAAAGTCTTTGGCCCATTTTTATTCAGGTTGTTTGTTTTCATATCATTGAGTTTTAAGTATTCTCTTGCAAATATTTTTTCCCAGTCTATAAAGTCATTAGAGAAGTCAAAGTCTTCTCATTCTCTTGACATTTTCTTTTCAGAGCAGAAGTTTTAATTTTAATGAAGTCCAGCTTATCAATTCTTTCTGTTGTGGATCATAGCTTTAGTGATGAATACATTAAGGCACTGTGCTATCCAAGGTCATCTAGATGTTCTCCTATCTTATCTTCTAGAAATTTTATACTTTCACATTTTAAATTTCAGTCTACTGTTTATTTTGAGTTAACTTTTGTGAAGGGTGCATGGTTTCTGTCTAGAATCATTTCACTCAGCCAATTTTTAATTTCATATAAGCAACCAATATGTACAATATATAAGATACAATTATATTAGAAATTATTTATACTAGAAATTTAATTTCCCTGTTATTCCACTTTAACTGAGCATAAGGTGTAGTTGGGAAAAGATAATTAAGAACAATCTTCAAACTAAGAAAAACTCCACAAAGATAGAAGAAAAAGAAAATCATTGCATAAACCTTAAACTAGAATGTGATACACATCAAGGGCAATCTGCCAAGGAGATTGAAAAGACCCAAGGACGTTTCTCTTTTATGTAGTTCATCAGACAGAGTCCATTACATACATATTCTCAAGATAAATGATAAATAGTCCTTAAGTAAAAGGATTTGATGGCACCATTTGTTACACATAATGAATCCTAAATTCACCTGGCATTTGGGGTGACCGTGTGCATGAAGAGAAAGGGGTTTTCCTCAAACCAGAATGACTTCCTAAGAGCTCAGAGAGAGGGAGAGGTATGATTGGATGAAAGTCACCACAAATAGTGCCCAGGGAGCCCTACCTAGGGCTTCCCTGATGGTTCAGTTGGTAAAGGATTGCCTGCAGTATGGGAGGCTGGGTTCGATCCCTGGGTTGGGACAATCCTCTGAATAAGGGAATGGCTACTCACTCCAGTATTCTAGCCTGGAGAAGTCCATGGACTATACAGTCCATGGGGTTGCAAAGAGTCAGACACAACTAAGCAACTTTCACTTCAGCCCTACCTAATCCATCAAGGGCTTTACTCCCTGTGAACATGTAAATAGCTACAAGTAAACAAGCAGAAATGTGCCGTGGTTGGTTATCATCACTGATAGTGTGATTGGATATGTGAAATCTGTCATCATTTCAGGATAAAAATCATGAAAAAAAGAACTTGAAAGAAGGAATATGTGTTCTGGTTGTAGTTTAGAAACCTTCCATCGGCCCTGTTTGGTGAAATAAAGAATGAATTGGTATCAGCACTTCCTGAATGAGAGTCAGAGGCTTGAGAAAAAACCCAGGGACAAAAGAAGAATGCTCTGTAGGCAATAGCGCATCTTTTGGTAACACAAAGGACATAGCTGTATAGAAAACACACATGTTAAGTGCTTGCAAAAAGTGATTTGCAAGAGTAAGAGTCTGAGTATGAATACGTTTTTGGAATGCTTAAATATGAAGTTTATTTTTTCATATATGTTTAAATGTGATACATGATTAAAAAATTATGCCTAAATAAATTTAAAAGAAATTTTTCAGTAGGAAATAAATACTCACAAGTGATAAAAACCTTGAGTGGCATATTTTCTTTCTTGAAGCACATGAGTTAATAGTGTATCTTACAATAAATGGCATCTCAGAATAAGAGAAACCTGGTATTTAAGTTGCTTAGGCATAAGAACATTATTTTTTTTATGTTATACTGTATCTCCTCAATTGATTTAATATCAATTTTGGTTGAATGTACATTATAAACATTGTGTTGATTAAATCTTATTAAGTTAAAATTCATCGGATGTTAAATAAATTTGTTCTTCTGCTAGATGGTGTGTATATATGAGAAACAGAAAGTTTTTTGGAGCCTCTCTGACTAGGTAAGAGTATTTTCTTGATTTAGAAAATATACTAATATATTTTATCTTTTTCAGGTTTTTCATATTTCTTTATGGCGTTTAATGAAAAAAGCTCAAATAACAAAACCTCCCCCCAACATCCAATTTGCATTCCGTGCTATGGTTTTGGACTTGGATTTACTCGATTCTTCTTTGGAAGAGGCTTCTTTAGGTACTGATTACTTTTAGGTGTTTACATGACCAAGAAATTCCCAGCTTTATATAGGACACATAATTTGAGAAAAATGCACCCCTAATTTTTGCAGTGTAGATAGAATATGTTACTATTGACAGTTGTAGGGTTCAAGCTTTGCCCTGAGAAAGCTCAAAAGTTTCCAAAGATCTGACATGCGTCCCTTGTTCCACGTATTTCCAGGGGAGCCCAGAAGATCCCAGTTTTATTTGTTCCTGACCTTAAAAAGCAGACAGTCAGTAGTACACCTTGAGGAATTCTGGGAAGATATTTTGATCTCAGTAACCCTCATTTCTTCCTTTTCCAATGCTCTATTCCCACGATTTTAACATTTTCGTCCAACTTTAAGAGACCCTTCTTGCTAGTTTTACAGAGGAATTCAACAGTATTTCAGTAAAGTGTCAATATTTAGCGTTTCCATTCTCCAGAATCTTTATATTCTAAAAAGGAACCACCTGCAGAAGGCAATGTTAAATATAAGAACAAATCTATCACTGTGGCACTTGACACATCAGATGGCCTTAAAAGTTAAAGGCAGTGAAATCTGAAGTAGAGATCAACTTTCAGTCCAAAGTTTGTTTTTCTCTTTCCAGCGGAATGGGTAGATGTTAAGTACAGTGTGCCAACAAGTGATAAAGAATATTCTCCAGAGGAAGTAGCAGCAGCAATTAAAATTCAAGCCATGTGGAGAGGAACATATGTCAGATTGCTTATGAAAGCAAGAACGCCAGGTATGCTCTCAATCATTTATGAAATGAACTTGCATAAATCAGTGAAGTGAAAGTCGTTCAATCGTGTCTGACTCTGCGACCCCGTGGACTGTAGGCTGTCAGGCTCTTCTTAGTACTGGAGTGGGTAGTCATTCCCTTCTCCAGGGAATCTTCCCAACCCATGGACTGAACCCAGATCTCCTGCATTGCAGGAGGATTCATTACCGTCTGAGCCACCAGGGAAGCCCCTGCATAAATAAAGATGAATATTTGTTTACATGTTAACAAAAAGTATTTTAGGTTCATTCAACTCTATGGCTCCGCTAATTGTTTTTAATTCTATAAATATTGAAATTTCTTGAGTTCAGAGTGGAAGTAGGTATGCTCAAGCTCTTGTTCCTGCAATTTAGTGCGATGTGGTTTTAGTCTGTGTCTGACACAGAATGAACACACAGCAAATACTGGCCGAATGAATGATCAGCTGTATTTTCCCAATCTTTGGTGAGTTCTTTAAAAACAGGAAACTGGCCTTTTTCCCATTCATCCCCAGTGCCTAGCAGAATGCACAGCAATCAGTTTCAGCTAAGTCATAGATAATTTTACATTTCTAGGCCATTTTTCAAAGTGAATGCATGAATGAATTAAATGAAGACGTTTCCATGTATGTCCATGGTATCATACCAGACACTTAGAAAGCATAAACTGCACTCAAAGTGTATTATTATATTTATCAAATCAAATATATTTTTGTATATGAAACTATTTTGTGAAAAGATCTATTTTATCAGCTCAAAATAAAATACTGCAAAGGCAAAAAATTACATTCAATTATTTTTATTCTGCAAATTTTGTTGACATTTTTATGTAAAAAGCCTTGCCTCCTATAGAATTCTTTGAGTATTTTGAAACATTTTGTTGTAAAAGTATCTCTGAAACATTTAATGAGAAATATCAAAATGTTCATCAAAGCAATAAAAACTATAGATCCATAAATGTTAAACAAACTGAATTGCATAGTTTTGTGATAGAAAAATACCTCTGTTGTTTGTCCATATATACTGTAAAAAGTATATTCATATCATAATTTGTTTCTCTTTATAAAGACAAAATGAGCAGCTTTTTAATTGTATTTGTCTTCTCACTCAACATATAATTATTGAATAATTCTTGTGTGTGCAGAACTATTCTATGTTCTGGCCTTACAGAAATTAGTAAAACTTCCAAGGTTTCTGCTCTGATGAATCTTGTGTTACAGTGGTCCCAGGCATGCAATGGAAAGTAAATATATTAAGATAACGATTTCAGATACCAGTAAGTTCTATGAAGAAATTAAGATAATTAGAAAAAAAAAGTCAGTTTCTGACATGTTAAATTTGAGACGCTTATGATGGATTCACATTTTTTTGTCAGATCATCTCCTCTTAAGCCTTTTGTGGATTATGCTTTAGGTTAAGCTTCAGTGAGATCCCATTAGCCACTGTTCTTCAGAAAAAAATGGATGGATTATAGTTTCTGATACAAGAGCAGTTCATAAGGACTTCTCTGCTGTGATAAGTGATCTTTTGTTGTAAACTCTTTGATGAGTATATTCAATTAGATCAAAGAGCATTTTGTGATTTTTTAACTAGAGATGAAGGGAAACAGCATAAAATGATGATCAGAACTCTCAGCCAGAGGTTCATAGCTTTGTATTTTAAACATGGTTTTATTGCTAGTAAAGCTTCTGACTCTGGATATCACCTTACTTGTGAATTTCAAGTGTTTTACCTATAAAAGGAGGGCTTAGAACAAGATGATTTTTCAGGCACCTTACAGCTTTTATATTGTTGTTTTTAGATACAAAAGAAAATGCTCGTGTTGCAGATACTCTTCAGAAAGTTTGGGCTGTATTGGAACAGAATATGGAACAGTATGCGATTTCTCTCTTAAGGTAAAGCAGTGTAATGATGCGTGTGTGTGTGTGTGTGTGTGTGTGTGTGTTTATTGCAGTATCTTGGTATCCTCCAAGTTCCAGTTCAAATGCCACCATATCTGTAGGGTTTTTCCTTAATCACTGCAGCTAGAAACATACCATTGCTTCTGAACTTCCCCACTTACTACTTCTTTTTTTTTAAATTTATTTTTTATTGAAGGATAATTTCTTTACAGAATTTTGTTGTTTTCTGTCAAACCTCACAATGAATCAGTCATAGATATACATATATCCCCTCTCTTTTGAACCTCCCTCCCCACTTACTACTTCTTATTTGTCTTCACTGCTCTTATCTAATATTCTAAGCAGGAAATCTCTGAGAACCAAAGCAGAGTTTCTTGAAATCTCTTGGTGCTCAGGAGACAAAAGTTAAAAATTTAGGACCTTCTAGGGGAGACTATTGTTGTTGTTGATGTCCAATTGCTAATCTGTGTCCCACTCTTTGGCAACCCCATGGACTGTAGCACACCAGGCTTCAACAGTGAAAGTCATCACTTGAAATCCCTGGTGAACAGCGCTCTAGAAACAGGGACAAGTGTGAAGTAAGTTGGGCCTTAGGAAAACTGCATTTTAGCCACAAATCTTCTTGGAAATGAAGATTGCATAAATACAATTTCTAACAACTGAAATTTAAAATGTTTTAGTCAGTTTAACAGCATATCAAGCAGAATAAAGGAAGAGATTAGCGAACTGGGATATAGGTCAATAGAAAAATAGTGGAAAATAAGGAAAGAACCAAGGAAAATGTGGAACATGCTTGGAAAGTCCAGTATTTATATCATTGTAGTACCAGAATATAAAAATATAATAGCTGATAAATTTCTAAAACTGATAAAATACATCAACTTGTATTTTCGAGAAACTCTGCATGCAGAGTCTGTGCAGGAAGGACACAAAGGAAACCATACCTAGACTCATCATAGTCAAACTGCTAAAAACCAAAGGCCAGAAGTAAAATCTTCAAAGTTACCAGAAAAGTAATGTATAGTATTTTCAAAGGGCAATTAAACTGATAGCTACATATAGGAGTAAAATCTTTATCTTAGCAATGCAAAATGCAGAAGTTGGGTAAACGGAGCTATAGAGCTCTAAGGTTCTGGCATTACTGAAGAAACGGTAAAAGTAATAATCTAGATGAAATGCTAATAAGGCAAGGATGCATAATATATTCTCCAGAAATGTGCTAAATGGATCAACTTGTGAATTTAGGAAATAAGATTAATATTACACATCTTCTAGAGAACAGAAAAGAAGAGGGAACATTTACTAACTCAAACCGTGATTTTAAAATCTCAGCAAACATAGTAAAAAAAAAAAAAACCCAAAAAACTGAAATTGCAAACCAGCCACCCTCTTGAAATTAGATGAAAAAATGTAGCAAATCAAAATTGGAATTATATAAAAAGATAATATCTTTTAATTAAGTGGGTTTCCCACTTTCAGACATGCAAGAGTGATTTAACATTAGAAAATGCATTAATTTGCCACTTTAATAGGGAAAAGGAACAAGTCATTTGATCCTTTGGCTAGGTTCAGAAAAAAACATTTTAAAAAAAGCAACACAAATTCAAAATTTAAAATTTTTCTAACTAACTAACTTTAGAGAAGATTTTCCTTAATATGTTATGGTACCTAGCATATTTTTTAAATTACTGTAAACATAATTAGTGGTGAAAGTTTGAAAGCTTTTCCTTGAATTGGGGAATGAGACAAAGATGCCTTCCCAAACACTTCTATTCAAGGTAATCCTGAATTCTGAAAAGGGAAAAAAAGTAATAAAGCAATATAAGTGTCAGTAGAATTTGAAGGGAAGAAATAAAACCACCATTCACAGACAATATGGTTGTGCATATAGAAAGTACCAAAAAAATGCCATATGAACTAGAAGATAAAACCAACCTGGTCTTTATTCTTGTAATCATTTTTAAAAGCTTTTCAATACCCTACTTCCCTGATGGCTCAGGCAGTAACGAATCCGCCTGCAATGCAGGAGACACGGGGGCTGCGGGTTCAATCTCTCAGTCAGGAAGACCCCCTGGAGGAGGGCATGGCAACCCACTCCAGTACTCTTGCCTAGAAAACCCCATAGACAGAGGACCCTGGCAAGCTACAGTCCAAAGGGTGGCAAAGAGTGGACACAACTAAGGACGCGGGTAGAGATCAGAATGAGCAGGTGAATCGTGTCCTCTCTGAGGAACTCTATGGCTTTGCTTCCCATTGACAGTACAGTCAAGCCGTCCACCATCTGGAAGCCAAGAGCAATTCTAGCTCTGTCTGGACCTCTACAGAGAACCATTGTCTATGACCATTATAGCTTCTGTCCCAGCCAATACCCAACATTATACAAAAAACCTGAGACTCCTAGTGCTACTGAGGCTGGTTCTGGTTCCTGGCTGGGTGGGAGCTACAGGACCCAGGATCTCTGATCATTTCCACTGTGTTCCGGAATATACCACAGCCTTCCAGCGGGGCAATCATGGAGAAATGTAGTTGTGCTAGTAATCATGTACAAGGAAAACTCTGGCATGCTCCCCTTGTTCATGCCCTTTGCTTTCAGGGTTTATTTTAAAATCTTTTTTTTTTTTTTGCAAATCAATTCCTCACTGTAAACTACATTCTATTATTTATTCTCTACATCAAATCCCCAGACTTTAAGTGGCTCATACTCAGTTTTATTGCTAGTTTTCCTGCTTCTAATTTTCTCACCCTTACAGCTTGATCTTTGGTGCTGATTTCCCATCTGTAAATTTTGCTTACCCCCAGAGTCATGAATTAGGTTCTCCTTCAACTAAGAACTTCAGATAACTTTGGGCACTTTTGAGAGACATCATGGTTGACCTGAAATGGTCACCTCTGCCTTTGAGCCACATGTAACGAGCCTTCATTTGATGAAGTACTCAATCCGTCCAACAGTGGACTGCAATATTTTATGCTGGGTTTTTTTTTTTTTGGTTCTTTTTTTTTGTAAATAGAATTTATTTCAAAAATTGCTTTTGCCATTGGTACTTAAATTATTTTTACCTTTCCAGACTTATGTTTAAAAGCAAGTGCAAATCTATGGAATCTTATCCATGCTATCAAGATGAAGAAACTAAGATTGCTTTTGCTGACTATACTGTGACTTACACAGACCAGCCACCAAATACTTGGTTTATAATTTTCAGGTGAGGCTATCATATATTGGTAAATAATATCATCCCTAAGTGGTATAAAATATTCATATATAGAGAGTTTTATTTGTGATAGTAGTAAAAGTATGAACATTTAACTTACTTTCACAACTTAGTTAAAATTCCTTCCATATCTGATGTGCATAAGTGAGCTATTATAGAAATTTTATCCATGTTTCATTAAATAAAATATGAAGAATATGAAGTTAACTATTAGATCTATTGATAAATGTGGCTTCTCTGATGGTGCAGCAGGTAAAGAATACACCTGCAATGCAGGAGATACAGGAAATGCAGGTTCAATCCCTGGGCCAGGAAGATCCCCTGGAGAAGGAAATGGCAACCTACTCCAGTAGTCTTGACTGAAAAATCTCATGAATAGAGGAGCCTGGTGGCTACAGTCCATGAGGTCTCAAGAGTTGGACACAACTGAGTGACTAAGCATGCACACATAATATTATAAACTGATATGCTTTTAGTATAGAAATAAATCATTTAATTTCCAAGCATGTTAGAGTCACAAATTATTTATAAATAGGATTTCTTAAAAGGTTAGCACTTGCATGAAAAAAATCATGTATTAATGAGAATTCTAAAGGAAAACAATATGTGTACCTTTAAGTTATTTGCAACTTGGAACTTATTTTTTTGTTTCTTGGCTTCAAACCTAATTTCAAACTTTCTTTATGATTCATGACAAGGGAAACTTCACTCTTTTGTAATTACAGAGAAACATTTTTGGTTCCTCAAGATATGATTTTGGTTCCCAAAGTATATACTACACTTCCAGTCTGTATGCTCCACGTTGTTAACAATGACACAATGGAACAAGTGCCAAAGGTGTTCCAAAAAGTGGTGCCTTATCTTTATACCAAGAATAAGGTAGGTTCTCCTCATTTGATAGAACAGCAGGGAGAAGCCAGCACCCTGAGAGTTTATAGTGGAAGGTAGAGCACATGTGTTTTCGGTTTATAATAAGGCCCTGGTCTGTCTGCAGAGAAGTCTCGTGTATTTGACAGTAATAGGTACTTAATATGAGTGCCAGAACATTTGCCTTTTACTCCCCTTCTTATCTTTTCACCAAAGAAAATATGACAAAAGGAAAATGTTAGAAATCCGCATTATTAAAATTATAAAATCATACAAACCCTTAAAATGAAAATGGAGGTAAAGAGTATGTTTAGTCTTATCCCTAAACCAAATCATCATCAGGTTGTCTCAGTTTCCCACTGGGTTTTTTATTTGATTCCTAAATATGTTTGAAGATTATGTTTATACAGCCACTCACCAAATTTGGCCTAGATTTCCTTTTTTTTCATATTTTATTTATTTATTTTTTTATTGTAACAAATTCAATAAAGACTTTTTAGTTTGCAATATTGCGTTGGTTTTGCCATACATTTCCTTTTGAATATAAAAATTTCTTACATGTGTAATTAGAAATCAAAGGTCTCAAAGATCCATAAGAAAAAGATGGTTTCATTCAAAAGGAGATTCTACTAAGTTCACAGATGTCATTAAATTCTAGAGATGAGCTCTGTACTTCACCAGATAAGTACACTAATACTGATCATGTTAGTCATTGATACTTAATTTTGGTAGAGATCTTTAGTTGGGTATTTAGTTGGAACCACATTTGAACTGTGGTGTTGGAGAAGACTCTTGAGAGTCCCTTGGACTGCAAGGAGATCCAACCAGTCCATCCTAAATGAAATCAGTCCTGAATATTCATTGGAAGGACTGACGTTGAAGCTGAAGCTCCAATACTTTGGCCACCTGATGCAAAGAGTTGACTCATTTGAAAAGACACTCATGCTGGGAAAGAGTGAAGGCAGGAGGAGAAGGGGATGACACAGGATGAGATGGATGAATGGCATCATTGACTCAATAGCCATGGGTTTGGGTGGACTCTGGGAGTTGGTGATGGACAGGGAGGCCTGACGTGCTGCAGTTCATGGGGTCACAAAGAGTTGGACACGACTGAGCGACTGAACTGACTGACTGACACAAGACTCTAATTCTTATTCACATGAAGCTCCACTGTAAACCTCCCTTCCTTGAGTAAACTTAAATTTGGGGGGTAGCTTTAAATGACACCATTGAGTCACTATTCAGGAGAATACTCTTATCTCCATTTAAATATTATTTCTAAATTGTAAATTTAGAATTGCAACAAATATAGCCATTCCCTCTCTTAAATACTTCCTGTCTTCTACCCTTTCATCTTGTGTTTTTTTTAGAACAAAATAGAGAGAATGTGGAGGAAAGTATAGAGCTGTATGAATAGCAGAATAGCTTCTATCATCCTTTAGTGGTATGGTTTTCCTTTCGCCATGATTCTTGGTCTTCAAATATTTCTCCAAGTTACTAAGCTCTTCTACAATGTAGTTCCCAGAACTGCCTTGAACAGAACAGCCTTGAAAAAGACTTTCAACCCACCCAAAAGATAATCATTGCCCCATTGTGTTTAGTCTATGATTGTAATAGCATTTTGGCACTTGCAAAGGCATTTGACACATATGTAGCCTATTTTAGGTCAACTTTTTCTAATGTATACCCATAGAACTAGGGTTTAAGTTTAAAAAAAAATCTGGTTACACAGTCAATCCTTCAGAATAATTTGAAATTTTTTTCATAATTTTTCAAAGACCATAACCTATGATTTTATTTATTTATTTATTTATTTAATTTTCTTTACTTTATTGTGTTGGTTTTGCCATACAATGACATGAAACCACCATGGGTTTACATATGCTCCCCCTCCAGAACCTCCCTCCCTCCTCCCTCCCAATTCCCTCTCCCTGGGACATCTTGGTGCACCAGCCCCGAGCATCAACCCTGGGCTGGCGATTGATTTCACATATGATAATTAACATGTTTCAATGCCATTCTCCCATATCATCCCACCCTTGCCCTCTTCCACAGAGTCCACGAGTCTGTTCTATACATCTGCGTTTCTTTTGCTGTCTCACATGCAGGGTTCTCATTACCATCTTTCTAAATTCCATATATATGCGTTAGTATACTGTATTGTTGTTTTTCCCTCTGGCTTACTTCACTCTGGATAATAGGCTCCAGTTCCTTCAGAATAATTTGAAATTTTTTTCATAATTTTTCAAAGACCATAACCTATGATTTTAAATACCTAATCTGTGTGTTTTCTCAGTACTTGGTACTCTGTTATGTTACACTTTTATTCCAGTCTTGAGATCCTTTAAAATTGCCAGTTTTTCTCTTAAAATCCTATCACTAGTTTAGCTTTAGACTATCACTTATCAATATATCTATCCTACCATTTTATAAATCTTTTATGCTCCCTCAAAATTGTTCTCTGAATCTAGACAAACATGAAATGAGTCATGTAATTTTGTTTGACTTCTTTAATATATTAGTCCCACAATCTCAAATAATAAAAACAGCAGTAAATCTTTGCAGGTAAAAATATTTTAGCACATGTGACTTATCTCCCTTTTCTACTTGCCCCAAGCATAATATTGTAAGTCTTTACGGGTGTTGCAATTCTGAGCTCATTACAGGTGTTAGGATTTTAGATACTATCCTTAGACATTTATTGGAGTGATATGAATTCATTCTGTCTTGTGTATGTCTAATTTTTGTTTCTAGAAATCTAAACACATCAGCTTCCCTTGTAGCTCAGTCAGTAAAGAATCTGCCTGCAATGGAGGAGACCCGGGTTTGATTCCTGCATTGGGAAGATCCCTGGAGAAGGAAATGACAACCCACTCCAGTATTCTTGCCTGAAGAATCCCATGGACAGAGGAATTTGGTGGACTAAAGTTTATGGGGCTGCAAAGAATCAGATACAACTTAGCAACTAAACCACCATAAACACATCAGAGAGTTTTCTCTGCATCAGAGAGCAACCGGAATACAAAACCTGTATTTTCCTGCCTTGCTGGAAATGTCTGGAATTATAAACTCAGAATTGCTTTGAATTTCTGTGTGTTGTCACTTTCCCAGGTTCCTTAATTGCTTCTTTTCTCCAACTTAAAGAGCTCATCTCCAGGCTCACAATGGGGTTCCATGGAACCATACCTCTGCTAATTCAATAGCTTTACTTGCCACTTGTCATACCAAGGGAACTATATTTCCATAAACTCTTCTGCTTTTTTTCATCTCATATTTAGAAAGGTGACTCTGAAAAGACAGGGAAATCAAGTAGGAGGCTAATCCAGGAGATAATGATAAAAAAAAAAATAACTTGTCTTAGGTAGTATTAGAAGAATTAGAAGGAAATGTAGTAATCATCTACCACAGTTAAGCACTTTTTAATGGCTAGGGAAACATGCAAACAGAAATATTAGAGTGTTCCATTTTCTCCAAAAACATGTAAGATGGAAGTTTGTCAGAGGATTTCAAAACAACACTAAGTGATTTGTCACTTATCAAGAGATTTGAAGATTTTTAATGTATATTAAGATAAAGCATTTTAGTACTGTGAAACCATGTATAGGAAGGGGCCTCCCAGGTGGCACTAACTGTAAAGAACCTGCCTGCCAATGCAGGAGATATGAGACATGGGTTCAATCCCTGGGTCAGGAAGATCCCCTGGAGGAGGGTATGACAATCCACTCCAGTATTCTTGCCTGGACAATCCCTTAGACAGAGGAGCCTGGCGGGCTACAGTCCGTAGGATCGTGCAGAGTTGGACACAGCTGAAGCGACTTAGCACCACCCGTATACTGGAAGGCAGCTATGCTCACCACTAGACTACCAACCCTAGTGAAACCATATGTTGTATCTTTGAAAACTAGTAACAATATTACTTCAGTGTAATTCTTCTTTGTTGTAGAAAGGCTATACATTCGTAGCTGAAGCATATACTGGTGACATGTATGTGTCATCCTCACGGTGGAAACTGCGCCTCATTGGCTGTTACCATCCACTCCCGTGCCTGTCTCGAGACCCTCCATGTAATACCTTTGCCATAAAGGAAATCAGAGACTATTACATACCCAATGATAAGAAAATTATATTCAGGTATGTAACAGAAAGGAAATGCATTCCTTTAAAATATTAATATCTTGTATTAAATAGTTGACTTTAAATTTAAATATTGATATTATCAAAAAATAATAAATTTTTGGTAAAATCCTAATTTTGAACTTCAGTTTTATACTCTTTTGAAAACAGAGAGCAATATGGTTGTATAAATGTTATGTAAGATCCAGCCTATGTTGCACGTGTGGTTTCTTAGTCCTCATCCTATTTTTGCTGTTGTTCACTTGCTCAGTCGTGTCTGACTCTTCGTGACCCCATGGACTGCAGCATGCCAGACTTCCCTGTCCATTACCAACTCCCAGAGCTTGCTCAAACTCATGTCCATTGAGTTTGAGCTCATGTCCATCACTATCCATGTCAGTGATGCCATACAACTATCTCTTCCTCTGTCATCCCCTTCTCCCTGCCTTCAATCTTTCCCAGCATCAGGGTCTTTTCTAATGAGTCAGCTCTTTGCATCAGGTGGCCAAAGAATTGAAGCTTCAGCTTCAGCATCTGTCCTTACAATGAATATTCAGGATTGATTTCCTTTAGGATTAACTTGTTTGATCTGCTTGCAGTTCAAGGGATTCTAGAGTCTTCTCCAACACCACATCAAAAACATCAATTTTTCAGTGCTTAGCCTTCTTCAAGGTCCAACTTTCACATCCATTCATAACTACTAGAAAAGCCATAGCTTTGACTATACAGACCTATATGGCAAAGTAATGTCTGTGCATTTTAATATGCTGTCTAGGTTTGTCACAGCTTTTCTTTCAAGGAGCAAGCGTCATTTAATTTCATGGCTGCATCACTAGTAGCCCAGTGAAATGTCTGAGAGACATTGCATGGGGGGGGGGGGGAGCGGGCTGGAAACATGGATTTGGAAATGATTATTATCTTTCTGCCCTTTGAAGTAGCTGGGAAAGTTTGTACAAAGAGAGTCAGATCCTGGACAGAATATTAAGATTCTTTGATATTTATGAGAATGTCGATGTGAGTGAAATCTAAAAAAAAAAGACCTCCAGAATAGGAGGTATAAAAATTGTTATGTCCATGGGGAAAGGTTTTTGAAGAAAGAAGAAATGAGGATTGATTCAACCCTGTCAAATTCCCCTGAGAGGTCAAGGAAGATGAGAACTGAGATTTCTCTAGGGTAGTGACAATCTGCTTAAAACCATGGGAAGAGCAAGTGTAGCACCTTGTTGGGGACAGAGTGGGGTGTTGTGAGTGAGTGAAAGGTGAGCTGAGACAGTAGAAGTTAACAACTCTCCTTAGACTGTAAACTGAGGAGTAAAATAGAGCTGAGGCTGAGGCTGAGGCAGGGTTCGTTGAAGGTATTTTTCAGTTTGGTTTCTGTCTTATTTTGATCTGTTTTTAAACAGGTGAGACCTCCCCGGGTACAAAAGCCAAAATCAAGAAGTACTGAAGTGATGAAACTTAAGATACAGAAGAGAGAAGATAGAAAAGCAAATTCATAGAGAAACTGAAAGTTTATAGAATCCTTAGCATTTGTAAGGATTCACCTAAAGTAGGAAAGAACCCCAACAAAAAGACTAGAGATCTTAGACTGCACTAAGGGACAGAGTTAGGAAGGAATTAGACTGCCTATTTTCTTCCTTTTTCCAAGAGGTTCCCAACCAGCATGGTTAAAGGGTAGAGCACAGGTGACCAGTAGTACTTCTGATTTCTATTTTTGTGGCTCAAAGAAAACACTTGACAATGAAGTTTTGAAAGCTACTGCCAGTTGGGCTCTTTGTTCCACTGGAGAGAAGGGTGTGATGGAAGATGTGATGTGGCAGTAGTTTGCAATCTATCAAATTTTATTAGTGAGTGCATATCATATCTAAATAAAATGTTACATATCTCTGCTTGGGATGTGATAGTAACAAACACCTCACATGTAATTTCATTTTACCCGAGCATACTGGGATCTTTTGCCAAAGTCTATAATAGCCTTACCATTTCCATGATTTTAACTGACTGTATAAAGTAGGTTTACTTGTAGATTATCTTTATCAGTAAATGGATTTAGGGACTAGATTTGATAGACAGAGTGCCTGATGAACTATGGATGGAAGTTTGTGACATTGTACAGGAGACAGGTCAAGACCATCCCCAAGAAAAAGAAATGCAAAAAAACAAAATGGCTGTCTGAGGAGGCCTTACAAATAGTTGTGGAAAGAAGGGAAGCAAAAAGCAAAGGAGAAAAGGAAAGATATACCCATTTGAATACCAAGTTCCAAAGAATAGCAAGGAGAGATAAGAAAGCCTTCCTCAATGATCAATGCAAAGAAACAGAGGAAAACAACAGAATGGGAAAGACTAGACATCTCTTCAAGAAAATTAGAGATACCAAGGGAACATTTCATGCAAAGATGGGCTCAATAAAGGACAGAAATGGTATGGACCTAACAGAAGTAGAAATATTAAGAAGAGGTGGCAAGAATACACAGAAGAACTGTACCAAAAAGATCTTCATGACCCAGATAATCATGATGGTGTGATCACTCACCTAGAGCCAGACATCCTGGAATGTGAAGTCAAGTGGGCCTCATGAACAAAGCTAGGGGAGGTGATGGAATTCCAGTTGAGCTATTTCAAATCCTGAAAGATAATGCTATGAAAGTACTGCACTCAATATGCCAGCAAATTTGGAAAACTCAGCAGTGGCCACAGTACTGGAAAAGGTCAGGTTTCATTCCAATCCCAAAGAAAGACAGTGCCAAAGAATGCTCAAATTACTGCACAATTGCACTCGTCTCACATGCTAATAAAGTAATGCTTAAAATTCTCCAAGCAATACGTGAGTCATGAACTTCACTATGTTCAGGCTGGTTTTAGAAAAGGCAGAGGAACCAGAGATCAAATTGCCAACATCTGCTGGCTCATAGAAAAAGCAAGAGAATTCCAGAGAAACATCTATTTCTGCTTTATTGACTATGCCAAAGCCTTTGACTGCGTGGATTACAACAAACTCTGGAAAATTCTTCACGAGATGGGAATACCAGACTACCTGACCTGCCTCTTGAGAAACCTGTATGCAGGTCAGGAAGCAACAGTTAGAACTGGACATGGAACAACAGACTGGTTCCAAATAGGAAAGGAGTACATCAAGGCTGTATATTGTCACCCTGATTATTTAACTTATATGCAAAGTACATCATGAGAAATGCTGGATTGGAGGAAGCACAAGCTGGAATCTAGATTGCTGGGAGAAATGTCAATAACCTCAGATACACAGCTGACACCACCCTTACAGCAGAAAGTGAAGAAGAACTAAAGAGCCTCTTGATGAAAGTGAAAGAGGAGAGTGAAGAAGTTGGCTTAAAGTTCAACATTCATAAAACTAAGATCATGGCATCCAGTCCCATAACTTCATGACAGATAGACGGGGAAACAGTGGCTGACTTTACTTTTTTGGGCTCCAAAATCACTGCAGATGGTGATTTCAGTCATGAAATTAAAAGACGCTTACTCCTTGGAAGGAAAGCTATGACCAACATAGATAGCATATTAAAAAGCGGGGACATTACTTTGCAAACAAAGGTCTATCTAGTCAAGGCTATGGTTTTTCCAGCAGTCATGGTTGGATATGAGAGTTGGACTATAAAGAAAGCTGAGCACCAAAGAATTGATGCTTTTGAACTGTGGTGATGGAGAAGACTCTTGAGAGTCCCTTGGACTGCAAGGAGATCCAACCAATCAATGCTAAAGTAGATCAGTCCTCGGTGTTCTTTGGAAAGACTGATGCTGAAGCTGAAACTCCAACACTTTGGCCACCTGAGGCAAAGAACTGAGTCATTTGAAAAGACCCTGATGCTGGGAAAGATTGAGGGCAGGAGGAGAAGGGGATGACAGAGGATGAGATGGTTGGATGGCATCACTGACTTGATGGATATGGGTTTGGGTAGACTCTGGGAGTTGGTGATGGACAGGGAAGCCTGGAGTGCTGCAGTCCCTGAGGTTGCAAAGAGTAGGACACAACTGAGTGACTGAACTGAACTGATACCATTTCCTTAGTGATTTGAAGAAAAGACTGTTGATAAACATGAATGTTTTTTTTTCAGGTATTCGGTTAAAATTGCATTGCCACATCCTGTTACAATACACGTACACACATCCAAACCAGATGTATTCATCAAGCTACAGATCTTAGAAAATGAAGAAGTTATCGTGAGCTCCACCGGGAAGGGTCAAGCTATCATACCGGCAATTAACTTCTTGGGGAATGAGAAAGCCTTGAGCTCCCAGTGTAAGTGTGGCTTTTAACATTGTTTATATATAGATTCATAAACATATGTTTATGTAACAGATGGTTAAAATGTTTTAAGATAAAATAGCAAATAAAATCGGTTAAATGTGATACCAGAGTATTTTTAGAAAACTATCACATTTGTTCATGACATTAGTCCTTGAAGAGCAATATATTTGTTATAATTGTACTTTAAAGACTTTATTACTTGAGCCCTCTGAGATTCTCTAATAAGAAATAGGTTTTTATCATTTTGAAAGAATTTTAAAAATGAATTTATTTATTTTAATTGGAAGCTAATTACTTTACAATATTGTAGTGGTTTTTGCCAAACGTTGACATGAATCAGCCACGGGTGCACATGTGTCCCCCATCCAGAACCCCCCTCCTACCTCCCTCCCCATCCCA
Source organism: Antilocapra americana (assembly GCA_007570785.1). NCBI lineage: Eukaryota > Metazoa > Chordata > Mammalia > Artiodactyla > Antilocapridae > Antilocapra > Antilocapra americana. The sequence goes on along the minus strand of ML660777.1, from coordinate 2,724,067 downwards.
TCCCCCAGGATCATCCCAAGTGCCCCAGCCCGGAGCGCCCTGCCTCATGCATTGAACCTGAACTGGCGATCCACTTCACATATGATAATACACACGTCTCAATGCTACCCTTTCAAATTATCCCACTCTTGCCTTCTCCCACAGAGTCCAAAAGACTGTTCCTTACATCTGTCTCTTTTTTTACTTTTATTCCAAATACACTATTTTTAGAAAATATTCTACTTATTAAAATTAATAAAAATGTTGAAATTATTCCTACAATGTAATAGTCACAAGAACTTTTAATTAATAAAATTATTTCTGAAATAAGGGGTAACAATGATACTGTAAGATATACCCATTTGTTTTAATAACTTGATTATGACTATAAAAGTAACACATGCCCAATGTAGAAAGCTGAAAAATAGAAAATTATAAACAAGGCAGCAAGTAATCCTTTTTAATCATACAACCCAGAAAAAAGAAATACTGTTAGCATATTAGCTTTTATACCTCTATGGTCCATTTTTACATTCTCATTTTAAACAAAAGTAGAATATTACCAGCTTTGGTAATTGATATTTGTTTTTCTTATTTGTGACATTGGTTGGGGTTTTCAAACCTATGTTAAATAAGAGTGATGATGATATACTTCTTATTCTTAAATAGGAAGGTTTAGAGCATTTACCATTCAGTATGATGTTTATTGTTGACTTCTGATAAATGCCTTTATAATATTTAAGAAAGTTTTTCTCTCTTGATAGCTAAGGATTTTAATATAGGTTTGGAACTTTATTGGTTACTTCTTTGTTTATAAAAATCATCAAATTTTATCCCTTGGAGTCTCATAAATTAATTTTTAATTTGGAATACATTCTTGAAATAAAACTTAATTATCCATGATATTTCAATACATTCCCATGTTTTGAATATACTATTTTATTTGGTTTGTTAGAGCATATTTTCCTTTGTAACTATTATAATATTTTTACAATTTCCAAATAACTGTTTTAGCTGGTCTTCTGTTATTAATATCTACTTAAACTTTTGGAGTTAGTGTGATTTATATTTTCTGTTTTGAGCATTGGATAGATGTTTTCACCGTGAGCTAATTCAAATCAGTTTTGGTTAGTATTTCATTGAGGTTTATAAAGAACACTTATTCTCTATTTTGGAGGTAAATGATTTGATGTCTAAATACATATGCACTCACACACGTTCTCTCTATGTATATATAATAACAAGAAAACTTGCTAGTTGTAATATTTAAAATTTCAATTGTCATTTACATTTTACCTTATTGGCTTGTAAGTTTTTGAAAAAAGTATGTTAAGATCTATTTTAATTGTAAAATGTATACAAATTTATCTCTAATATTTTCCAGTTTACATATCTATATGTTACATTGTTAGTTGCAAAAAGTTCTACATTTGCTTTACATTTATTGATATGCTGTATTTTTTAAATGAATATAAAGTAGTATTTTTTCAACTTTAATAGATTATATGACAGTAATGCTGGTTCTTCATTTGTTATCATTTGCCTGCTCATTTTGATTCATACATTTATCTTTTCAACCTTTCTCTTATAAATGGGTATTTTTTTCCACTAAATCGAAGATTCGAATCTCTGAAATGGGGTGATGTAATCCACTTGCATTTATTTTGATAAGCTTGCTTTTTCTGATTTCTGCCTTCATGCTTTATTTTAAAATTGATTATACTGTCTAGCTGACCTTTGCATAGCTATATGGTGGCTGGCATTCTTCCTGATCTCTCATTATTCCCAATAGCGTTTATGCTGATTATCTCAAGTATATAAGCAGATTACTAAAAGAATTTACCTGTTGCCTATTTTCTAATATTCATACTTTTCTTTCTCCTTTTTAAAATAAATGCAACCAAATCAGGACTCTTTTTCTCCTCTCTTATTGACCCTGGAAACTGTTATTGTAGCCCAGGGACATTCCTTTCTAATATGAATGAAAATCTGGAGGAGCAGAGAATTGAGAACACACTACATTGTAATGACACAATTAGGGCACAAATGTCATGCTTTAGACACAGGAAGGTGGGACATTCCCTATTATATCAGTAATACAATGAGCTTAGTTAAAAAGGCAAATTAATTCAGATCATGTCTCCTTTCTTCCCATCTTTTTCCCTTTATCCCTGAACATCCTCTACATCATTTTCAGTACTAGTTCATGTTTCTGCTTTGTGGCTTTTCATGCCAATCTGCCTGCACCTTTTTATATATTTATTTGGATAAGCCCAAATAACAAAATATAATATTTATACATATTTCTCTTCAAGTATGTTAAGACCAGTAAGGGTACTGTTGGGTTTTGCTAGTCCAAATGCCACTCTTACTCTTGAAGATGACTTTGTTTTCTTTTCTCTAATCCATGCTGTACAGATTTTTTTTTTTTTTTGCTTTACTTCATGCAGGAATACTGTAATTCCAAAACTTTAGCAGGTACTATGGGTGATTCTTCTATCCTGTTTACAGCCTTACATCTTTTCTTTAAGTAACTAGTTGCCCCTAACATTACTCTCCAAAGTTTTTATTTATATTCATAGAGGCAAACACTGCAGTTTATCATATCAGTGCAGTTCAGTCGCTCAGTCATGTCCGACTCTTTGCAACCCCATGGCCTGCAGCACTCTATGCTTCACTGTCCATCAACATCTTCTGGAGCTTGCTCAAACTCCTGTCCATTGAGTCGGTGATGTCATCCAACCATCTCATCTTCTGTCATCCCCTTCTCCTCCTGCTCATATAGCTTACCATTATTTCACTTTAAAAGTTAGCATTTTATGACTGAGTAATATTCAGTTCAGTCCAGTCACTCAATTGTGTCCAACTCTACGACTATTATACTCAGCCATAAAAAGGAATGCATTTGAGTCAGGTCTAATGAGGTGGATGAACCTAGAACCTATTATGCAGAGTGAAGTGAATCAGAAAGAGAAAGATAAATACTGTATTCTAGCACATATATATGTAATCTAGAAAAGTGGTGCTGAAGAATTTATTTACAGGGCAACAGCAGAGAAACAGACATGGAGAATAGGTTTATGGACATGGGGAGAGGGGAAGAGAGGGTGAGATGTATGGAAAGAGTAACATGGAAACTTATGTTACCATATGCAAAATAGATAGCCAATAGGAGTTGGTTATATGGCTCAGGAAACTCAAACAGGGGCTCTGCATCAACCTAGAGGGGTGAGATGGGGAGGGATATGGGAGGTTCAAAAGGGAGGGGATATAAGTATACCTATAGCTGATTCATGTTGAGGTTTGACAGAAAACAGCAAAATTCTATAAAGCAATTATCCTTCAAAAAATAAATTAATTTTTTAAAAAGTTAGCTTTAGCAAGAGAATCACACATGCACATTTGGCACAATGGTAGTTTTTTACTTCTAGCCAAGAAAGTGACAGCAATGGAGGAGAAAGATAATGAGACATAATTCAGAAATTGACCCCAAATTAGACCCATTATCCAAGAATGTTCTTCTTTTACAAGGTGCTTCTATTTCATACTTGTATTTCCAAATGAACTTAAATACAATATTTTAAATTTCCCCTGAAACCAAAAAATAATTTTCCTTCTGATTGCTTTGAATATACAGATAAATTATACTTTCATAGTATTGAATTTCTATGCAAGTAAAGGCTATTTATTTCCATCTATTCAGGACTTCTTTATGGTTCACAGAAAAGATTGAAAATTTTCTCCATAGAAGTTGATAGAGTAGCTATCATAAATTAGATATTTTCTTTATTTAGATGTCAGACTCTTATTTTTAAAGAATGCTATTAGTTTATGTTTATTAATCATATAAGTAGATACTGAAATTTCTCTTCCTTTCTAAATGTTTTATAGGGTGCTTCTCTAGAAAACAAATCCATTTATGAATTTTTTACTGTATGTATTTCTGGAAGGCTCCTACCAAAAATACATGCAAAAAATGTGTTTATGTGTGTTATATTTGTAGTGAAATGGGACATGACAGATTAAGTTATATATTCTGTAAGCAAACATGGAAAAGTAAAGTGTTAAGTCGCTCAGTCATGTCTGACTCTTTGAGACCCCACAGACTATAGCACACCAGGCTCCTCTGTCCATGGGATTCTCCAGGCAAGAATACTAGAATGGGTTGCCTTCTGGAATTTTCCTTCTCCAGGGAATCTTCCAGACCCAGGGATCAAACCCAGGTCTCTTGCATTGCAGACAGTTTCTTAACCATCTGAGCCACTAAGGAAGCCTGTAAACAAACATTATATGGTACTAAAGAAGGAATAAATTCCATTGCAAAGACACTGAAGGCTTTGAAATGAGCTAGGAACAAAAATCTTAAGCCTTTTCAGGTTTTTCGCTGTCTCATGGAAATGTTAAAAGCATGTCTGTATATCTCGTATACTTATTAGGAATATTTTATATCAGTACTCATGCTGTAAGGGTAATAAGAAATACACAATTTTCCACAAATTTTTCAAATCTAAGCAATTGAGGATCTGAGGAAGAAATATGGATGAGTAGTAGTAAAACATTTTATTTCATATAGTTGTATAAGGTTCAAATTTATTGATGATTTATCATAATTAATGCAACCAGTCTCCTACTGATAGTGACGTGTGATCATTCTAATCATTAGATTATGTAAACAGTGCTTGATTTTTTAAAGAAATCTGAATAGAATTCAGCTGTGAAGCCATCTGGTCCAGGGCTTTTGTTTTTTGGAAGATTTCTGATAACGGTTTCAATTTCCGTGCTTGTGATAGGTCTATTAATATTATCTATCTCTTCCTGGTTTAGTCTTGGAAAGTTGTACTTTTCTAGGAATTTTTCCATTTCATCCAGGTTGTCCAGTTTATTTGCATATAGTTGCTGATAATAGTCTCTTATGATCCTTTGTAGTTCTGTGTTTTCTGTTGTGATCTCTCCGTTTTCATTTCTAATTCTGTTGATTTGGTTCTTCTCCCTTTGTTTCTTGATGAGTCTGGCTAATGGTTTGTCAATTTTATTTATCTTCTCAAAGAACCAGCTTTTGGCTTGGTTGATTTTTGCTATGGTCTCTTTTGTTTCCTTTGCATTTATTTCTGCCCTGATCTTTAAGATTTCTTTCCTTCTACTAGACCTGGGCTTCTGCATCTCTTCCTTTTCTAGTTGCTTTAGGTGTAAAGTAAGGTTATTTATTTGACTTTTTTCTTGTTTCCTGAGGTGAGCTTGTATTGCTATGAACTTTCCCCTTAGCACTGCTTTTACAGTGTCCCTTAGGTTTTGGGCTGTTGTGTTTTCATTTTCATTCATTTCCATGCATAACTGAATTTCTTTTTTTATTTCTTCTGTGATTTGTTGGTTATTCAGCACTGTGTTGTTGAGCCTCCATATGTTGGACGTTTTGAATGGTTTTCTCCTGTAATTGATATCTAATCTCACTGCATTGTGGTCAGAAAAGATGCTTGGAATGATTTCAATATTTTTGAATTTACCAAGGCTAGATTTATGGCCCAGGATGTGATCTCTCCTGGAGAAGGTCCTGTGTGCGCTTGAGAAAAAGGTGAAATTCTTTGTTTTGGGGTGGAATGACCTATAGATATCAATTAGGTCTAGTTGGTCTATTGTATCATTTAAAGTTTGAATTTCCTTGTTACTTTTCTGTTTAGTTGATCTATCCATTGGTGTGAGTGGTGTATTAAAGTCTCCCACTATTATTGTGTTATTGTTAATTTCCCCTTTCATACTTGTTAGCATTTGCCTTACATATTGTGGTGCTCCTATGTTGGGTGCATAAATATTTATAATTGTTATTTCTTCTTCTTGGATTGATCCTTTGATCATTTTGTAATGTCCATCTTTATCTCTTTTCACAGCCTTTATTTTAATGTCTACTTTATCTGATATGAGTATTGCCACTCCTGCTTTCTTTTGGTCTTTGAATCACACAGAAAATATTTTATGAATGATCAGGGGCATTATGAGAGCTATTTTCATTTTTACTCTTTGAGATAATTACTGTTTCATCCTTCAATCTGTTAAAGTAAAATGTACATTGATCAAGTTTTCTAAAAAAAAAAAAAGAAATCTGAATAGGCATTTTTCTAAACTTGTAAAATGCATGTATTAGATAAATGCTTAGAAGTAGAACTGTTGAGTCACTGGGTACAGACAGTAGTGATTTTGGTATATATTGCCAAATTGCCCTCTGTTGAGTTTGTATAAATTTATTTTCTTTTACCCACTCCCCTGAATGACAGTGTTATCGTATTTTTTTGTTTTCCATATTTCTGATTTCAATTTGAATGCTAAAGAAGATTTATTTATATTTTGCTTACCATTCGTGACGTTTAAGCATATTTTTATGTATTTTATATATCACCTTTTAATATTTCCTTCTTTGAAAAAAATGTTGAGGGCTTTGCCCATTTTTTATTGGAATTAGTTGGATTTTTCTAATTTATGTGTAGACTATCATATATTAAATAAAACATTTTCCTTATTTTATACTTGTTTCAGATATTTTTCATAACAGTGGGTCATGAATGATTAACTACACATGTGAAGGAAGTAATGAAGGAAAGTATAGGGACTTTGTGTGATTCTTTTTTAATTTTTTATTGAAGTATAATCTACATAGAGCAAAAAAATAAATCTAAGTTGATGAGTTTTGATAAGTCTATCTATCAGTATGACCTACACTCTTAACAAGATATGAAACATTTGTTACCCAGAAAAATTCCCTCAGGCTATTTCTATTCAATTTTCCAACACCCAAAGAGGCAAGCACTGTTCACTTTCCTGTCACAATAAACTAGTTTTGTATCTTCTAAAACTTCATAAACAGTAAATACTCTTTTAGCACACTCAGCATAATGTATTTAAGATACATCTATATTGTTGTTACTACATTCCTTTTTATATTGTTGAATATTATTCCACTGTATGGATATACCATATGGTCTATAGCTTTAGATTTTTATTGGAATTTTGTTAAACTTGGGGAGCATTGGCATCTTAACAAAATTGAGTTTTCTGGTCCATGAACATAGATCTTTGATTTCTCTCAACAATGTTTTATACCTTCAACATACAGATTTTACAACTAGTTTATTAAATTTCTATGTAAGAAATTTATTTTTATGGGAGCTCCATCTAGGACTAAGAACTCATGTAAATTATATCATTTGGTAGTTGTATTTAATTAACAAATCATGTGAGTAATACCATGGTACTTATATGATTTGTCAATTATGAAACAATATAGACATTAAAAATTACAATATCATGCACGTGCATAGTATTAAACACTGAAGTGGTCAGAACATGTGGTATTAGTTTATTGTCATTCAAATGGCACAGAATGAATGAGAACTTGAACTGTACATTCTTGTAGCAATCAATATTTACTCAGAAAATGCATTGATCTATCCAAGTCATGTACCATTACAGTGTTTCTTTAAGACCAGGATATTTCCTAGAATCCAGTGATGGTTTTTTATCTCATGAAAACAAAATAAATTGACCTGTCCCTTTGAGTGTGTTTTATAAAGATATTATAAATAACACAGTAATAATTATGTATTCCACATATTTTAACAATATTTCTCATATTCAGCCAGCAAGCAAATTCTTTCAACTCATGCTGCTTTAAAGAAAGAGCAAGATTTATACACTAAGAAAAAATCTGCAGGAGGCCAGAAATCCTATAAAAAGCCTGGAAGTGCAATAGTAGACACTGGTCAGCCTATTATGGATGAAGAAACCACTTTTGTACCCACTATGGATGAAAATGCTAGCACACCACAGCAGGTAATTAACATTTAGAAGATTTATTCAATTGTACTATTTCTAAAAGTTTAACATAAATCATAACAATTCTTTTCCTAAAATTGAAGAAATAAAGAATAATGTATATAATTTAAGGCAGCAAATAAAAACATGATTTATCCATTGGAGATCAAGAAAACAAATTAATTGAAAGAAATAAAAGCAAAATGTCAAAACCAAATCCTAATATGACAGTAATGGGGCCTCTCTGGTGGCTCAGCAGTAAAGAATCCACCTGCCAATGTAGAATACTCAAGTTTGATTCCCAGGTCAGGGAGATCCCCTAGAAAAAGAAATGGCAAGACTCCAGTATTCCTGCCTGGAGAATTCCATGGACGGAGGAGCCTGGTAAGCTACAGTCCATGGGACACGACTACAGTCGAACAAGACTGAGCAACTGAGTATACACAGAATTACATAGAAAAATCAATTAGCAATTAATACTTGAATGTTTTAACACACACTTTTCAGGAAAGAGTAAATTAAGCTGAAAAACAAAATACATTTGATCATTAGGATTTGAAATATTAAGTATAAGCTTAACCTTTTAGATATCTATCTAGAACACTTCACCTCGTAAAAAGTAAACATACTTTTTTATAGAATACACAAGAAGTCTCAAAAAAAACCAAGTTATATTGTGTAATTGTATCTGAACATGGTTTAATAATATAGAAATTAATAATTATCAACTTAAAATCACATAAATGTGAAAACAGAGTAAATATACTAAATAGTTCTTTAGCTTAAAAATCCTTTTAAAAAAGTATTAAATACAAAGGGCTCAATAAAAATGAAAACTACAAATCAAAATTTGTAAACCACAACTAAAGTAGCACTCAGAGGAATGTTGACTTTTTAAATTAATTCATCAGAAAATATGAATGATCCAAACAAATGAACTAAGCTATTGAGACAAAAAAGTTAGAGAAAGAGTAAAATAATAACTCAAAAATAAGTAGAAAAAATATTGATAAAATAAGTAAAAATTTAGGAAATGGGGAACAAAATCCACAACAATTAAACTCTAAGTGTTTTAAGATTAATAAAGATGACATGCTATTTGTAAGACCAATCAAGTAAGAGAAAAGAAAGAAAATATAAATGAATCAAATATAGAACAAAAAATAGAATAAAGGCGTAAATGCAAACAACAGGTTTAAATATTTTTTTAAGAATTGTATACAACTCTATACTAGCTAGAGCTTTCCAGGTGGTGCTAACGGTAGAGTCTGCCTGTCAATGCAAGGCACAAGAGACAGCTTCAGTCCCTGGGTTGGGACGACCTCCTCTAGGAGGAAATGGCAACTGATGCCAGTATTCTTGACTGGAAAATTCCATGGACAGGGGAGCCTGGCAGGCTCCATGGGGCCACAGAATTGGACGCAACTGATCATACACACACATACTAGCTAATTTAAAACTTAGAAAAATTGTTTTAAATGTAAAATTCCTGGGGTAGGAGGAAGAAGAGACTAGCTGCTCCACAAAAAGTAGAAAATATGAAATAATAAGAATAATAAAGCAAACAATAATCAACGTTGTGCTTTCCAAAAAACATAGGCCTACCGACTTTACAGGATAGAAGTAACAGACTTTTGAGGAGAATTATTCTAGAAAATAGAAAAACAATACAAACCTTCCAGTCTTTTTTAAGAGATTAATGTAATTCAGATTCCAAAACTGAGTAACAAAAGTAAAATAAATTTAACTTATAAACATGAATGCAAAAATTATAAATACTAGAATATATGATAGTATTGGTGGGAATATAAGGATATTATAGACTGTGTTATTACAGAGTTTTGGAGAATATCTAACAGTATTTAATTAAATCATTATTGTATGATCCAGAAAAAAATGCATTTATTATGTGCTTAAAATAATAAATGATTAAGGACATACTATGTTTATTTTTATTGTTTATACTTAAATATTGCATTTTTCCAGGTATACAAGTATATTATACAGTGTTTGGTGTTATATAACAGTTGGCCTCTCACTGAAAGTCAACAGATGTTTGTTCAAGCACTAAAAGACTTAGAAAAAAACGATAACAAAGGTATGTCACTCCAAATACTATTCCTGCATTTTATATCATCTATACATATTTAACAGTAAATTTGTCATGTAATTACTAAAACATTATTGCTTACAGATTATGCTTTAATACAGTGGCATTTCCTGTTCTATTAACTGATTATATGTTTCAACATTTTCACTATTTAGTTATGAAAACCAAAAAATATATGATTGGTTAGTCAAGTTTAAACAAATTTTGTCCAGTTAATAAAAATTACTTGATGATTATCTAACAAAGGTATTCTAAACTTTTCTAATTATAAATTATTTTTGTCCAAGTTATTAAAAAATATAACATTAAAGATATGTTTTTAAAATGTTTAAGAGAAGAAGAATCTTCGACTGAGAGAGAATTCAGAATTTTTTTTCAAAATGTAAACTATTCTCAATATTTCTGAGCAGGAAAAAATAGATTGATGCTTTAGATTTTAAAAAAATCTGAAACAGCCTCTACTCTTAAACATATATTGTATGTGTGCATGCTCATGTCCAACTCTTTGTGAGCCCATGGACTGCAGTCTGCCAGGTTCCTCAGTCTATGGAATTTTCCAGGCAAGAATAGTGGGGTGGTTTGCCATTTCCTATTCCTAGTGATCTTCCCCGTGCAGGGATAGAACTTGCATCTCCTGCATTGCAGGCAGATTCTTTACCACTGAGCCACCCTTATGAAGTATAATAATTAAATCTAAAGGAATGAATATTTTCAATATATATTCTTTTCAAATTTCAAGCAAGATTCAGTCAGTTCAGTTCAGTCACTCAGTCATGTCCGACTCTTTGTGACCCCATGAACCGCAGCACACCAGGCCTCCCTGCCCATCACCAACTCCTGGAGTCCACCCAAACCCATGTCCATCGAGTCAGTGATGCCATCCAATCATCTTATCCTCTGTCGTCCCCTTCTTCTAGTGCCTTCAATCTTTCCCAGCATCAGGGTCTCTTCCAATGAGTCCACTCTTTGCATCAGGTGGCCAAAGTATTGGACTTTCATCTTCAACATCAGTCCTTCCAATGAATACCCAGGACCGATCTCCTTTAGGATGGACTGGTTGGGTCTCCTTGCAGTCCAAGGGACTCTCAAGACTCTTCTCCAACACCACAGTTCAAAAGCGCTCAGCTTTCTTCACTGTCCAACTCTCACATCCATACATGACCACTGAAAAAAACTATAGCCTTGACTAGACGGACCTTTGTTGGCAAAGTAATGTCTCTGCTTTTTAATATGCTGTCTAGGTTGGTCATAACTTTCCTTCCAAGGAGTAAGCATCTTTTAATTTCATGGCTGAAATCACCATCTGTAGTGACTTTGGAGCCCAGAAAAATAAAGTCAGCCACTGTTTCCCCATCTATTTGCCATGAAGTGATGGGACCGGATGCCATGATCTTAGTTTTCTGAATCTTGAGCTTTAAGCCAACTTTTTCACTGTCCTCTTTCACTTTCATCAAGAGGCTCTTTAGACCTTCTTCACTTTCTGCCATAAGGGTGGTGTCATCTGCATATCTGAGGTTATTGAGTAAGATTACCCAATCATAAAATTAACCTACATACATTATTTTAAAACTAAATTTGTACACTACAAAAGAGCGTGATACAACACCAAAAGCTAATCAGAGTGCAGAGCAACAGAAATTTTCACACACTGATGATGGGAATAAGAAATGGTGCAGTCAAGTTGTAAGAGTTTCAATTTCTTACAAAACTAAAAATGCCCTTACTACTGCGAAATAAAGTTCACAACTTATGGCACGACTAGATAAGTTGAAATATAAAAAAATGTCTCTGTCTTGTGTCTTCCTGCCTCTTCTCTGCTGTGTATTATGTATCTGCATTATGCATCTACCAACCTTCTTCCATCATCAGAAATAGCTGCTCCGCCATAAAAAGCAACATTCTGCTAGCATCCATTAAACAACTCCTAAAAGATGACATTCCTTCTTGATGATGCAAAGGGCTAGGATGATGCTTAGATCTGGATTGTGTAAACTGAAAATAATATGTCAAGGGAAACCATCAACATAATGAAAAACAACTAAAGGGATGGGAGAAAATATTTGCAAACCAGGTATATGATGGTTAATAAACATATATATATATATATATATAAACATAAAACGCATATAAAGAAATCGTGTAACTCAGTATCAAAAAAAGAAACAATCCAATTAAAAAATGGACAAAGGATCTGAATAACATTTTTCCAAGGAACACATACAGATGGCCAACAGATGCATGAAATGATCAACATCGCTAATCATTGGGAAACATGATTTAAAACCACAATGAGATATTTTATTAGAATGGCTATTACCAAAAAGATAAGAGGTAGCAGGTACTGGAGAGAATATGGAGAAAGCAGAACCATTATACACTGTTAATGGAAATGTACATTGGTGCAGCCACTATTGATGGAAGATGAAGATTCCTCAAAAAATTAGAAATAGTGCTGCCATATTATCTAGCAATTCCACTTCTGGGTATATATTCTAAGGAAATGAAATCATTATCATCAAGAGATATCTGTACCTCCATGTTCATTGCAACTTTATTTACAATAGCCAAGGCATGCAAACAACCTAATTGCCCATTGATGGATGAATGGGTAAAGACATTGTGAAATATATATATATATATATATATAATGGAATATTATTCAGCCATGAAAATAAGGAAAACCTGCCTTTTGCAACAACATGAATGAAGCTTGAAGATATTATGATGAGTGGAAAAAAAGTCAGACAGAGCAAGCCAAATGCTATATGAACTCACTTAATGCAGAATCTGAAATAAGAAAACTGATAGAAACGCTGAACAGATTGGTGGTTGCCAAAGAGGAGGCTAGGGGATATATAAAATAAGTAAATGTGGTCAAAGACACAAACTTCCAGTTATAAGGTAAATAACCCCCAGGAATGTAATATGTATGTTTCTTAGGTTCAAAATCCAGCACAGGTGGATTTTCAGTATCTGAACACAGTAGTATAATTTAAGAACTAGAATAATGTAAAATGTAGATCTTGGTTATGGTACAAACTAATAGTATGAATTAAGTTTTTTAAAGGTAGTTAACATTAAATGGAGAAATACAGTAGAGTGGCTAAGCTGGGTTATTTATCACCTGTAAAATTAGAATAACTTCTGTGTTACATAATAACTCCTCTGTTTCAGAGTTGTTATGAATATTTAAGATAATATATATAAAGTCCTAGAACCCAGCAGCACTTCAAAAAATGGTTTTATCATTATTGTGTGTTCCAACTAGAAAATGTCTTTAGGAATAATTACATGCCTTCTTTTTTGACATCACATTTGACAATTTTAAGTGTGAATGATCAGCTGCTAAAATTAAATGACACCTTGTGTCACCCTTGCTGAAAGTAACAAAGAAGTTCAGAATTGAATTGTATTTAAAATGAGCTAGGAAAATTTTTTATTTGAAAAAATATGTTGGACAATCTTTTTGGAAGTTACATAGCTTTTGAATTCAGAATAATCATTCTGTAATTTTATGCTTATAAATGTGCTTTTTTGGGTAGCCAATTTGTTTAAATTAAAAAAATGCCAATGTGTCTACCTCCATTTGTCAATTATATTTACAACCCATAGCCTATAAACTATAACCTTAAGAGTTAGATACATTTTTGAGTAATTAAGCTATCAATGTCTTGAAATTATTAACTTAGCTTATTTTTCAATTATAAATATATCAAATATAAATTGGTCAAGCATTTCTTTCATTAATACATTGGTGACCCAATTTAAAATTATATGTAAATTAAATGGAAATTTGCCCTACTAACTGATTTAAACTCAATATCTAATTTATATGAGAAATAAAATATATTAATTTAATTTTTTTCAAAGATTTACTTTGTTACAACTCATGCTAAAATATAAGGCCTGAAACTATTATAAAACTTTAAAGTTTGGCCTCTGGTTAACATGAAGCAACAGTGCCACCTTTAGTATATTTCAATACTTTACATTTTAGCAAAAACTGCTTACTTTCACTTAAGAAAATAGAAAATGGAGAATCCTGAGCAGGTAATATTTGGTGATATTATCTGCCTTTATATGTATAATAATTAACAGTCTTGTTATTTTAAAGTCTTTATGTTTGTTGCTGTTGTTTAATCACTAAGTCATGTCCAACTCTTTTCTGACCACATGGACCATAGCCCATCAGGCTCTTCTGTCCATGGGATTTCCCAGGCAAGAATACTGGAGTGGATTGACATTTCCTCCTCCAGGAATCTTCCTGACCCAGGGATCAAACACACTTGGCCTACATTGGCAGGCAGATTCTTTACCACTCAGTCACCTGGGAAGCCCTTTGTTTATGTTCCTGGCCTATATATTTGAAGTTCTAATCTATTTGCATTAAGCATAAGCTTTATCATTCTCAAAAGTATTTGATTTCAAGTTCCAGTGCTAATTTTATTAGCAGAAATATAAAATCATTTCCTGAATTCAAATAAATATTATTGTTGCTTTTCTCAGGCACAATACATGCATGATGTATCCAGTTCAGGGTCTTTGAAGAAACCAAGGGTTGTAGATAATATATATATTTATATATTCATATATGTATGTAGCACATGCACACACCAATACAATTACAATCACACATGGTAAATATAAAACTATATGCTTGGTACATTTTCAGTTCAGAGTCTTTGAAGAAATCAAATGTAGATTTATATATATATGTAGCACACAGACACCAATACAATTACAATCAAACTTGGTAAATATAAATAGAAATACCATATATATATGAATATATATACATATATATATATAGTTATGTAATGCTCACTTATGTTAACTTGAATATGTACTGTGCTTAGTCACTCAGTCATTTCAGATTTTCTGACCCAATGGACAGTAGCCCACCAGGCTCCTCTGTCCATGGGGATTCTCCAGACAAGAATACTGGTGTGGGTTGCCATGCCCTCCTCCTCAGAATATGCTAATTTGAGTGGAATCAAATATGCCTAACTGTATGACTCATTAAGAACTATGACTGGTAGGAAAAGAATGCCCCAGAAATACCTAATGGGGCAGCTTGAGATTCCATTTCATCTGACATTTGTTAACATCTTAAAACTGTAGAGTATATGATACTATTAATTGGTATAATCTTATTTTGCATGTTCTTTATTGATTATTTAAAGTCTGTGGGCATGGTGTCAGGGCTTCCAAGATGACACTGGTGGTAAAGAACTCTCCTGCCAATAAAAGAGATGTAAAAACATGTTACACAAGAGATGTAAGAGTTTTGCCAAGAGAACATGCTGGTTATAGCAAACACCGTCTTCCAACAATGCAAGAGAAGACTCTACACATGAACATCACCAGATGGTCAATACTGAAATCAGACTGATTATATTCTCTGCAGCCAAAGATAGAGAAGGTCTATACAGTCACCAAAAACAAGACCGGGAGCTGACTGTGGCTCAGATCATGAGCTCCTTATTGCCAAATTCAGACTTAAATTGAAGAAAGGAGGGAAAACCACTAGACCATTCAGGTATGATCTAAATCAAATCCCTTGCGATTATACAGTGGAAGTGACAAATAGATTCAAGGGATTAGATCTGATAGACAGAGTGCTTGAAGAACTAGGAATGGAGGTTTCTGACATTGTACAGGAGGCGGTGATCAAGACGATCCCAAAGAAAAAGAAACTCAAAAAGGCAAAATGGTTGTCTGAGGAGGTCTTAAAAATAGCTGAAAAAGAAAAGACATGAAAGCAAAGGAGAACAATAAAGATATTCCCACTTGAATGCAGAGTTCCAAAGAATAGCAAGGAGAGATAAGAAATCCTTATTCAGTGATCAATGCAAAGAAATGGAAAACAATAGAATGGGAAAGACTAGAGATGTCTTCAAGAAAATTAGAGATACCGAGGGAATATTTCATGCAAAGATGGGTACAAAAAGGACAGAAATAGTATGGACCTAACAGAAGCAGAAGATAAGAAGAGGTCACAAGAATACACAGAAAAACTATATAAAAAAAATCTTATTGACCCAGATAATCACAATGGTGTGATCACTCACCTAGAGCCAGATATCATGGAATGTGAATTCAAATAAGCTTTAGGAAGCATCTCTATGAACAAAACTATTGGAGGTGATGGAATTCCAGTTGGAATCATCAAATCCTGATGCTGTTAAGATGGTGCACTCAATATGCCAGCAAATCTGGAAAGCTCAGCAGTGGCCACAGGACTGGAAAAGGTTAGTTTCATTCCAATCCCAAAGAAAGGCAATGCCAAAGAATATTCAAACTGCCACACAATTGCGCTTATCTCACATGCTAGCAAAGTAATGCTCAAAATTCTCCAAGCCAGGCTTCAACAGTGCATGAACTGTGAACTTCCAGATGTTCAAGCTGGATTTAGGAAAGGCAAAGGAACCAGAGATCAAATTGCCAACATCCATTGGATTATCAAAAAAGCAAGGGAATTCCAGAAAAACATCTATTTCTGCTTTGTTGACTATGCCAAAGCCTTTGACTGTGTGGATTATAACAAACTCTGGAAAATTCTTCACGAGATGGGAATACCAGACCACCTGAGCTGCATCCTGAGAAATCTGTACACAGGTCAGGAAGCAACAGTTAGAACTGGACATGAAACAACAGACTGGTTCCAAATCAGGAAAAGAGTACGTCAAGGTGGTATATTGTCACCTTGCTTATTTAACTTATATGCAGAGTACATCATGAGAAACGCTGGGCTGAATTAGCACAAGCTGGAATCAAGACTTCCAGGAGAAATATCAATAACCTCATATATGCAGATGACACCACCCTTATGGCAAAAAGCAAAGAAGAACTAAAGAGCCTCTTGATGAAAGCAAAAGAGGAGAGTGAAAAAGTTGGCTTAAAGCTCAACATTCAGAAAATGAAGATCATGGCATCCGGTTCCATCACTCCATGGCAGATGTATGGGGAAACAATGGAAACAGTGAGAGACTTTATTTCTTGGGCTCCAAAATCACTACAGTTGGTGACTGCAGCTATGAAATTAAAAGATGCTGGTTCCTTAGAAGAAAAGCTGTGACCAACCTAGACAGCATATTCAAAATCAGAGACATTATTTTGCCAACTAACGTCTGTCTAGTCAAAGCTAGACATAACCATAGTCAAAGCTGTGGTTTTTCCAGTAGTCATGTATGGATGTGAGTGTTGGACCATAAAGAAAGCTGAGTGCCAAAAAATTGATGCTTTTGAACTGTGGTGTTGGAGAAGACTCTTGAGAATCCTTTGGACTGCAAAGAGATCCAATCAGTCCATCCTAACGGTAATCAGTCCTGAATATTCATTGGAAGGACTGATGCTGAAGCTGAAACTCCAATACTGGCCACCTGATGCAAAGAACTGACTCATTGGAAAAGACCTTAATGCTGGGAAAGATTGAAGGCAGGAGAAGAAGGGAACAACAGAGGATTAGATGGTTGGATGGCATCACTGACTTAATGGATATGAATTTGAATAAGCTCCAGGAGTTGGTGATGGACAGGGAGGCCTTGTGTGCTGCAGTCTATGGGATAGCAAATAATCAGACATGACTGAGAGTCAGACATGACTAAAAACCAAAAGTACCTTCAGCTTCATTGAACTCTTACTCAGTGGTATTCTTCCCTTAATCCCAGGTCTTTGCAGCATTTGCTTCGATGGAAAGGGAAAGTTGTACACATTGCTTAAAAGTCTTTCTCAAGTATGACTCAGAATTACTTGAGGTAGTTTTAAAACTGCACATTCCTGGACTCCATATCAGTTAAAGACGCTTGCTTCTTTGAATAAGAGCTGTGAAAAACCTAGACAGTGTATTAAAAAGCAGAAACGTCATTTAGCCTTCAAAGGTCTATATAGTCAAAGCTATGGTTTTTCCACTAGTCATGTACAGACATGAGAGTTGGACCATAAAGAAGGCTGAGCACTGAACAATTGATGCTTTTAAACTGTGGTGCTGGAGAAGACTGAAGACTCTTGAGAGTCCTTTGGACTGCAAGGAAATCAAACCATCCTAAAGGAAATCAATCCTGAATATTCATTGGAAGGACTGATGCTGAAGCTGAAGCTCCAGTACTTTGGCCACCTGATGCAAAGAACTGACTCATCGGAAAAGACCCTGATGCTGGAAAAGATGAGAGCAGGAGGAGAAGGGGGTGACAGAGGATGAGAAGGTTGGATGGCATCAACAACTCAGTGCATATGTTTGAGAAAACTCCACGAGATAGTGAAGGAGAAGAAAACCTAGTGTGCTGTAGTCCAATGGGGTCACAAGAGTCGGACACAACTGAGCAAGTGAACAATGACAACAATATTAAACTCTAAGGGGTTTGACTCTCTGAGGTTTGTGCTTCAAGATCTACGTTTTCAGTCTCCCTGAGTAATTCATACATTCATTGCAGTTGTGAATTGCTGCTTTACAATAAGCATAGCATTACTGGTAACAGAGTTGTCTGGCAGCACAAGGTAAAAAGAATGCCTTCCTCCACTGCAGCTTTTATGAGGTCCTGTTATGTAGCACTGGCCACAGATAGATCTCTAACATGTAGTTAAATCCTGACTTTGCTGCCATTGAGACCTCTGGAACCTGGATTTTACTGGGGTAAGAAACCGAGGTGGTAGCTATAGCCAATGAGACTGGTCAAGGCCCAGTTTTCTCATATCCGGGCTACAGGTGGAGAGCTGGCACTGCACCATCTATATGTACCAGAGGCACCATGAGGAGCCCTGCAGGGAAGCAGTGCTGAAATACGTGGGCCCCCACCTCTGTGCAAGTAGTGCTTTTTCACCCTCAAAGTTTTTGGCTAACAAGGATCTCAAAAAACCAAAGAGAAATTATGTCCTTTGCAGTGTCTCTACATTCTTTCCTGGGTTTCTGATAAAAGATGATTTTACTGTGCGGCTTCCTGTAAAAATCTTTGTCTTCCTTTCTTCTTTGTCTCTTGGTCAGTTGCCATGATTCATCATTTCTCTACCCCTTTGCCTCACTCTTGCTCTCATTTAAGTAACCTTATTTTCTTTCTGTGGTCTTATTGTTTTCACTTTTCTGTCCACAAGTTAAATCAGTCTGTTTTTTACTTTGCCTACTCATCATATTCAAGAGCTGAGCTGTTTGGAATGGAATCTCACCTACCTCCACAGAGCTTTTTGCTATTTCATGCTCTAATGACAAGGTCTCCAGGCAACTGTGAGAAAACTGGCCTATGTGATCTCTCCATACTCTCAGGATTCTGCTCCAGACAAATCATGCAGACATAACGCAGAAGCTTAAAAGAAGAAAAGAAATCCAGGAGAACATCACTGGAAATACAAAAGAAAAAAAAGATTCAAAAAAATAACTCCTCCATAAAAACAATTAAAAAAACTAGCAGAGATTATCAGAATCAACTTTTAGAATTCTGGAAATCACTAAAGGCTCTTTTCCAGAAAAATGACCCTATCTCTTTAAGGACAGCAAGGTTTATAGGGTTTTTACTTGTCCCAGGCCTGTCCCCTGGTCTCCAGCAAAGCATTATCTCTGAAATCTAACAGTCTGTGTTCCTGGTACAGGATAATGGAATTGAATCTCCTTCAAAGCCTCATTTCCAGAAAAACAAAAACTGAAAAAAATGTTACCAACAAATCTGCTCTACAAGAAACACCGGAGGAAGTCCTTCAGGCTGAAATCAAAGGATACTAGGCAGTAACTTGTATCCACATGAAGAAATGAAGTGCACTATAAGGGAAATTTAAAAGTACTTAGAGATGAATGAAAAACAATTAACATAGCAAAACATACCAGATGCCATGAAAGCAGGGCCTGCACGCGTGCTAAGTCACTTCAGTTGTGTCCAACTCTGTGACCCTATGGACCGTGGCCCACAGGCTCCTCTGTCCATAGAATTCTCCAGGCAAGAATACTGGAGTGAGTTGCCATGCCCTCTTCCAGAGGATCGTCCCTACCCAGGGATTGAACCCCTGTCTCTTATGTCTCCTGCATTGGCAGGTGGGTTCTTTACCGCTAGCACCACCTGGGAAGCCCAATGAAAGCAGTACTAAGAGGGAAATTTATAGCTATAAATGCTTGGATTTAAAATGAACAAAGATCTCAAGTCAATAACTTAATTTTCCACCTTAAAAAAAAAAAACTAGGAAGCTGGAAGAGAAAGAAAAAGCTAAACCCAAAATAGGCAATGGGAAGGGATTAATAAATATTAAAACAGAGATAAATCAATTCAACATTGTACTAAAGATATTAGTCAAGACAATTAGCAAGAAAAGGACCTAAGAACATCCACAGCAGAAATAAATTAGATAATAGTGATCATTGTATAGCTTTATGAATAAACCAAACTACAGATTTATAATTTCAATGGGGAGTTTATAGTAAATGAATTATCTCTCAATTGTATAAAAGTGAGTCTCATAGGTCTTTATAAAAATGCTGTTCAGTTGCTTACTTGTTTGTTTAAAAAATGAAAAAAAAAATCCAAGGTCTGTACTAACCATATTTCTTTGACTTCTTCTCTTTTTCCTATATGATATGCTATATCATGACTCACTGGTTTCCTTTTTTTCTGCTAGCACATGGAGAGAAACATGAGGAATTAATTACCTTAGGAAGTCCAGATTCCCACACTATTAGTGAGGGACAAAAATCTCTAGGAACTTCCAAAGCAGCAAGGAAAGGTAAAGAAAAGTCTTCTGAGAAAGAAAAGACAGCCAAAGAAAAGCAAGCACCTCGCTTTGAGCCTCAGGTGAGTGTGATGCTTTTGCTTATCAGAATTGCTTAATAGCTTTAGGCTCATTGGGTCACTATTTAACCATATCTTTAAAGGAAAAACCCGAAAAATTCCATCTCCTTGTGTCCAGCAATCATCTGGATGCTTTAAATACATTCCTTGGACATCTTCTGTAAGCAGCCTTCTTTAGTTTAGTATCAAAAAGCATTAATTGAGCTCTTAATATGTAAGATGTTTTGGGGACTTGGATTTCTAATATTAATATTATACAACCCCTACCTTCAAAGAACTCACAGTCTAATGGAGAAGACTGAAGGTAAAAAGAGTTATGATGTTACATATGAGATGCACAGTGGTCAAAATGACAGATACCTCTGCCTAGAGGAATCCTGAACCAAGTCAGTGATCAAAGACATGCCAAGGCAAAATCCAACACAGTCTGGTTTTCCAGTCACTAAGTTATGAGGTATGAGGCTAGAAGGGTAAGTAAGGGTCAAGTGGAGAAGAGTCTTCAAGCCTGGTTAGAAAGGTGGGACTTTATAAGCCACGGATCCTGATTCCAAATTTTTTCACTGCCAGTTAAGTAATCCCAATGGTTAGGGATAAGGAGGAGTATGTGGGTGGGGAATTTGAGTGCAAGTACAATCCTAAAGATACTCAGATTCAAGCTGTTTAAACACTGAACTCAAGACAAATTATCTCTAAGGACAAAATCTTCCCATCATTGGTGATTGCAGCTTAGGCTATGCAGGGCTGGGGGGTGGGAGGTAGGGCCTTTAAGAAGTATATTGACATGATGAGATTTACATTTCAGATACCTTGATGGCTTTTAAGGGTATGAAATTAAAGGCAAAAAGACTGGAGATAGGAATACCATCAGAAAGCAGCACAATAGTCCAGACAAAAGAGTACAAGCTGTTTTAGATACAGGTCAAAGAAAGGAAGAAGAAGACAAAGAACTCACTAAGAAATGAACTCAGTATGTAGTTATTAATCCACAGGGGATGACAAAGAGCAAGAAGGAACAAAGGATCTCTCCCAGCTTGGTTAACCAAATAGTGTATTGGTTGTAAAACAGACACTAAAGAAAAATGAACAGATTCAAAGATGATGGCTCCATTTTCCCATACTCCAGTCATAGAAATATCTGTCAACTTGCGTTTTCAAGATGCAATTTCTTAGCTCTTGGAGCATACCTTTGGAAACATCTAAAGGTAGATAACCTTAACTTAACTTCCACTGGTGGCAAGAGGAAACTGAGGGGCTGGTAGTGCCCAGGGTGCTGCTCTTCTGTCTGCGTTGAAAGCTCAGCTGTTGCAAGCCAGCTCCAGCCCAGTGGCAATGGCAAGTTACAGAGGAAGTTTCAGCCCACATCCCATAACGCAAAAGGTCTTTTGAAGAAGTAGAGAAGCAAGCAGCTGTATTTCTGAGGCCCACCTCAGCATTATTGGAGGATAAGCCACATCAGCCTACAAAGAGGATTTCGTATAAGCAAAATGAAATGTAAACAGACCAAAATACTCTACAAGCAGCCAAGGTTTATATACTAGAATTTTGAAATTTAGCATTTGTGCACCTAAGGAACTTAGAAAAGGGAGCATTCATATATCACCCTTGCACTTTGTTTCAAAGGCTGTTTTGACAATCAGGATGAAATGATTTCATGTTTAGCTCAATAAGGCAAGTTCTCAAATATTAAGAAAAGTATCCTACAGTGGCTGATGAAAACAGGTAAATATTAAGCAAACTGCCAAATCTCTGAAAAAATAGTGTTAAATCAACAGAAAGGAGAAGTCAGGGTATAAAGATGAAGAAAGAGTAAACAGTCATTTTCATAGCACAAATGGTTTAACCACAAAATTTGGAGAGTCAGTCTACCTTTTATCAAATCATATTAATTCATACTTGAAAGGTGAGGGGGAAAGTCTCAAAAAAAAGGAGATAAACATTTCCAAGACAAATCATAAATTAAAAATAGAAACAATGAAAAGAGAAAATACAGTTCTTCAGTTACTGGTGTTCTGACTTGTAAGAAGTTAGACTAAGAATCTTCTTTATGTGTTGTGGACAAGCCTGTAAGTCCAAGTGGGTCACCTGAGCTTCCTCTAGTTTCTATTAATACTAAAAAAGGTACTGCAAACTCTCTTACTCATTTCAATGAAGGTGGACAAGCTTTAGTGTAGGTGGTTATATTGGTGTAATTGTTACCAAATCAAAGTATGATTCAGTTCCAGGAAGAGGCAGTTAAAAGTAAGCAAGACTAGGAGCAAAGGCAAAAATGGAGAGAAGAAAAAGCATTTATCTCTTCAACAAGAAAAAACTGCCAGGATGAGTATTGATGACAGAACCTGGGCATTCATTCAAGCATTAAGAGCAACTGACCCAAAGCTCTGCATTAATGGATTGAAGAGGTGACTTTCATCTTCAAAATTTTCCTGAGGGAAAAGGAATGGCTGCCAAGGAAAGAATTACTCAATATTTTTAAGGACTGAGACAAATTGAAGATGGCATTTTTCAGACTGCAATTAGAAAAATTTTGGCTTTAATTTGGCTACATGAATCCAGTGAAAGGAAGAATTTGCACAATTGATGATGGAGAAATAGGGGTGTGACAACTCTTCAGACATTATGGAAATCAGTTAAACTCACTCACAAGCCAGTTTATCAGTTCTTTGACTGCATTTGTGGTGGAAGTACAGGCACCATATTAGCTTTATGTTGGAATCATTTCATATGTCCTTGGGTGAATGTAAGGAACTTTCTCAAAAATGAAGATAAGATGTGTTTTCACAAAATGTCATTGTTGGAACTGTCAAAATGAATTGGAGCCCTGCATTTTATGATAGTCAAACTTTGGGAAATATTCTTAAGGATAGAATGGGATACGCACTAATGATAGGAATAGCAAGAAATCCCAGAAGTCTTAAGGTAGCTGCAGTAGGTTCCATGGTAAGCAGAGGGATAATGCCAACAGCTTTTATTACTAGCTCTTAGTAGTTGGAAGGCTGCCAGTATAAGATGTGGTAGGCCTCCAGAGCTGCATCTGCGGCTCCAGGCTACTTTGTAAAGTGTGCATTTGGAAAATGATCATCATCAAGAGGGAAGTTTGCTTCCAACTAACCCCTCAGTATTAGCAATGAATGAGTGTAAATGTCTTTGGTCAGACATCCCTTTAGCATGCCTAGGACATTGAATATTGGGCATTGGACATTGTGAGAGTGATGTGAGAAACTCTGTGACATACACACGCTTGAAAACCAAACTGAAGTTATCAACAGTGCTACAGATACAGAGAAAACCCATATAATACTTGATGTTCTGTTACTTCCTGTTACCTATTTTAGTTCAATCCCATAATGTGTAAACACTTACCTCTAGATAAAAGCTGAACCAAAAAGCTGGATAAGATTCAGGTAAAAGGATTGACGTTCATAGAGAGAAAATAAGGAAAAAAAAAAAACAGAAAAACTTGCAAAAATATTGTCCAAAAAAGTTATTCAGAAAGCTTATCATTGGATAAAACTAAAAATGGACATGTGTGAAAGCCTTCTGTTCTTTTCCAAACTGTGAGGAATGCATGCATATTCCCCAAAATGAAAGTCTGTTCAGAAGGTACATCAAGTTTAGTATGGAATTGTGGGATTCAGCATGAGGCAACTTTCAAACACCCCAGAGTTCTAGGGAATCTTGAAAAAGATGATGTTTATACCATGATGTGAAGCACAAAGGGTATGTTTGCTTTCAGAATTCATATGGGGTGGGTTTTATGACATTAATAATGAACTAAGCTTTAGGAATCTTAATATTGTGCTAGTTTATTTCAGTAGCTTTTGGTATGATATTGTCAGTTGTTTGAAAATTTATTAACATATGAACTAAACATCATATACTTTGCATTTTTGCTTTAGTCACCGAAATTGTGTTGAATTTATTTGATCACTGATCTTATTTCATATGAAGAGGCTAATCTCTTCCTAAAGTTACATTACTTATGTTTTCATTAACTGTATTCTGCAGTCCAAATGTTGCCTTTTAGTGTAATATAATCTGAAAAAAGAATGCAGAAAAATAGAACATTCTCTATCAAATTATAATTATGTTTGAAATGTGAAAGAATCAGATGATGTTTTCTATTCAAAATGTGTTTCTTGCAACATTATGTGGCTCAAAAATATAGATGAAGTTCCAATCAACCACTTTTTTTGCCTTGAAACTTCAAGATAATGTTGAGTGTTAACTTTTCTAAATGTAGCTCCAGTTTATCATTCACTGATATAAAATCAATTATTTAAATTTTCTGAGAAAATAGTCCTATCATTAACAACTGCAACAAATCTATTCCAAGTTAAAGCAAATAAGCTAAATTCAATCCATAAATTCTTACAGACATGTGGCCTTCTCTTAGTTCTTCAAAATGTTCCCTTCCCTAATCAAAACTTTATCCTGGAGAAGTTTTTTAAAAACTTACTTATCAAGCAGTATACAAGATAGCAAGAGCTTATGTGCTATGCTTTAGAAAGAACAAATAAAAGAATTTCCAACTGTGAGATTTAAATTTTCATCAGAGTAGTAAGAGAATATTGTAGAAAGCTAGGAGATCTTTTTGGTGACATTAAAACCAAACTGCTTATGAAAACTTCATTCAGTGGCCCCCCACCCCAATCTCCACTTCCCCATCTGCATATGTAATATGAATAATTGATATTGTCTCAGTCTTATGGAAAGTGCTAGAAACCACATCAGATTCAAGCTCCTCTCCCTGCCACATTGCTACCCATAAGTCTCAGCTTTCTAGACATTTTCAAGTCCTATGACAATCAGCTCCCAGCCTAAGGTGCACGAAAGTGATCCTACAAGACATCAAAATATTATCTTTCATAACAAATGTATATCAATATATGCAGACTTGGAAATAACTATTTCTGCCTTCATGTAAAGAAATGGTATGAATGAGCCTGAGTGGAATTTAGAATTATCTATAATTTTTAGTTGAAATTTGCATACAGTGAAATATAGCAATATTAAATATACACTTCAGTGAGATAAATTTTGACAAGTGAACTCATCATGTAACCCATATCTCTGTCAAGGTTTAGGTTATAGCCCATTTCCGTAAGCTTAGCAATTCCCCTAAACCTCTCACAGTGGATTCTGTCATCTCCACACCTCTCCCCCAAGCAAATTTTGCCTGTCCTGGAATTTCATACAAAAGAATCATACAAGATGTACTCGTCTATGCTCATCTTCTTTATTTCAGTGTATTGTCTGTGTGAACTTCAGTCACATGATGGTGTGCATTAATAGTTTATTACTTTTTAATGTTAAGTAGTAGTCCATGTGAGCTTCCCAGGTGGCTCAGTGGTAAAGAATCCACCTTCCAAGCAGGAGAGATAGGTTTGATCCCCTGGTTGAGAAGATCCACTGGAGAAGGAAATAGCAAGCCACTCCAGTATTCTTGCCTGGGAAATCCCATGGACAGAGGAGCCTGGTGGGCTACCATTCATAGGGTCGCAAAGAGTCTGACACAAATTCCCAACTAAACAATAACAACAAAGTAATATACTACAGTTTGTTTGTCCATTCATCAATTGACAGATGTTTATATCGATTTCCACTTTCTGGCTGTTATGAATGAGGCTATAATAAATGTTTTTTTCTAGGTCTTTTTGCAAGCACATGTTTTCATTTCTCTAGGGTAAAATACTTAATAGTGAAATTATGGATCATAAGGTAAAATCTAGACCCTTTTAAATGGAAGAAAGCATCTGACCCAAACTTTTTTTTACTGTGCCCCATTAGATGTACACTGCTCACCCTCAACAAGAAGACCCAAATAAACCCTACTGGATTCTGAGGCTGGTCACTGAACACAATGAAGCAGACTTTTTTGAAGTGAAAAAAGATACAGAACGAGCAGATGAAATCCGAGCCATGAAGCAAGCCTGGGAGATGACGGAGCCAGGAAGATCAATCAAGGTTATCTGAGTTTGAAAAATTGTCCTTGACCTTTCATTCCTGGGCGTGGTCTGAAGGAAGAGCCAATTGGTAAAACTACATAGTCTACTTTAGGGAATATCTGAAATGTTGTCAGACATCAACCAACTAAATATTAAGACCACATTTGGACACACTGTGAAATGTTATTAATACTATCTGGATATCCAGATGACTTGAGAAAGCAAAGCACATTCTGGTACCATTTATGGCCCAAACCTTAGGTCACCTTGTTCTTTCACATCATCTGGGATTAACACTCTGTGTCCTTAACATTCCCAACTAAAAAAGCAGAAAAATGTCTAATACATGCTTGCAAGTACTTAGATAAAGAAGAAGCATGCACTGCCCTTGTGAAATACACATACTTCATGATTCCTCCTCTCTCTATTTTACATAAGAATCATTGCCATAGTGAAACATTGTTATTGTATATGTTTCACATCCCCAACTCAGGGTTATTGAGGCAGAGGAAAAAAATTCAGGAGCAACTGGACCTAAGCTGGCATACCCAGTGTCTAAGTTTTAGGACTGCTTCTTCACTAGTTCTCACAAATCACTGTCAAAATCATAAATGGTTCAGAATTTTTTTCTTTGATGATTCGTCAGAGCTGGCCTGGACCAGACTGCCGTATTCAATATTTCCCCTTGTCACGAGTACTGTTGAGATGGTGTTTCCTGGACTATGTGTTGATGCTGTCTGTCTTTTAGGCTGCCCAGGCTCGTCTCCATTATCTCAGCCAGTTCATCAGGAAAACGCCTGATGCTGAGTGCATGCCTGTGTCTGAAAGCCAAATCAAAGCAGGGGAAGAAGGTCAGTGGGCCCTGTCCCAGCTGCCCCGAGCACGGAGCTGTTACCTGCACTTCTTAATAGCTAGTCAACATGTCATGCTTGCTAAAAAGAAAAAATTCAGAATCTATTTCCTCATACGATTGTGAAGTCATGGACTGTTCAATAAGAAAATAGGTTCTGAAGCATTTTCTCTTTACCAAGCAGATGTTCACTTTGTCCCCAAGTAGATATGATTTTCACCACTTAAGATGAAACCAGAAATAAGGGTGCAGTCTGGTTAGAAAGTAGCAGGATATGAACTGGAAGGCAGGGATACAACTATAAATCTGGCACTTTTCTAATCCCAATAACAATAAATAATAGCAATAAGAATCATAATAATGAAGTTAACTACTTTTATTGAGCGACTTGTGTGGGTCTGGGATTATGAAACACTAATCAGGTGCTGTTGTTTAGTTGCTAAGTGACCCCATGGACTGTAAGCCACCAGGTTCCTCTGACCATAGGATTTTCCAGGCAAGAATACTGGAATGGGTTGCCATTTCCTTCTCCAGGGGATCTTCCCTACCCAGAGTCGAACCATACATCTCCTGCATTGGCTGACAGATTTTTTACCTCTATCTCATCTAATATTCACATCATCCCACTGCTATATAATATTATTTCTAGCTTACCAGGACACAGACCCAGAGTAATTTTCTAAATTCACAAGCTACCAAGAAACAGAGCCAGCATGCAGACAGTGCTCTTCATCACCCGAGAGTCTTCCCACAAATACTCATCTGCCTGCATCTATCACCACACTGAACTGTCCAGGGAGGCTAAAGACACTCACTTCACAAACTGTGCTTTTCCACTTTCACATCTTCAGGAGTATAACTCAATAACTGTTATAAAAGTAATGTTCCATAGCTTTTCATATGAAAAGTGCAAACAATAAATTTCATCCTAATCCTATTTTTCTGGGGTGGGCACAAAGTGCTTTTGTTTATTACCTGACTTTAACCTATGGCAACTATGAGGGAGACCTTACTACTTATTCCTATTTTATAGCATTTAGAGACAAAAACTCAGAGGGTCACCTTATTCTTCCTACATCATATATCTAAAAATTGACAAAAATGGAAATATTTCTAACTTTTAAAGTACTCACTTCTGTAATAAGTAGAGTCTAATGCAATGGTTTTCTGGGTAGCTCAAATGGTAAAGAATCTTCCTGCAATGCAGGAGACTTGGGTTCAGTTCCTGGATTGGGAAGATCCCCTGGAGAAGGGAATGGCAATCCACTCCAATATTCTTGCCTAGAGAATCCCATGGACAGAGAAGCCTGGTGGGCTACAGTCCTTGGAGTCGCAAGGAGTTGGACATGACTGAGTGACTAATACTTTCACTTTCTTTTCAATGTAATGCTAGGAATATAAAGGTGAATAGAATACAGTTCTTGTTCATTAAGCTCTAGATTTTATTATTAATTTTTAAATTTTATCTTAAGCTTATGTAAAAGAAAATTTATTGCACTGAATACTTGTTAAAAATGGCAAAGAAGATTTTATTCAAGACAGTTGTAGGAGGAGAGAGATTGAGCTCAATTCTGAACACAACAGAAACAAGTGAAGATTTGTAACAAGCAGGGAACTAATGAAAAAAAGATTTCTATGAATTTGGTCAGGTATCAATGGTCAGGGAAGAGAAATTTGATTAAATATCAAGTGAGGAGGATACAAAGTTTAATTGGATATCAATGGTGGGGAGATTCTCAGTAAACTAGTTTAGCTGGATTCTTTGCTAAAACTGGGATTCACCACCAGTTAAGGACAAAGCCGAGTGGAGAATAGAGCTCAGAGAAGGCTTACCTTATCATGTAAATTGCAGTTAATAAAGACACATATTTTAATTGACCAGCTTGGTATATTTTCACATACATGTATACTCAGGAGCCACTGTTCAGATCATGATAAAACATCCCAGTAGTCCTCTTCATTCTCTTTTCCAGACTATTCCTTCCTCAAAGAAACCATTCATCTGATCTCTATCACGATGAATTTTTCCCATTCTTGAACTTTACATATTTATGTATTCTATATGTCTTGTTATTTTTGTGTGTGTGATTTCATAGAATGCAAGTTTTTTTAGTGCTGCATATGTTGTATTTAGTAGTAACATCTTCAAGTGCCATAAAAGAGTCGGGTAAAAAGAGTTCCATGAATTTTGATAACAAAGAGTCTATACCCATCAGGGAGCATGCCGTGGAAGAAGTGGCAAATAGGCAAGGGCATAAAGGATCTAGCAAAGTCAACAAACAGTGAAAGTGGAGGATCTTCCCCAGCAGGGAAGGAAGAACGTGAGCAGTGCTTACAGAGGGAAAATATCAGTAAGTATTGCCCTTGTTGGTAAGAAAAATCCATATTTTGGAACAGAGATTCTGGAAAAGATATTATGATAACATATATGATGGCTAGGGTTGAACACAGAAAAATATGTATATAGGATTCACAGGTCTTCATTGAATTACTGTGATATTGAATGGCTTACTTTGGAAATGAAGAGAGATCATTCTGTCATTTTTGAGATTGCATCCAAATACTGCATTTCGGACTCTTTTGTTGACTATAGCTACTCCATTTCTTCTAAGGGATTCTTGCCCACAGTAGTACACATAATGGTCATCTGAGTTAAATTCACCCATTCCAGTCTGTTTTAGTTCTCTCATTCCTAAAATGGTAATATTTACTCTTGCCATTTCCTGTTTGACCACTTCCAATTTGCCTTGATTCATGGACCTAACATTCGAGGTTGCTATGCAATATTGCTCTTTACAGCATCAGACTTTACTTCAATCACCAGTCACATCCACAACTGGGTATTGTTTTTGCTTTGGCTCTGTCTCTTCATTCTTTCTGAAGTTGCTTCTCTACTGATCTCCAGTAGCATATTGGGCACCTACTGACCTGAGGAGTTCATCTTTCAGTGTCCTATCTTTTGGCCTTTTCATACCTTTCATGGGGTTCTCAAGGCAAGAATACTGAAGTGGTTTGCCATTCCCTTCTCCAGTGGACCACATTCCGTCAGAACTCTCCACCATGACCCGTCTGTCTTGGGTGCCCTACACAGCATGGCTCATAGTTTCACTGAGTTAGACAAAGCTGTGGCCCATATGATCAGATTCGTTAGTTTTCTGTGGTTGTGGTTTTCAGTCTGTCTGCCCTCTGATGGAGAAGGATAAGACGCTTATGGAAGCTTTCTGATGGGGGCCATAACTCTAAATCTTTAACCCAATTTTTTGTTGATGGGTGGGGTTTCCTCCCTGTTGTTTGACCTGAGACCAGACTGGTGGAGCTAATGAAGTTTATGGCGACCTCCTTCAAAAGGTCCCATGCACGCACGACCACATTCAGTGCCCCCGAGCCACGACTGAGTGACTGAACTGAAGTCAGAAAGGGATAAAAAAAATATCACTTATTAATTCATATACATGGAATCTAGAAAAGTGGTACAGATGAACCTATTTCCAGAGCAGAAATAAAGATGCAGACATAGAGAATGGACATATGGACACAGATGGGTAAGGGAAGGGTGGAATGAATTGGGATATTAGGATTAACATATATCCACTACCATGTGTAAAATAGAAAGTGGCAACCTGATGCTGGGAAAGATTGAGGGCAGGAGGAGAAGGGGATGACAGAGGATGAGATGGTTGGATGGCATCATCAACTTGATGGCCATGGGTTTGGGTAGACTCTGGGAGTTGGTGATGGACAGGGAAGCCTGGCCTGCGGTTCATGGGGTGGCAAAGAGTTGGACATGACCAGCTGAACTGAACTGAACCTAATGTATAGCACAGGGAGCTTAGCTTGGTGCTCTGTGATACTCTAGAGGGGTGGGATGGAGGGCAGGAGGGAGGTATAAGAGGGAGAGAATACATAAATAAATATTATAAACATGTAGTAACTCACTTTGTTGTGTAGCAGAAAGTAACACAACATTGTAAAGCAATTATTCTCAAAGAAAAACAAAAAAGACAGTATCTTTTAGTCTAGTAGAGTAGACAATGTATGACAACTGAACACTGAAAAATCAAAAGTAACTGGTTGACCCACAAGAATAGATTCAAGAAAGAAACTTTCGAGACTAAGATATTAACCTTTCAGCCTTTCCAGACCATTTAATCGCTCTTTAAAAAAAATACTGGTGTAATTTACATACCTTCAAATTACCAATTTTAAAAGTATAATTCAATACTTTTTAGTAATTTACAGAGTTGTGCCATCAGTACCAAAATATTGTTTCAAAACATTCCTTTTACTCAAATAAATTCTTTTGTGCCCTCTTAAAGTCACTCTGCATTCCCACCACCAGCCTCAGTCTTTTTGTCTATGTAGATTTGCCACTCCTGGATATTTCATACAAATAGGAATCCAAAGTTATGGTTAAATTTTTAAGAAACTGTCAAGTCATAATGTTTTGATTATTGTTAACTTTATAATAAATTATGAAATCATGAAGTTGAAATTCTTTCCCTTAATCTTTATCAAAATTATTTTGGTCATTCTTGGTATTTCCATTTTCATATAAGTTTTGAGGTCTGCTTGTCAAATTTTGTAAAATATCTACTAACATTTTAATAGAAATTATACTGAGTTTATGGGTCAATTTAGGGAGAAGTGCTCTCTTGGTATATTGAGCCGTATAGCAAGCATTCCCACCCATCCAAAGAAGTGAATCAGTTATATGTTTATAATATTTATATATGTATTCTCTCCATCTTGTACCTGCCTCTCACCCTCCATCCCACCCCTCTAGATTATCACAGAGCGCCAAACTAAGGCCCTTGTGCTATATTTACATCAGGTTGCCACTGCCTATTTTACACATGGTAGTGGATATATGTTAATCCTAATATCCCAATTCATTCTACCCTCCCCTTACCCATCTGTGTCCACATGTCCATTCTCTATGTCTGCATCTTTATTCCTGCTCTGGAAATAGGTTCATCTATACCATTTTTCTAGATTCCATGTATATGTATTAATAAATGATATTTGTTTTTCTCTTTCTGACTTACTTTACTCTATATGACAGACTCTAGGTCCATCCACATCTCTGCAAATGACCCAATTATGTTCCTTTTATGGCTGAGTAATATTCCATTGTGTGTGTGTGTGTGTGTGTGTATATATATATATATATATATGCACCACATCATCTTTATCCATTCGTCATTGGACATTTCAGTTGTTTCCGTTTCCTAGCTATTGTCTTAAAACATTTTTATATTCCACCCCATAGTGCTTAGTATAGCTTGCATGGATAGATCAAGCTCTTTAAATATTAGATTATTTAACTTGCTTATAATGAAATTTTGTAATACAGTATGACCTTCTTTGGTCTCTGCTTTCATTTAATTAAAATAGAGTGATGTTGTAGCTCTTCTTATAGAACATATTCATTTTTTTCTATATTAATTTTCTTATCACTATTTAACTACAAGTATAGAAACACCAGCTAGAGGATAAGCATAAAGCATAATTATATTTCAATAAAGTCATTAAATCACATTAAACATGGCTGGCCCAACATATTTCAATTTAAGTAAAATATACAATCATTTACTTAGTCATTGTTGATTCCTTCTTGACACTTTTTTTTATATATAGGGCCTCGTTCACTATCCCCAACAATTTTGGAAACGTCTCCACAGCTTATTCGAAAGAAATTAGAATGTGTAGACATAAATCAATATATACGGTAAGTTTTAATAAACATGATTAATATAGACATCTATATTCATAGAATTTTGAACATATTGTCAATAGGCAGTTGCTAAACAACTGAAAATTTGAAATTAAATGCTTAACATATTTTCAGTGCATTCAAATTTTTTGAAATATATAGCTTATATCTTAAATTTAGCAAATGTTTTATTAAGCCAATTATAGAAATATTTAAATATTTTTTGTAAGGACTTAATCTATAGCCTGGTTAAGGTGAATTGAGCTATGGAAAAACCCCATCACACATGCTACTGTTATTTAATTAGATTGAATTTTCTTAGGAACCAAACAATAAGATTGATAGAGGTAATTATACAAGCATATTTATAAGTTTTACAAAGCACATTTCTAAACACTTTCAAACCTAGATTATAAATTAAAAAGAAAAAACCTACAAAATATTCTCATAGTTTCAAACACCGCTTCAAATAGTACATCTAATTTATTTTTCTAAAATATTAGTGATTTAATAAATGGACCCTAGCCCATGTAAAAATAGTGGTTTGTTCTTTCTGTTTCTGATATTTGATTTGATTCAGATCACTACTCTGTTGACAAGATTTTAAATTATTTGAATGCTTAAGGTCATTTCAGAGTTCTCAAATGACTCATGTTTCTCTTTGGTGTTTTTATATCAAGAAAAACAAACATTGAGCCTCTGCTGAAAACAGATGAGCTAAATCAGCAACAGGCAATGCAAAAGGCAGAGGAGGTCCACCAGTTTCGACAGTATCGGAACAGACTCCTTAGCATTCGTGATATCAAGCAAGAAGAAAGGTCTAAAGTGAAAGATGAAGTGCTGGAAATGTATGGAGAAATGCGGGTGAGAGTACAAGGGCATACACTTGGTTCACGGTTGACAGATTCTTTTATAATATTAAAAAGGTATAACAGAAACACATTTTAACTAGGTAGAAAGAAGTCTTGAAAATATGTCATTCCCAACTTCTCAGAAAATTGGCAAATTAATTATACATCTAATTTACTCACTCCCTGAAGTCCCTCTTAAATACAGTACTAGAAACTTACCCACAAAATGGGAAGACTAGGAGAGCATCATATAGTAACACATAATACATATCTGGAATCTAGAAAAACGGTATTGAACTATTTGCAGGGAAGGAATGCAGACGCAGATACAGAGAATGGACTTGTGGACACGTTGGGGGAAGGAGAGAGTGGGAGGAATGAAGAAAGTAACTTCAACACATGTACACTGCCAGGCGTAAACTAGATAGCTGGTGAGAAGTTGCTGCGAAACACAGGGAGCCCAGCCTGGCGGTTTGTGATGACTTAGACGAGTGGGATGAGGTGGGGGAGGGAGGCTCAGAAGGGAGGAGGAATGTGTATAACTATGGTTGATTTGCGTTGTAAGGCAGAAACCAACACAACATTATTAAACACTTTTCTTCCAATTAAAAAATAAATTAAAAGAAAAAACAAACAACAACAACAAAGAAAGAGTCAACCCAACTTGCTCCACAGAATCCCTCAAAAGCTCAGAAATTGGTGGCACCATCCACCTTAAGAAGTGAAGGTGAAGAGAGAGGAAGAAAATAAGTGGTATTATTTGGGAGTTCCCCAAGTACAACTCAGACGTTTTGTTCGGGCTAGAGTATGTGTGGAGAACCAGCCCTCTACTGAGCAAATTACTGGGAGGGACACGCTGGGCTGCATATTTTATACAGATTACATCTGAACTCATTTAAAGCAGGTAGTTGCTTTGTCAAAATCTGTCTCTTTCGTCACCTTTCTCTTTATTTTTTCCTACTCGTGCTTTTATTTACCATTCCGTAAAACCTCACTGTGCCCTTTGTTACCTCGTGTTTTACTCATTAATAAACATTTGAGATCATACCCTAACTTTCATCTTCCTTCAGTAATTTCCTACATGACTCTATTGGCATGACGAAAGGGAGTGTAGTTTTTTCCTGGAAACTTAATAAGGCTCTACTCGTGGATCTTATTTACGTGGGTGCTGTTTTTGTTTTTGCTGTTGTTTCTGTCGTTTCATTTTGTATCATTTTGGAATAGGACTCCTTAGACGAAGCCCGGCAGAAGATCTTTAACATCCGGGAAGAATATAGGAACAGATTACTGGAAGCTGAGCGCCTAAGGCTGGAGGCTCAGGCTGTGGAGGAAGCCGCGAACCGAGTGGAGCCAGAAAAGAAGGTCCCAGCTCCCGACACGCACAAAAAAAAGAAAGAGAAGAAAAAGTGACCAAGACATGCCCAACACCCCCTTTCTTCCAGAGAAGAAAAACCTATTTTTCATTATCTCTAAGTTTGCCTGTTGATAAAAATAAGAAGTTAGGTCAATTGAAAAATAGACATTTTCCCACCTTAGAAGTAGTTTCCGTGTTTTGATGTTAATTTACTGGGTTTTTTTTTTCCCAGAAAGCTATTATTTGAGTTTAAAATTTTCTAATTTCAATAATAAATAGTCTCAAAGTATTTGGAATGTAATAAAGTATATGTGTCTCACTCTGAATTGCTTCATTTTGAGTTAGTACCAGAATAGGCTCAAAAAATTCAACAATGAGAAAAATGGCTGTTTTTTGTTGTTGTTGTTTTGTTTTGTTTTTGGCTGTTGTTTTTCTGTAAAGACTTTCAAGTATAATATTTTTTAAAAATATGCTTTGAAATTAATGAATAGGATAGAGATGACATTGTATGAGTCTAGATGCAAGCATGAAAAAGCACACTCAAAAAAGAAAGAAACTCACCAAATAAATGAAATTTTAAAAGAAACTGTTTTAATAAAACTATTTGCTTCAGACTTGTACCTTTTTAAAATTCTTTCAAAGCACAATGTCAACAAACTTCCTTCACTGGACAAGAACGTTTGTGGGTTAAGCACACACTCAAAGTGTTAGGAGTTTGGACACTTAACAATGAGTCAGAGGAACCCGGGCATAGAGAATGTGATTACACACATCTCTTGCTCTGTGTACCAGCATTGCAGATTTTGTAACACAGAACATGTTCTTGTATGCTAGTTTCCAAAAAATAGTGAATGCCTTAACTGAGACACATAGTAGAAACTGACTTTCCCAAATACACATTTCCAGTTCATGACTTTCTATGATGAAAACTCCCACAGAATTTTTGAACCAGTTAAAATTGTTCCACTTCAATGCCTGTCTGCTCAATTGCTCAGTTGTGTATAACTCTTAGAGACCCCATGGACAGTAGCTCACCAGGCTCCTCTGTCCAGGGGATTTCCCAGGCAAGAATATTGGAGTGGGTTGCATTTCCTTCTCCAGGGGATCTTCCCAACCCAGGGACTGAACCTGAGTTTCCTGCATTATGGGCAGATTCTTTACCTCTGAGCCACCAAGGAAGCCCTTCCACCTCAATAGATGGTTTTATTTTTTTCATTTAAGTATTATTAAAATGTAATTCTTTATACATTTATGTATATGTATAGAGAATACATATAATTCCATATACAAATAGTTCTTTATACAAATGTATTGTAAATTTACTTAATTAAATATGCAAATACACGCATGTTTTCTCTATTACTCTTTGCCTACACTTCCCTTTATAGCCCTATGATCTACCAATCTTCCCTCCCAAACAATCCATGGGAACAATCTAGTGTGGATATTACCATATTTTTGACTCATCTCCTATAATTATACATCAATATTTTATGTTATATCATGGCTTGTTTTAAGAATTGACATTTTGTTATACATTAAAAAATCTTGATTTTACTCAATATATAATAAAAATCTAGTCAAAGGTAATGTATTATTTTTTAATTGATGTGCAATATTCCATAGTATGGCCTTCCCTAGTGACTCAGACCATAAAGAATCTGCCTGCAATGCAGTAGATCTGGGTTCAGTCTCTGGGTTGGGAAGATCATTTGAAAGAGGACATGGCAACCCACTCCAGTATTCTTGCCTGGAAAATCACCACGGACAGAGGAGCCTGGTGGGCTATAGTCTACTGGGTCACAAAGAGTCAGACACAACTGAGTAACTAGGCACAGCACAGCACATTCCACAGTATAAATATACCATAATTTAACCAGTTACTTACTTTGTTTTTAGATTTATGCTATACAAGCTATCTATGGGAAAATGTGTATGCATGTGTATGGATCAAGATATTCAAGTTGACCCTCAAACACAGGTTTGAACTGTACAGGTCTACTTACACACAAATATCATTTTTAATATATTTGGAAAAAATTTGGAGATTTGCAACAATTTAAAAAGTTCACAGATGAACTGTGTAGCCTAGAAATATTAAAAAATATATTAAAAGCCAGATATGTCATGAATGCATAAAATACATGTATATCCTAGCCTGTTTTATCATTTACTACCATGAAAATGTCACAAATCCATTATAAAAAGCTAAAATGTATCAAAGCAAGCACACGAAAATCATATGTGGTACTGTTGGCAATCAATAAAAATGTAAACAAACATAAAGAGGTAGTCGTAAATCATAGCTCAGTAAAATTATCTGCAGTATTTACTGTAATAATTTTGAAGCCACTCCAGTATTCTTGCCTGGAGAGTCCCATGAATACAGGAGCCTGACAGGTTACAGTACACAGAGCCACATCAAGTTCAACACGACTGAAAAAACTTAGCATACACCAAGTGTTATAAATACCTGCTTAAAATGCCATGTGATGCTAATCAGCTCCCTGTGAACAATCTCCTCTCCAGTAAAATGCATATGGCAGTAAAAAAAAAAAAATCTCCTGTGGTACTCAACTATTTTCCACTGTCTTCAGTGCAAAACTATAAACTTTGAGTAACACCAGGGGATGCATAAGAAGTATCACAGGTGATGCTGAAAGAAACAGAGAAAAGTCCTGACATTATGAGAAAAAGTTGAATTGCTTGATAGGTTCTGTAGATTGGGGTCTGCTGCTGATTGCCCAAAGTTTCAAGATAAATAAATCTAGCATAAGGACTATAGTAGAAAAAGAAAAGGAAATCATGAGGCCATTACTGGAACTAGGCCAGCAGGTGGGAAAACTGCACTTTTTGAGAAATACCTTTTTATCTTGTATTGAAAGTGTAGCTTTTCTGTGGG
Organism: Antilocapra americana; assembly: GCA_007570785.1. NCBI lineage: Eukaryota > Metazoa > Chordata > Mammalia > Artiodactyla > Antilocapridae > Antilocapra > Antilocapra americana. The sequence goes on along the minus strand of ML660777.1, from coordinate 2,685,800 downwards.
CACAGGATTGCTCTAAGGCATATCTACACACTCTAATATGATTCAAGAAAAAGCAAAATCATTAAGTGACAACATAAAACAAAAGGAAGGTGAAAGATCTAAAGCTAGAGACTTTTAATGCCAGCAAAAGATGGTTTGATAATTTTTAGAAAGAGATTTGGCCTAACAAGTGTCAAGATAGCAGGAGAAGCAGCTTCTGCTGACCAAGAGGCAGCAGACAATTTCCCAAAAGCCATTAAGAAAATGATGAGAAAGGGTATCTTTCTGAACAGGAATAATCTGTCTGAAAGGGTATCTTGCCTGAACAGGTTTTTAATGCAGACAAAAGTGCCTATTCCAGAAAGAAAAAGAAAAAAAAAACCCACAAAGGACATTTACTAGTAAGGAAGAGAAGCAAGCACCAGGCTTTAAAGTAGGAAGGAATAGGCTAACACTGTCGTTCTGTGCAAATACAGTCAGGTTCATGGTCAGGACAGCCCTTAACAATAAAGCTGCTAACCTCTGAGTCTTGAAGTGAAAAGATCAGCACCAGTTGCCAGTCTTGATTGTGCCACAGGAAGGTCTGGACAATGGAACCCCTTCCCTGGATTGGTCAGTCAAGAAGTAACTTGCAAGTTAGTTCTTTTGATATTGGACAATGACCCTGGCGACCTAGAATCCCTTGAGCTTAGCATAGAAGAGGTACAGATGGTCTACTTGCCCCTAAACACAACAGCTCTACTGCTGCCTCTAGATCAGAGGGTCATAATGTGTCAGAAAAAGAGCAGTGCTAACACCATGTTGAAACTCCATCCGTCATTCTTGAGCCCTATATATTCTATTACTTTAGCCCTGCATGTCAAACATTAGAGAAATGTTGTGCATGCATGCATGCTAAGTCACTTCAGTCATGCCCAACTCTTTGCAACCCTTTGGACTCCTATGAAGCCTACCAGGCTCCTCTGTCCACAGGATTCTCCAGGCAGGAATACTGGAGTAGGTTGCCATATTCCCTCCTGCAGGGGATCTTCCTGACTCAGGGATGGAACCCATGTTTCTTACATCTCCTGCATTGGCAGGTGGGTTCTTTACCACTAACATCACCTGGGAAACCCCAGAGAAATGTTTCTGGTGCCCAAATAGCTCATTAAACTCTGAGAAGAAGTTCCCATCCCCTTGTCCTTGTTAGTTACATGTAGATAAACCCACTTTCAGCCTAGAAACCTTACAAGTAAGTAGAGATAAGAATGGTAAAGTAAAAATATCTGCTAACAACTCATTTTGCAGGAGCCTTGTGATCTAGCCTTATATGAGCAAATGGAACAAACAAATGTTATGCTTCCCTTGGAGGACAAGTGGCTCCAAAAACCCTGCAATCTGTCTTTACCCTTTAATCTTGAACCTTCCCACTCCCCCTTCTCCCTTAGCATGAAAGAAACCTGAATCTACTCCAAGTTAAGGTGGCTCTTTAAGACATTAATTCACCATCCTCTCAGATTGCTGATTTTTCAAATAAAGTCACTATGTCTTGACCCAGTACCTTGTCTCTCAACTTACTGGCTTGCCATGAAGTGAGGAGTTCTAACTTAGACTTGGTAACAATAAGGAACTTTAAGTTTTATTACACACAGGACGCTAGGGAAAGGATTATTAATGCTATGTAAAAGAATACCAATCAAGAGAACATTATGAAAGTCTGGAAAAATTACACCATTGAATATGCCATCGTTGTAATAGAGGAAGGCTGTGAAAGCCATCCAAACCCAATGCAACAAATTTCTATTGGAGAAAACTATGTCCAGATCCAGAAGGTGTGCCTGACTCCACAGGACTTGCCATGGAGCCAATCAAGAAAATCTTGAAATTGTGGATATGGCAAAAAAGAAAAATAAAAGTGGTGGAGTAGAGTGAAGGGTCTCAAGATAAGAATTTTGGAGAAACTCCAAAGCTAATAGACAACACACCAGAGGAATTGAGAGAAGATAACTTGATGGAGATGAGAGCTTCCAAACCTGTGCCAGATGATGAGGAGGAAGACACAGAAGCAGTGCTGGAAAATAGATAGACATTAGACAAGCTGAAATTAAAATATGATTGTTCCTTGGAAGAAAAGCTATGACTAACCTAGACAGCATATTAAAAAGCAGAGACATTACTTTGCTGACAAAGGTCCATCTATTCAAAACTATGGTTTTTCCAGTAGTCATGCATGAATGTGGGAGTTGGACTGTCAAGAAGGCTGAGTGTCAAAGAATTGATGCTTTTGAACTGTGGTATTGGATAAGACTCTTGAGAGTCCCTTGGACTGCAAGGAGATGCAACCAGTCCATCCTAAAGGAGATCAGTCCTGGGTGTTCTTTGGAAGGACTAATGTTGAAGCTAAAACTCCAATACTTCGGCCACCTGATGCGAAGAGCTGACTCATTGGAAAAGACCCTGATGCTAGGAAAGATTGAGGGAAGGAGAAGAAGGGGACGGCAGAGGATGAGATGGTTAGATGGCATCACTGACTCGATGGATGTGGGTGGGACTCTAGGAGCTGGTGATGGACAGGGAGGCTTGGTGTGGTGCAGTCCATAGGGTCACAAAGAGTCGCACATGACTGAGCGACTGAACTGAACTGAGACAATCTGGTGGAAGGTCTCCAATTATTCAAGATGGCTTCTGACTTATTTTACAACATAGACCTTTCTATAGTACAGCCACTGATACTAGAGGGAACAGTGGAGGAAGGATTGGAACCATAAGGAAGCTTTTAGAGAAATGAAAAAGCAAAAATGTCAGACAAATTATGATGTATTTCTGTAACACTACACCAAGTATGTCTGTATCCCCTCCTCCTCTTCCTCCTTCCTTTCCATTTCCTCCACCTCTGCCACCTTTGACAAAAGAAGACCAATCTTCCCTCTCCCTTCTCCTCAGACTACTCAATGGGAAGATGACGAGGATGAAGACCTTTGTGATAATCTACTTCCATTTAATGGGTAGATGTTGGCACCCCTAACCCCCACATTGTTCAAGGCTCAATTGTAGTAAATTGTCTTCAAGTTAGATGAAATTCACCTGCAAGCATATCTGGTCCTTATAAATTAAATATACATCTTTAATCATCAATCACTTCTGTCAAATATTTTTTATTGCTGTCATTTGTTTGATTTTTAAATTTTCTTTGTCTTTGCTCTTCCTTATTCTCTACTTTTCTTTATATACTTTTAAACCTATTACTTTTTTGAGCTTTTCTATTTTTTTTAATTTCTAATTTATCCAAAGCTCTGAAACTTAAAAACTTTTTACTATGCAACATTTTTCTTCTGATTAATGAACACTTGTCTGCCATGTTCTTATTTTCCATCTAAACATCATTTGCTTCACTTTCATCTCATTACCTTTAACAACTTTTATGGAGTTAGATTGTACCCACTATTTTAAAAAGATTTGTTTTTATGAAATGCCAGTAAAAGTTGCCAATGTATGATGAATAGTGAAGAATAACTTACCCACCTTAATGGATGGAGGATACCCTCCCCTATTTTAATAATCAAATATGGCTTTTCATTCAGCTATATTTCTCTATCTCAAAGATAATCTTGGTTCATGAAAGTTTTTTGTTTTGGCTTGTTTCAGTTTTTTGCCACTACACCTCTGTTGCCTAATCCTCTATAAACCTTGGTTTTCAAGGTAGAACTCTCATGTTTAGATATTTTATTTTGCTGCTATCATCCTCTGGATCCCCCACCATTGTGCCTTGTTGATTTGGATGTAAATTGATACAACCACTATGGAAAACATTCTGGAGATTCTCCAAAAAAATTAAAAATTGAACTACCATGGTATTCAGAATTCATCTTTTAGGCATATACCCTCCAAAAAAAAAAAAGAACTATAAAATCACAATCTCAAAGAGATACCTGCATCTCCCTTGTTCACTGAGGTATTATTCATAATATCCAAAATAAGGAAACTACCAAAGTGTTCATAAACATATGGATAGATAAAGGACAGATAGATAAAGGACATACAGATAAAGAAAATATATGTAATATGTATATTCCAGCCATTAAAGAAAAGGAAATTCTACCATTTGTGAAAAGATGAACCTAGAGGACATTATGCTAATTGAAACTAGCTAGAGATAGCAAGGAAAATAAATACTGCAAGATCTTACTTATATGTGGAATATAAAATAGTCAACTCATAGAATCAGAAAGTAAAACTGTGGTTACCAGGTGCTGGGAGGCAAAAAAGAAAAAAAAGGGAGGATGTTGATCAAAAGGGTATAAATTTTAATTATAAAATGAATATGTTCTTGAGAATCTAGTGTATAGATGGTGACTACAGTTAATAATATTGGATCACCTACTTGAACTTTACTAAGAGATAAGAGAATAAATCTTAAGTATTTTCACCAAACACCAAAAAGAGAGGAAAAAAAAAAAACAGGTAACCATGTGAGGTGATGGATACATTAATTAACTTGATTATGGTTATCATTTCATTTCACAATATGTGTACATATATATAATCATCATAAATGACAGGGAGATAAAATGCGGTAATGTGATATTCTTAAATAATACTCAAATTGTTAGAATACTATTTGAATGAAGATTCCAACAAGTCCACATGGTATATTGTTAACTTTAAATCTTTAAGCAAAAAATAAAACAAAGATAATAAGTTATTACTGAAATGAAATAATAAAAAAATTCAATTAATCCAAAAATAGGTTAAGAAAAAGGGAGAATATATCAAAGAAAAACTGGTAAGAACAGAGAATAAGTGGCAAGATGGTAGTTTTAACAAAGTATTTTTAATAAATAAAAACAATTACACAGCCCAATCTTTAAAATAAAAGAAAACCAAAACCAAAACATTGTAATAAGATATGAATATCAATGTATAAATGCTTGGAGAGACTACACTAGAAATATATGATACATGGAACACTAGTTACCGATGTTCATACCTATACTTGAAGTCACTGAAAATGCAGCTGTTGCAACTGCAGACTGATGTTCAGGTGGTTAGTTACTGTGACTCAAATATTTGAAATGAGGTTGCCATTAGTGACACAGTTTCCTTAACAGTGAACAACCCTTTTCAAAGATAACAATGTTTAGTCTTCCCTTACTGTGTACAATGACTGTACTCCTGAAATTCACTGAAGTTCACTGAAGCGTGAACTTTAAACCTGCACAAAATATACTTAGGTTTTTCATATCTTACCAAGTTAGGTTCTTGGTTTACCAGTTTGCTTTTAGACTACATGAATGTTGGACCATTCAAATCATTTACAGGAGGAAAGGTAATTCTTTGTTCCACGAAATTCTTTAAAAAATTGAAAGATGTCTAACATCCTTGGCTTTCAATCACTAAATAATGGTAGTTTTCTCCTATTATTGGGACAATCTGAAATGCCCTCCACCCTCTCGCATTTCCTAAATATTCTCTAGAGGCGATGTTTTCCACACTGAGATCACCCTCGTAGAAAAACAGTGAAGATTGCTGGGAAAGACAGGAATGTCTGTGGATCAGTTACCAAATAACTCTCTAAGAATACATGTGCCATGTGCTCAGTCATGTTTGACTCTTTCCCCATGGACTGTAGCCCGCCAGGCTCTTCTGTCTGTGGAATTCTCCAGGCCAGACTACTGGAGTAGGTAGCCTTTCCCTTCTCCAGGAAATCTTCCCAACCCAGGGATCGAACCGAGGTCTCCTGTGTCACCTGCATTGCAGGATTCTTTACCTGCTGAGCCATCAGGGGCATACAAATATTCTCCAAAGTGTTTATTGAGTTAACCAGGGTAGAGCTATTAATAAAAGGCATATAATAGCTCCTACAGTCCCTAGGCTATTATCTTTTATAAAGTATACGGCTTACCATTTAATTTCTTCCTCCTTAGTTTCCTACTATCTACCTCTTTACAACCTACCCACCTCCCATCAAGTACTTCAAGGTCAACAAACTCTTCCTTTCTCAGGGTCTCTTGTAAAAGCAGAAATGACAGCTTTAGTTTCCCTCTTCAGCAGTCATAGGTCTGCCTCTGAGTCAATATTATTATCCCCAAGGTTCAACTCTGAGTCAATGGTTATAATCCCCAGGGTGCAATTCAGGTGATAATGAAACATCATTACAAAAGCAATTTAACTCCTCAGTGCCTCCAACACCTCCACTGAAAAATAGAATTGTGATTTTTCCATTTGCAAAATCAAAGTGTCCACTAAAGTGTTTTTTGAAATGTAACAAAAGATAGCCTTCATTTAAGTGAATCAGAAAATTGCTAAATTCAAAAAACTTTTAACTGGCTTCTAGAAATCAAGTTTCCAAAACAATAAAACATTGATTTCTAGTCTCAAGCTCCCTGTTAATATAAACTATTTGCACATATAAGATATATTCTGCATGTGAAATGCTGCATATATTCTGATACGGTAACTGATATTTACCTTGTGTCTTTTCACTCAAAAGAAATCCTTACATCCACTGACTCTTGAAAAAGGAAAAACAGGGGGAGATGTGGCAGGAAGAGCCAGGCAGTAATGAACTTTACTTCAAAGGAGAAACACTATGATACCACCCTTAACCCCTAGCTTTGACCATATCCTGGGTGGGATTATTTATACCAGCCTAATGAAATCCTTCCAAGTCCTTTACAAAACATTTCTGAAATTAACATTATAAAAGAACTTTATTTCACAAATGTCATTATAATTGTGGTGGTTGTGTGGTTTAGTCGCTCCATCATATCTGACTCTTGCTACCCCATGACCTGTAGCCCACAAGGCTTCTCTGTCCATGGGATTCTCCAGGCAAGGATACTGGAGTGGGTTGCCATTCCCTTCACCAAGGGATCTTCCTGACCCAGGGATCGGACCCAGGTCTCCTGCATTACAGGCAAATATTTTAACGACTGAGCCTCCATTCACTGTATTTTTTGTCTACTCATTTATAAAACATATTTTAGTCATCTTAATTTAGGTAAAATAGTTTCTAACCACGGGTGTGTTTTCTTGTAAAAGCTTCATTACATATTGAAGGTTTTGCAAGTGCCTGGAACTTAAGGCTAACATCCTTGTTTTCGGTATGAGCATAGATGGCAGCATTACCACATGAGTGGTATTTGTTTTGAAATGAACTTGTATAGTCACTCTACCATATATATATATGGTATGTATATATATATATATATATATAATATACATAGATACATATATTCAATATGTAACTTTAAACAATTCTAACTTTATTCAAATAAGCTCAACACTTCTAATACACTTTGTAAATTATAAAAATTCACTAACCTGTAAATCACTTTCTTATCTGGTATATAATATAATGACCGTCTTTATTTTCAATGTTTATCAAACTGTTGATTCAGAATCACCAATTCAGATAGCATATGGTTGTCTCTTTCATTCACTGTAGGTGGTTGATATATTTAGACTGACACAAAAGAACTCATAAAAAATGATGTTGGCTTTAGTGAAAACTATATCAAATTAATGTAAGTGAGTGTTAGTCACTCAATTGTGTCCTACTTTTTGTGATCCTGTGGACACTAGCCTGCCAGGCTCCTCTGTCCATGGTATTCTTCAGGCAAGAATACTGGAGTGGGTTTCCATTCCCTTCTCCAGGGGATCTTCCAGACACAGGGATTGAACCCAACTCTCTCACACTGCAGGCAGATTCTTTACTGCCTGAGCTACAGGAAAGGGGATCTTCCCAGCCCAGGGATCAAACCCAGTTCTCAAGCATTGCAGGTAGATTCTTTACTAACTAAGCCACCAGGGAAGCCCTGAAATTAATATGTTACATAGTAAAGACTTTCCTGGTGGTCCAGTGGCAAACACTCTGAACTCCCAGTGCAGGGGGACTGGGATCCATCCATGGTCAGGGAACTAGATCCTGGATATTGCAATAAAAGATTCAGCATGCTGCAGATAAGACCTGCCATAGACAAATAAATAAATATTTATGGCTTTCCCTGATAGCTCTGTTGGTAAAGAATCTGCCTGCAACGTGGGAGACCACAGTTTGATTCCTGGGTCGGGAAGATCTTCTAGAGAAGAGATAGGCTGCCCACTCCAGTATTCTTGGGCTTCCCTTCTGCTCAGCTGGTAAAGAATCCGTCTGCAATATGGGACACCTAGGTTTGCTCCCTGGGTTCAGAAGATCCCCTGGAGAAGGGAAAGGCTACCCACTCCAGTGTTATGGCCTGGAGAATTCCATGGACTGTAAAGTCCATAGGGTCACAGAGTCCAATGCGACTGAGCAACTTTCACTCACTAAAGACTTATCAGTTAATCTTTAAAAGGTTAACTAATACATATCATGATTGTAGCTCATGGGTGAAACTGGGCTAAGCTAGTTAAAATATTTATACCATTTTATGGATTTTAAAAAATATTTTACATGCTATTTTCACCAAGAAGATTAGCTCAAACTTGTGCAAATGGCCAAAATTATATTAAATACAACTTCATCAAAGACTAGTTCATTGATTAATACAAAATCATGATTATATATTTTTCTTTCAAGGACCTTTGGAGTTTTCATGTATTTCTCTGTGAACTCAGCTAACTTTTAACTCAGTTGCTTCTGAAGTAGCATGTGCCCCAAATCTGCATATTTTTACATTAGGATGTGTGGAAAACAACCTTTGGCAAATAGTGTTTAAGTCTGTATAGGGACCTTCATTTCCATAGCAAATCATGTGAAGGCATCAAATTTTTAAAGTAACACTCTATGAAAATAGTTTTTAGAATAGTCAACTTGAAATCTAAAGACACTTTCCAATTTACGATTCATTCAGACTTCTTTTTTTTTTTAAATTTTCTTTACTTTATTGTGTTGGTTTTGCCATACAATGACATGAAACTGCCATGGGTTTACATATGCTCCCCCTCCAGAATGCCCCTCCCTCCTCCCTCCCGATTCCCTCCCCATGGGACATCTCGATGCACCAGCCCCGAGCATCAATCCTGGGCTGGCAATTGATTTCACATATGGTAATTAACATGTTTCAATGCCATTCTCCAATATCATCCCACCCTTGCCCTCTTCCACAGAGTCCACGAGTCTGTTCTTTACATCTGCGTTCCTTTCTATTTACTCTTCCTTTTCCATTTATCAACATTTTAGTCATCTCTGATTTCATAAAGGCAAAGAACAAGAAAGCAGGAGAAAACCAGAGAGTTTCATGTGTGATTTACAGAAATGATTTAAAAATTTCCTGAAAGGAAGTGAAAATTCCTTACGAGACACCCATCTATCATCCATACATTTCAATAACCCTGGCCCGTCAGTACCCTGGATACTTCCAATCTGGTTGATGAACTTCATCTCTTCAGCTGTCTCATTACTATTTCACTAGTTTGTCACATTAGAATAATTTATAATGCATTGTATGAAGACTTTCTCTGTTATGTAATGGTTTGTAGTCTCCTTGAGTGTCAGGGTCTCATTAAAATTGTCATATGCATCTTAATTTTCCACAGTTTATAACACAGAACTGTACAGAGTAGGCTCTCAGTAGATTATATTGAATAGATTTGCATTATCTGGGTTATTAAGCTGATGTGAAAATAGGCTTATATAAATGCTTATGATCATTTTCAAAAATGTATTGGCCTTCAAGTGAAAATATTGAAAAATACAATCTACAGAGCTTTAAAAAGGATTGACACCACTAAGAGACTGTGATAACACCAGATGGCAGGTTGTCAACAATGGTATTTTGCAACATTCACAGGAGACATGTATCATAGTCTAGTTGAGACAGCTTCATTCTTGAGATAGGATTTTAAATTATATACCATTAAAGCAACAAGAGAGCTCAGATCTATGCAACTGAAATGAGAACGTTCCAATCTGATGACAGCATATAGCTTTTACTGATGACTTTTCCTAGAAGAATATCCCTTTATTTGACTTTTGCCCCTTTCACTCACACAGCTCTGTCAACTAAAAAAGATGCACAACTTGAGAGCTGTGAATTAAGTTTTATTTGGGGCAAAATGAGGACTGTAGCCCAGGAGACAGCACCTCAGATAGCTATGCAAGACTGCTCCAAAGAGACAGAGCTCTTGGTTGTGTTAAGTCACTTCAGTCACATCCAATTCTGTGCAAACCCTATGGACTGTAGCCCATCAGGCTCCTCTGTCTATGGGATTCTCCAGGCAAGAACACTGGAGTGGGTTCCCATTTCCTCAGGGGATCTTCAGACACAGAGATCGAACCTGCACCTCATGTCTCTACATTGGCAGGTGGGTTCTTTACCACTAGTGCCACCTGGCAGTGCTCTTGGCAAGTGCCAATTTGTAGTTGACAACTCCAATATACAACTATATACAAGTGTGAATCACAGAATAAACAGTGAATGAAAGGGGAAGGATGGGAGACACATCCATCACTGTATCATAGCAACTCTGAAATTCTTCTAGGTAGACTTGTGAAGCCTCCACCAAACAGTGCAGAAGATTCTTGATCAAGTCTGATTTTGCACTTTAGGAAGACCTACCTGTTCATTTGAGCTGCAAGGTCCCTGAATTTCTTCTTGTCTACTATACTCTTTGGCTATATCTGAAGTAGCTGTTTGAGAGTATATCCTTGGAAACTGACCAGTGTTTGTATCCTGGTTCCTCAAAATTCCTGTAGATAATTTGCAAGTAGGTATAAATTAAGGAGAATAGAATAATTTTGGCCATAATAAAAATAGAAAAGGCAGTTAAAATAAGAGATGGCAATAGTTTCCATTCTTACCTTTCTAGCAGACTGTGGATACTATAATGTACATTTAATTTCTTGTTCCTGCCTGCCTCAAATCTCCTATGTTGGTGTTTGTGTGTGTGTGTGTGTGCATGTATGTGTTAGCACCAATTAAAGAGCTAAAGCTGAGTCATACACATCTCAAAGGACTGTCCATTATATTAGTATCTGCTACCTCACTTGATATCTTTTCTGGTCTGGGTTTTTCTTCAGATCTATGAGTCATTCAAGTATCTCTCCAATGATTTTCTTCTTAAGTTAACCAGAGTTTATTTCTTTTATACATAACCAAAGGACCATAACTCATACACTTAAAGCTCATTTGGTATTCTACTCTCTGAATTAGCTGGATTCTGAAATTTAGAAGATACACTTTAGAAGTTTTTGAAAAACAAAGATTTTCATTCCAGAGTAAGTGTTCTTTCTCGTGGGGACTTTGGATGGGCTTTAGATGACTCCTGAGCCTCTTGCAATATGTATTTTCCTTAGATGAAATCTACAACTTTCATCAGATTATTAAAGAAGCCTATATCCCATAAAATTCTAACAACTATTTCTCTAGAAATTTATTTGCAGTTTTTAATTAGCATAAAGGATAGTAAAATAATTAAATATTTTATTTTAGTGCAGATTATTATTTTTTCTTTAAAGAATGGCTTTATATCTAGTAAACTTGGAGACATTCACTTGGAAGCAAAGCTATTCAATATTAGAATGTATCTGCACTAGATACCATGAAAGTTCCTTCTCTGGAGGTTCTTAAATATAGTGCAAATTATTTAGCTTAAGTGTATCTTCCTTATAAAAATTTGAGTTGGACATCTTGTGAATTTTTAACCTTTTCCAACATTAAGTTTTTAAGATTCTGTCTTTCAAAAAAAATAATAATAACATCTAATACAAAATACTATATGATGTCAGAGCTGTTATTAAAGAAGGAAGTAAGAACAAAGAGATTTAACTGGAAGATGTTCAGTTAAGAGGTAGTGGTGGAGATTCTTCTGCAGTAGAATGATCATGTGGGAGGGAAAATAACTGGATTGTGTACAGATTCATTGGCAGGAGCTAATACATTCATCCAAATGTTGCACTTGAAAATGTCAACATGATTTTTTTTCAGCAAACAGATCTCTCTATTTTCATAAAAGCATTCATCAGGTTCAAAAACAATGGCAAGTAAAATAAGAGGGTTTGCATTTGAGAGAAAGAGTGCTGATTCAAATATGCAGCTTGGTGGGCTTTGGTGTTATTGCAAGTCTGGTGGGATAATTAATTAAAAGGTGTTTTGTCTCCAGGCAGCCCTCAGTAGAACTCAGCATCTATCTCAGTGTGCACAGCCCTCTTGTTTCACTAGTTAAAGACAGAACATGAAGAAAACTGCATGTGATTTACACTGCCAGGGGAATTTGGAAGATCAGTATACTTATTCAAATTGGAATTTAGCCCAGACTCTATTTTTGTCAAAGGAAAAAGAGAAAAGAATGAAAGTTTGACCATTTTAATAAAGCATAAGAACATTGGTTGGTTGAGGATAGGGCACATGTTTTCCAGACTCTAAAATGTCTATTTAATACTTCATAAAGCTCCAAGTGTTGCACTTGACACACCAGTATCTTTTTTTATTTAAATAAGCAGTTGTTTATCTATTTGCTTTTTAAAATATCTATTTGATAGACACTGATTTACAGTCCTATCCTTGGTCTTCCCCACTAAGCAGACTTATAAAATCTGGAAATGATGGCAGAGACAACCAAAGGAGACTTCTGGAGTACTGTAAGAGAGTGAGCTGGTTTGGGTGCCAGGACTGCAGGAAGAGCACAGAAGCAAGGCCATGGTTCTTTCCCCCATACAACAAAGAAGTCTTCCCTGATGGCTCAGATGGTAAAGAATCTGCCTGCAATTCAGGAGGCCTCGGTTAGATCCCTTGGTCAGGAAGATTCCCTGGAGAAGGGAATAGAAACCCACTCCAATATTCTTGCCTGGAGAATTCCATGAACCGAGGAACCTGGCAGGCTACAGTCCTTGGGGTTGCAAAGCATTGGACATGACTGAGCAACTAATGCACACAGAGCAAGGGATGACCACCTAGACTTATTGTGTTCTCCCAGTTAAAATGGGAAACTTTCTGACAATATCAGGTAAGCTGACATCACCGGCAAGGATGATCAAACGGTAGCCCTACCACAAATAAGCAACTAGAGAAAGCATTCTGCTTCCTTGCCAGGTCTGCAACCCCCCCTTTTCACTGAGATACCGAGGTAGGTCAAGTGATCCATCAGGAGAAACCCAGCTACAGCTGGTACCTGGTCAAAGAAGCATCGTTGGCCCCAGGGGCCAAAGATTCTCTAAGGCATAAGCCCTAGGTTAGCTAAAATAATATTGACAAAGGTAGGATTACTCCACCCAATATTAAGACAAACTATATACTTATTATAATCAAAACAATATGATATATGTAGCATGATGGGCAATAAATCAATGGAGCAGAATAAGGGATCCAGAAACAGACCCATACAAGTATGCCTAACTAATTTTTTTACCAAGATGCATAACTCTTGCAGTGGAAGGAAGATAGCCTTACAATAAATGTTGCCAGAGCAACTGCATATCCATAGACAAGAAGAAGGAGGAGGAAGAGGAGAAAAAAGAAAAAAAAGAAAAAGATAAAAGAATCTCAGCCTAAAACTCTTTTCTCAAACAAAATTTACCTCAAAATGGATCATAGATTTGAATTGGAAACATAAAACTTTTAGAAAAGCATAACATAAAATCCTTGGGATCTTTGGCAAAGAATTCTTAGATTTGTCATCAAAATCACATCCATTAAAGGGAAAAATTGGTAAATTGGGCCTCATCAAAATTAAAAACTTGCTCTGCAAAGCATCATATGAAGAGAAGACAAAGTCAAACCACACACTGGGAGAAAATATCTGCAAACCTCATACCAACAAAGAACTAGTATTTATATGAATAACTCTCAAAACTCAGCAGTAGGAATTAGAAAATGGGCAAATGACATAAGACATCAGTGAAGAGAATAAAGAGATACCAAATAAACACAACATAAATTGTTTGACATCATTAACCATCAGGGAAACATCAAGTAAAGCCACAATAAGATACCACTGTATAGTTTATTAGAATGCTTACAATTAAAAATATTGATAACAGCAAATGCCGGTGAGAATACGAAAAAACTAGATCACACATATATTTTATATGGTAGTAATATAAAATGGTACAGCCACTTTGGCAAACAATGTGGCAGTTTCTCAAAAAAAATGAAAGCATTCAAACCTCAGCTACAAGACTGAATGAGAAAACACCTAAAATAACTCCTAATCTGTAAAGATCTAAATCTAAAGAAGGCCACGGGGAAGGAGACTTGATGTTGCAAATTGATGTACTTCAGTTCCCATGCTTATAATCCAGCAGTTGAACTCTTGGGCATTTATCCCAAGAAATGAAAACTTGCATTTTACCCAAAAACTTTTACATGAGTGTTCATAGTAGCTTTATTCACAAAAGCCAAAATTTAGTCAGCCCAAATGTACTTCAATAGGTAAATTATTAAGCAAATGAATGGTGCCAGTCATATATCATGGTTACACTCACTACTCAGCAATTTAAAGAAAAAAACACAATGATGCAGATGAATTTCTAGGGAATGACAATCAGTGAAAAAAAATCAATCCCCTAGTTACATACTATATGATTCCCTTTATATACCTTTGTAGAAATGATAACATTTTAGAAGTGGAGGACAAATTCATGGTTGTCAGGATTTGGAGAGAGGATCTTGGTTTCATTTTAAAAGGGCAACACTGGGTACTCTTGTTGTGTGGAATCTACCCAGCATCTTGGCTATAGTAATGGACACACATATGTACACAAGTGACAAAACTGCATAAAAATAAATACACACAGAGAGATGACTACAAGTGAAACTACAGAAATCTGAATAAGATTGGTGAATTGTATCAGGGCAAATATCCTAAATGGGACATTATAGTACAGCAGAAGACTATGCCATTTAGAGCTTTGTGTTTGGGGCTTTGTTCAGAGTTGTCCTGACTAGCTCTGACTTTCTTGCTTTATTCCTGTCTGTGAACAGGGTTGACAAGCACCAAGCTGATGCCAGTAGTGTTGGCTGATCTCCCAAGCGGTGAGCAGCACTGCAGTGCTCAACCAGGATCTCCATACCTATGGTGGTGATGATGCTACAAGATGACTATGATAAAGAACCAGCGGAAATGGGGAGATTTTCTTACAGGCTCAAAATAAGCACTGAATGTTGCTTGCATTTTCAACCTACATACCTATGTTCCAAACCCCAAGGATCTGAAATGAATCCTTAGATATCTGAAATCAGTATCTTAATCCTAGCTTGCCAAGAGGAAGTTAAATTGATTCACTAGTGTTCCTTTCCAAGTGACTTTTCCCATCTGTTGTACTTTAATTTGGCTGAAACGTTGTGTGTTAAAACACTGCTTGGTGACCAGTCAATTATGAGATTACTTGATGCCACATTTAAAGATCTACTAAAATGTAAAATGATTCCCAAGCCTCAGGTACAAGGCTGAATAAGAGAGCACCCAGAATAACTCCTAATATGTGATGACCTTAAACTGGGGAAGGAAGCTTGATATTGCAAACTGATATGCTTCAATTCCCAACAAAATTAAAGTTCATTACGTAAATTTTCTCATAATGAAGCAGAGGGGAAAAAATTACATCTTTATAAATTTACACTGATTAAATATCCTTCCCTTAGCTTTGTCATAGTCTTCACCTTTTTAGTTTTCAACCTTCCGTCTGTCCTCCCCCTCACAACTGCTAAGGGCCAATCCATAAAGAAGGCTGAGTGCCGAAGAGTTGATGCTTTTGAACTGCAGTGCTAAAGAAGACTCTTGAGTGCCCCTTGGACAGCAAGGAGATAAAACCAATCAATCCTAAAGGAAATCAACTCTGAATATTCATTGGAAGGACTGATGCTAAAGCTGAAGCTCCAATACTTTGGCTACCTGATGCAAAGAGCTAACTCAAAGGAAAAGAGCCTGATGCTGGGAAAAGTTGAAGGCAGAAGGAGAAGGGGACAACAGCAGATAAGATGATTGGATGGCATCACCAACTCAGTGGACATGAGTTTGGGCAAACTTCAGAAGACAGAGAAGGACAGGGAAGCCTGGTAAGCTGCAGTCCACGGGATCACGAAGAGTCCATGGGGTCGACTGAGTGACTGAACACAACAACAAAGCGTTTGATTATAATTTAAGGGAAAGAAGGCTGGTTCATGCTTTGAATACTTCATACATAGACCACACTCTTCCAAAGGATATTGTCACTGGGTAGATAGTCTGAATCTAAGATTTTGCTTTTCCTAATCCTCAAAGATTGACATCACATTTCTAGGAGCTCCCTAACTTCTCCCAGCCCCATCTTCAGTGTCCCCAAAAGGCAGGTAAGTGGGAACCGTGGAGTCAGGGTTTCTACATTAAAGCCTCTTCTCCCCTCAAAAAAATGAAAACAAACAGCAACAAGACAGAAGTAAGGACAAAAGAATGGTGGCTATTTATATCTTATGTGAAAAAATATATATTTCATTTGTTATTTAAAATTACAGTGCTCCAAATGTACAGGAGAAATACGTAAAGATGATAAAAATTTTTGATTATGGTACTCAAAATGAAAAAAACTTACTTTATCTAGGAGTCAAAAACTGGAGAAGCATCTCAGTCAGTCAATAGCAGGAAGGTGGAAATGGAGCCAGTACTAGCCCAGGAATCAAGAGATGGCACCTATAAACATTCAGATTTATTCAAATTTATGCATTTATTCAAATTATTCAGGAAAGAGCAGTCATATGTAGTATGGGCAAACCTATTCGAAAAGTGCAGTGCACCTTACAGATTTCTTCTAATTTTTACACAGGTAATACATGCTCATTTTAAAATAAATTTGAATAATACAGATAATAACAGCATATATAAGAGCTTCAGTGTGTAGTTTATCTACCATCTGATAATTAGTCTATTTATTTAATTATAACAACTTCCCTGTGAAGTAGAATAATTAGCATCCTCTAGATATTCAGTTTTTTAAATATGTAAGACTAAAGAGGAAGAGATTATATAACCCAAAGTTTTACAGTAAGTTATGGAGCTGGGAAGTGATCCTTTGCATTGTCTCGGGATCTTAAAACGAGTAACTAATATGCTATATGAACCCAGACATATCCACTATTCATAGCGTCATTCCCAATCATTTTTGCCAAAAAGAGGTAATAACATAAAATATTTAGCAATTTGGCTTTTTTCACTTAGCAATCATAGAAAACTTTGCAAACCATTATATATAAGCATCTTTAATGTCCTTGATGTAGAACAATTTCAATGGAACATTTTTGCTTCCATTTCAATTTGTTTAGATGTTACTTTATTTACTATATTCCTTAATACACAATAATTTCAACATATTTGTCACTTTTCTCCTTTATTGCTGCTGAATTTCCTATCTTGCTTAAATAAGTCTCATCCATCACTAGTTTATTTCAAACAGTAGCCAAAATTCTTCTACCATAGCTACAATATGTAATTTATGTTAGATCTATCTGAAAGTTTATTTTATTTTAAGGTATATGTGATAGACTTCATTAGTGCCCACCATTATCTGGTTCTCCTCTCTTGCTTAGGCATCCAGAAGATGATACTTTCCAGCTTTTTTTTTTTTTAATTTTTATTTATTATTTTTTTTCATTGTTTTTGCCATACATTGTCATGATATCACCATGGGTTTACATATGCTTCCCCTCCGGAACCCCCCTCCCTCTTCCCTCCACCCCCCCCGGGAAATCTCGCTGCACCAGCCCCGAGCATCCGTCCTGGGCTGGCGATTGATTAGACATATGAAAATTAACATGCTTCAATGCCCTTCTCCCATATCATCCCACCCTTACCCTCATCCACAAAGTCCACGAGTCTATTCTATACATCTGCGTTCCTTTTGCTGTCTCGTATGTTGGGTTCTCGTTACCGTCTTTCTAAATTCCATATATATGCGTTAATATACTGTATTGTTGTTTTTGCTTCTGGCTTACTTCACTCTGGATAATGGGCTCCAGTTTCGTCCATCTGAGTAGAATTGCTTCAAATGAATTTTTTTTTAATGCTGAGTAATATTCCATTGTGTATATTTCAGGCAGGTGAGAAGTGCCTTATGACTAGTGGTGACAAATGGAGGTGAGTCGATATGCCACTTCCATGCTGGAATAGAAGACGGGCACTCTGTGATTTCACCTCCTTTGCCTCCCTGTTGGTAGCAAGTGTAGAAGCCACGTATTGAAATATCAGGGTCAAAAGACCCAAGCAGCTTGGGTCTTTGAGTTGTGTGTAGAGGACGATAGTTCCAGAGATTCATCTGACCTGCAGGGCATTTTGCAGGAGCAAGAAATAAGCACTTTGTGTTAACCCACTGAGACTTTATGGGTGTTTTATTACTGTTACTAACATAAGTTCAATGTGTCATAACTAATAGGATATAATATGACTTCAAAATGAACAGATGATACACACATAGAATTTTCCTCCAGATAAATAATTAAACCCAAATCAATATATCACAGAAGCAATGTTGAACAAAAGAATGAAGATATAACAGAATGAATATTAAGGGATTTCATTAATATAAAGTTTGAAAACAAAACAAAACTGTAGTATTAGAATACTGGTTACCTTTAGGAAAGGGAGTTTGTCAGGGGACAAGAGAAGAAATTGTCAGATGATAGTATTAATCTCTTTGGACATAAGTGATGATCACATGAGTATTAGCCTATGTTCAGCATGGTTTAAATCTGAATTTATATGGTATCATTATTAAATATTCTACAAAATGATTTTTTCACTCAGATGTATGCTGTATGTATGTCAACACACATAAATTTAGTTAGACTTGAAACTGAAGTGTTAGTTGCTAGGTCAACTCTTTGCAACCCCGTGGACGGTAGCCCTCCAGGCTCCTCTATCCGTGGAATTCTCCAAGCAAGAACACTACAGTGTGCTGCCATTTCTTCCTCCAGGGGATCTTCCCAATCCAGGGATTGAACACTGGTCTCCTGCACTGCAGGGAGATTCTTTACAGTTAAACCACATTCATTCAAAATTTTGTTCTTTAAAAAGTTTAAATATTTTATGGCTTTCTTTTTTTTTGCAGATGTAGGTATTACAAACCAAGTAAAATACACTTTCCAAGTTTTTTTCTTCACTATGGTCTTTCATATTATGGGAGAAAAATGGCACAACTGTAGGACAAAATTATTCTCTTTTTCTTAAAAACAAAATCACAAACAGGCTTGTATTTCTCTGTCACTATTGTTCCTGATATAGTCTCAGCCATCTGTACAAATTATCATTTTAATCAAAGGGACTGACTTCCTTTTCCTAAAAAAACTTGGAGGTTTGTGCATGCTCAGTCATGCCTGAATCTTTGCAACCCCATGTACTAGAGCCAGCCAGGCTTCTCTGTCCATAGACCTTCCCAGGCAAGAATACTGGAGTGGATTGCCATTTCTTCATCCAGAGGATCTTCCCCACCCAGGGATCGAATCTTCATCTCCTGCATTGGCAGGTGGATCCCTCACCACTGAGCCACCTGGGAAGGCCAAAGAAATCCAGAGGATATATAAATGAAGGCGATATCTGTCACACACCAACATTTCAGCAGACTAACAAAACTCATTAAATACATACAGCTCAACTTTTCCTTACAGACTCTAACAGTTTTTCTAAACTGGCTGCATCATCTAGAATTCTGCTTCTTTCTTCTGGGCTGACTTTTTTCTTGTAGTAATAAATATATCCTTAGATAATTAGAGTGAGAGACCACAGTAAATGTTCTTAGTGCATTTATCACCACTGCAAGAGTTCTACTGCAAAGGGAGCTCTGGGGAGACAGTTTAATTCAGATAGCATTTTAAAGATCATTGACTTCTGGCTTCCATATTTGCTCATAGGTGGCTTGGCTCAAGTACTGGTTGTGTTCTTCTTCCCCTTGTGCAGCTTAGACAAGTCACAACACTTGACAGTGAGCAGACTCATTGTCTCCTTTCATTGGAGGGAGAATACCACCCTAGATCCCAATTTTACACCCTGACCCTGGCTCTGGTTCATTCCTGTTGCCTATGGGATATATTTGGTTTCCATCATCCTACAGAAGTCAGAATGCCTGTTTCTGTTCCTGCAAGTTGATGCATCCACAGTTTTAGCTCTACTTTCTACTGTGTATTTCTGTTCCTTTTTTTTTCCCAAAAAGAATTTAAAATTTGAGTGGGCCACATCCTTTATATTAAAAAAAAACTTTATCATTTTCTAATTATTTTTTTCTGAGGGTAGGTAGGAATGTGTGGGGGTGCAATGGAATTCAACTTAATGCAGCTAAAAAGTAAATGTTAAATACCATCTTGGCTAGAAAACACCCAGAAGCTTATGACTAAGGACTTCCAACTGTGCCAGAAACAAAGTCACACTGAGCAAAGAGATATTTCATTTTGTGGAGCTAAAATTCCCACATCATTCTAGAACCCTATAGCAGAGTTAGATGCAGACTTGCTTCCTGCCACGTTGTTTTCCCCTTTCAAACTTTTTAAGGGTTTGATTACCTGAGATAACCAGTTAACAATGGTAGCTTACTAAAGATGGAGCTTTTTTAATAAACAAAGAACAGCTAGTTGGTATAATGTTCTGCAATTAACTTTTGCAGGTTATTTGAAAATGCTCATAAATAAGACATTTCACCCCTCTATATTTTTCCTGTAGTTGAAGCTCTAGAGCACAAATAAAAAAGTCTTTTTTACCCTTCCTGAATACTAAAATAAATTTGGGAAAGAGAATGACAGTTGTTTATTAGAGAGAGGACTGAATTGAAAATTATAGATTGATCTATTTTCCACAATCAAGTTATCTAAAATATCTAATCCCCACTGAATTTGCAAACTTCAAATCTCACATACTCCACACAAAGGCAGAGTATATCCTGATAATCAGAGCACTGGCTGCAGAGACTGTAGGCATCAAGAAGACAGGACACACACTGGCCTTGACACACTTATCTCTGATGCGACAACCTAGCCTTGGCTGAGATATCCACTCTCCACACCTTCTCGAAAACTCACCAATCAGTTCAGTCCATCTTCTCCAAGAGAAGAGAGTATGGGGGCTGGGGGCGGGGGGCGGGACGAAGAGGAAAGGGGTGGAAGGAACAAAATCTAGGTTTCTTCACAGGCAGACCCTGAGACAGGATTTGAGTACAAATAATTAATGCTTCCGGGAAAATGACTCAGCAAACACTGGCAGTGGAGCGAGAAAGTGAGACCTAGAAGGGAAGGAAGCCAGTGTAGCCCATAAGTGGGCCAGTTGTTCCTGTGGGCGTGGGGCTCCATCCCGCTGGAGACCCTGAGGTACTGAGTAGGGCACGTCTTCAAGTTGTCCCACCCGCTAGGAGAAGCGGCTTAGATGGTTCCACCAACTCTTTCCATCTTTAGAGGCAAGCTGCTCCTGGAGGCAACTTGGGTTGGAGGATGTATGTTCCTCGGCTCACTTAGGCGGTCCTTGTCAGGAAGGTTAGCTTCTTGCCACATGGACCTCTCCAGAGGGTTGTGTGGACGTCCTCACAATATGGAAGTGGGTTTCCCCCAGAGCAAGTGATCCAAGGAGAACAGGGTAAGCAGAAAACCACAATGCCTTTTTATGATGTTATCTCAGAATTCTCATAACATCATTTCTTTATTTTATTTATCAGAAACAAGTCAGTAAGTCCAGCCCATATCTCAAAGGGAGAAGTATAAAAGAATTTATGTGTGCGTGCATGCTAAGTTGCTTCAGTTGTGTTCTACTCTTGGCAACCCAATAGACCGTAGCCTGCCAGGGTCCTCTGTTCATGGAATTGTCCAGGTAAGAATACCAGAGTGGGTTTCTGTGCCCTCGTCCAGGAGATGTTTCCAATCCAGGTATCAAATCTATGTCTCATGCAGCTCCTGCATTGCAGGCAGATTCTTTACTGCTGAGCCAGTGGGGAAGTCCAAAAGAATTTATAGGTATATTTTAAAACTGCAAGAGGTGACAAGCATCCCTGTATTCTAAAGGGAGGTACTCGACCTCACTTGCAACTTTTATAAGAGATTACGATAGAAGTGCCCAGAGAACATATCTGGAGTTAGTTGTTATGTTCCCTGAGTCCTTCCAACATGAGGAAAGGGAGGGATGCCCCCATATTTTAAGCCCAAATGAGCAGTGACTTATGGGAACTCTCAGGAGATTTTGACGACTGTGTCCTGGAACGTAGGGTCTAAATTCCAAGATACATTTGAAAAGACTGAAGTCAGAGGTGATGTGATAAGCCTCAGGAGTGGAAGAAGGGGCCAGAACTCACTTCAAGCTAGCTCCCCCTCTCTTAAACAGGGCAATTCCTCCTTTCTCATTCCAGGGACAGAGCTGGGAGTCACAGCTGATTGCCGGATGACAGGCAACAGGCTTTGCCCATTTCTAGGGTGCTTAGGTAAGGGTCTCCAGAGGAAGGACCTCCAAAGACTCACAAACATCCCCGAAGAGAGCTTCAAACATCTAGTGTTGACCAGAGGTGAAAATTGTGCCAGCTTCTAACCCTTAACCCAACCTTATTAATTCATCGATTCCCCTGGACCCAATCTCAGTGGACTTTATTTTTTTCTATATATTTATTTTATTTTTAAAAACTTTTTATTTTGTATTGGGGTATAGCCAGTTAACAATGTTGTGGTAGTTTCAGGTGAAGAATGAAAGGACTCAGCCATAAATAACAGCAGCTAGCAAGTGAGCAGGCTTCAAAGTTCTCAGCTGTCCCTCTGGCTTTTCCAGGCCTGGCTGAGGCCCAAGCTGGGAGAAAGAAGATGCTTTAAATTAAGTGTTCACATTTGTCTTATACAGTGGATCACGTCATGATTAGACTGGACAAGGCTCTTGAATGCCAAGCCAGGGAATGTTTCTGAGTGTCTAAGACCTCATCCCAGAATGGGAAGAGAACTTTTTCCTTCCACTTTTACCTAAAAGTCTCCACATTTACCTACCAAGTCCTTCACACTAAATAAACCAGATGTATTTGGAATTCTCTGGGAGAGAATGATTTCCTCAGAATCATGAAGCAGATCATTCTAAAGTCAGTCCTAGGACACACTGCTCTGCCCCAACCCTAAAGAGAAACTCTATGCTGTTAATTCTATTTTGAATATAAAGAATCTGAAAATGCAAAAAGAAATAGCCTTGGTTGTTTAGGAAAGCTGATCAGCTGTCAGCCTGGAGATGTGGTTCCTGAGGGCGAACCTCGTCCTGCCTGAGAC
This sequence comes from Antilocapra americana, assembly GCA_007570785.1. Taxonomy (NCBI): domain Eukaryota; kingdom Metazoa; phylum Chordata; class Mammalia; order Artiodactyla; family Antilocapridae; genus Antilocapra; species Antilocapra americana. The sequence continues at coordinate 2,662,689 of ML660777.1, read as the reverse complement.
CCATTTTCCTTCTTAAGCACTTGGCTCTCTCTAGTGAGGCACCTGCCCCACGCTTCGCTGCTCGAATTTTAGCCCCTACACAACCCCACTGAATTTTGATTCTGTCCGTAATTTTTCAGTCAGTTCCCCTATTGCTTGTACTCATTTGAGAAGCCAAGCCCACTCCCACATATTTGAGAAATTAGAAACTTTTCAGAGCAGGTCTGAGAAAGATACTGCTCCTGGTCTCAAGAATGTCACTGTCTAGTTTGGGAGGAAGACTGGCTTTGCCTGGACTCTCCAAATGTGTGTTCTTGCCCCTGCGTCTCTTTGATGGGTTGTGTCCTGCTCCCTAAACATCCCCTTGGTTCTCTACTTCCACCAGCCCAAGCACCCCAGGTTCCATGTGCTCTGTGCTCAGCAAGGGCTTCTGCCAGATTGACTCCCTGAAACACAGTCAGCACCGCCCTCGTCTTTTTCTAATCAGCAGTGAGGTTTCAAATTCTTCTCCTGTCTCCCACTTCTCGCTGTCCTGTCATCCTTACCCTCCAAGGAGACAGGGAGGATTTTACTGGACAAACACTGACAATACACTTCCAGTGTTAATCACCAGACCCATCCCCTTAAGCCTGTCTTTGGAGCTTTCCACACCTAGTTTTGGGTCCGCCTTTATTGTTTGATCTACTATCAGTATAATTCATTAACCACAGCATTTTAGCCTATTTGTCATAAAAGGGTATACACCTGTATTTGCCCTCCTCAGACTTCATTCATTCACTCACTCACTCATTCATCAAACGTGGCTGAGTTCCCATTTTGTATAACGTCATGTCCTACAAGTTCGGAAGAGAAAGACTAAGGCAGCGGTTTTAAGCCTTAGTGATCCTTGTAGTCATCTGAGAATCTTAAAAAAGTAAGACAGATACCCTGGCTCTACTTCTCAGAGATTCTAATTAAATCATTTCAGGGCATGAGTGTCAGTGATTTTTAAAAACTCCCTGGGTGATTCTAAAGTGCAGTCTCGATTGAGAACCATGAGAAGACAGGAGCATAAGTAACTTGGACCAAGATTAAACAGCAAGAATTGCCTAAAAGATTCAGAGAGTACCTGGGGGCCCAGGTCCTGCTCTGGCACCACCCTGCTGGTCCCACCATCTCTGATCAGCCCAGCCGCACTTTAGCCACAGCTCTGGTGAGAAATGTGACGCATCAGTCACAAACTGAGCAAAGGGAAGATGACAATATCATTAACCTTTTCTCAGCTGAACAATAACGATGCCACCTTCCTCTAGGGAAAGCATACAGGGCATGGGAAATTGTGTGCTGTTACAGAGGCTCCGCGGTAAAGAATCTACCTGCAATGCAGGAGACTCAGGCTCTATCCCTGGGTCAGGAAGATCCCCTGAAGGAAGGAAATGACAACCCACTCCAGTATTCTTGCTTGGAGAATCCCATGGACAGAGAAGCCTGGAAGGACACAGTCCATGGGGTCGCAAAGAGTCCAACAGGACTTAGGGACTGAACAACAACAGCCCGCCCAAGTGAGGGGTCATAAAACTTTAACAGAGATGATTAAGAGGCTAGATTGAACTCTTCTGACATTCTCTTACCTTGGTGAGGGCAACAGCTTACAATTCTAGGGACACCTTTGTGATTAACAGAAGGAACAAATAGTTTGCCCAGATTAGAGGAAGGGGAAAAGAAAGCCGCTTTAGGACGTCCCAGTGGTCTGAAGGTCTTTCTGCTTCTATGATACGAAGAGGAGTTAAAGGCAAGAGAAAGCTGCAACCCTTCAGGTTCCCCTAGACACTAAGAAATCCTGCCTGGCCCTTTCTAGGCTCTATCAGAGGGAGGCCCTGCCTCTCTGTCCTCCAGTGTTCCAGCTTAAGGCAAGAGCTGAAGCCAAGTGCGGAAACTGCTGAGAATGACCGCTTCCTCCCACGGAAACTGTCTACGGACTAATGCTCCAGTGGATGCTTTGTGCTGCGGAGACTGAGCGACGGAACTGACCTGGAGAGGGGATGTCAACGAGAGCGTCGTTTTCCTGGACGTCCAGCAGGGGACGCCGCGGCCAAGCGCGCGGGCGGGAGGCCGCCGCGGGACGGTTATGCAACCCGGAGAGCGCATGCTGCGGCCGGGTGACCGCCCGACCCGGCGGTGCTGACGCGGGTCCGACTCCGCCAGGGAGGCGCATCTGGGGACCCAGCCTCCCGTTTCCCCAGAGGGAAGGACGGGCTCTCGGGACTCCCCCTTCCATGAAACCCTGAACGCGGCACAGTTGCTCTTCTGGTTGACTTGCTGCTGCGTGCAGCTCTCAGCTGCCTGTGAACCGGTGCTCAGTGTTCCTGTTTGTTTTCCAAAAAGGGCTGTCCTGATTTTTTTTTTTTTAAGACCAAATTCTAATAGTTATAATAGGACCCTTCCGTGAGCAGCTTCTCTGTGCCCTGATCTCAAGCGAGCAGGGCGCCTGATGTGCGCTGTGCCGCAGTGGTTTTTGCTCAGCGTTTTCTATCCACTCATCCAGCAGCCAGGGGTCCTCCCAGCGCCTTACTTCAGACCTTGCTGCTGCTGCGTTAAATACAGCTTGATTTTTTTTTTTCTTTTGGTTTGTTTGTTTTAATGTTTTTTATTGTGGTAAAAGTCACATAATATAAAACATACTGTTACAGCTTGTTTTTTAATGGGAAGGAGAGAGGAAATCCATCCCTTCTCAAATTTACTGGGCTTATCAGGCAGTTTAGAGAAGGAATAGGAAATTGAATATAGGTTGAGTTTCCTCTGAAATTGGTTGCATCTTGTTGCTATTTTACCATTTAAGGTGAACATGCACACGTGTGTGTGTGTGTGTGTGTGTGTGTGTGTGTGTGCATATGTATATTTTTTTAATTTCCCTCAAATGTGTCATGATCTTTTTTGATATTGTATTCTACAAAAAGATACTGGTTAAAAGGGAGAGAAAAGGTGTTATTTAGTTCTTTCTAGTAGGGAACCAGAGCTACCTTTTTAATCTTTCTTTTTTTAATTATTTCCATATAGGAAAACCATGAAATTATTTTTAAAGAAAAATAAGAAAGATATCAAAACCAAGCTAACTTCGTTGAAAACATCTTAACTGTAGGAAGTTTGGAAAATATGGGTCTAGAAATAAAGAGGATAAAATTCACCCATATTCCCTTAACCTAGAGATAAATGCTATCATTTAATTTAGTATATGAATTAATGGTCTTTTCCCCCCTAATGTTGTGTATGCTGTTATACAAAGCATTATGATAGTATACATATGGGTTAAAAATCTATTATTTTCCTCAGTTTTTTGTGATAATTTTTAATACCTGCATAGTATTCTTTATTATATATCATATAAATGTAGTATAATATATTCAGTTAATCCCTTAGGGATGGAAATTAAAGATATTTCCATTCTTTACAATGGTACATATCACTGGGATAATAATCTTTATATACATTTCTATTTCCTTACGAAAAATCCTGGAAGAGAACTTGAACATCAGTGGATATTTTAAGACACTCAATTTGTGTATTTGCAAATGCCCTCCAGAAACATGCCAATTTGTACGTTCACCAACAATTATGAGCCAACAACACAGGTATAGTTCCTTTTTCATGTTCTGCCAGTTATACAGGTTACTAGTAGTATTTTGTTGTTTTTTCTAATTGGCATTCCTCTGCCACTTTCTTTTGAATTTCTCAGATTTCCTTTTTTTTTTTTATTATTGTTTTTGCCATACATTGTCATGATATCATCATGGGTTTACATATGCTTCCCCTCCGGGTCCCCCCTCCCTCCTCCCTCCCCCCCGGGAAATCTCGCTGCACCAGTCCCGAGCATCAATCCTGGGCTGGCGATTGATTAGACACATGACAATTAACATGCTTCAATGCCCTTCTCCCATATCATCCCACCCTTACCCTCATCCACAAAGTCCACAAGTCTATTCTATACATCTGCGTTCCTTTTGTTGTCTCCCATGTTGGGTTCTCATTACTGACTTTCTAAATTCCATATATATGTGTTAATATACTGTATTGTTGTTTTTGCTTCTGGCTTACTTCACTCTGGATAATGGGCTCCAGTTTCGTCCATCTGAGTAGAATTGCTTCAAATGAATTTTTTTTTAATGCTGAGTAATATTCCATTGTGTATATATATACCTCAGATTTCCTTTAAAGACCTTTCCAACAGACTTAGAGTCTGGTGGAAGCAACAAAGGAATGTATAGAAGCTGAAGAATCAAGGAACATGCAGTGGGAGATATTGACATTTAAGACACATGAGACTTGATGACATTGCCTAGACAGATGCTTTGATAGAGACTAAGGATCCTTAGCGGGAAAGATTCACAGCCTGGAAAATTAGAAAGGGACTGTGCCTGGGGATCCAGGTTGGGATAATTCTTAAATTTGATTACTCAGTTTTAATAACTAAAATCCCACCATGGTCAGAAAGACTAAACACAAGAATTCTGGTAATTTTTGTGTCACAGTCAGGCAAGATTGTAGCAGTGGGGAAAACAATGACCTTGAGAAGTCTTTCTTCACCTCAGCACTCAGATTTTATAACTGGTTTGTACATCCAGGTGTACACATGTCATTTTATGGTTTGCATGTGTGCGTAGCTGGCTGTGCATGTCTTTGCAGATCTCATCTGTTTGTTTTAACTGAATGTGAAAGAGATAGAAACTCATGCTAGGAAAGAAAGGGACAATTAGGAAATAATCCTACTTTGGGAAAGCAAGTTCACTGACTGAACCACCAACTTGCACTGAAAAGCAATTTATCCAAAACAGCTTGTCAAATGCTCAGTTGTCCAGATTTGGGAGAATATTTTAAAAAGTTTTAGTTTTATCATCAGCTGTGCTTTCCTTTGCCCTGTCTCTGAATTTTACCCAGGCTGCTTTGTTAAGAGAGGCAGGGTCAAGTTCAGAGGCAGGGTCAAGGAGAGGCAGAGGTAGTGGCAGGAACTATAACCAAAACTTAAACAAAACCCTCATGAATCAGGAGGTCATTCATGAAGTTAATTTTAGTAAATTGGTTCTCAACAAACTGGCCCAGAGCCATGCTTTAGCACCTTCTGGAAATGACTCATTTTCCTTTTCCAGTCCTTTCTCATCCAAAGTTGTGCTTCACCTAGACCCTGAGATTGAACCATTCCTAAGTATAATGCCAACACTCATCACTTGCTATGGGACTTAAAGATTCACCTATAAGCTGGCGAGGCATTTATGTGGAATCATAGAGGATCTTTAATAATATTTAATAATACATTCAAAGTCCACAAAATGATGGCAATTTGGAAATAACTTCTCTTACCTATTCCAACCTGCCCTCTAGCTCCATCCATGGTCAAAGGGCCTTGATGAGCCCCATTTTTTTCACAGAGAACATCCCCGATCTTCATCCTGCATACCTTTTTCTAGAAGCCTTTTATAGCCTTTCAAAAATAAACAAGTAAATAACAATCACGGCTCTCTCTACTCGCCTCTGCCCCTGGGTGAGTTACTGTGTATTTGGTCTAGTGTTGGAGAGAGGCCTTTGAAAGTTGGGAGACTGGCAAAGAGAGTGGATCCTTGAAGTGATCTGGTCTGTAGAGCAGAGGCAAAGGGATAAGCAGATATTTTGCACTGAGATGAGCTCTCTGCCAATTTTCTCATGAATTTTCCTAAAAGTGCATCTTCTTTGCAGCTTGATTACATTTATAAACCTCTTTCTACCATCATAGCCTTGATAGATGCAAGACTCTAGGGAGGATTAAAGGTGACAGGGATGGTAAGAAGGGTGAGAGTAAGATAAAAACTGTCCCCAACACACGCTGGGTCACAGCAAATATTGGTTATACTTATATTTTTGCAGTACAACATTATGGTTTGTGTATGGGAAATGTAAAGTTTATTATAGTTACAGTTTTCAGAGGGATAAAAATTATTTTTATATATTTATATAAAATTTTATGTAATGTTTTATATATTGTAAAACTTTAATACAAAGTGTTATGTGCTAAAGTGGAAGCTGCTAGAATGGCCATAGACTTGGCTGGGACACCAGGGATCTTGGCAGAACATAAAGAGCAAAATTGTGAGTTGGGTGCCGAAATGATTAAGGAAGATGGAAGAGTGAACTGAAAAACAATGTTAAGGGTGCAACAATACATAGCCTGAAGTGTAAAAGAGGAGATATAATTGAATAATAAGTGCAAGACATTTTCATCTGTCACATTGGAAATCTAGCAGGTGCCTATTTAAAGTCAACCCTTTAGCATTCTAGAGCTGGAGATGATTTATCTGCAGGTTCAAACCAGATCTGCTCTGGACCAAGCATGAAAATATAGTAAATATGTAGCCTTTCAAAGAATCTTATCACTGTACTTATAGACATTGGTATTGGTAGATATTTGTGAATTGAGGCAGATCGTAACATAATAAATAGACAGTAAACAATTTGTTTTCTTTCTTTTTCTATTTTTGGTCCTCATCCTGCCCGAGAGAATGACTAATTTCACACTTTACAAAAGGCAGTGTCACCTCTGATCTATGAACCATTTTATTTGAAACAGAAGTTACTATGACAATTCTGTCTACTGCTTGGTTGGGAAAAGGCTTTTTCATATCTCACTCACTGCAGAACAATCCAGTTTTCCTGTAATATCCATCTCATCTTTATATCTATCTCTTGAAATGTAGGGGCTATAAGAATTATATCAGAAATAATCCATGTAGAATGGAGCTGAGATTCATGTCACTTAGTTCAGTTCCATTCAATTCAGTCTCTCAGTCGTGTCTGACTTTGCAATTCCATAGACTGCAGCACCCCAGGCTTCCCTGTCCATCACCAACTCCCAGAGCTAACTCAAATTCATGTCTATCGAGTTGGTGATGCCATCCAACCATCTCATCCTCTGTCATTCCCTTCTCCTCCTGCCTTCAATCTTTCTCAGCATAAGGGTCTTTTCCAATGAGTGAGTTCTTTGCATCAGGTGGCCAAAATACTGGAGTTTCAGCATCAGTCCTTCCAATGAGTATTTAGGACTGATTTCCTTTAAGATTGAAAGGTTTGACCTCCTTACAGTCCAAGGGACATTCAAGAGTCTTCTCCAACACCACAGTTAAAAAGCATCAATTCTTCAGCACTCAGCCTTTTTTATAGTCCAGCTCTCACATCCATACATGACTACTGGAAAAACCATAGCCTTGACTACATGGACCTTTGTCGGCAAAGTAATGTCTCTGCTTCTTAATATGATGTTTAGGTTGGTCACAGCTTTTCCTCCAAGGAGCAAGCATCTTTTAATTTCATGGCTGCAGTCACCATCTGCAGTGATTTTGGAGTCCAAGGAAATAAAGCCTCTCACTGTTTCCATTGTTTCTCCATCTATTTGCCATGAAGTGATGGGACCAGATGCCATGATCTTTGTTTTTTGAATGTTGAGTTTTAAGCTAGCTTTTTCACCCTCCTCTTTCACTTTCATCAAGAGGCTCTTCAGTTCTTCTTCACTTTCTACCATAAAGGTGGTGTCATCTGCATATCTGAGGTTATTGATATTTCTCCCGACAGTCTTGATTCTAGCTTGTGCTTCACCCAGGCCAGCATTTTGCATGATGTGTTCTGCATATAAGTTAAATAAGCAGGGTGACAATATACAGCCTTGACGTACTCTTGTCCCAATTTTCCCAATTTAGAACCAGTCTTTTGTTCCATGTCTGGTCCTAACTGTTGCTTCTTGACCTGCATACAGCTTTCTCACAGGCAGGTAAGGTGCTCTGGTATTCCCTTCTCTTAAGGAATTTTCCACAGTTTGTTGTGATCTACACAGTCAAAGGCTTTGGCATGGTCAATAAATCAGAAGTATCACTGACATCTACAGAAAGAGAGAGAAGCTAATAGCAATGTTAGGGACAGCAGGGACTCACAGATCTTTGGAAGTCCAGCACTTATGTTTCCCTGAACCATTCATTGCAAGCCTAACTCTGAGTTCCTGGATGGCAGTCACCTTCAGCCTGAGCAGCAGGACTCCTGATCATCTCCGATATAGACCATGTGGTTAGTTTCTCTCTGGAATCACCAAAACTGCTGGGTTAGTTATACTGTGTCATTTCAGAACACCCCCCTCAACTCTCACCCTGTTAATCTCTTGACACTAGGAATTCCTTATTATTATTTAAAATTTTATTCAATTTATTTAAACTGAAAAAAAAGACATTCACCGATTTATCTCACTTCTCACACCCCTCTTTTGGCAACCACCAATTTGGGCTTCCCAGGTGGCACTAGTGGTAAAGAACCAGTATTCAGGAGACATAAGAGAAGCGGTTTCGATCCCTGGGTCAGGAAGATCCCCCGGAGGGGGAAATGGCAATCCACTCTAGTATTCTAGCCTGGAGAATCTCCATGGACAGAGGAGCTGGCGGGCTACAGACCATAGCATCGCAAAGAGTTGGAGGCGACTGCAGCGACTTAGCATGCAGCACGCAATGTGTTCTTTGAATCTATGATCTTCTGGGTTTTTTGTTTTTTGTCTATTCTTTTAGATTCGACATATAGGAGAGATCATGCAGTTGTCTTTGTCTGACGTTTCACTTAGCCTAATATAATACACTGTGGACCCATCAAATGTTGCTACAAATGGAAAGATTTATTTTTTAATGAGGACTTCAGTGGCTGAAGAGCAGTCCATTTTGTGTATGTGTGTGTATATATACACACATGTCTTCTTTACTCGCTCTATTTATTGAACACTCAGGTAGCGTCCCATATTTTGGCTATTGTAAATAATGCTGTATGAACAGGCAGGTACATGCCTGTTTAGAGTTAGTGTTTTCATATTCTTCAGATAAACACCCCAAAGTGGAATTCCTGGATCTTACTGTAGTTCTATCTTTAACTTTTTGAGGATCCTCCCTAATCTTTTCCATAGTGGCCGTGATACCGAGCAGGGCGCTGTGGGGCTCCTGGGCACAAAGCCTTTGCATTCCCCATCTCTGTGATTACAGGAAACAGCCTTCCTTCAGCCTCCATGACTTCCCCTGAGTTTCAGTGGGAAGATACAAGCAGTTAGTTATTAATAAGGGAAGGGCGGGAAACAAGCAGTCAAGAGAAACAGCAGTGCAGCCTTGAGACAAGGCTGTGGTTCCCCATCAACAGATACATACAATAATACCTTTGAGCTGTTTTGCAGATACTGAAACTTCCTACAGGTGGGAGAAAGTGAAAGTCACTCAGTTGTGTCTGACTCTTTGCGACCCCATGGACTCTACAGTCCATGGAGTTCTCCAGGCCAAAATACTGGAGTGGGTAACCCTTCTCTTCTCCAGGGGATCTTCCCAAGCCAGGGATCGAAACCAGGTCTCCTGCATTGCAGGCAGATTCTTTACCAGCTGAGCCACAGGTGAGAGAAGTTAATGACTAAGGATGGTATGCTGCCCACAAGCTTAGAGACCCCAGACCAGTTGGAACCCTAAGTTGATGATGCTGACTCCTACTTACCTTACCACCAACCCATCAGAAGAATGTTCATGAGCTTTTCACATCCTCTCTGAATGATTACTAGAAAACTGCTCACTATCCTTACCAAGTTGGGACACATACTTTTTCAAAACAGGAGCCTACTGTGTTCCCCTCTGCCTGGCAAAGCAATAATGCTGTTCTCTTCTGCTTTACCCAGAACTCTGTCTCTGAGATTCAATTTTGCATTAGTGTAGAGGAGCTGAGCTTTTGTCATCAGCTGCACCAATATGCATTCCCACCAACAGAGTGCAAAGTTTTCCTCTTCTTACACCTTCTCCAACACTTGTCATTTCTTGTCTTTTTGATAATAGCCATTTTAACAGATGTGAGATGATATAGTCCCTTGAGGTTTTGAGTTGCATTTCTCTGACGATTAGTGATGATAAGCATCTTTTTATGTACCCATTGGCCATCCATATGTCTTCTTTGAAAAAATGTCTATTCAGAACTTCTGCCCATTTTTAAAATCAGATTTATGGAGTTTTTTTGCTATTGAGCTGTGTGAGGTATTTTTAAATATATATACACACACACACATATATATATATATATATTTAGGATATTAGTCCTCATCAGATAAATTATTTACAATAATTTCTTCCCACTCATCAGTTGCCTTTTCTATTTGTTGATGATCTCATTTACTATGCAAAAGTTCTTTAGTTCAATATAGTTCCAGTAGTTCATTTTTGCTTTTGTTGCTTTTACTTTTAGTGTCAGATTTGAAAAGTCATCAAGACCTGTGTCTAGGAGCTTACCACCTGTTTTATTCTAGGAGTTTTATGGGTTTGGTCTTATGTTTAAGTCTTTAATCCATTTTGAGTTCTGTATGGTATAAAATACTGGTTCAATTTTATCCTGTTGTATGTAACTGTCCATTCTTCCCAACACCATTCATTGTAGAGACTGTCATATCCTCATTGTATATTCTTGACTCCTTTGTCATAAATTAATTGGCCATATATGCATGGATTTATTTCTGGTCTCTCTATTCTGTTTCACGGATCTATGTGTCTATTTTTATGCCAATACCATATTGTTTATAATTACTATAGCTTTTAAATATAGTTTGAAATCAAGGAGTGTGATACCTCTAGTTTTGTTCATCTTTTTCTAGATGCCTTAACTATTTGGGGTCTTTTGTGGTTCCATAAAAATTTTAGTATTGTTTGTTCTAATTCTATGAAAAACACCGTTGGACTATTGATAGAAATTGCATTGAATCTGTAGATTACCTTGGCTAATGTGGACATCAGGAATACTGAACTGTAATTTTCCCTTTTTTTGTGATATCTTTGTATGGTTGGTATCAGGGTAATGCTGCCTTCTTAAAATGAGTTTGGAAATGCTTCTTCCTTTTCTATTTTTTGGAAGCGTTTGAGAAGAATTATTACTAATTCTTCTTCAGCTGCTTGGTAGAATTCACCAGTGAAGACATTCATTCATGGACTTTTGTTTTTTGGGAGGTTTTTAATTACTGATTCAATCTGTTTACTAATCATCATTCTGTTTAGATTTTCTATTTCATTATTGTTCCATCTGGGAAGTTTATAGATTTATAGGAAATTTGCCTGACATTTCTTAGAAATTTCCATGTCTTCGAGATTGCCTAGTTTGTTGGCACATAATTGCTCATAGCAGTTTCTTGTGATCCTTTATAGGTCTATGGCATTAGTTGCAATATCTCCTCTTTCATTTCTGATTTATCAGGAATTATTTTTTAAATAAGTATTTTTATTCCAGTTAGAAGTAAAGTTTATAAAATGGTTGGGAATGGTGACATGTTGCTTTCAACTCACACTTAGCACTCAAGGTGAGTAATAGAACTTTGTCTCTGAGCAGATTCCCATGCAAGTCAAACAAGTTGTGGGAAGGGGAAGGAGAAATCATAGGTATCAAACCCATCTGGGCACTCAGCACTTGAACCAGGCCTTTCTCATCTATGGCCAAACACTTACATTTTCTAGGAATTAAATATGTGTATTAAAACCCAAATGACTAAAACTGTATTTATTCACGTTAATAATTTGAGTCTTTTTTTATATTCCAATAAAACTTTATTTACAAAAACAAATGGCAGGCCCCATTTGGTACATGAACTGTAGCTTGCTGACTTTTGCTTTAGAAGAGCATGCTTTTTATCCTTGACATTTTGAAATTTCCTAATGAACTATCTATAGATTCTTATTTTTTTCATTAATTATGCTTGACCACCTAGTAAACAGTTCTGATACTCATATCCTTCAAATCTGATAAATTTTCTTGCTTTATTAGAAAAATATTTTTCTCTCTCCATTTTCTAGGAGTTCTATTAGTTATCCAATATCTGTTGGACCTCCTAGATTTCTTTAGTATGCTTCTCATTTTTCTCTCTCTCTCTATTTTTTTTTTTTTGGTTGTGTATCTAAGCTATTGGATTTGACTTTTAAGAACAATCCTTTTATATATTTAAAAGATACTTTTGGCAATATATTTTTAATTTCAAAGTGTTCCTTATTGTTCTCTGTTTTTTCAAATTTTGAAGAAGCATTTTATTTTATAAAAGATGCAATAATTTGAGTCTTTAAGTTTTTGGTTTGTGAAGAACTGCATCAGTCTGTACCTGAAAATCAAGTGTTTTTCTTTCCGATCAGGTACCAGTGCTCCCCACAGCACATGCCAGCCCTCCAGCAAGAGTTATGAGTTGTGTGTTGAATCAAGAAGGATCATCTCATTATAGAGTTATTGCATCACCAAGTAGGAAGAGAACTTCAAATTCATCTAATGTAGCCTCCAAGCTCTTTATAGCATCCCTAACAGGTGGACATCAAGTCTCAACCTGTGTGTTCAACCAGACCTGGGCTAGCCAAAATCTGGCAAAAATTTTTCTCTCAATAGCCTCAATTGGAGGAAAATTTTTTGTTAGTTTAGAGTCAAAATATACCTTTGTATAACCTTGACTGATTACTTCAATAAGTAATCAATCAGAAAACAGTATGCTGCCTTTGACATCACTGCCCATTGATGGAAAGTCAACCATAAAATAAAAAAAGCACTAAGATAATTTTCTGGAGCTCGAAATTTTTTCCTTAGTTCTGCTTCAAATCAAATGTGTTTTTGCTATTGATATCTTCTTTCTTTCTTGGCAAATTTCTTTTCTTAAAGAGCTGCATCTGAACATTTCAAGAGGAAAAAGTCTTAGCATGTTAAAATATTTTATTTAAAATTGAGAAATATAGTTTAACTTTAACTTTCATGTTATGAAAAATTTCAAACATGTATAAGAGCTGATGTAACAGAACAATGACTGCCTTCATAATTAACACCTAACTGTAAATATAGCATCCAAATTGCGATCAATCTTATTTCATCTTTTTCTTCACCCAGTTTTCCTCTTCCCTGAATTTGTTTTGAAGCAAATTCCAGACTTCATATAAAACTATCCATAACAAATCACAATTTCTCTAAAATATAAAGACTGTGACTTTGTAACAACAAATAATTCCTAGATATCTTAAACCATACACACAGTGTTCACATTTCACCAGCCTGTGTATTCTCCTCCCTCCAATCTCTCTCTCCCCTTTCTTTCTACTTGTTTGAATCAGAAAGCAAACGAGAGCCTCTACTTACAATAGCTTAAGTCTCTTTTAATTCACAGATTCCCTTGTCCATCTAATTTTTATTTTTTCCTTACAATTTTATTTCTTAAATTAACTGAAGTATTAGTCTCTCAGTTGTGTTCAACTCTTTGCAACCCTATGGACTGTAGCCTGCCAGACTCCTCTGTCCATGAAATTCTCCAGGCAAGAATACTGGAGTGTGTTGCCATGCATTTCCCCAGAGGATCTTCCTGATCCAGGGATCAAACCCGGGTCTCCTGCATTGCAGGCTGATTCTTTACCATCTGAGCCATCAAATAAATAAAGTTGTATGTAACTAGTGTACAAAGTATAGCTTTGTGAATTTGTGCCCTTATATTTGTTTGGGTTTTTTGTTTTGTTGGTTGCTTTTTATTTTCACCAGTGTATCTTGTTAGTAATATAGAAGTGGAATTTCTGGGTCAAAGGGTAAAATATAACTTATCAGGATATTGTCAAATATTGCAGAATTCCAAAAGAGTATCCCCTTAGATCCTGTACCCAGGGTACCCTGTACCCTTTCAGTTTAATCCTGAAAGGTATTGAACTGGTGATTCTGAGGCTGCTAAAGCTCTAAAATTATAGAATAAATATTTGATGAGACCTCCCATGTTTTCATGAATCTTCTCCTTTCCAGGCTAGTTCTTGCACATTTGATAAATAGACCTGATATGGCGTTAGCCATTAATAAAATTCTTAAACAGAAGTGCATTAAGACACCTTGACAAGGACCGGGCCACTTCCTTCCTGGATGACATTGACTGGGCATCTTGAATTTATCTAAATGGCCATCTCTCATTTGTCCCCCTGCTTTTATGAGATTGTATCCAATGCATTAAAATTAAAATTCACTTGTCTGTGTCTTGCTCCTGAAAGACAGTGCAGTAAGCGAGCTAAGGTAGTGGCCTCTATTCTCAGACTCCTTGAGTGTGTATCTTGTCTTCATCAACTGTGTTCCACTGAATCAGTTTTTTAAACATCTCTCTGTTTTATCATTTGCTTTATGGGGTTTTTCAAAGTACCTGTTGTGATGATTATAAAAGATAATATACGAAAGGGATTTAAAACAGCAAGCAGTAGGTCTTCCCAAAATGTTGGTTATTAGGTGAAATCTACTAATCTGATAACAAGGCCAAAAAACTTAAGGTAATATGACAAGAATTATTGTTATTGAATGTGTCAGGAGGGTTTTTCCTGGAATTTACATGTACTTATCTCTAGCCTCTGAAAACCATTTGTAGTCTCTGGAAATTTTATTAGTTAGGGTCAGCTGTGTAAGAGATACTCTGAAAAAACATAATCGTAATCAAATAAAAGTGTTTCATCAGAATGTTTTGAGAATTTCATTTCTTTTGAAATTGTGTCCATTTTTCTGTGGTAATTAGAAAAAAAGAAAAACCTGCCTACTGTATTGTTCTCCATGCGTGTGTGCACTCTTAAGTCGCTTCTTCAGTCAGGTCCAACCCTTTTGGACCCTCTGGAAGATAACCCATCAGGCTCCTCTGTCCATGGGGTTCTTCAGGCAAGAATACTGGAGTGGACTGCCATTCCCTCCTCCAGGGGATCTTCCCAACCCAGGAATTAAACCCCTGACTCTTGTGTCCCCTGCATTGGCTGGTGGGTTCTTTACCACTATCGCCACCTGGGAAACCCTATTACTCTTCAGATTATCTTAGTTTATTTTGAACATTAAGATAGCAGGGTTACTTTTTTCCACATTCTTCACCATTTCACTTCATCTTGCACTTCTTCCCAGTTGCTCAACTCACAATGGTAATATTCTTTTTCTCTTTTCTACGTTCTGAAATGTGAGCCTCATGACAAAATCAGTTAAGAACTCTCTACAAGACCTGTATTTATCAGCAAGAATTTCCCAGTATTAAGATAATCAGATTTAAAAATTCAGCCTTGAACATGGGTCTGTTATAGTGTCTACATGCACAAATGGGGAAAACCACCACCTTGTACCTAAGGCAAAGAAATCAGACCAAGTGATCATTATGCAATAATGTATTAATAATAGATGGCATAATGAACTAAAAATGAGCTTGGCAAAACTCCCAGGCACTTTTTTCATCAACTAATTTTTACGACCTGCTTTGCCTGTGAAAGGTAGAATGAACACATTATCCCACATACACTTGGGTTTAGAGATAGTGGCAGGGATCCAAAGCCTGAAACAGTGACTCTGGCTTTGCTAGACAGCTATCGAGACACCTCTGGCCTCTAGAATGTATGTGTCTGTGGGAAGGAGCCTGAGGGCCTGATTATGCTCCACAGACTGGACCCCTGTGTCCCTGAGCCTCCCAGCAAACATGCATAGGTGCCCCTCTGATTGTACCAGTCATCAGGGACTCTAAAGAGTTACAGCCCATATGTGTGTGTGCTCAGTCGTGTATGACCCCATGGACTGTAGCCACCAGGCTCCTCTGTCCATGGGATTTTCCAGGCAAGAATAGTGGAATGGGTAGCCATTTCCTACTCCAGGGATCTTCCGGACCTAGGAATTGAACCCAGGTCTCCTACATCGGCAGGCACATTATTTACACGGCACCATCTAGTAATAAAAGACAGAAATGGTATGGACCTAATAGAAGCAGAAGCTATTAAGAAGTGGTGGCAAGAATACACAGAAGAACTGTACAAAAAAGGTCTTCATGACCCAGATAATCATGATGGTGTAAAACTCACCTAGAGCCAGACATCCTGGAATGTGAAGTCAAGTAGGTCTTAGGAAGCATCACTATGAACAGAGCTAGTGCAAGTGATGGAATTCCAATTGAGCTATTTCAGATACTAAAAGATGATGCTGTGAAAGTGCTGCACTCAATATGCCAGCAAATTTGGAAAACTCAGCAGTGGCCACAGGACTGGAAAAGATCAGTTTTCATTCCAATCCCAAAGAAAGGAAATGCCAAAGAATGCTAAAACTATGGAACAATTGCACTCATCTCACATGCTAGTAAAATAATGCTCAAAATTCTCCAAGTCAGGCTTCAACAGTATGTGAACTATGAACTTCCAGATGTTCAGGCTGGATTTAGAAAAGGCAGAGGAACTAGAGACCAAATTGCCAACATCTGGTGAACCATCGAAAAAACAAAGTTGTTCCAGAAAAACATCTATTTCTGCTTTATTGACTATGCCTAAAGCCTTTGACTGTGTGGATCACAACAAACTCTGGAAAATTCTTCAAGAGATGGGAATACTAGACCACCTTACCTGCCTCTTGAGAAATCTGTATACAGGTCAGAAAGTAAAAGTTAGAACTGGACATGGAACAACAGACTGGTTCCAAATTGGGAAAGGAGTACGTCAAGGCTGTATATTGTCACCCTACTTATTTAACTTATATGCAGAGTACAGCAGGAGAAATGCTGGGATGGATTAAGCACTAGCTTGCTGGGAGCAATATTAATAACCTCAGATATGTAGATGACACCACCTTTATGGCAGAAAGTGAAGAAATAAAGAGCCTCTTGATGAAAGTGAAAGAAGAGAGTGAAAAAGTTGGCTTAAAATTCAACATTCAGAAAAGTAAGATCATGGCATCTGGTCCCATCACTTCATGGCAAATAGATGGGGAAACAGTGGGAAAAATGACAGACTTTATTTTGGGGGGCTCCAAAATCACCACAGATGGTGACTGCAGCCATGAAATTAAAAGACGCTTACTCCTTGAAAGAAAAGTTATGACCAACCTAGACAGCATATTAAAAAGCAGAGACATTACTTTGCCAACAAAGTCCGTCTAGTCAAAGCTATGGTTTTTCCAGTAGTCATATATGGAAGTGAGAGTTGGACTATAAAGAAAGCCAAGCACTAAAGAATTTATGCTTTTGAACTGTGGTGTTGGAGAAGACTCTTGAGAGTCCCTTGGACTGCAAGGAGACCCAGCCAGTCTGTCCTAAAGGAGATCAGTCCTAAATATTCATTGGAAGGACTGATGCTGAAGCTGAAACTCCAATACTTTGGCCACCTGATGCAAAGAACTCACTCATTGGAAAAGACCCTGATGGTGGAAAAGATTGAAGGCAGGAGAAGGGGACAACAGAGGATGAGATGGTTGGATGGCATCACCGACTCAATGAACATGAATTTGAGTAACTACAGGAGTTGGTGATGGACAGGGAGGCCTGGCATGCTGCAGTCTTTGTGGTAACAATGAGTCAGACATGACTGAGTGACTGAATTGAACTGAACTGAACTGAACATATAGGAAGCCTAAAGTGTTATAGCATGTGTCCTCAAATTTTTCGAAAATGAATTTATGTTAAACAGAATGACACAGGTCCAGGCATGGAGAGCATAGGAGAACCGTGCATTGAGTATAAGTATTCTGATCTGGATATTAGAAACATGAAATTGCCTGCAATACCCCCAGAATGAAGGGTCATTTTTCTCTGCCTCCCTCTTGAGCTGAGACATCTCATCTCATCTTCTCTAGCCCTTGGACTGTGGGTTTGTACCATTAGCTCCTGTGGTTCTCAGACCTTTAAAATCAGACCAAATTATACCACTGGTGTAAAGCTAGATATTCAGCTTGTACATGAAAGATCATGATACTTCCTAACCTCCATAGTCATGTGAGCCAATTCCTCATAAGAAAACAATTAATTAATATATAATAGAGAGACTTATCCCTCCCTCACTCACTGTCCATATGACCTTGATAATTCACCTGATCTCTCTGAGCCTTAGTTTCCTTACTGATAAAATCAAATTAGATGTTCTCGAAGCTTTTCTCACTTTTCAATCCTATGAATTCTGAATCCTCAGGTACTGGGACTCTCCCAAGTTTTCTAGAGCTACCCCTATACTCCTTTCAAATAAATATTAGCCCATTTATAACCATTAGCATTTCTACAATTTACATGCAGTTCAAGTAAGCCAAGTATACTGGGCTCGCTGCCACTTATTGTAACCTGTTACACATATTTCTGTGCATAAAGGCTCTGCTTTTCTCTCTAAAATCAACAATATGAGGTGTTTCAGAGCCACAGGGTAACAACCTGTATTTGAGAATGGACATGTATTGGAACTCAGCCGAGCAAGTGTGAGATACTAGTTACAGTTCTGAAATTGTCTAAATGCCCTTGACTTGGTTACCTAGGTCTTGTGAGCCCCATTCTTACCACCTGAAAGTGGGCAAGGACCCACCTCATAGGATGGCTGTGAAGTACTGAATCCTGGGAGCTGACCCAGGATTCTGGTCTGACCCACCAAACCAGACCTACACTCATTTGATCACCTTCCACTGGGCACCGTGGTCAGAAATTCACCTCAGATCAGAAGACTGCTTTATTCCTGTTAGGGAGGGCTGACCTCCCTAACATTCACTCTTTTCCTACAGAAGGATTAGAAACCCTGTTCTTGTCCTAGCTTTTTGCAGTTTAATCTCTTTCTTACTATAAGACATACTCTCTAGAATCTGAATTTGATTATATATATATATATATATATATATATATATATATATATATACACACCTGCTAGCCTAGCACAGTGGAAAATAAAAATTAGTATTTTCATTATTAAAGTGATAATATTTAGCATTTCCACACTTTTATTTATGTCATTTTTCCTCCCTAAGTACCTTTTTATTCAAAGCATAATTATACAGCAAAATCCAAAATTTTCAGCAGGAAAAAAGTAAATGTTCTGAGCTTCTGTGTTTACATAACTCCCAAAGGAGTTTCCACACCTACTTTTATTACGATAATTTTTAAATATGACTTTTTTTCTATACATATGAGGCTAGGAGGTCAACAGACTGTGTGTGGTATATTTTTTACTTACAGTCCCAAAGCCAGCTAGCTTACAACACTTTAACATATAGAACTCAATAAATAATACATAATTAATAAAGAACTAGTTAAAACAGACCCATGAGCCCAGAAATCATTTATTGACTCTGTAACTTGCTTGATTTTGGCTTGCTGTTTGGTTTAGGAAGGGCAGAGAGGGTATTTTCAAACTTGCCTAAGGTGGGAGTTGTCTTGTACCTGATGTCATTAAACCTGAAACCCTGTCTGCCCCAGAGTCCATTTCATTTCTGAGCATGTCTGTTGGGCTAAAAGCAGAAGTCTTTATAATAGAACTAGACATTTTAATATCCCCTGGGGATATAAAAGCACTTCTGGAAGATTTTTCTTTTTTCTGAATAAAAGTAGTCTGTGCAAAGAACAACTAGAAAACATGTAGTAATTAGAAAAAATACACATTTTCTGTTCCTCTGAAATCATAATGCTGCTAAGTGATATTTATTGGGTTTTTATCATACACTGCATCGTCAGAGGTATTGTCTCATTTAAGCTTCATGATGACACTATTGTAGAAATAATTCCTATTTCCA
Source organism: Antilocapra americana (assembly GCA_007570785.1). Taxonomy (NCBI): domain Eukaryota; kingdom Metazoa; phylum Chordata; class Mammalia; order Artiodactyla; family Antilocapridae; genus Antilocapra; species Antilocapra americana. Next base: position 2,643,216 of record ML660777.1, on the reverse strand, counting down.
TTTTACAAATAAGGAACTCATGACAGAGAGATGGCAAATCAGTTACTCAAGGTTACACAACTAGCAATGGGATGAAATAGATAACTTGGTCACGACCAACGCTTTCTACTCAGATATAAACATTTGAGGAATTTCAAAACAAGATGACTTCTCTATTCTGAGACTCTTAACCTTTGGTCTCCAAGGTATCAGAACATGAAAATGGATAGGAGTTTTCATGGTCACTGTTTACTTAGCCTTGACCGTAGAGACATCTCTCACTCCCTTTCTCTCTCTCTGGTTTTCTTTGGGGGGGGAAAAAACTGAAAATAAACTTGGTCTCCAGTGATTTTCATCAGCGGTCACTAGAAGGGCTTTCCCAAAGCTCGGGAGAAACAAGTCTCTATGACCTTTGGCCAGGGACTCCTCATGCATGACTCGGGTGTCAGCAGCAATCATCACCCAAGCACAAGGATGCCTGCTGTAGGCAACACTGTCTCAGGGTTCTACAGGTACACCTGGGCTGCCTGTACCTCTCTGCCAAATGCTTGAGATAAAGGTCCTTCATGCCACTTTCCCCATTAAGGTGCCTCTCTGACTTTTGTCAGCAGGGCCGCTTTCCCCACCTGATGGACTTTAGGCACCCCAAAGCCTATCAGTAAAGCCTCTCATCCAACAGAGGAAGTTGAGAGGCAGCAGTGAGTCAAGCCAAGTACAAGTCAAGTGCAAGTCCAAGTCAAGCCAAGTCAAGTGGGGCTTCCCTAGTAGCTCAGTTGGTAAAGAATCCGCCTGCAATGTAGGAGACCCCAGTATGATTCCTGGGTCAGGAAGAGCCCCTGGAGAAGGGAAAGACTACCCACTCCAGTATTCTGGCCTAGAGAATTCCATGGACTGTAGAGTCCATGAGGTCGCAAAGAGTCCGACACAACTGAGCAACTTTCACCATCACTTTCAGTGAGTCAAGCCAAGTGCCAGAGAAGAGAGAGGCAGAGAGGACTGAGGTGTGGAGTTCAATACTACATGGAGCAAGCTCCTTCCTCCCAATTGCACTGCACTTTGTCCTGGGTTGGGAAGCTGTTCCCCCTAAAGAAGGGAACAGCTACCCACTCCAGTATTCTGGCCTGGAGAATTCCATGGACTGTATATTCCATGGGGTCACAAACAGTCGGACACAACTGAGCAACTTTCATGCTGGTCTTCCCTGAACTTCACTGTCTCCCAGAGTTTGCTTAGATTTATGTCCATTGAGTTGGTGATGCCATGACCTTTAAACCATCACAACATGATAAATTGCTGCCACATGGTTCCATCACCTAAGCATTGATCATCACCTAATGGGGGGAAAGTTGAATGCACTGTGTCTATTCTCCAGACAACTCTGCATGAACACTTACATTATAGCAGGTTTTTTTTTTTTCTTTTACCTGCCAGCTCTGTTACTTAGCCATAAGGGATGCAGATTTTTGTGCATTTCATGTATTTTATAGACACTGGCATCACTGGGTATTTTTATTTGTTTACATTTCTGTCCAGAATATTTTTTAACTCTTGTTCCTAGACAGATATATTTTTCTTCTAATACCAAAAGCAAGACACAATATTGATCTGACTGCAACATAGAATCATCCTGAAATACTGAGAGCTGATGACCTCATGCCACACTATACAGTAAAAAGTTAGGATAGCCTTAGCAAAAGGAGTCAGTCAAGTGTTTTATAAGAGAGGAAACTATAAAAAGAGTGTTCTTCACATTCTCCTATTGCTATAATCCAGTCAGGGCATATTTTATTGCAACTCATTACCAAGTTAGAGAGTGATAAGTGTGGAAACCATGGAAACATATTATGGCCAAATTGATGTTGCCTTGAAACCCTAGTGACTCACTCTATGGAACACTACACATTATCCATTAAGGTGCCTCTCCGACTTTTGTCAGCAGGGCCTTTTACAAGCTCATTCTATGTTCAAGTTCAGTCACAAACTCATGGGGACAGTGGGTATGCTATCTGTTGTAAATGCTACAGCAAGTCTCTAGGCTGTATTCATTACTAAGGAAAAGATACCACGAACTGCACATTATCCTTCATCAATTTTATTCAATAGAATACCTTAAGTTATATGAAATATTTAGATACTCCTAAATATTTAAGACATTTACAGTGCTCTCTTTCTCTTTCTTTTAAACCCAGTTAATTGCCTCTACCTTTTCAAGCTTTAAATAAGAATAGGCCTTGTCAATGTCGTTGTTCCCCTTGAAAATATTAGACTTCAATATTCTAATCTGAAAACAATAAATAAATCCCAGTGGATCATTAAATTTTGTAAGTTCCCCAAACCTATGAACAGATAAAGTCACCCTCTACTTCAAAGAGTGCTATCAAAGCAAGTTAGAACAAGGACTGTCCTTTTATATATGGTCCCAAAGGTTAAATCTTTCTTATCTAATTTATGAAATTGACATAGAACATTGAATAAACCCTAACTTTCAGGTGGTTTACATATAAATGATAGTTTTAAAATTCCAATTATTATTTTTGTCAGAATCAATAATGTAAGATTTCTACAATGCAAGTGAGTAAGAGTAATGATTTTCAAAAATACATCATCAAACATTTATTGGCTGTGTACACTGTACTTCTTGGTCTGTCATCTTGCAGAGCGCTGAATATTTTCTGAGTTTGCAGGCAATATGCTTTAGAGAAGGGGACAGAAATCAGCAGATCTCTGACTTTTCTGGGCACTTGACTCAACAGGTTTTAAACCAGGTACACTCAGCCACTTGGGTACATGGAACTGCTATCAAGCTTTATTGAATTGCTGGTTAAGACACAGGAACTAAATCAGGTCTATAATTTCAGATGCCCTTTTTTAATGGCTCATTTTTCTGTCAATAAAATTGACAACAGAGACTAGTGCAGTTCCTTTGCCCACCTCCGAGTTGCTCTGTTGAGTCATGTGACACAGACGGGTGTTGCCAGATGTAGGCTGTCACTCTCTGCTGGAGTTGTCATGGAAATAAGATTAGAGAAATGGAGCCTGCACACGCCCAGGGAAGTTTTCAGCAGACATGAGGGATGGTATCAATCATTCACCAGAAGGTCTCACATGGGAGGTTTTCACTGATAGTACAGACCTTATTTGTGTATCTAAAAATGCAGTCCATTCCATTCCTAGTAAAAGTCATCTCTTCTAGCAGGGGGCTTCTTTCCTGACCTCAGAACCTCCTAGAAGATTCAAATAGCTTATCTCCTTTCCATTCCTGAGACTTGAGAAGAATTTCAAAGATGAAACAGGGAAGTTAGCTTAACTACGAGTTGAAATCACATAAAAACCTTGCAAAATGTGCTCATTGCAAGAAAAAAAACTCTAATGATACTTCATAATCATCTTCAAAGGAGAAACACGAAAACCCTCAGTTTTATTCTGACACTTTCCCTCATTGATGCCAATCAACTCATTTATTGGCTAATATAACCAGATAGATTGCACTCATGAATATTTTGACATTTAAAGACAGATAACAAAGGAACAGATGTATAAGCTTGCCAGAGGATATAGTGATGTGCTAAATAAAAGCCACGTTGATGATAATACACTTCTCCACTATAAGAAGAGAAAATGAAGAGGCTCAGAGAAAACTATGACAGGTGAAGTGCAAATGTGACAATTTATATCAATAAGATGTAAATTATGAATACATTTTAAGTGTCAAATTTTTAAAATTTTAATAAATGTATTTAACAATTAAATTAAAATATAGATATTAAAATTTTTTTAAATGATGCTGCTATTCAAGAAAAGAAATGAAGAAAGAAAAGTGAAAAACAAAATGTGGAGATAACAATTTTGCCTGGGTTAAATTGCCAATAACTTTTTTTAACTTAAATTACATGCTCCAGTAGTCATGCATGGATGTGAGCTGGACTATAAAGAAAGCTGAGCACCAAAGAATTTATGCTTTTGAACTATGGTGTTGGAGAAGACTCTTGAGAGTCCCTTGGACTGCAAGGAGACCCAACGAATCCATCCTAAAGGAAATCAGTCCTGAATATTCCTTGGAAGGACTGATGCTGAAGCTGAAACTCCAATACTTTGGCCACCTGATGTAAAGAACTGACTCATTGGAAAAGACCCTGATGATGGGAAAGATTGAAGGCAGGAGGAGAAGGGGATGACACAGGATGAGATGATTGGACAGCATCACCAACTTGATGCACATGAGTTTGAGTAAGCTCCAGGAGTTGGTGATGGACAGAGAAGCCTGGCATGATGCAGTCCATGGGGTCGCAAAGAGTCAGACAAGACTGAGTGACTGAAGTGAACATGCTCATGACCAGAGTGTGGGAAAACTTGTAATTCTCACTCTTTGTTGTTATGAATATAAGTTGATATAAATTCTACAAGGAACAATTTAGCCATATCCATCAAAATTACAGATGCACCCTACCATTTTACCTGGAAAGTTTTAATTTTAGAAATGGATTCTACTAATATACTCCCACTCATGCAAAATGTCTTTGAACAAATATATTAATTAAAGCCCTGCTGGAAATAAAAAAAACAAAAATTGGAAGCAACTTAAATGTGCACCGGTAGAGAGTAATTAAATATATATCTTTAACTTATAAATATGTACAATGAAATGTTAGATGGAATCCAAGCCAAAGAAGGCAGCCAATTATGTAAAGGTTCATATGGTATAAATGTAATTACAAAACCAAAATGCAGAATAACATGCAATATATAATTCTATTTGTCCATATATGCTTATCAGTGCATAGATTAACTCTAGAAGTATACATAAGAAATGAACAAAACTGACTATTGACTGCCTATAGTAATAAAAGTGGAGAAACCTTTTATTTATATCATGCACAAGTGTTACCAAGAGGGAAGATTAAAAAAGAAAAGGAAAGAAAAAAGATAATAAAACAATTCAAGAGAGAAAGAAATACCATAAACACAATTCTCTGTGTACAATCAATTAAACGTGATTTGTAAGGTGCTGTCTATATGAAAAGCAATAGGTCTTTATTGGTAATTGTGCTGCTCTGGGCTCAGTCACCAAGTCGTGTCTGACTATGCGACCCCGTGGACTATAGCCCACCAGGCTCTTCTGTTCATGGAATTTTCCAGGCAAGAATACTGGAGTGGGGGTACCATTTCCTCCTTCTCCGGGGAATCTTCCTGACCCAGGGATCAAACTCATGTCTCTTATGTCTCTTGCAATGGCAGGCAGACTCTTTACCACTTAGGCACCTGGAAAGCTATTGATAATTATTCTCTCCATTTGTATAGGATTTTAGAATTTGAAAGCATTTTTCCAGATTTGGTGCCAAAATGTCTATCCAAAACTTGGACCCATGCTGACTCATTGCCTCTCTGTAAAGAAGTGGTTTTTATATTTTTATATCTAACTCTTTGTGAAATGATTGTAAGACTTTTGTATTCGTTGCAAATTAAGCGTAATGTTAAAAAATAAACCACAGAATTGATTTTTTCTTAGCAAACATACACAATGGTTCTAAAAATTGTTTCCTTAGGATCCTTAAAGAAAGAATAGAATATTTTCATGTTAATCCTTTAAATTCAAAGAATTATTTTCCTAAACCATTTCTTTGTCTTGTGGGTTTTTTTCCTCTGATTTGTGTTCATATATTTTAGCTACTTCTGTTCTCACTTGAATTTTTGCTGACAGACAGATTTCAAAAACAGCATTTATTTAGCTTCTCTCTTCAGTGCAGTGAGTTACTTAACTTTTTAACCGTTGCCAGTCTAATACACGTAACTAGTGTCCCTGCTAGCCCCTCCTCGGGTTTCACGGAGATACTCCTCTTATAATCTCACCCTATTTTCCTTTCAGATTCCCACCTAGCCAGGTTCTCATTCAGACTGTTAGTTCTGCTAAGGCTGGGAGCTGCTGTCATCTCTGATTAGATTCTATTCCTTACCACAAGCCTATTGTGGAACGTGCCTCCATAATAAAATTTAGTCTGAAATAAACTGTGTGCTAAAGGTCAAGCTAAGATAGCCTTTGGCTTCCCCATAGATTCTAAATTGATTTTCTAGTTCATGAATCTCCTCTTTTATATTTGTTTGCAGGATGGCATGATCTTAGTGGAAATGAGTCTGATAATCCACCCATCTAGTGCCATTGTATTTGGTGGCTTTACTTGGGATGGGCTAGATTCTGGGAGCCTAAAATCCTTGCTGCCTTAAAATTAGGTAGTCAAGGTCATTGAATCTCCTTGTCAGAGCCTCCTCTGATACTTCTTCCCTCCCTTTTGTTCTACTCTTGGTTTTGTCCTTGACACACTTCTGTAACATTAGTATTTCAGGGGAATGGGGCAGCCCTTCAGGATATTGATTTACAAGAGAAAATTAAGACCCCAATGTGTTTCCACAGATTTTAGTTGACGTGACTCTCAATTAGCAGGCTTTTATTAAATATCTATTATGTAGACTCAAATAGCTTATAATGTCACTGGGGAGATGAGTCATTGACTCATGAGTAAGCTATGGAAAGTGGTAAATGATGTGTGCAAAATAAATGGGACATAAATTAAAATATGATAGCAACAGTCTCCAGGTGGGATAAGCTTGGAAGACTTCTTGGACAATTTCAACTGAGTTTTCAATCATAAGAAGGATTTAGGCCAATAAAGTGGAGATACTACTGAAAGAGGATAAGGCATAAACCAAAAACAAAGCATAAAGCATAAAATAGGTTTGGGCTGTAGTGAGTACACACATTGGCTAGAATGGAGGTGTTTGCATATAGAGGTCATGAGGCTTGTCATACCCAGAGACCTCTTCTTTTCTTTTCTTTTTTTTTTTTTGGCCCTGCCACAAGCATGTAGGATCTTAGTTCCCCAACCAGGGATTGAACCCATGCCCACTCTAGTGGAAATACAGAGTCTTTACCCCTAGAAACTGCTTGGGCCATAGCCTTCTGCTCAGGGAGAAAGCCCCAGCACTACCCCCACGACCACCCTCCCTTTATGTTTTAATTGCATGGATGAACAGTCACTGGTAAAGATGGATTTGGGCTGATGACTCAAAAACAACCACATCAGTTACCACAGTAGTATCCTGGAATGATAAAAATGAGAGTTCTGAGTTATTTGTACCATTTGCCTTTGAAATTTGAAGATTGGTTATATGATACCCAAGGGAAACAAAGATGATATGACAGATGATACATTATCTCTACTATACAGGAGGATAACCCCTCATCTACTCTTCTATCCTTTTTTTCAACATTTTTAAATTGAGATATAATTGATTTACACTCTCCTTATATCTTGAGCCTCTCTTTTCAGAAGTAGCCCAGGGTATCCAAATTTGAGGATATCCATATGCTCTAGAGAGTTACGGGGACAGGGCCCTGGACTTAGGCATTTACCCATGGCCTTGGAATTTGCAGAAAGATCCGTAATGCCTCATTTTCCTCATTCCCATGACTGGAGAAAATGTGAAAGTGGGCTAACATGAGGGGAAATGGAGGCAGAATGGAAGTCTTGTTGTTTTTCAACATATGAAACTTCTTCCCAAGTTTATGAATTGCCAGATTTAACCTGTTCATAAATAGCATTGCCTGGAGGTACATATATCTCCATCTTCATTCAGAAAAACCCTGTATCATAGGGGTTAAGAGCCCCCAAAGCTAGAACCTGAGTGTTTAGAACTTCCTCATTATTATCTGCATTATCCAGGGAAAGTTGTTTTATTACTCTGTACCTCAGTTTTCACATTGAAAAACAATGAGATGGAGACTTCCCTGGTGGTCCAGTGGTTACGACTTCACCTTCCAAGGCAGAGGGTATAGGTTCAATCCCTGGTCATGGAGCTTAGATCCCACATGCCTCACAGCCCAAATATCAAAACATAAAACAGAAGCAATACTTAAATTCAATGAAGACTTTGAGAATGGTACACATCAAATAAACTTTAAAAACATAAAAAACAAAGACAGTGAGGAGGAGGATAATTATATCTGCCTTACGCATGTGTGCTTGCTCAGTCTCTTCAGTCGTGTCCGTCTCTTTGTGACACCATGGACCACAGTCTGACAGGCTTTTCCGTCCATGGAATTCTTCAGGCAAGAATCCCGGGGTGGATTGCCATTTCCTCCCCCAAGGAATCTTTCCAAACCCATGTTGCCTGTACTGGCAGGCAGATTCTTTACCACGGAGCCACCTGGGAAGCCCACAGGCCCCTGCAGACTTAGTCATTTTCATAATAAATATATAATATGATGGTATGTGGAGAAGGAAATAGCAACCCACTCCAGTATTGTTGCCCAGAGAATCTCACGGACAGAAGAGACTGATGGGCTATAGTCCATGGGATCGTGAAGAGTTGGACACGACTGAGCAACTAACACACACACATGATGACATGAGGAGTTCTTGGGTGTCCTATATTTTACTAGAGTAAAATATATAGTAAAAAGATAAATTAAAATACAAGGTTCTAGAATGTCTTTCTTCCCACGATATCAGGCAGCAGGGAGAGGAAACTATGGGACCTTGTGAGGAGAATGGGAGCCATAGACAGGGATGTGGTTCCAGATCATCATAGTGCCCTCTGCATCTTGTCTGTGTGTGTGTACCCACGGCTGTGCCATGCAGCACATTTGAGGTGAGGAAGAACCCTGCAGTGCGACTCAATTCTTTCTTTGCAAGGAGAGTATACAAGTCAGCAATAAGGAGATGATATCAATTTTAAAAATCACTTGTTATTTGAAATTCTCTGAAACAAAACAAGAAGAAACAGCAACAGCAAGACCTCACACACACGCATCAGCAAGCTCTCGATCACTGCCCTGGAGCTGACTCTTTCCTGGTAATGCGAGACCACAACAGGACGTCTGGAGCCCTGCAGTTCAGAGATGGAAAGAAGATTCTTTCACAGTAACTCTGGAGACACAGAGACCTAGAGAATGGCAGCCAGTGATCAGCAGATTTCAGACGATGGCTGGGAGAGACAAGATCTTCCCTGCACCAGATTTAAACGCTAATCTGGTTTCCAATCTCATCTAACAACAGGCTTGAGTCTCACTTAGGTCCCTCTTTCTTTCCAGGCGCCCAGGGGAATCTTTTCTGACTTTAGATACCTTATAGTCTGCTTTTGTTCCCACACACCTAAGGTCTAACAAAAACCTTACTTCTTCAGCAATTTGTGCCAGGTGTATTCTCAACACATCCACTTTTTGATCTTAGCATAGCTGATCAAAGCAAGATCTTTATTTTCTTGAACTAGTTCTATTTTAAAAACCCCCTTCCTCTTCTGGTTTCAACTGTCCACAGTACAGTTCAGGTCAGTTGCTAGGTCATGTCTGACTCTTATCAACACCATGGACTGTCACACTTCAGTCCTCCCTGTCCATCACCAACTCCTGGAGCTTGCTCAAACTCATGTCCATTGAGTCAGTGACGCCATCCCACCATCTCATCCTCTGTCGTCCCCTTCTCCTCCTGCCTTCAGTCTTTCCCAGCATCAGGGTCTTTTCCAATGTGTCAGTTCTTCACATCAGGTATTGGCCAAAGTATTGAAGCTTCAGCTTCAGCATCAGTCCTTCCCAATGAAAATCCCCAATGAATATTTAGGACTGATTTCCTTTAGGATGGACAGGTTGGATCTCCTTGCAGTCCAAGGGACTCTAAAGGGCCTTCTCCAACACCACAGTTCAAAAGCATCAGTTCTTTGGTGCTTTGCTTTCTTTATGGTCCCACTCTCACATCCATACATGGCTACTGGAAAAACCATAGCTTTGACTAGATGGACCATTGTCAGCAAAACAATGCTGGCAAAACACTTGAAAATAATTAATCTTCCCAAGCATCATTTTTATCACAATATTTGCTTTCTTAGAATCCTAGAGTTGCTATTTACTTGCTTCCTGAATCCCATTAAAATCTAAGACTACAGGCTTCATTGCCTTCCAACTGCTGGGCCTCCCATCCTCTCACATTTTGCTCCAACCCTGATTGCCATATTTCTTGCTACTTTACCATTCTGCTGCCTAGAGTTAGTTTTTCATCCTCCCTCTCATGAAACAACAGACCTGTTCCAAATCGGGAAAGGAGTACATCAAGGTCACCTTGCTTATTTAACTTATATGCACAGTACATCATGAGAAATGCTGGGCTGGATGAAGCACAAGCTGGAATCAAGATTGCTGGGAGAAATATCAATAACCTCAGATATGCAGATGACACCACCCTTATGGCAAAAAGAGAAGAAGAACTAAAGAACCTCTTGATGAAAGTGAAAAAGGAGAGTGAAAAAGCAGGCTTAAAATTCAACATTCAGAAAACTAAGATCATGGCATTGGGTCCCATCACTTCATGGCAAATAGATGGGGAAACAGTGGAAACAGTGACAGACTTTAGTTTTTTGGGCTCCAAAATCACTGCAGATGGTGACTGCAGCCATGAAATTAAAAGACACTTGTTCCTTGGAAGGAAAGTTATGACCAACCTAGATAGCATATTGAAAAGCAGAGACATTACTTTGCCAACAAATTCTGTCTAGTCAAAGCTATGGTTTTTCCAGAAGTCATGTATGGATGTGAGAGCTGGACTATGAAGAAAGCTGAGAACTGAAGAATTGATGCTTTTGAACTGTAGTGTTGGAGAAGACTCTTGAAAGTCCCTTGGACTGCAAGTAGATTCAATCAGTCCATCCTAAAGGAAATCAGTCCTGAATTGGAAGGATTGATGCTGAAGTTGAAACTCCAATACTTTGGCTGCCTGATGCAAAGAGCTAACTCATTGCAAAAGACCCTGATGCTGGGAAAGACTGAAGGCAGGAGGAGAAGAGAGCAACAGAGGATGAGATGGTTGGATAACATCACCGACTCGATAGACAAGAGTTTGAGCAAGCTCCGGGAGGTGGTGATGGACAGGGAGGCCCGAAGTGCTACAGTTCATGGTGTCACAGTGTCGGACACAGCTGAGTGACTGAACTGAGCTCATTCTTCATCACACCAGGAACATCTTCCCTTTGAAGACAATTGTCCCATCCTTTGCACAAGTATGTCTTTAAAAATCTTCAGTATGATGGCTTTCACTCAAAATTTACTTATAATTAGTTCCCCCAAACAATAAATAATGTTTCTTCTTTCTTCCTCAATTTCCAAGAAGTCTATCATATAAACACAGAGGATGATGAAGACGAAGATGATGGTGATAATGATGACTTTGATGAACAAAATGATAGCAGCCTACGTATGGGTAGAATTTTGCAGTTAGCACAGCAATGTCACATAATCATATATTTTTGTTGTTACTGTCATAATTATTTAGTTAGCAGAAACTATGCCCTAAGTGCTTTTCTTCCTCACATCTTTCTGTATTTCACACAGTGCTTCATATACATGGAGTAAAAGAAAACTAGAAGGATAGACTGAGTTTTTACTACATGGTTTTAGAAAATAATTTCCCCATGAGTCCTCCTGTTTCCTCTCTCTACAAGTTGGGGTAGATAATTTGCCACTCTCTTCTCTTGACCCAGGAAGCTTGAGGATTAATGGTAGAATAATTTTTTAAAAAGGCGGGGGGCTCATTTCACAAAGGGACCAAGAGAAGAAGTAGAATTCAAGAGAATCTTGGCCCGAAGGGTCACACAGACTCCATTTCCTCCCTACATCCATTCCAACTTTAAGGGCATGAAGCTGTCACAGAGAAAGAAAAACTACCCCAGAACACTACCCACGAGTGAAGCTGGCCAGTAGGTTTGGCAGACATATCTTTCAATGGTATATCATTAACTGTGCACAGAATTCTGGGCCCTGAGGCAACTTCCAGATAAATGTCCATCATTTCCACTGGCATTACCACCTATCAGTAATACTTTGGGGAGAAAAGCTCTAAGAAAAGATCATCTTGGTTTTGCATTACTGAATCAGCACTCTGAAATAAAATGTTTGGTCTATTTCAGTAGTGAGAAATGTTTATATTCTGAGTATCTTTTCTTTTTTCTAAACTACTGATTTCTTCCTCTTAATTATGCCAAGTGTTTAACATGCTACACCATGGGACGCTTCTTTTAGAGAACAGAACAACCTTGCAGAGCTGCCAGTTAGCACCACTCCGGGCATTTTTACAGCACTCTACCTTTTTCATGTCTTTGCTTTTTCAGAAACTACTTTTTATATTAGGGTAATGCAACCAGACCTAAGATATATTCAAACAAGCATAATGAGGGCTAATCACAATTGGAGGAAAGTGGGCACATGTAGTAGAGGGGAAAGGAAGAAAAAGGGAAAAGTAATCAATACAAAACAAGCACATGCCTGATGTGATGCTAGGTATTTTACTTCATTTATACAGTTAATATTTTATTTTGAAAAACTTATTGAGAGAACAGTAAAATAAATACATGTACTCTTCACTTATATTCACTGATTGCCAACATTTTGCCCAATTTGCATGCTAAATCTATATAATATGTGATATATAGAGATAGAATGATATATATATTTATAGAGACATGTATATGTGTATTATGGGCTTCCCTGGCAGCTCACCTAGTAAAACATCCACCTGCAATGCAGGAGAACCCGGTTCAATTCCTGGGTCAAGAAGATCCATGGAGAAGGGATAGGCTACCCGCTTCAGTATTCTTTGGCTTTCCTGGTGACTTGGTTGGTAAAGGATCCACCTGCATTGTGGGAGACCTTGGTTCAATCCCTGTGTTGAGAAGATCCCCTGGAGGAGGGCATGGCAACCTCTTCCAGTATTCTTGCCTGGAGAATCGCCATGGACAGAGGAGCCTGGCAGGCTGCAGTCCCTGGGGTCGCAAAGAGTTGGACACAACTAAGCCCAGAAAAACATATATGTATTATATGATATATAGAGAGAGAGAGGGAGAGAGACTAATATATTTATGAGAGAGAGAAACACATGCAAACACACATATTATCTATGTGCATATATGTGGTTGTTTAGGGGCTTCCCTGGTGGCTCAGGCGGTAAAGAATACACTTGCAATGCAGGAGACCTGGGTTCAATCCCTGGGTCAGGAAGATGCCCCGGAGAAGGAAATGGCTTCCCACTCTAGTATTCTTGCCTGGAATATCCCATGGACAGTGGAGCATGGCAGGCTATACAGTCCAGGGGGTCGTAGAGTCAGGCACGACTGAGCGGCTAACATTAAATGTTATTGTTTAGTCTCTAAGTCTTGTCTAACATTTTATGACCCCATGAACTACAGTCCACAAGGATCCTCTGTCCATGGGATTTCCCAGGCAAGAAAACTAGAGAGGGTTGCCATTTCCTTCTACAGGGGAACCGAACCAGAGACTGAAACCACATCTCCTGCCTTGGCAGGCAGATTCTTTACCACTTAACCACAATGGAAGCCCATGTGTAAATATATGTCAACATACGGCAGACATGTGCATAATAGGGTACATTTTAAAATAAGTTATACATGACACTTTGCCTCTACTTCAGCATGCATCTCTCAAAATCAAGGGTGTTCTTCCACAAGTCTCTGTATCATTATCACTCTCATTGGTCATTTTAAGTTTGATCTCTTGGATACATCTCAATTATAAGATTGCTTGTAATTTTTCAATTGTAAAGATACATTTTTCCTTACATTCAAATGTAATATGGGGGTGTGCTACTTTGAGACTATCCCTTTCTTCAACAGTGTTCCATTTAACCATCTTAAGCATCAATTGATGACACTGAATTATAAAAAAAATATTATTCCAATTTTACTAATGAAAAAAACAAGCTCTACCCTCTTTATATTAACTTTAGATTAACCAGCTAATAGAAGTCAGGTTTCAAACCTATCCAGGGCCAAAGACTCATAATCAATTACCCTCTGGGGTCATGCTGCCTCAATAAGATGATGGTAAAATTGGCCCCGATTCCTATTCTGTAACCCAGAGAAAATGCATTGTCTTTTTAAGATTCCTGTAACTCCTTCTGGGACTCACACTCTCAGGGATACTCTTGGTTCCAGCCTTCTGGCCCAGATGAATCAGGGTTTCCTGTGCCACACTAATCCAAAGGCTGAATCCAGCTTCAGTCTCTTCCCTTGATTTCTATACGAAAAAAATCTTTTGAGTGGGTATCAGACTTTACTGAAGGATTGAAGAAATGTTAAAAAAAAGAAAAAGATTGACTTTGCCTCTCCACCAAAAATCTAGAATTGAATAAAAGAGATTTCTAGCCTAAAAGCCACTTGTCTTGCTTCCATGTCCCTGGCCTCACCCACCCCAGCCTCTCTGTATTCGTTCTCATGTGAACACAAAGATTAACTTCCTCTCACTTTTATGGAGAACAATTCAGCACTCCCCAAGCCTTACAGTAAACTCTGCTATTCCTGCTTCCCCATGTCCATTCAGACTCAGACGAAGATTTAAATTACACCTGTTCAAAACGTGATCACTCTTTTAGCTTTCAGGTCTTTCTCAGTCATTCTGAGAAGGACTGGAGGAGGCAGGAGGAGTGGAAATCTTGTTACATGATATCTTAGAAAAATCAACCAAATAAGGCTTTAAGTTAAAGCCAGTGTCTAGGCTTATATGCCTTTGAATTTTCATGGAGATAAAACATTAATTGGAATTGGCCACCATAAAGATGGTAAGCTGTTGATAGTATCAGTAAAAATGATACAGTGTTGGGCTGCTTCAGACTTACAATAACTGACTCAGGATTGTATATGGAGTTATTCTTTCCCATAAAGAAAGTGGCTCTTATATGTAGGAATGAAAAGAATAAGAGAAAGGGAGACATTTTATAGAGCATATAAAAGGGTACATATAGGTACCTGGGCTCAATATCAAGCTAAAAGAATTATTTTCTGCCTTTGAAAGTATCAGGACAGGATCTTGTAAGCAGAGAGAAACACCAAATGTCCCCAAGCCAATATCTCCACCATGTCTTTTTTAACATATGAGAAAAGAAAGACATACAAGAAGATAGAATCCACAATAGTTGTTTTATTTTTACATTGTTAAATTTACAAAGTAAACTTAAAATTGTTAATTTAAAATTGTTAAATTTACAAAAAGAAATTTGTAAACATTTTTAGAATGTTTTATGAGATTAGCCATTTTTTAAGCAGGTTATTTTGTTCGTTTATTTCTTTAACCACAAAGAGTAAAATACAGGAAGAAACATCAGAACTTCAGGAAAATTCTATGCCTACTTTAAACTTTGTATACACATCTATGGAGACTTTTGCGGGTGTTAAATATTAATGTTTTATTCAAATGATATTGACAAAATGTTTCCCCAAATAGGAACTGTTCCCAAGAAAACCGCCTTTCCCAAAGCAACCACTTACTCCAGACTTTTCTTATATACTGTCCAACTTTGGGTCATCAGTCAGTGAAGGATTCAGTCCACTTCATATACAACCTTTTTATTGATCTGGACTTGAGAGCAGTATGGCAATTTCTGTATTCTGCTTGGGAGTGGAAAAGACTACAAAAGATTCTCTGATGGCTACTCCATCAGCTTGTCACAGGGGAGCAAATGCCACTTGTGGAAAGGGAAGAGGTTCCTGGCTCCGACTGGACAGCTCTGAGAGGCACCACTCTGAGATGACTTTGCTTTGTTCCCTGCAGCTGTCCATACCAACTATCCATCTCCCCTCCCTCCTTGTCCTCATATAGCTCTACTTTTCCAACTACTCACTGCTTCCTAGATTTGAAGGAGTCTTTTGCTCTGTGGTTGGGACTGAGCCAGAATTAATAAAAGTTTCACTATCGTTGCGCACCTCTGCCTACACCATCTCAGGAGAAATAACTCAGGTAAGAAGTGTTCTGAAGAGGGAAAGAAGAAAAGCCAAGGAGAATTAAACTAAGTGGCAGGCACTCGTCTTTTGAAGATCATCTCTCCTTTGTTAGGATCAAGATGAACTATTTCCCCCTGCAGGGCCCCCCTCTCCTAATCATTGCTATAAACTCCTGTGGGCAGATCTGCTTCATTTTTATCTATGTCTAGCTTCCTGAAACTATGTGGACTCAAAAGAAATGGCAGAAAGAGCATGGTGACAAAGGTCAGGATCATCCAGAGGGATGACTTTGAAATATGGAGGAGAAGAAGAAGTAAGAAAGTGTCAGTTGTTTTTCTGAAGAGGAAATTTGGAAAAGAGAGTAAGAACAGGCAAAGCTGGCAT
Organism: Antilocapra americana; assembly: GCA_007570785.1. Lineage (NCBI taxonomy): Eukaryota > Metazoa > Chordata > Mammalia > Artiodactyla > Antilocapridae > Antilocapra > Antilocapra americana. Next base: position 2,627,085 of record ML660777.1, on the reverse strand, counting down.
AAAGCTGGGGAGATGCTGGTTTGCTACTGTTAAAATGTAAATGGTTCCAGGGAGCCACAGGTGAGCCATTTCTTTGCTCTTAAGGAAGGGTCTATTTTTCTTTCTAGGAATAGGAAAAAAAACAAATTATAAACATTTTTCAAAAAGCTTCAAAGGACTCCGTTAGCCTGATAAAAAGATCCAACTTATTTTGTACATTTAATTCTCAAGTTATGATTGCTCTCAAATAATAAATAGTAGTTCACAATTTTTTAATGCTTGGTATGAGATAAGTATTATGTAAGAGCCTTGTATGGATGGCTCCCATTTTATAGATAAGGAGACTAAAATTTAAACAAAACAATTTGCTCAAATTTCCAAATTTGCATAATTAGTAAGAAGTGAAATGGTGTGAACTACCACAACTACTCGAGCCCCCTTATTTTGAAGCTGGATTCATCAATACAGGAAAACATCAAAAGAAGGATCCAGAACCATGGAGGATCAAGAGTTACACCATCTTAAAATAAACTTTGACACTACCAGATCCTCTAAAATTAACTTCTGGTTAATTTCATCAGAACTACTTTTAGGAAAATTGAATAAAAATGCCCCCCCCAAAAAAAATCAAGGAAGGGCAGTAAAGTTTTATTGGTCCTAGGAAGCCAGAAAGCTAGCCAGCTATTCTCCCATAGCTGTGAATGTACTTGACAAAAGAGATTCACACATGAGGTAGGGGGACAGGGGGCAGGGTTAGGAAGAATAGCTAAAGGCTGTTTGCTACTGAGAGAGAAAGCATTGCAGACTTGCCTGATGGTGAAATTGCTCACTTTTAGGAGGTCCCATTCAAATGAGTCAGGAAGAGAAGAGGATGCTCTAAGGACAGCCAAGAAAAACTGCCTCTGTCTCCCTAGAGGGAAGGACATGGGGAACCCACAGGTAGCAAAGAATCTGCCATTGTAACTGGAGCATTTAGGTAGAAATGCATATGGGCTCTTAAGTGTTTCAAATTCTTGCTTCATTTAAGCCTTCTAGGGTAAGCAAACACCGGCACAGCTTTCCAATCAAACTGGCAAACATGCTACCAACAGTTTATCTTCGATATTTCTGCTGGATCAGTGCTGAGAAATAGGACCTTGGAGAATCAAGGTCTTTCACCTTGCATTAATCCCTCTGCCTACTCAGTAACAGAAATAACACTGCACGGCTCAGAGTCCTGCTGCAGATAAATTAGCTATTGTCTACAAAGGATAATGAAGATTAAAATGGTGTGTGTACTGTTGGCATGAATAATGAACACATCCGCTATACATCGTTATCCCAAACATATGTTTTGAAGCTTATCGACTGAAAAACCCATGACATTTTACGAGATGCTGGTTCAACTTAAAAGAAGGCCCTTTTGAAAAATGATGTACTAGATTCAGTAAGATTTTAAAATAATTTGCATATTTCAAAGGATTAATTGTTTATTTAGGATCCCATTTTACATGGTCATTTGTCATCCTTAGGTCATGCTGAGCTTTTCACAAAAGGATTTAAAATAGGGCCAGATTTTTTTTCAGCCTAGATAGTAATGACCCTTTCTTCTTAATTGGTTAAGAAAATTGCAAAGCATATTAAGAAAAAAATAAATAAACCCAGTTTATGAAATTCTACCCACTTTTTGGATCTTCTGAGTCCTCTTGTCCCCACCATTTGCCCCATCCACTGGCACAACCTACCTGATGTACTTCTCCCAGCTAAGCCACTGTCTTCATGCCCCTCCATTTAACTGATCAACCCCAATTTAAATGCCTGGAACCATGATGAATCTCAAATTTTTCTTGGTGGCTTATGTGGTCAATTCGTCATCTATGCTAGTGAATTCTAGAATAACTAACATCTAAGGAACAGGTCCCATGCTTACCCTGGGCCTCCTTATCATGTGATTCAAGTGTTAGTCACTCAGTCATGTCCTACTCTTTTCAACCCCATGAACTCTACCCTGCCAGGCTCTTCTGTCCATGGGATTCTCCAGGCAAGAACACTGGAACAGTAGCCATTCTCTTCTCCAGGGGCTCTTCCCAACCCAAGGATGGAACTCAGGTCTCTCTCATTGTTGGCAGATTCCTTACCTTCTGAGCCACCAGGAAAGCCACTGTTTTGTTTCCAAATGTCTGTGTACCTAACAGAGGTTATTGGTGCTGTAACTGCCTCAGTATCAACTGACTCTGTGGCTGCCTCAGTCCTTGGTCCTCCAGGGCATCCTCAGCTCTTGCCTCCCTTTGGGCTCTTTGGCTCTTTATTTATTGTGCAAACTGTAAACCTGTTGTGGCATGTTCCTTGGCACTTTGAATGGACCAGCTTCTTTACTAGAGCAAATTTTAAACTAATCTGCTCTCTGTAGCCACTGGTTGGGAATTTCATCATTTGGAGAGACAGAGACATAGAGGAGAGAGAGAAACAGAAGCTCCAGGCACTCGTTTCTGAACAAAATCCTAAAATAAGCAAGCTTTCCAAATGTGCATAACATTTTGGTGGCATCTGCATGTCCAGCACACAGTGGTGAGTTGTATGTTCTGCTTATCTCTGGTGTGCTTAGTCATTCGGTTGTGCCTGACCCTTTTTGACCCTTGACTGTAGCCTGCCAGGCTCCTCTGTCCATGGGATTTTTCAGCCAAGAATATTGGAGTGGACTGCCGTTTCCTTCTCCAGGGGAGCTTTCCGACCCAGGGATTGAACCCGAGTCTCCTGTATTGCAGGCGGATTCTTTACCCTCTGAGCCATCTGGGAAGCCCATCTCTAGTACAGTGAAGCATATAAAAATTGCCTCCAGAACTTGCCCCCACCCTCCAATAATATTGACAGTGCCAATGGAGGGTGGCAGGGCGGGGGTCCTTGTGGAGAAGCAGAGAGAGTGTCTATGGGAGGCAAACTGGAGGATTCGCACCTTAGACTCTGCTGCTGCATGTTTACAATTGCAGGGCTGAATTTGGGGCAAGGAACGTGGAGGTGGGGAAAACTAGGTGCCGATTATTTATGTGGGATTTGTGGTGAAGCAAAGAAGTCTTCTAAAGAAAATCTTTAGTTAAAAATAATAATTGGGAAGGATATTTCTTCATCCACAGTTTTAACTTGAGCTTCTTTAAGCAGAAATGCTTAATTCAGGCTCTAGGAAAACCCTAAAAGTTCCCAGGGGTATTCTACAATTAGATGCAGAATGATGAGGTATGTATACTGTGTGTGACTACTTCAAGACTAGAACTCTTAAATGTCCTCAGTCTCAAAGAACAGTTCATAATTGCAAAACAATGATAAAATTGAATTAAACATTATAAAGACCCAAAGAGAGAGGCATTCTGAACCACCGTATGGAAATGTTGTATCTGGACATTGATTTATAGAGGTATTGTATATGATGGCCAAAGTAAATGAAAGGTATTATTTACCTCTTATTACTGCTACTACTATTTTTATATCACCTTAACTTATGCACAAACCCAGTGAAAGTAGAGTGCCTTATGGAGGACAGAGAGAAAGCAATAATAGGATTAGCAGTGCTGTGAGACTCAGGGAGGCATGGAAACCTTCTAAGCCTCTTAGCTCAACTCTAAGGACCTGATCTAACAACATTTCAAGTGAACTTTCAACTATAAACTTCCATAGCAAAGCTTTTTCCCATACTATAATTTAAATGTCTGTTCTCAAATGCACAGTCAATGGAAAACAAAATTCTAAAATAACAAACACACAAGGGAAAATACATAAGCTTTTACATTCTCCTAATATTGCTCCAAAAATGATCTTCCTTATCAAAAACCACTTTGGACTCTCTAGAGAATTTGTCCCAAAGTGCAGCTTGCTTATGACTTGGTGACAGTCATTGAAAAAACAAATTATAGTTTGGGGGGCAGCCTAATTGACTGATAGCTAAAGACTAGCAGTTATTCTTAAACTTTAGCCTGAATCAGAATCACCTGAAGGGTTTGCTAAAATACAGATTTCCTGGCGCTACCCCAGAATTTCTGGTTCAGCATGTTGGTGGAGATGATGCTGAAGCTCCTGCTCCAGAGACAGGTCTACCTCACACCTCCTCCAACCTATACTGCCTCCATCCTGAACCACCTCCAACATGTACCACCTCTACAACAGAAGGTTGTCTGAGCTCAGGAATACCCCCATTTGATCGTCATAGAGGAAACACATCTGTCTAGGTTTTTTTTTTTATCTGTGAGAGCAGCCAGATAATGTTTAGAAACTCATAACTCTCTCAGGAAACTTTGTTCCCTACATCCACATAGACACTCATTCTTTGGTAAATCATCAGTTTCACTGAGTTATCCTGACCTCTGGGTGGCAGCTCTAATCTCTCAGATTTCCCCAAAGAGAAAAAGATCCATGTGTACACGCACCCAAAAAATAAAAAGAAAAGGTTAATACCACTGAGCCTTAGGTCATGACCAGGCAATTGGATGGCCTGACTTAGCAGACATGAAAGAGTAGATTCCATGCCTCCAGGGCATACTGAGGGGGTAGAGAACATGTATGTGGTGCCATAAACCTACTCATTACAACTCATTTAAAATAAACAGGGACTTTTTTGCTTGCCATCCTGAATCCATAGGGTAGCAAAGAGTCGGACATGTCTGAAGTGACTGAGCACTCACCCCATGTCCTGAGCTTGAACTTAATACTTTGTTTCAAAGGTGGTGCTGTTTCTGGTGGGGAGCTGGAAGCGCAGCAGCAAATCATGCAAAATGTGCCCATTGACTCAGTCATGTTGGACCCCATAGACCATGGCTTGCTAGGTTCCTCTGTAATTGGGATTTTTCAGGCAGGAATACTGGAGTGGGTTGCCATTTTCTCCTCCAGTGTATCTTCCCAACCCAGGAATCAAATCCACATTTCCTACGTCTCCTGCATTGCAGGTGGATTCTTTACTCACTGAGTCATGGGAGAAACTCACAGCAGATGAGCAAGGGAGGCTAAGATCAGACAGAGTCCAGGTCCTGCTACACCTCTGCTCTGGGACCTTGCTGAGCTCCCATTTCCTGGTGGGTAAAACAGAAACTACTTTAATCGTCATGAGTCTTGGAGGAAAATTTGCACTTTCCTTTCAATTCCCTAGAGAAGGAAATGGCAACCCACTCCAGTACTCTTGCCTGGAAAATCCCATGGACGGAGGATGCTGGTAGGCTACAGTCCATGGGGTCGCAAAGAGTTGGACATGACTGAGCGACTTCACTTTCACTTTCTTTCATTCTCTACAGGTAGATCGTTGTTCACCATATGCTTTATCAGCCCATTTCAGAGGTCCTAGTACACATCAGAACTACTTGGATGACACTAACACATAAATTTGTTAACTTTTAGAGATTGTATAAAGTCCATTCTTTTACACATGTTTAAGTGAAAACCATGATCATTTACATTCTCAGACACATTGCCAAACATCTTGATAAAACACCTACTAAATTTTTATCAATAGTATCAAATAGTATCACCAGGGAACTTATTTAAAATGTAGATTCCTGGGTCCCATGCTAAAACTACTGAATTAAAAACGCTGGAGTCCTAGCAATCTGTATTTCAACAAGCCCACCAAGTAATTCTGTGTTTGCTAACATTTGAGAATCACTGCCGTGGTGAAAGGAAGTATTAAAGGATTTCCCTGGTGGTCCAGTGGTTAAGAATTGGCCTGCCAATGCAGGAGACATGGTTTCCATCCCTGGTCCAGGAGGATTCCACTTGCCACGGGGCAACTAAGGTTATGCGTCACAACTACTGAAGCCCACACATATGAAGTCTGCTCTGCAACAAGAGAAACCACAGCAATGAGAAGCTCACACACCTCAACTAAAGAGTATCCCCTGCTCACTGCAGCTAGAGAAAGCCCCGGCAGCAATGAAGACTCAGCACAGCCAAAAATTTAAACAATTTATATATATATATATAAAATATTAAATAAGCTGATTGTAATGCAGGGGAACTTAGACAAGAGTTCAGATAGCAACCACACAGAGCGGTGTAGCAGCTGTGTGAAGGTGACAGAGCTTGAACATTCCAGATAGGGACAGGACCCTTCACACTGGAGCATTAATAGAGGCTTCAAGGGGAAGGTGCAGCAGAGTGAAGACTAAGGAATCTTAAAATGCAGAGCAAGGGGGAAGGCAAAACAAGCTACATGAACAGCCTCAGCAAATGATTAATTCAGAGAACCTCTGGGTGATAAACCAAGGGAGGCCAAAAGTTGCTACATTATAGAGATTTTGGAACACTGGGCTAGATATTTACTCCCAAAGCAGTGGGAAACCATGTAGGTTTTTGAGGAAGAAAGTTGCTCAGGCTGACCTGTGTTTCAGAAAAACAGCTCTGGGAGGGAGGTGAGGGATTTGGCCTGCAAGAATTTAGAGGCAGATAATGATGTGTTATAACCCTACTGCAAGAGCCTCTGAATTCAAATTTAAGATCCCTGATATTGCTTAAAAATCATGACATGAAAATAAAGACTGTTTTGTTTTAATGAGAAAGGCTGCCATCTGATTGCATTCTGATACAAATCATGTTTCATAGCTCTAACTCATGTGATTAATTTAATAAATGCTTACTTGAATGCTTTTTCTCTGCTACAAAACAAATGAAATTCAATAGTATGGTGTTTCTTTTCCCAAATTTTCTTGTTAAGCAAAAATGTGTTTTGCAGTCAGGGATCTTGTGTTCGTGCATTATCTTAACTTCCTCTTTCCTGGGAAGATGACGCAGCCTTTGGTGTTTATCAGTGCATCCGGCATATTTTTCAGTTCCTTCCACCTTTCAAGAATTAGGTCCCGTTTAGAACTTCCCTACTGGGTAGAGAGTACATGCCTCTCAGGAAATTCAGCCCACACATCACTGGCTTTTCAACCCTGACCTCATCTCTTCTTTGTTAAAACTGACCTATCCCAACCCCCAAAAGTCATTCCTTAGCTAGGAATTATCTATGTGACTTGGTAGAACTAATCAACTCAGGGGAACTTGACAGATAGGTAGGACTTGGTAGGCATAGGCAGGAAATAAATGGGTTTGAAACACGTATTTGGACTTAGTTTTGTTTTTAACCTGACTTCTTGTACACGGTCATGTTCAGTGTTGAGTTACTTGTGACCCTGTTTTTAAATCTCAGCCAAACTACTATTTTGTCATCTTTTGCATTTCTTGTTCTCTCTCCATTTATTCAAATTCAATAGGGAGATAATCCTGGAGTTGTAGTGAGATATAATGGTTAACACAGGAACAATCCTTATCATTTTTGAATTGTTGCAAGCAAATTGAAGTTTGAGAAAAAGTATCTATCTTGATCACTAAATTAATTAATAATTGAGAAGATCCACACCAGGTGTTTTAACTCAGTGATGTATATTCTATTCTAGATATTTAACAAGAGAATAGGGTGTATTTTGTTCAGGTAATACAAAGGAGAAAGCCTTTAAGTCTCTAGCCAAGGAATTAAAGCAAAGCATTATTCTCAAACAGCAATACACACTAACTTTATGTTTATGTTCCAAATATAGGAAATAAAATACATCAAATAATGCAGAAAGTAGATTTTAGGATTTATTCCTATGAAATGAACTAGAGGCACAATCTAGCTCTAAAACCAAAAAAAAATTTTTAATTGCTTTCAAATTAAATTTTGCCCTAGAATCAGTGTACTATAACCAATACTTTGGGTTGTAGTGAAAACTACTCCATTTCACACTGAAGGATTCAAAGCATCAAAAGAGAAGGAAGTAGCTTAAATTCATGTTTATTACATGAGTGAAATCTCATATAAGAACTAAAACTGATTCTTGAGTTAGAAGGAGAGATGGACAGGCAGAACACAGAGGGTTTGAGGGCAGTGAAAATACTCTATATTATATTATAATGAAGGATACAAGTCACGCTACATTAGTCCTAACTTGTGGAAGGTACAACACCAACAGTGAACCCTAAGGTAAGCAATGTACTTTGGATAATGATGTGTCGATGTGGTTTCATCCTTGTTAGAAAATGTACTATTCGGGTGAATGTTGTTGATAATGGAGGATGCTATGCATGGAGATAAAGAGCCTGCCAGGCTATAGTCCATGGGGTTGCAAAGAATCAGACATGACACAGCGAGTGAACAATAACAAACACATAGGTTGAGAAGGCCGAAAGCGTAGGGCACTGTGATTAGAGAAGGGTCTTGGAAAGAATGGGATCCTAAGAATGAGGAGCTGGAGTGGGGAAAATGGAAGGTGATTGGCTCTGAGAAGATCAAAAATTCAAGAGACCAGGGTTTTGCATGAGTAGTTTAAGTGAACAGGAAAAGTAACCCATGATAAAGAATAAGGCTGTAAACAAGGTGCTTCCCAAGAATGAGAAGGAGACCGAGGAATTTAGTAAAGGAATGAGGTAAAGAGGGATGGGGATTTAGTTGGATGTCCCAGATCTCCAAAGAGCAAGGCTTTTTAAATAATAGAGAAGGACTCCTGAAAGTAGTCTTGAGAATGAGGAGGCCACTACCCAAGTCACTGGATCTGGGGGATTGGGCTACCTCCACTTAGTGGGGGAAAATGTCCTCAGTTAAACATCAGCTAAGGAACGACATGGGGTGAATGCTCAGTGAAGGAGCTCAGGGAAAGGGGAGCTGTGGATATAACATAAGAGAGGACACAGAATAAAAGCTGGAGAGGGAGGGCAGAAGAGAAAAGCAAGGTAATAGGAAGAACAGCATGGGATCCTTTGGGGATGAAAAGATGGGAGAGAACAGAGATACAGGAGCTTACATTTTGAACAGTCAGTGAAGTAGCAGGGGCAGGAGGCATTTTTTTTCCACCTGGTCCTCAGCGAATGGGAGGGAAATATTGTCAAGGAAGGATGGGAAAGCGCCCATGGAAGGAGTGTCAACTAAAAAATGGCACTTGCCGAGAACCTTTGTCAGCGACTGAACAACAAGGGCATCTGACTTCTGCCTCCGTGGAGACTGAACCCTGTGTGGCTGCAGCTGCTGAGCTTCAGGCCCCCTGAGGGGGATTCAGGGTGGAGAGTGAGGCACTCTGTGCTCCAGGGAAACTGGTGGAACAGGTCTTTATCTAGTTAGATATTTTTAGGAACTGATTTCATGATCCCAAATCCTTGCATCTCTTCCTGTCTAGAAAAGCACTATATCCCTTCATAGTGACATCAGCTCCTAGCAGAAAACCTTGTAGAGTAAGAGCCTGAACTCCTATTTCACCAAAATCTTATATGTTGACCTTCCCTCACTGCCTCTATCTGAGGTTCTGTCTCCTGGGCTGCAGTCCTCATGTTGCCCCAAATAAATCTTGCAGCTCTCACACTGTGCATCAGGGCCTGTGCTGATAGAGCTTTCAGGGAATTAGAGAGGTTGGGATAGCTTTGTTTTAAGAGAGAGACATAAAAGGTGGGGTGGGATAGGGTGAGGGAGTCAAAGTGGAGCCTTTGTTACCCTTATTGCTGTCTGCCTTTCAATAACCCTGAGCCCAAAGACATGATCACTGAATGCCTCCAAGAAAGAAAGCTTAACCTCTTCTCCATTTCCTCCTGGGTTTCACTCAGCTCAGAACATTTCCTCATATGAGGACTATGAGCCACTTGAGTATAAAACAATATAGATCACAGAGCAGAGCAAGCAGTAAAAGAAAGTAGAATTCTTACAATACATCCATAATAGTGTACATGTTTTAAAGTTTAACTACCAGGGCATCAGTGTGTTGATTGAATTGAGGGGGAAAATACAGCATGTCATTGTTTTTCCCCATAAAGGAGCAGAGCATCACCTCTTCATAGGGTCTGCATTGTTTCAGAAAGATAGTGGGTCTCCTCGTCTGTGCTTCTGTTCCTGTCCTCTCTCTCCTTAAAGCAACATCTTCTGAACAGCTTTCTGAGAAGAGATAAGAGGATTTGGGTTTGTCCCAAATGCAGTCTGCACAGATCTGTCTCTTATCTGTTTAGATTCCCTGGCCTTCATTAACTATTAAACAGTAACCTTTCCTATTTAACAAGAGGAGACTAATTTTCAAGGCCTGATGAAAGAGATGTAGGGGGTCTATCAAGGTCATGTCTTTCACATTTTTGTGTTCTGGATGATACACCCTGAAAGAAGTTCTTTAGGCATTTCTAATCATTCTTATGACTATACCTGCCCTTTTCTTAACCCAAAGCTAGTTAGATGAATTTCACATCCTCTGTATCTACAGCAACTGTGTTCACAGTGCCCACGAAAACGAGTAGAAACAATTCGTAGCTACTAATACTTCAGTCCTTTGGCCACAGGGGGTGGATAAAGTCCTCCTGGACAACTCTCTCTTTGCCCTGGGGGTGTCTGGGTTTCTGCGCTATGTATGACTTGGTCCATTTTCTTGGGCATTTCACTGCTTTTTAGTTGTGTGTTTTCCACTCCCAAGTCTCTGAACCTGTAACATTTACAATTCCTAAAGCAAAATTAGGTGAAATCATCCAGAGAGTGAGATCTTTAAAAAAGCATCAATAACGTGCTCCTTTTCTTTCTAATAATCTGGTTATCATTTTAATTTTTTGCAGATCAAATTCTGAGACCCAAGATTGACTTAATAATTTGCTGCCCTTTCAAACTGGTGGGTTAAATATATTTGTTCAACACCTGGAAGGAGAGAAGTTACACGTTCTGTGGGGTGAGGTAGAGAAGGAGGGGTGCATCAGCTGTGCTGAGCTGTTCTGACTAATTTAGTCCTCATCCCCAATGAACTTAACACTGGTGTACATCTCCTCACCCTTAACTGACCCACTAACCTCAGAACAAGGTTTTTTTCCTTGTAACCTGAGCACAAGTCTTGGAAGTCTGCATTCTCATCCCCAGAGTCTTATCAGAGTACTTCTTGCAGCTCTTTTTCCCTAGAGGAATTCTGGTAAATATGACTCCTTCTTATTATATTTCCATTGATGTCTTTGTACCCAGTGACCTTTAGTTCTCTTCATAGATGAATGAGCTGTCTCATCCTTTGATTCAGAAAATAACTAAGGTTCCAAAATATACATAAACATACAACTCTGATGCTATAGCAGTGATAACACAACACAAGAATACTGCTTGCTATATATGACAAAGTTATGGCCAAGATTGGAAGCCAAAGTAACAGAGACCTCAATAAATTTTTAAAGTTTCTTTTCATTTAACTTTTTAATGATTAATTCCAGTTTTGGAAGAATTCTGAAGATTTGCCAGACAAGTAACTGAGAGGAATGTTCTTGACCAAGGTTATTTAGATTTCAGCAAAACACTGGGCAAAGTTTTTGCTGTATTGTTAGATAAGATGGCTAAGCCTGGGTATAAACAAAAGGATAATATGTGGGTAATATTTTTTAAAAATTAATTTGGAAAATTTCATGCATATGAAAAAATATAAAATGGCAGAATAAGCCACTATACACCAGCCTCTTAACTTCAACAATTTTCATCATATGACTAAGTGTTTTTCATCAGTACCAGAAACTTCCCCACTATCACCAAGATTAAAAAACATCTCAAAAAGCTGAGAAAATTTTAACTGATATAAGTCAGACAAAGACAAATATCATATGATATCGCTTATTTGTGGAATCTCAAAAAGTGATATGAAAGAACTTATTTACAAAACCAAAACAAACTCACAGACATAGAAAATAACCTTACAGTTAACAAAGTGGGAGAGAGGGGAAGAATAAATTAGGAATATTGGATTTACAAATACACATTACTATATATAAAACAGACAAACAAGAAGGGCCTTCTATATAGCACAGGGAACTATATTCAATATCATGTAATAATCCAGAATTAAAAAGGTTGTAACTTGGCCAGGCCTCTATTGATTTCCTTTGGTGACAAATTTTAGACTCTTTCAGGTCCTTTACTTCAGTATAAGCTTAATACCAGGCATACTAAATACTAGATGTTTACTGTTTTCTAATTGATGAACAGATGAACTCTAAATTTGAAAAATGGAGTCACTACTGAGCATGGAAATGAAACTTTTAAATATCTCTAGTAACCAATACCACAGAATTCTGCTAAGGTGGGATTAGAATTACTTTTAACAAGGGAAAGAAAAAAATCCTAGAGACATTGCTCGACAACTTGAACTTTCCAGAAGGTTATTGAGAGCAAGAGAAGGGAAGTTATTACCATTTCCAGAGCCTCACACAGAGCTTGGCAGATGTGGTCTTTAAACGCTAGTAGAGCTGATACACACAGGGCAATATGCTGCATTAGGGACAGACACTGAGAAGACCCTCTAAAATGCACTGCTGGTTTACTCCCATCCTCTTCAGCTTCTGAAAGTGTCTGGAAGTTCAAGTTTGGAACTCATTGGACCTTTTGAATATGATCATAAAATGCAATGATTCTAGAACAGGCACAAAGTGGTCACAAAGAACAGAAGAAAGACGAGCTCAGAGTCTGCCTAATTTGGGATTAATCCCAGCCCTGGCACTTACAAATTGTGTAACATAGGACAGATCTCTTAATCTCTCTGCACTTTTTTTTATATGGCCAAAGCTGGATTTTTAAAAGGATTAACTGCTACACGTGCTCAAGTAAAGGGAACTGTTGTAAATATCATTTTTCATCTGAAAATTTTGAGAGAGAGAGATAGATCCTGAGGAAAGCAGGACTCAGGGAGGGGGCAGGAAGGCACATCGCCCAAAGGACGAAGTTAAAGAAGCCGCTTCAGTTTGGTGCTGGGGCCAAAGATAGCCATCCTACCCCAAGGCGGCTCATTTCCTGTCCCTCCTCTGTTACCCAGTCACTTTCTCTTATGGCCTCCACTCCCCTTCCTTCACTTCCCCTGCCCCAACTTCTTCCTTTCTGCATATAAACCACTTGATACAGTCATGCTTATGGCAGATTCTCCTGTGCTAAAATTGCATATGGACCTTCAAATCAGTACTGATTCTTTATATAATGACAGATTCTTCCTATAAGAGATAGAAGTCAATGAGATAAGAGAAACAAAACAAATAAAAAAACCAAAGTCAAAGAAAAAGGCCAAGACAGCACAGGACATATCTAACATCTATCACTGTTTAGAACAAAATGTATAAAATGTGATTTCTAGATTTTATATGTGACATCAGATTCTTCAGGACAACGGAATAGTTTTCAAGCAGTCAGTGAATTAACTTCGGAAGCTCTAATTTCTTTTGAAAATAGAGAAAAAAAGAAAAAAAAAGCTTTAAAGGACAAGAGGGGTAAAAAATATTCCAAAAACGTTTCTATTACTGTTGTTAAATATAGAAATGAGGATCAAAAGTGAAGTCACATCTTCTCAAAAAGACTTCAGAGGAGAATTGACTCTCACTGGTGATGATTTGGGTTGTAACTGGGTCAGCAGGCGAGCTCTCAAGTCCCCTTGATGACCAGCCTGGTGACACGCTCAGGTTAGTAAAATCTGAAAGTGTTTTTAAGTAAAATCTTAAAGTGTTTTTAAAATCTAAGGGCAGTAAAATCTTAAAGTGCTTTCTAAAAGAGTAATGGGATCCGTAATGTGAAAAAATAACCTCATCTGCATTTGCATGTCTGTGCTCAGTCTCTCATTGTGTCCAACTCTTTGTGACTGCGTGGACCGTAGCTCACCAAGCTCCTCTGTCCATGGAATTTTCCAGGCAAGAATACTGCAGTACGTTGCCATTTCTGACTCCAAGGGATCTTCCCCACCCAAGAATCTAAACTGTCTTTCCTGTATTGGCAGGTAGGTACTTTACCACTGCACCAACTAGGAAACCCCATCTGCATTTAAGCTGTTCCAATTTGTAGCCTCCCACTCACAGTGGGCAGGCTGATCTGGGGGTGAAGAAGAGCTGCATAATGGGGACCCTCCACACCTGGCAGCATCAGCACAGGTGAGCAGTCTACTCAAACCACTACTTTGCTCTGACTGTTCCAGCCCTGGGCAAAAGAAATCCGTCCAAGGAGACAGGGCAGGCTGCAGGCGGTGCTGGCCCGTGGTCGTGCTTCCTGTCCCCCATGCCAAACATCTGGTGTCTGAGACGTGTGTGGGGCTGTATCTCCTACCCTGAACAGAGTGCAGAGCTCACGTGCTACTCTGGAGCATCTCTACTCTGAGCATGCGCTCTTGGGCTGGGATCTGTTTCTTCTACACATTGAACATCAAGCTAAAACCCAAACTCTGTGATATGGAGGGACAAGGGTCAATTCCTTTAGTCTGGTAGGCACACACTCACTTTAATATCCCTATTCCTTCTGTTCAAATAACTCTACATGAACCCAGGGGGAGGATCACCCGATTGGTAATTGAAGTTACTGATCCATATGCTGTTAGAATATTTGATTTTATTTATAAGGTCTAATTTAAATATGAACATGCGTAATATCAGATGAGGTCATACGGTAATATTCTATTCCTTGGACTTATGACAAGAACATAGCCTGTATGAAAAGGGCAAATTGTTTTTACAAAACAACATCATCATAGGTGTTTCTAGGCTCTGGCCTTAGTAACTTCCTTCCTTTATGATCCTGCCACAGCTCCTCCTCCCTAAGTTCCAAAAGAGACCCATTTGATCAGCTACTGGGTTTAGTGGGTAAAAACACATCTAGCCCAGGGCTAAGCTGGGTTCTGACCTAATTCTACCAAGTACCATCTTGGGCCCATTGGGCAGCTTCCTGGTGTGATGGATGTTTCACTGTCAAAGGGGATTTCTACCAGGGTTGTAGAGAGGGTATAATGTGAAAAAGAACCTAACCTAGCACCTGGTGTTGGGAAATCTATTTCTTGGCCTGCCTCAGGCTCTTGGCTTTTTGCCCCACATTCCTGCAAACCTTGCTCTCTTTTATCCTCCAGGTTTCAACACAAATGTCCTGATCTCATGAGGCCTTCCCTGGCCACCTTATGTAAAATTGCAACACTCCCCCCCTCGGGGTTTTCTCTCCTCCTCTTTGCTTTACTTTTCTCCTTAGTTCCTATCATCCTCAAACAAACAGAATGCTGTCTGTGATCCCAGCTAGAATGTAAGCCCCTTTAAGGTAACGAACTTTGTTAGTTCTTGCCTGGATTGATCTCTTGCATTATCTGTCATGCAGACTACACACCTAGCATTTTATAATATTTGTTAATGAGTGAACGAAAGGGTAGATGTTAGTAAGTCTTAATATTAGTGCTCTTTTTTCACTCATTGCCATAAGCTCTGACGCAGCTACCTTTCTGCATTTATTTGTGTAATAGCTACAAAAACACTTTCTTCTGCTGAATGATGAGCTCCTATTAGTTAATCATGCTCACATGTTTGACAGACACCCTTCTTCACCACTGACTCTCAGCCTCCACTGGAATGAAAGCCTTGTCCCCGGTCGTGTTTGCACCAGGAAAAAGTCAGTTCATCTTCTTACGCATATCTGAATACAACAAGGATGAGCAGGCAAATCATGTACTTCTCTACCTCAGGTCATTGGTTACAACTGCTTGTAGTACTATACCTGCAGCTCGGCTACTATATTGTAATGTCAGTTTATTGAAATTAAAAATATTTGTCATAGGATAGATCAGTTGAGTTTTGCTTGTGAGCAGAGTGTGAATAATGTGATGATTGGGCGTCCCTCATAGCTCAGCTGGTAAAGAATCCACCTGCAATTCAGGAGACCCCGGTTTGATTCCTGGGTCCGGAAGACCCGCTGGAGAAGGGATAGGCTACCCACTCCAGTATTCTTAGGCTTTCCTGGTGGCTCAGCTGGTAAAGAATCTGCCCGCAATGTGGGAGACCTGGGTTCGATCCCTGGGTTGGGAAGATCTCCTGGAAAAGGGAAAGGCTACCCACTCCAGTATTCTGGCCTAGAGAATTCCATGGACTGTATAGTCCATGGGGTCTCAAAGAGTCTGACATGACTTCCACTTTTCACTTTCACATAGTGGAAAAAGTTGGCTGCATCAACTTCAACTGGTCACAAGACCATGTCATGTATAGAACACTGTGAGTCCTAGAGTTATCATCTTTGCCACTTATCATGACTTTTGAGACTTATACCTGAGCTGGAGTGAGTAATGAAAGCAGTTTCTCCTGAGTCATCACAGCAACCATTGCCACGAACATGGCTCACTCCCTAAGGTGTATCCTGGCTCATCGGACCAGGACACTGTGTATGTAGCAGACACATTATAATTTGGATGAACAACTTGGAAAGATAGGAAGAAAATCTTTACTCCCAGGAAAATTGGTTTGGCATTTTAAAAAATGTTTGTTGTAGGGACAATTTGGGAAATGTAGTGGTTGGTATTTCCACGAGATGGCACTCATTGTCTTCCTTATCTTTTACCAAGTTTTTGACATATTCTTAAAGAATATGAATGAACATATATGCATATACATATGCACATATATGCATGAATATATGTATATATACACACATGCAAATGAATACTCATATATGCATATACGTGTATATTTATCTAAGGTTCTATAATTTATCTAGTTCATTCACATTCTTGACCAAAGTTTCATTTATTGTGGCCCCTTGGGGCCATGGGGATAGGGCAGTTGTTGGTGGGTGTAGAGAGGGAATCATTGCTTTCATCCTCTTCATTTCCACTCTATACTCTGCCAAAGGATGAAAATACAAAGCTGGCTTTGAGCCTAGGAATTTATGAACAGAAGGCAAGGATGAAGCACAAAACCATTTAGACAGAGTATAAACAGGAATGTAATGAGATAAGCTATTTATAGAAAGACTACTATTTAGTTTGTTAGGGGACTGAGCAGGCTTATAATTTGAAAAGGTGGTAACTTTTTAGGAAAAAAACAAAACAAAACATAAAAACACAGAGGTTCACTAACCTTGCTCCCGTTAGCATCTAAGGCCCAAGAGGACTCTCCTTTCCTTTGTTGGTGGGTAATAATATGAATTAAAAGAAGATCCTTTTCACTTAAATTTCTCCCACTGTGCACTGCAGTCTTGGGCTCCAGTTAGAATGTTCCACCATTGACAGACTTCACTGTGGATTTTGAGGTCAGAGAATCACAATTATGGTCAGCTGGAGAATTAACTAGGACTTTGGATCATTAGGAAATAATTCTGTTTTCATTACATTAGCACTAAGAGGGGGGAAAAGATCACGAATTCGGAATCTATAGAAAAGTATATCAAATCATCTCTGGGGAAAAATACAAGTTTCTCAGCAACCATGACATCAACACACATCAGCAGACTGGAAATTCAACTCACACTGACCTTGTACGCCCTCAAACCAAGTGGCCACTTGGGAGACAGGAATGGAAAAGGTACTTATTACACAGTCTCATGCCACAGGCCTTAAATAATGGCAGTCAGTCCCTTCCACCTTTTCAGGAGCCTCTCCCTCACTGGAAGGAAGGTCTTTCCTTTCTATTAATATTTACATGCATTAGTTTTTCCTCTGTGTAAATCCTAACATCATGGCTTCCATTTGTAAAGCACTTTGTTAATTTCAAAATACTTTGATGTCTAAGAATCTTCTTCATGCTTTTCAATCACAATGGTATGGAGACCAATATGTTCATCCTGCTTTTACAGATAAGAATTCTGAATATGGGAGGTGACTTGTCTGAGGTCCCAAACTAGAGTAGCCCACCAGGGTCCTCTGTCCGTGGAACATTCCAGGCAAGAATACTGGAGTGGGTTGCCATTTTCAACTCCGGGGATTTTCCCGAACCAGGGATCGAACCCATGTCTCTTGTGTCTCCGACATTGACAGGCAGATTCTTTACCACTGCGCTAAATGGAAAAACCCAAACTAGACAGAATCAAGGCCTAAAATGTAAAGAACTTGATCCCCAGACCCATAGCCCACTCTGCCTTTTGGCTGATTGTGCATAAGACTCAAATTGATATACCATAGGAACTAAAGTCTCCATTCTCTTCCCTTGCACATCTAGGAGGAGTGTAATTTAAGCTCTCTGTCTAGTGCATATTTTACATGTGATGTTTTCCGCCATTAAATGTTATTTGCTCTAACCTCCTTGAGAATAGAGCCATGACCTCAGAGAGAAGACACAGTATATTAAGCTTCTCCTAGTCCTAAAACTGGATTTTCATTAAGGCCACTGCCTGATTCTTTTTTAGTACTGCCCCAGGCATGCTGGAGAGAGCTTATTTTCATGGTTAGCAAGGGCATCATTCAAAAGACAATCTGAATGTGGTCATTTATGAGGGTTTTGCTTTTTTTTTTTTTCCAAAGCTACTGTTTGGATAACCTGCAGGAAATCTTTAAAATACCCTAAAAATAAATGCCATTTCTAATCTGGTGGACACACACATATAGAAAAGCAGATAGTTCTGAGTGCATATGTGTGTGTATTCATGTGTGTGTGTGTGTGTGTGTATGTTTGGAGGAAGAAGTGAAGGGTTCTTTGGGAAATAACTAGCCTAGAAGCTCCTATTAGTTCATTAGCCAATGTCAATTATCTGTTTTCCAGGCCATCTGCACTAGATTTAATGAGTTGAAGATGTAGACACAAACCAAGATAAAGTATCTGGAAATTTGAGGTATAAAGACCATTCAGAAAAACCTTTGAATTTGCCTTTGTCAAGTATTTTGGTTCTGAGCCACCGAGAAATGCTTGAGACATAACAAACCATCAAGACATGGCTAACTCAACTTGATCAAGTTTCTTTACACCTGCTGTGTAAGCAACTGAAATGTCATTATGCATACGTGCATATGCATGTAGAAATACGAAAACATCTCTCCCATTCTCATCCCCTGCATGTTTTCTCTGTCACATGTATGTTTAAGGGTATTTTTCTATTTGAAATTTTGCTTCTGCTTCTTTTTGAACAGCCAGCGGAAAAGTGTTTAAAGAGAGCAGAATTACATAAAAAAATCAGTTTCACCAAATTGACTTCGGTGTCTGTTGATTGTACTTACATGCACACACACACACACACACACAAACACACACAAACCTTTTCCATACTCCCTGCAGTAATCTAAATAATTAATAGTGACTTTCTCTTAGGTCCTTTGAAAGAAGCATTCTTAGGCATTAGAATCTCCATCATTCTCCTGCCAAGTTGCAACGAATTCCTCTTCAAAGCTGTGACCCTGTTGATTTTGCTTGCTGCCAAATTTCACAACACAAAGAAAAATAGCTTGATATTAGAATGATTAAATTTCAGGGAGAGCTGACAGAATGGAGTTCTTCAGAACCTAAACTCTGCCAATTTTGATGTCTCTAATTTATTCCAACAACCGTTTAAGTCTGAATGCCTCCATTTTAATCACATTAACAGTATATTACAAAGAAACTGAACACCCAAAGAACTCCAGTTGCAAAATGAATCTGGCTCTTTCCCCTCCTCTTTATGTTTGTGATGATCAAATAGCTGCTAGCAGGAACCATTTGCTGGAGCCAGTCCTTTGGCAATTTCCCTTTGCCTCCTGCCTCCTTAGCCAGAGGCCTGGACCTGGGTGCTTGCCCAGGTATCAGAGGGAAAATAAACACACCTACCCCTCAAGCAATAGCAAAGGTACTGAGCTTATAGTGTCCAAGAGCCCACATTTTTCTTGCATTCGGCTGGTGGTACAGAAAATTAGCTGTGTGAACTTTACCAACATCAATATATACCAACCCAGAGCCCAGGTCTGACACAGATCAGGTCTAACTAGGGAAGCAGCACCAATGCCTCCAAGAAACTATGGGTCCCTGGGCCCCCTCCTGGGTCTGACTAGTTGATAATGTATTAGGCTGTCAGCAGGGTCAATGCAGAGATTTGTTCACACCAAGCCTGAGCCCTTGCCAACTGGCCCATTCTCTTGGTTCTGTACTCACATTAAACTGCAGGAAAGCTGAATATTTAATGCAGATAGTTTATTTGAAACCAAGTGCTTCTGTTCTCTAGGGTCTACTTTCAGTCACCAGCCTACATCCTAGAAAACAGAATAAACATTTTTCTGCCCGTCACAAGCCAAGCTATGTTCCTATTTCGATTCACAGTAGCCATCAAACTGCATGTGTGAACAGACTATAAATTCAAACACCTCTTCACTGTCTTGGCAATATTGCCTGGTGTTTTGGCTCTTGCTGTTGGCCTGGCTGTGCTAACCTCTCAGGTCTGCCCCCTCACTAGGTAACTTTCAGCAAGTTATTTATGTTCTCAGAGACTTAGTTTTCTCAATTATTAAGATGGGAAAAAATAATTGTTCCTACTTCACACAGTGTAGCCATGAGAAACAAGTGAAATAAAGCACGAAAAGTACTTAACAGAGACTGGCCTATGGTGAGTGCTTAATAAAGCACTTAATATGGTGAGTGCATAAAGAAGTGCTTAACCAGTGTTATTGCTAATGTGATCTTTATTAATATTATCCACTTGTAAATTGCTTTAATTCAAGATTTATCATGACTTGATAACAACACAGAAAAGGAGATGAGAAAGCTACAAATTACAATAATTCCTACCTAGTATGGGCTCTAGAGCAGGAATATGCTTGGAAAAGGAGTTGGGGGGATTGTCTTAAAGTTGCCTTTGCATACTAAGCCTACTTGTTTTCCTTAGACGGTGTGATTATTTAAGGTGGCTTGGTGAATACAGGCACTGATGGAGACTCAAGGATGCCATCTTTTTGTATCTTCGCATTTCCCATCTAGTCTACCCCCTGGTTTCCCCACATCATACTTTCCCTTCAACGTTATCTCCCAAGGCCAAGAACAAAGAGTCTTTTCAAAATTATTTTACAAAGTCCTTGATTTCCACTTGAAAAATCTTTGATAGAAATGCATCATAAAAATAGAATTAAATACCTAGCACAGATTGTTTTCCTCCTCATTGTTAAGCTAAGGAAGCATCTTGTAAAGCTGGGCTCTGTTGATAATCTTAGGAGATTTCACAACACACGGGTGGAATCCCGTATTGAAAGATGAATTGAATCAAACGCGAGGTAACTGCCCTCAATCAGGCACTAAAGGTGATGGGGAAACAAGACTTTTGTTTTTAGAGTTTACCTTTAGTTCAATCAACAAATACCTTGAAGAATAAACAGGAGAACTTTGGGACTGTGAAAGGTGAAAGGGAACTTTTTTGGCACTTCAAGGCAGATGGCATGTTCAAATCTCTGTTCAAGCAGCAGACCTATTTTCCCTGTAAAATCAGTAATATTTCCTTGTCTATTGGTTCAAGTAAGGACTAATGAGCTAGAACAGATTTTTTTTTTTTCTTCCCTAAACAGTTGACCCTTCACATAGAGATTCAGACTTAAAAGGACTGGATAAAGCATAAGTATTTATATTGCCTCTGAGCCTTCTGAAAGGAACCTCCTTAGCCAACGAGAAGAGTATGCTGTTCTGGTTTTCTCATCTTTCTCCTCATGTTTTCAGTTGAGAAAGGAGATTGGAATTTTTGGACCCATAGGTCCCCTAGAAAGTTGAGTCCACTCTTATCTATCTGGAGAATGGATGGCACTTCTAAACTGGAATTCGGTGGTGTTAAGAGTGGGAAGGCATTATATGTGTACCCTGTTGCCTTAGGCTAGCCTGAAATTATAATATTGGGTTCCCTTTCTTTTGGGACCAGTGCAGTAAATTCCAACTATACTAGATATAGGACATCCCCCAGGGGGGCTAGTGGTAAAGAACTCACCTGCCAATGCAGGAGACATAAGAGACTTAGGTTTGATCCCTGGGTTGGGAAGATCCCCTACAGGCACAAACAACTAGCCACTTCAGTATTCTTGCCTGGAGAATCTGATGGACAGAGGGGCTTTAGTCCACAGTGTGGCAAAGAGTTGGATACAACTGAAGTAACTTAGCATGCACCTACTAGATATAGCCAGTCTACCAAAGAGCAATCAGCCCAATCATTTGGAGCATTAGCATAAATCTGCATCAGGTTCTGAATCTCATCCACAGTAATGGAGTATTCCTCTCCTGAGGTTCCCTAGGGAAAATGTTACTTGATGCTCATCTTTCAAATATAGCTAAAACTCAATCACACTTTTACTACAAATATAGTATGAACTATATATGAACCAGTTATATGTCTAAGGTCTATAGGGAATGGTCTCTTAAAATGTAATATTTTCTTATGCAAATCAAAACTACAGTGAGGCACCTACCACCTCATACTGGTCAAAATGGCCATCATTTAAAAGTCTACAAATAACAAATGCTGATATGGAGAAAAGGGAATCCTCCTAAACTGTTGGTGGGAATGTAGACTGGTACAGCCACTATGGAAAACTGTATGGAGGTTCCTCAAAAAACTAAACAGGAGTTGGATATAATCTAGTAATCCTACTCTTGAGCATAGATCTAGACAACATGATAATTCAAAAAGATACATGCATCCTTAGTTCATAGCAGCACTATTTACAGTAGCCAAGACAAGGAAGTAATGTTAATGTTCATTGATAGATGAATGGATAAAGATGTGGTTATTGTTGTTTAGCTGCTAAGTCATGTCCATCTCTTTTGCGACCCCATGGACTATAAGCCCACCAGGCCTCTCTGTCCATGGGATTATACAGGCAAGAATACTGGAGTGGGTAGCCATTCCCTTATTCAAGGGATCTTTCTGACTTAGGGATCAAGCCCGTGTCTCTTGCATTGGCAAGTGGATTCTTTGCCACTGAGCCACCACGAAAGTATACACACACATACACACACACACACACACACACACACACACACACACACACAATGGAATACTACTCAGCCATTAAACAACAATGAAATAATGCCATTTTCAGCCATATGGGTGCACCTAGAGATTATCATACCAAGTCAGAAAGAGAAAGACAGATACAGTATAATATCACTTATATGTGGAATCTAAACTATGACATAGATGAACTTATCTATGAAACAGACTCATAGGCACAGAGAACAGACTTGTGGTTGCCAAAAAGGAAGGGCATGGGAGGGATGAATTGGAAGTTTGAGATTCAGTTCAGTTCAGTTGTTCAGGTTTCCCTGTCCATCACCAACTTCCAGAGCTTGCTCAAACTCACGTCCATCGAGTCAGTGATGCCATCCAACCATCTCATCCTCTGTAATCCCCTTCTTCTCCTGCTTTCAGTCTTTCCCAGCATCAGGGTCTTTTTCAGTGAGTCAGTTTTTTGCATCAGGTAGCCAGAGGATTGGAGCTTCAGCTGCAGCATCAGTCCTTCCAATGAATATTCAGGACTGATTTCCTTTAGGATGGACTCATTGGATCTCCTTGCAGTCCAAAGGACTCTCAAGAGTCTTCTCCAGCACCACAGTTCAAAACCATCCATTCTCTGCTTTTTAATATGCTGTCTAGGTTGGTCATAGCTTTTCTTCCAAGGAGTAAGTGTCTTTTAATTTCATGGCTGCAGTCACCATCTGCAGTGATTTTTGAGCCCAAGAAAATAAAGTCTCTCACTGTTTCCATTGTTTCCCCATCTATTTGCCATGAAGTGATGGGACTGGATGTCATGATATTAGTTTTTTGAATGTTGAGTTTTAAGCCAGCTTTTTCACTCTCTTTCATTTTCATTAAGAGGCTCCTCAGTTCCTCTTCACTTTCTGCCATAAGGGTGGTATCATCTGCATATCTGAGGTTACTGATATATCTCCCACGAATCTTGATTCCTGCTTGCGCTTCATCCATCCCAGCATTTTGCATGATGTACTCTGCATATAAGTTAAATAAGCAGGGTGACAATATACAGCCTTGACGTACTCCTTTCCTGATTTGGAACCAGTCTGTTGTTCCATGTCCGGTTTTAACTGTTACTTCTTGATCTGCATATAGATTTCTCAGGAGCCAAGTAAGGTGGTCTGTTATACCCATCTCATTAAGAATTTTCCACAGTTTGCTGTGATCCACACAGTCAGATTCTTTGGCGTGGTCTATAAAGCAGGGAGTACTGGGAGTTTGGGATCAGCAGACACAACTTACTATGTATAGAGTCAGTAACAACAAGGTCCACTGTATAGCCCAGGGGACTCTATTTAATATCCTGTTATAAACCATAATAGAAAAGAATATGAAAAAGAATGCATATATACATATACACTTTGCTGTACAGCAGAAATGAAGACAACATTGTAAATCAACTCTGTTTGAATAAAATAAATTTTTTAAAAGTAGTATTTTCTTGGAGGGTCTTAGATCTCTAGGTTCCTTGGAGGGACTGGAGACCTTTCCACCACACAAGGAGAAAATAAAATTTCTTTAATGAATGAGATAAAAACGCAAGCCTTTTTATCGAATTTGGTGTTCTGTGAACTAAATTCATAATTTTTTTACAACAGTTTCTTTTAGGAAACTGAGGATACTTGGAAACATACTGTTTCCTGCAGACTAGTCTGTTTAAGCACAAGTTAACTTTAGTCTATGCACAAGAGGACATGAGTACTATTGACTGATTACCATTTGATGTTAAGATACATAATTTCACTCCTTCAGAACAATCTGCAAATTCTTGTTTTACATCCCTGATATGTTTCAGTGTCTCCTCGTTTATAATCTATCAGAATTTGAGTAAAATTTGTATTTTACTGTTGTGTGAAAATTGTACAAATCTTAATTATGCTGAATTGGTTCATGGTGCTTTTGAGGTCTACTACATCCTTCTACTTTTCTGTATATTCATTCTATTAGTTTTTGAGAGTTTGATATTGGAACTCCGACTAAAAATCTTAATTTATCTATTTAAAAAATAATTGTAATATATAGTTGAACTATATGTAACTTTGTTCTGCATTTGTCAAGTCTCCTGAAAATGTGTTATCATACTTTCATACTTTAAAAAAAATTTAAAAAAAAAGAGAAAAAAATTTTAAAAAAAATCTGCAAAGAAAATGCAGTAATGCCAGTATAAAATGTAAAGAAATGACCTTTCTCACTTACCCTTTATGACACCATTTCTGTCAAGATGGCTCTCTCTTGGGCATTTACACTCTGAATTTTCCGTGTTTACTTCCTTACTAATGTTCTTCTAAATCCAGATCTGGCTATAGATTGTTCCTCTCAATTTTTGCTTCCATCTTCTTGGCACCAACTATCTGAGATATCGACTGATCTCTCTTTTTCCTGACATTCTCTCTGACTTACAGAGCCTGAGTCCTTTGTGTGCGTTTGGAGCTATCTTTGGAGGCAGACTTGCTAGAACAGGAGGCTGCCTGATGATGAAGTACCTTCCCCATTTACACTTGTATAGAAGAACACCGTCTACTTATAGTAGTATATTTCTCAAGTAAAGCAAGTTGGACATTTGTTCCTATGTTGGCCTTTGTGTGTGATTTCTCTTTTAACTCTTGATCATTCTGGCAGCAAATGCATTTGCTGCAAAATGTGCCATACCCTGTCTGCGTGCGTGATGTCTCCAAGAATTTGGAGAAAATCTCAAAGTCAATGTTAGGAAAAAAATAAATGTTTTAGCCATGGTTAAAAAATCAAAGACAGTTACTTATTGGAAAGTATGCCCAGTTACCATATCATCTTCACAGTATGGATGATAAGTATTTTAGAAATAAAGCAATGTCTGTCTGTAGGGGGAGGTGAATGCTGAAACTAAAGTTATAGTGGTCTGAGGAGCAAACAGAAGGAAATGTAGAGACTCTTAAGACCTTGGCACAGAGAGTGAAATAATGAGTTGTTTTGCCAAGTTCAAAAAATGTCTCTGTCTCTCCTCTTTCCTATGATTTGGCACCTCCTTTACCTTATATTGATTTGTTCCTCATTTCCCTTGCAACAAAATTTACCTTCTTGTAAACATATCATATGATATTCTTTCCACAAAGACTATTTCTAGAGCCTCTGCCTTCTTCCTAAATGATTTACAACTTTTTCTTTCCTACCTTTTATTATTCCTCCTTCCACTGAAAAACCCAGAGAAGGCACTGATGACCCACTCCAGTTCTCTTGCCTGGAAAATCCCATGGAAGGAGGAGCCTGGTACGCTGCAGTCCATGGGGTCGCTAAGAGTCGGACACTACTGAGTGACTTCATTTCCACTTTTCACTTTCATGCATTGGAGAAGGAAATGGCAACCCACTCCAGTGTTCTTGCCTGGAGCATCCCAGGGACGGGGGAGCCTGGTGAGCTGCTGTCTATGGGGTCGGACAGAGTCAACACGACTGATTTGACTTAGCAGCAGCAGCAGCCACTGAAAAACCAAAAACAAAAATTTGACCAGCACAGAATAATATATCATATTTTCCCAATTGTGCAGGGAATGAAGATGAAGATGGGTGTCTCATCCTGTGTGGACAACCACCTCTGCTGTCCATGGTGAATACTCCCACGGAACCCCAGGGCTCCTTTCAACTTGACATCTTTGTCTCTAAGTCTTCGTCTCCAAGTGTCTCATCCTGGCTCTTCCCACATCTCCATGTCCCTGTAGGTTGATGGGCTCCTTCCAGACTCTGAGTCCTCCCACAAGTTCACCTACAGCCAAGAGCCAGGAGACTTTTAAGGGGAAAAGCTGAATTCATTCAACAGAATTAGGAGGAAGAAGGCCCATATCATTCTCGGCACTTAAATCACACTTTATTTTTTTAACATTTAAATTCTGTCCAACTGGGCATTCCATTTCAAGTGCTAAGCTCTCTCTTGAAGATAAATTCTAGATCACTTCATCCTCCTTGTCTTCACAAGCATAAGTGTGTTTGGTTCTAAATGGGGCCATTTGAATAAAACATATGCCTCCTTAGGTAAATTGTATGGACTACATAGCAGGGTGCTATGTCTGTCTTCTAATTTTTAATCTCCTCTTGAGGAGTCATATTCCTTTATTTGGAAACCATGATGTTTTGAGAAATTAAAGCAGATTAAGCTGTTTTCTCCTGATTATCATCAAGGCTCTAAACTATATTCAGTGAGCTATCTTCTGGTCAACTCTTCATGATTCCTTCAGTTTCATGGTTTTAAAAAATGCTCTGTACTTTAATTCAAATCTTATGTTTTATAAATAAGAAAAACAAGGCCTCTAAATTAGGTTAGGTGACCTACATAAGATTACACAGCCAATTTGTGGAAGATAGTAAACAGTACCCAGATATTTATTATTTTCATTTATCACTCCATAAACAAAATAATTTTCCTATAGTTCCACAGATAGGTATGTGAAGATCATGCACATCCATTGAATATGTTGTAACTCACTTTTGTGTTGGGAAATCTCTCATGTTTGTACAACTATACTTCCATCAGAGGCCAGCAGTCCACCAGCACCACAAGAGATTCTTCATCCTCTAATTAGTAAAGATAGCTGACATCTGCACAGTATTCTACAGACTTCATATAAAGGGCTTTCATACCCATGCTGACATTCAACCCTTACTCTTACCCTGTGAGGTTGGTATTATTAATATTTCTGCTTTACAGATAAGGACACCAAATATTTCCCAAGTAGAAACCTACTTATTGCTCAAGTCATTGCTCAAGTCACATGACTTCATATTCAAATAGTCCTTGCTTTAGCTTAGGGTACATTTAGACCTCATTCAAACTGATAGATATATCCACACCTTCTTGGCTGGAGTGCCCTTTAGAGGAGTTCTAATGGATGAGCAACAGTAACAGCGCAATCTGACTTCATCTTTTTGCCCCACCCAGCAGAACTGGCCAAGCATACATATGTGCTTGGGAATAAGTTTGGATTAAATGGTGCTAGAACGATTGGCTCCCAAGTCTCTACAGTGATGAATCCTACATGATGGTACCCCAGACTCTAAATTTTAAATTGGATTTGGATAAAAGCAGCTACCATTCCTATTAAATTATTTCTGACAAAACATTTTATAAATGAATAAGCATTTAAATAAATATTTGTTTTAACTTCTAATTTATGAATCAATTAATGCATCCAACTCAGCAATTTTCCCCCTCTAGATGACTTTTATTTATACTTTTACATCTTCAAGAAAATTTTCAGTTATTTAGAACTACATTTTGTAAAGTTGCTTTGCTGCTAGAGCCAACATAAAAGTGCATGCGATTTATCGTCACAATATTTTATTTCTTTCTTTATCCATATGAAGTCTGGCTTCCCAACAGAGCTGTTCTATCTTGAGAGGATAGTCTGATAATTCTATTGAAGTATACAAAAATACTAATATTTTTTAAAATAAAAAATAAATATATTGAGGGCAGTTTTCCATGTACAGTTTGCTAGTGGTGCACATTAATGGCTTGTGCTCATCCTGAGAAGAGACTCATAATGTGGTCACCTGACTTAAGAATAAATAAAATCTCTCACTGCTCTAAGGGACCCAATGCAGAAAGAAATTAATACTCAAAGCTTTTGAAAAATCACCAGTATATCATTAATGGAAACATTCTTTGCATAGAGCCATCAAAATAATCCCATCAGCATGGAGTTGTGAGCTTTAAAGAATCACCTGGGTGAGGCACAGAAAGATGGCACCCCAAACAGCAGGGAGAGAAGGATGGCCTGGGCAGAACCGCAAAGAGAGTGGGGTCTGGCCTAAGTATTATTCAGCCCCCCTCCCCTCCCATCCATCCTGTGAGTATTCTGCATCCACATGCTGCCCATGAAAGTCACCTCCTAAACATCATCCCATTTCTACTTTAGTCCTCACCTCTCCTTTAGGTGCTAGTCGTGGAGGCAACTGCTCTCAACTTTCTGACTCTGTAGAAAGCAGTCTGTGCAATGAAGTTCTCCAAGGGGTTCATGACTGATCATTCAGTCAACTGATCTTTTGCTACTGATCACAGACTCTCCATGAAATGCAATGCTTTAGCCTGAAGCCTTAGCCCAAAGTACTGGCAAGGGTAGACAGAGTTTTTGACTGATAGCTTTGTTAGTTGTGGTAGAGCAAGAAAAGCTCTAAAAAATCCAGAGATCTGAGTTCAAGACCTGGTTTACCACCAAATGACTTTCCTCATTTTAGATCTAAAAGCCTCTTGCCTTGCCCTCATGTCTCCATCTAAGAAATGAAGACTTACAGGTTGTTTTATGAGAGGAAAAAGCAGATTGTCCATTATTTATATTACTGCCAGCATGACAAGAGTTTAAAATCATGTTTGCATCTCGTGCATTTGTAATACTACTAGTATTGCTTTCATATATCAATAATACCAAATGTACAAGCAAATCAGGATAAGTTAATTTTCACCCATTTTTTTGTTTCTTTTAAAAGCAAAAGATTCATATATAATGAATACTGTCAAATGTATGTCTTGGTCTCACAGCTGGTCCATGTTAAAGGACTGTGCTTAGTCATTCAGTCATGTCTAACTCTCTGTGACTCCATGGACTGTATTGCCAGGCTCCTCTGTCCATGGAATTCTCCAGGCAAGAATCCTGGAGTGGGTTCCCATTTCCTTCTCCAGGAGATCTTCCCAACCCAGGGATCAAACCCGAGTCTCCTATATCATAGGTGGATTCTTTATACCGTCTGAGCCACCCAGGACTAGGAAGACGCAGATGCATGGAAATGAGGAGCTTGTGTCCTGCATCTCTCCAGCCCCTTCTGTAACCAGGGGTGGATGCAGGACACAGTGGGCTTGGCAGAGCTTGCCAGGCAGTGGAGAGTCTACCTGCAAAGCTCTGCTGGCTCCCAGGCCTGTTCCTTCCCCAGCTGTGCAGTTAAAAACTGCTGATTCATGCTCCTGCTCCCAGTCTAATGACCATGAACAAGCTCTGATTTTTTTTCTTCAGGCACATTTTCTTGGTAACCAGGCGGATGATGTGCTAATGCAAATTGGCAGACTTGAACTGAAAGTACAGAAACTGGATCTGCCATGTGGAAGAACAAAGGACAAAAGAAACTTTCAGGCTGCCCTTCTGCCTTGGGTTTCCATCTCTGGCACACAGTAAGTGCTCAGCAGAGACGTGGTATTCAGGTGAGATCTGTGGTGACCATTAGGATTTTAAAACACAATGAGCCATCATTCTTTTCCTTGAAAATATATTTTCTTTGAGCCCTTTTAGTAACCTTGCTTTCAGAGACTATCCTGCTAATTTCTCTCTTTGTGCGGAATAGCTCTCGGTCAGCAGCCTCTACTGAATTCAGTGAGGCAGAAAGTCCAAATTTGCCTTTTCTCAAAATTCATCTTGGCCCCAACCTGGCTGCATCTCGCTTCTGAGTCATATAGCAAAGGTTCATTGGAGGTCACCCTAGTTCCGTGGACTAATTTGGAGCTTTAATGTATGGCTGTTGAAATAACGTTTAATCTCTTCTTGTCAGCTGGCTGGATGATACAATAATATTGTCCCGTGTTGCTGCACAAGTGATTAAAGAAAAAGAGCTGAGTGAGGCCTGCTTTTCTACTGCTGTCTCATAGGAAAGCACAGAAGATACTGCAGAAAGAACGAGCCTTCTGCAACATACAGATATTCCCAGAAAGACAATTCCGAATCCAGCTTATTGCCTGTGTTTTCACTGCACTGCGGAGTGGAATGCCAGGCTGTGGGCCCCTGTCTTATTAAGGTTCTCTTCTAGCTGACTGAGACTCACCTATTTTCTGACCATGGACTTGGAACTTGTTGTAAAGTGAGGGAACTGATGTGAACCAATTGAAATTCTGCAAACAAATTCAGCTCAGATTTGCAGTTGTTGTTTCTATTCTGAAGTGAGGTTTTTCTTTATTACCCAGGAACTTGTCAGTTAGGTGGGTTGGGGTGATTCTATTTTAAGATGTTAAAACTTGTAAATAAATCACCTTGGGTAATTTCATGCTGAAAGCAAAACCTCCTGTTGATGAAAAGGAAGATGTTTGGTTTCAATTGGAAAGGTCACGGTCGGTTGCTCTGCTAAGCTGATTTTAAAAGTGATATGGTGATAGGCACAGGAAAGGATAGAAAATCCTTGCAAAGCAAAATGAAAATGAGGATTTTTCTCCTCACAAGGGGGTAAGATTCAAACCAAAGTCCTAAAAGAGAGATAATTTTAAGATACAGAGAATTAAAGGTTGGCTCTAATGGATTTGAGTTTTTATTAACAGGTTATAACTGGTTGTTTCCTTAATCAGTTAGGCACCTAAAACAATCTTTAGATAGTTATTACCACTCTATAATGAAAATACTAGCAATGAAAATCTTTATTTTTTTCCTCTGTCCTGCAGAATGCCAAATCTTAATATTATCCAAACAACTAAATGCCTACTCTACCTTTTGAAGTGATCCACAGCCAATAGTATACCATAAACCTGTATTGTTGATAAGGATCACTGTCAGATTAGCCCTAGAGATCTCATTGGATGAAGAGCCAGGAGGAAACAGCCACTGCAATCCCTCCAGGTCCCTAGGGCTGTCACTAAGTGGCACTGGGGCATTATCTGAAAGCCAATCACCATGAAGCTGGAGTGTTCTAAGCACCATCCACAATGAGTATCCAGAAGATTAAAGGAGGAAATTATATTAAAATTACTATCTCCACTATACAGATAAAAAAAAAATGAGCACATCAGTAACACCTCCCTATCCCAACAACCAACTGAACTTGGATCCATTTTTTTCTATACTTGTACCTTAAATTGGACATCTATCTGACCATGCCACTTCTTTTGGCGTAGGGAAAAGAAGAAATAGAAAATTGGATAAATAAGCACAAAAGCTGCATTCTGAGGTTAAAGAGAAATCCAAGTTGGCACAATAGGAGCAATTTTCCAATGACCTGTTGTTTGAAGATTGAGGAGCAGACATGGGTTCCAGGGAAGCACCAAGAAATGAGTTCCATTTAAAAAGTAATGCTTGACTCAGAGCAAGGGTATTGAACAAAATTCTGAAAAGTTGATCCTGATGTATGTTTCCTTTTTCTGGGTTAGCAAAGGAATTAAGTTCCTTATTCTTCCCCACTAAAGGAAAAGTAAATTCACTTCTTCACAAGTGTGCTCTCATATCCCAAGCACTTGAACAGCAATAACTGATTAACATGGAAATGGTCAAAACAGCATGTGTTTCATAATTCAAAACTGTGACCAAGGGAAGAAAAATGTCTTGGATTGAAATCGTGCTTGTTTTCAGACAGAATATGTGAGAAGAGAAACAATAATAAAGGCAAAGATTAGGAAAATATGGAAAAGATGGCAATAAGAGTGGCCAGGGTAGACCTAGCTTTGGCCTGGGAGCATTGCCCTCTCTGATCTTGCTCTTGACAATGGCTACAGTGAGACTTTCTGTGCCCAAGTCCAGTGAATACATTGTTCCCTGGAAGTTCTTGTTACCATTAGGGTATTGGAGCTGTGGTCTAGCTCCACTCAGAAACCCCCATTCCATGTCCAGTTCTTAAAATATGTAAAAATATAACAACTGAAACAACCCACTAGGTAAGCGTTACTAAAATTAACTCTGGAGAACTGACCAAGATGTAAGAAAGAGAAAATACTTATTGAGCAAGTACTGTATGAATATTCTGAAGAAGTATGTAGGCTATGGAAGTATACTAGAAACTGAGAATCAGGGAGGTTGTTACTTCCTTAAGATTATACGGTTGTAAGTGAAATGACTGGGATTCATTTCCACACGGGTTTTAATTTACAACTAATACAGATACAAGTTTATTAGTTGGAAATTAAAAAGGACATGAGTTTGAGCAAACTCTGGGAGATAATGAAGGACTGGGAAGCCTGTTGTGCTGCAGTCCATGGGGTTGCAAAGAGTCAGACAAGACTTAGCAACTGAACAGCAAAGATACAAGTGAAATTTCAGCACATATAACGTGTGTATGCAAATATTTCAAAATGTATGATAATTAATAATATCATTGTTATAAAATTGTAATGGATCATCCCAGGCCAGAACTTAATGAGGCAATATTTCCCATTAATACATCTATAATCTTAAGTACAGTGAGATATTGATAACTAATTCTCAGTGAGAGAAGTCGGAGAAGAGGAGCACATCAGAATCACTGGCACAACTGTTTGAGCACATCTCTGATGCCCATCCCCTCCCCAGTCCATTTCACTTCTATTGGTAAATGTTATTGGGAGAATGTGTTCTTAATTCTTAGAAATGTTCGGTCGGGAAAAAAATATATTGTGACATCACTTTGTAAATGTTCACACAAGTAAATGTTTTTATGTTTCTTCATTATCTTCAAGTAAAGGAATTTCTAGGGGAATATATTCTCAAGTTTTTTGGATTGTTATATTTTGGGGGGCTTCCCAGGTGACTTAGTGGTATAGTATCTGCCTGCAATTCCAGAGACATGGGTCCAGTTCCTGGGTTGGGAAGATCTCCTGGACAAGGAAATGACAACCCATTTCAATATTCCTGCCTGGAAAATCCCATGGTCAGAGGAGCCTGGCGGGCTATAGTCCGTGGGGTCACAAAAGAGTCAGACATGACACAGGGACTAAAATAACAGCAATATTATGATAGTTCATTTGTGACTATGAACACACAATTTTACACGTAAACAATATTCTCATCAGTATGAATGTTTGCATCACTAATTTGCTTCACTGACATATTCTGCATGTACATGTATACTAACAGCATTATTAATGTACTGACTTCAGACTAGATCAAAAATAGAGACAATTAGCCCATTAAAAAATGTCAAAACCCCTAAAAATGGTATAGCAAGTGATTTCAATGGATCTGGCTACTATTATCATCTACTCATTAATTTATTCATCTATTTACTACCGAGTGTCTACTTTACCAGCTAAAGTAGAATTTACCCCTTTGTTGAGATAATTAATAAGGTTATGTTGGAGAAATCTCTTTCATAACAAGGATGCACTAACTGATTCTGAAGATGTTTGAAATTATTAGAGTAATTGTTGGTTCACTCTCGAGTGCCTGTGCTTATTGGAGATAAAGCATTCATGTTTTTCAGGTAACACTTTCCAGATGTCAGCAATTAGTAATAATTATTAGCAATAATTTAAATCACTATCATTTATCTTTATATAGGTTGAAATTTGAATAATATTGGGTTGTTTAAACTCTAATGGAAGCATAAGGAAATGGACTCTCTAGACACCACTTACTTAGTGGTGCTACTTGGGGAATTCATGGTAAAACTCATCCATTAGGGAATCGAGACCAGTAGCCTACACTGTATACTACCCAGGACCCCAGAAGAATGGGAATACATATGGGAATGGCAGCCTTAAGACCTGCATCCCACTCCCAGTGTGCAAGTTCACTCCTCTCTCTGAATTTTAGCTTCTTCTCCTGTAATAATAATAGCTTTGCCCATATCATTGGGATATTATAAAGATAAAATAATATAGGATCAGTGAAAATGCTGCAGACACTGTAAAATGATATATTAATATAAAATATTAGTTTTGTGAAAATGCTTCAGGAACAGGAAAATGAAATACTAATGTAAAGCATTAGCTTTGCAATTAGACCTTACATTTTTATTTTTGACTTTATAAACATATTTAGGTTTATTTAACATAATCTACTTGCTCATTGTAAGCAATCTACAAGATTCAAAGAGGAAGTAATGTTATATAAAGGCAAAGATATCAAGAATTGAATTGGTTAAATTTGAATTCCAGTCAGAGAATTTATTAGCCAAGAGTCCTTAGCCATGTTGCTTCTCTGAACCTGTTCATCCATAAATCCCACAGGAAAATACCTTCCTATGTCAAAAGATAGAATGTAAGCAAAGCATGAGGTTCAGTGGCTTACTATGTAGACTCAATTAATGAGAATTACTTCCATCCAGTCTCATCTATGGCAAATAGATGGGGAAACAATGTAAACAGGGACAGACTATTTTCTTGAGCTCCAAAATCACTGCAGATGGAGACTGCAGCCATGAAATTAAGACACTTGCTCCTTGAAAGGAAAGTTATGACCAACCTAGACAGTATATTAAAAAACAGAGATATTACTTTGCTGATAAAGGACTGTCTAGTCAAAGCTATGGCTTCTCCAGTAGTCATGCATGGATGTGAGAGTTGGACTGTAAGGAAGGCTGAGTGCCGAAGGATTGATGCTCTTAAACTGTGGTGTTGGAGAAAACTTCTGAGAGTCTCTTTGACTGCAAGGAGATCCAACCAGTCCATCATAAAGGAAATCAGTCCTGAGTGTTCATTGGGAGGACTGATGTTGAAGCTGAAACTCCAATACTTTGGCCACCTGATGCAAAGAACTGACTCATTATAAAAGACCCTGATGTTGGGGAAGATTGAGGGCAGGAGGAGAAAAGGGTGACAGAGGATGAGATGGTTGGATAGCATCATCAATTCGATGGACATGAGTTTGAGCAAGCTCTGGGAGATGGTGAAGGACAGGGAAGCCTGGCATGCTGCAGTCCATGGGGTCACAAAAAGTCAGACATGACTGAGCAAATAAACAACAACAACTTCTGTTACTACCAAGTTATAATGGTCCTTATTCTTTTCACTAACCATAGTTACGAATGTCCATATGGCTCAAAGATTGTATCATATTCTTCTAGTTTTGTGGTCTATTTATTTTGCTTTTCTGATCTCCTCCCAAAAGCAGAGAATTTGCCACCACTATAAATGTGATGCAATTTTACTGGGTGGGTGATTAACAAGTGAGTATTACAGGTATTTTTTGTGCTAGAGGTTATGTCCCACAGAGATATCTGAATAGTGAGCCTGGTTTGAAAGGTAAAACAAGGATAGGGTCACGCATGGTTGGAGACATGTTCTTGTTAAGGTGCCTCTTATCAAGGTTACAGCCTGATTTTGTATTTTATATTTTCTTTTTCTTGAAATAAGTACTTTGAAAAATATTATCCCACCTGGAGGAATCTGGTAATTGGTAAAAGGAAGGCCTGTCTGAGAAACAAAACACTGCTGCAAAGAATCTAATTTAGTATCTTGACTTTTATTCATTTTTAATATAGAATTTCATGGCTCATCAAGGAGTAAGCCAGTCTATGGTGTCTTTTTGTTCATTTTAGAAATGTTCCTGCTGTTATTGTGTGTGTGTGTGTTTAAAGATTCAATACAATTTACACAGTGGAGGGTTGACGCTCTGTTCTCTTTCCCCTCCTCCTGTCCAAGTTCATTGTCTTTGCCCTGAAAATCCCTCTCACTGTTTTACTAATTCCTTCCTGCAGCCCACATTGAGTGTCATAGCTTAGCAACAATCATCATTTCATATTAAATTTATAGTTCAGCTAATATGATGGAATGATCTACATGCCAGAATCTCTTAACTTCTTTTCCTTTCCTTTACACAACTGCAGACTGGAACCAAATGCTCAGTCAAATATCTTTGTTATATAACTAACAGGAGGTGAGTGTTTTCCAGTTTCTCTTTTCTCGCTCACCCTTATTCTCTGTGTCCCTCTCTATTTATAGAACCAGCTTTAATCATAATTTACCAGTGAGCTGAGGGCACATCAGTGATGGTCCAGATGGCTCAAACCCACCCATGAGAGTACATTTCCTTTCACATTTGATCTTACAATAGCCAATATGTTGCTAGCAAGCACTGACTAAGCAGTTGTTTAGACAGTTGATGTGTCTCTTTGCAGTTAGTTTCCATTCACCTGCTTTCTGATCATGAATACTAATATTCCTTGATATTATATGTCCCCTTTGCATCTCTGTATTTTCCTCTTTTAGATTTTCCTTTATGCTTAATCTGTGAATCAGTATGAGGGAAGCCTTTAATTAAGATACACACACATATATGTATTATTATTTAAGCAAGCTTTTCCTTCCAACATGTGTTACAGATTCTGTAATGAAAGTCTTAAACTTAATGTCAAAGAGTGCTGGGTATTTATTTTAAAAGCATTTCTGAGAAAGTGAAAACTATATCTATAAATAAATGAAGAGAAAAATGGGGAAGAGAAAGGTATTCTATTTCACATGTTCTTCTATTTCCTCTGAACAAATTCACTGCCAAAGTGTTTAGAATAGTTATATAATACCAATTTGGTTACTGTAACCAAGTACTCATTTTATCAGTGCAGATTCTGCATTACTTTCACTCCAAATTAATGGTAAACAAATGCTCCAGAACAATGCTAAGAACTGTAAATAAGTCGGTGATGGCAAAGTGTTTATTATTAATGGTAATTTGCATATATATAGTAAATATCATATGTATATATTGTAGGGAGCAGTATATGATAAAAGATTCTCATCCTATCACTTTTTCTGATCTAAAACCAATTAAACAAAACAGAATAATATTTTATTATAGGTAAAAGTATTCTTTCTAAGCTTATTTGAACTGTCAGTTTTTTTATCGGGCCATATTGGAACCATGTACATGGAAATACTATGAAAATTCTAACAGAATTTAAGAATGTTATGATATTTATGTTCATAAGTAAGGAAACATAAAAGTTTTAGTTTTCAGTGCTACTCTAAGTGTCCATGGAAATTCTATTCTCTACTATTTACTCTTTTATTTTTTTACCTGATGTACCTCCTGTGTCCAGCACTAGAATGTGTCTTGAGGGTGGGAGCAGGTAAAAAGAAAATTAAAGTAATGCTGAGAAAATTTCAGAGAGAGAATATCAAATGAATGGGGACATGAAGCACCCTGCTTCATATGGTGATTATCCTGGTTTCTTCTTAGCATAGGAAGAGGGTCAGAGTTGATGTAGATGGAAACAGAATGTAGATGGTTGTCAATGCTATACTTAGGAACTTGGATTTTGTCCATTTTCTACAGGTAAATGTGAAAACTGATATTTTTCTGAGCAGGTAAGTATCATGTATTATTGAAATTTCCTTACATATTTACAATAACCACAGTGTGAAGGGTATCATAAGAGAGTGTGAAACTACAGACCAATACATTAGGAGACCATAGCCATAGTCAAGGTGAGAGATGAGAAGGGTCTGAATCAAGACTAGAAAAGTAGCAATTTGAGTAGATACAATTTACAAGGCCTAGGAATGATTAAATATCAAAATCAGAAGAAAGATACAAGTCTAGGTTGACTCTTGGCTTTTTGGCTTGAACAGCTTGGTGAACTTCTAAAATGAAGAATGCAGGAGGAAAGGCGGGTTTGTGGAAGACGATGAGGTCGGTTCTGGACATGTTGTGAAGTATATGAAACATGTCTCAGAGGCAGATAGTTGAGACACATACATTGTAAGCTCAGGAGGGACAGACCTAAGATGGATAAAAAGATTTCTTGGGCAGATTTGATAGTCATCGGCATAGATGACTCTTGAAACTCAGAGAGAAATGAGCTTGCCCACAGAGGCTCACTGGAGGAAAAGCAGAGAATCCCCTGGAGAATACAAACACTTAATCCTTCATTAGAAGAAGAGAAATTAGGAAAGGAGGATTGTTCAGATAGGATGGAGGACTACCAGGAGAGAGTCATGATTCGGAAGGGAAGGGAAAAAGCAATTTCAAAATTAAATAAGATGAGGACTGAATGATAACATTGTCTTTGCCCATAATTATGTCATTGGTAAACTTTGCCAGAGCTAATTAGTATGGTAGATTGCAGAGACTATGACCAGTAAAATTTAATATGCACCAATTTTATCAATGGATCAAGTCATCACTTCTAAACATTACACAGAAATAATTTATTCAAAATAGAGCTCATTTAAATATGAAAAAGTGTTTGCATATGCAACACTAAAAATTGATTTTAAAATTACATTTTCCAGATGAAAATTTCTTCAAGTTAAAAAAATTCTGATTAAAATAATTGTACTTTGGGAATATGAACCCCCACATTTGGGCATCACACATCAACTGATGCACGACCAGCTCTCCTGCTGTACACAACTAGAAAGCTAAACAAACATATAAAATAATGTTTTCAGACATTAGACATCAGGCAACATAAGGCAGTCTCTCCAAAGGAAGGAAACAAAAAAAAATGTAATCTTTGTGATGTGTGGGGAAGAGACTTTTTCTGGATATTACGATGAGCAATAGCAATACAGAGAACCTGAGAGTTAAACAAATTTAAAGGATTTCAATAGGAAAAGAAAGGGTCATTGCAATGTGGGAGAATGTTATAAAGTGATATGAGGCAAGAAAGCATATGTGCAGCAAACAGTACAATATCACTTGGGTTCATTTCAGAGACTTTTGGGGCTAGACTTCAGACATGTTGTTGTTATTTAGTCACTAAGCCGTGTCCGACTCCTTGTGACCCCATAGACCCCTACAGCCCATCAGGCTCCTCTGTCCATGGGATTTCCCAGGCAAGAATACATTTCCTCCTCCGGGGGATCTTCCTGACCCAGGGACCAAAGCCAGTCTTCTGCATTGGCAGGCAGATTCTTCACCACTGTGCCACTTGGTAAGTCTTGAAAAGACTTAAAACATAGATGATGCCATAACCACAGAGCATCTTCAGCTCCTAGTGAGAGAGTTTGGATTTTATTCCATAAGCAGTTGTTACATTAATGAAAGTTTCTGAGCATGAGCGTAGTAGAGTCAAATAAAGATTTTGAAACCTTGATCTCATGAAAGCTTTTTTTGGACTGGAGGGAAGAAAGTTTAGTGACAGAAAAAAATAGGAAAAACCCTGCAATGGTCTGGTATGGTTCTTTGGGAGTGAAAAGAAAGACACAGTGCCCAGAGGCACCTCAGGATAGAGTCAATGGACAACAGCCACAAACCTAATCACATTTTCTAAATATTAAGATTAAAAACATATAAGCTACTGCAGACTATACTTTCTAACCTCAGAAAGAGCCTGAGATGGGGTAGAATTTTGCTAGTAAAGTCTTACCTATATGAGAAGATAAATATTACTTCCATTTATGCCATGTTATTGGTATGAAACGAACTAAATTTAGTCCCAAATATCTGTTCATAAAAATTATTTTAGAAAGAGTCATGAAGCCCTCTCCCACAATTTCTAAACATGAAATTTGTTGTCGTGTTATTTTTAGGCACTCATTCATGTCCAAATCTTTTGTGATCCCATGGACTATAGCCTACCAGGCTCCTCTGTTCATGGGATTTTCCAGGCAAGAATACTGGAGCGGTTTGCCATTTCCTTCTCCAGGGGCTCTTCCTGACCCAGGGATTGAACCTGCATCTCCTGCATCAGCAGGCAGATTCTTTACCACTGAGCCACCAGCTAGGCTCAAGTAAATTTATAATGGAAAGCAAGTAACATATGTACTGCCTATTCACTAAATTTTAATTGATTCTAGGAAGTTAGATGATTCAGAAATGATCAGTGCTTATTAAGTCAGATATATTTGATGATATCCATAATTTTTATTATTTTACTCTCAACATGAAATTTGACTAATGTGTTTTTCTCTCCTCAATTAACCAAAGTTCATGTATACATATCTCTGAGGTAGCTTCTAATCCCCTGTGTTTCTCTATTTAATGTTGTCAAGGGACTAAGGCAGATGAGAATGTGATGTGTTGTGATTTTGCAGCAGTAAACAAACCGCAGTAGAGAAAGCAGCAATTAACATTGTGAATTGTTAACACCACAATTGATATAAAAGAATTTTTATGACAACCAGCCTGAAGAAGGACTTGCTATTTCCATGCTAGTCTTCTTGAAACAAACAAACAGAAAAAAAATCAAAACAAACAAAAAATTCTTAATAAATGAATAGTCAAGACAGGCAGGATTATCCTGAATACTTTCAGAGTTTGTTCATTTGGTTGAATATAGAGAATATGCCCTTTCCCATGCGTCCATTTGTTCAGCAAGCATTTGCAAAGTGCTGCTCTCTTAGGCACTGTGCAGTGGTGTGAAGTGAATGAGATCCAGAGTCTGCCACAAAGGGAAGAAGGACAGGTACTCATACAACTTCAGAAAATACTAGAGGCAATACTACGAGCAAAAGATTCCCTTAAAACATCCCCCCATGCTTGTAAAAAATGATTTTCAAACACTGTGGAAAGGAAAGAATCTATGGGATTCTCCAGGCAAGAATACTGGGCACATGCTCTAATAGAGATGTGTGCGTTAGTCAAAGAATACCTGATTGACTTTACCTGGGTGGGGAGCAATATCAGAGAAAAGACGTGTCTGAGAAGACAACTCCTAAAAATTGGTTGGTCACCAGGCAGCAAAGGAGTTATAGTAGGTGGTTACTGCAATATTTTGATTTCCAAAGCATACATCAAAAGGGTAAAATACTTGCAGCATTTTAAATAAAGAATAAAATATTTTATTTTACTATTAAAATATTTCAAGAAATTATCCAACTAATTGATCACAGGCTCTTTTCTGCCATGAGTTTGTATTGTAACAAACCAACCACAATGCACTAAATATCATGAGAAATGGGGGAAGAGGGCCTTGCTGCAGGAAATAGTAGAGAAAGCAGCTCCTATTAAGTAGTAGGGATTTTTTGTTTTTGCTTATATCCTTTCATTGAGTTTTCAAAACAACTCTGGCTGGTGCTTTGCCTATTTTACAGATGAGAAAATAGAGGTCTAAAGAAGTAATTGTCACCAGGAGGTATAAATCTCAAATCTGAATCCAGACAAGTTTGTCTGATTCCAAAGTTCATGCACTTTATTACAGGGTATTCTTTGCTTCATTCACCTTGACCTTTTTCACTCTAACCTCTTCAGGAAATACAGATATGAAAGTTCCATCAGGGACCTAAAAGAGCTGCCTGCAGCAACGCTTAGCAAACCTTTGCTCGGGGTTGGCCAGCGGAACCTTTGGGAGAAAAGAGTCAGTGGATTACCAACTCTCTCTTCCTTGTCCTGCTTTCTCTCAGTCTTGGTAAGATTTGGAGCAAGGTGTTCCTCTTGCTGCTGTGTCTTCAGCTCCAGAGATCTGATAAGAGTCAGAGGATCAGGGAGGACAGTGGAAAAGAGGCTACTTAGAACTAGGCTATGTGTAAGGTTTCAAGAGAAAGGAGAAAAGATCTTGAGGCTTCTACTTTGCCTAACTTTGCTTCTCTAGGCAGAAGGTAAAGAAGGTTCCAAAGCAAAAAGATCTTGAGAAAAGATCTTGAGGCTTCTACTTTGCCTACTTTGCTTCTCTAGGCAGAAGGTAAAGAAGGTTCTGAAGCAAAAGCCCCAGCTAGGAAAAAGTATGAATTTACTTGTATTAGCACCTAGGCACAATTGGAAGTAGCTGGATGAAGCACAGGACTGGTAGAGTGGAGGGTTCCAGGATGTGCATCATCAGAGGGAGGGACAGTTGTAGCAGCAGAGATATACTCAGCCAGTCTTCCCAATCAGGGAAATTCCTGAGAAGGATGCCCATCTCTAAGTCAAGGGTAGACTGCTTTTATCGCTTCTTATCTGGTCTCTTGGGGGCTTCCTTGGTGACTCAGTGTTGTAAATAACTCGCTTGTCAATGGAGGGACCATGTCTTCCATCCCTGGGTTGGGAAGATCCCCTGGAGAAGGAAATGGCAACCCCCTCCAGTGGACAGAGGAGCCTGGTGTGCTATGGTCCACAGGATCGCAAAAAAGTCAAACACAACTTAGCAACTAGACAACAATCTGAGCTCTTTCTCCAGCGTTCTCTCTCTCTTCTTCACCAGGATCAAGATACTGTTCTGAAACCTTCAACAGCTTCTTTTTGTTTACAGAATGACCCATACATCTCAGGCAGGCATTCTGTATGCTCTATGGGTTGGCACAGCTTCTTTCAAACTGGCGCTCTACTCTTGCTACAGGAGCTGTCCACCACATTAAACTGGTATATGCTCCGTTCCTAAACATTTTTTGTCCTTTCCCACCTCCATGTTTTTATTCTCCGTATTACCTCTACCCAAACGTTTCCCTTTTATTTCCAACTCTCCTGTTCTCTCTGAACCTTATACACAGTATGGAGCACACAAAAGTTGCCCCATGGAAACTGCATGGGGATTAAACGTTCATGTCTTATCTCCTTTATATTTTGTAAACTCTTGAAGGCCAATAAAATATCCATAAAATCCATTATTCCAAAGCATAATTTCTTGTACATAATACATAATAAGTAGTCAATATATAACTCATAAATGAAAATGTTAGAAAGAAATGATGACAATATTAACTAAGCAATTTGAAAGGGTCATTTACCAACCTCTAGTCGAGTGGCTTCCAAATCCAGAAAACCAAATCCCAAAGAAATTAATGATATTGATCTGCACGAGTACTAGTTGAACCACAGTCAGGACTAAGAGTAATGGCTAACTTCATTTGATTACCTATCATGTATCTGGCACAGCTATAAGATTTTACTTATTTTGACTTTTTTGACATTTTAACAATAATATGAGGTACTTAAGAGCTCATTTGATAGGCAATAGAGTCATAAAGAAAGATTGAATAATACATGCCAAGTCAGATAGCTTTGTAAATAGCAGAATCAAGATCTGACCACACTCAGACTGATTCCAAGGTACCCATACTTAACCATGACTCCACTCAATTGAACCTTCTATTAATCCAATATCCATTCTACTATGCCATTTCATCCCTACTTGTTAGCTCAATAGGGCATAAAGATATTGGCTGACCAACAATCTTTTGATAAAAGGAAGGGTTTGGAAAGATCACACACATATCTGTATTCACTGGTAGGTATCACCAATAAAGCTAATAAAAAAAATGAAATTAGTCCAACCTAACAAGTGACGTGATTCCAGCTGAGAAATGAAGCATAGACCCTACTTAACAAGTTCAGTCTTTGGTCTCTATTATTAGTCTTCCTCACAATAGGTAATAAACAGATCTGTTTGCTAAGACATGACTTGGATTATTTTATTGTTACCTACTTTACTTTGGCCACTTGATGCAGTGAACTGACTCTTTGGAAAAGACCCTGATGCTGGGAAAGACTAAAGGCAGGAGAAGGGTGAGACAGAGGATAAGATGGTTGGATGGCATCACCAACTCAATGGACATGAGTTTGAGCAAGCTCTGGGACTTGGTGATGGACAGGGAAGCCTGGCTTGCTACAATCCATGGGGTCGCAGAGTCTGACATGACTGACTGAACTGACTGACTTGAGAGGGAAAACAAATTATACTAATAGTACTTGTGGAGGTGTTGGGGGTTGTGTTTTTGCAGTTGTTGATGGTGGTGGTAACAATATCTTAATTTCAAATTTTTTCTGTGTATGAATAAGCTTATTTTTAGAGCTTCAGAAACTAAAGTCTGTCTCATGGAA
Organism: Antilocapra americana; assembly: GCA_007570785.1. Taxonomy (NCBI): domain Eukaryota; kingdom Metazoa; phylum Chordata; class Mammalia; order Artiodactyla; family Antilocapridae; genus Antilocapra; species Antilocapra americana. The sequence goes on along the minus strand of ML660777.1, from coordinate 2,583,178 downwards.
GACTGTTTTGAATTGTTTTATGATTAGTTTTCTCTGCTAATTAAATTCCAGTTATAATTTATTAGTGTTCCATTTTTGCATTCACTGTATTTCTGTGTGAGCTATTTACAGATTAGAATTTTGAAATTTTCTCAAGGAAATATAAACCTTGCCTTTCTGTTAATTATAAGAACAACTGTGACCACAAGATAATTCTGGAAAGGCAATTAAGTAGTGCTTCAATTTCCTCCAAAGTTGGACATTTGTAGTTAAAATCCATAAGTCTTGGAGATAATTCTATCCAGACTGCAGCTCATTGGAATCACCCTCTTCGCAAGTTCTTTTTCAGCCTCTGTTATCCCACTATGGCTAAAGAGAGTCTCTAAAAATATTATATTAACTTGCTCCTGTTCCTCCACTTACAGCCCTTCTGTGTTCTCTCATCCACCATCTTTAACATGGCTGCCTCTTCACGCTGGGACCTTTTTCACCCTCATGCTGCATTTCTCACCACTTTAGGTCAGAACATTCACCTCACCACCATGCTATAATTTTTTCAAGTGAAAGTCTAGAGAAAAAAATCTAATGCTCCTTCTTCATGACCATCTCTCAAATATTCAAGTGCAGCTATTGTGTATTAGCAAGTTTTTTATTTTCCAGGTTAATTTCTCTGAGTCTGGCCATTCTTCAATAATTGTATCCTAATGTGTTAAAATCTTGGTAAAATCCGATAAAACTGAATCCAATATTATAATGAGGTCTATGCTGTTCAGAGAACAATGAGCTTTTACTTTCCTTGTTCTAGGCACTAAATTTTATTTATGCAAAACAAAATTTCATAAGCCTTTTCATCATTCACATCCACTCAATTTGCACTGGCCAACTAAAACCTTACATTAATTTGCATTATATTAAAGTTCCCCAAATCTGCACTTTGCACTTATTGTTTTAAACAAAGATATGGTCATTTATATTCATTTTTTTTGTTGCATTGCATCTCATTAATTTTAATTCATTATTTTATGTAACTAAGGTGTTCGTTTTTTAGAATCTTATGTTTATATCTTCCAAAAGTTGAATAAATTGGCTGTCTTCATCATCATTCAAGTTATGATAAAAAAGTTCAAAAGCACATACTCAGTTTGAGGGCAGCTGGTATATGATCAAAGTCATATTTCATTGTCTCATCATGAAGAATTTTAAAGACTATAACAAATATACTTTAGTCAAGAGTATCAAATCACATGATATATTCTTGGTGAATCCATGTTAGTTCTTTATGATCCAAAAATATCCTCATAATCCTTTTTGAAAGTGTATTAAGCATTGAAATCACATATATGACCCCAGTAGAACTTTTCCCTTTTAGAAAACTTAAAAAAGAAAGAAGGAAAAAAGTCTGAGGAATCGCCTCTATTTTCTGTAAGTTTTTGAAGACAATTTATAATGGCTTCACAATTGTATCAGCAACTTCTTCATTATGAGAAAAATATGCTGTAACCATCTCCTCACCTAGATTGTTATTTGATATTTTTCTTAACCACAGTGACTCTGTTCTTCCTAATGTGAAAATTATTCCTCTTAATAGAGAAGATGGAAGTAAAGCAGGAATTAGATTTCTAAAGTCTGAATTGGTCCTAATGTAATTTTACCCATATTTTCCCAAATAACACTAAATGAGGGCTAAAGAATGCTCAAAATTATTATTAAAAAAAAAAAACATTATTTTTCTAACTCACTCCCCTCCAGCAGCATTTCAGAAAGCCATATCCTGTCTTCCAGCAGGTCCAAATTCCCCCAAACTCATTAAAGGAGGCCCTGTGGATTTTGCATGAGCTTGTGAATGTGTGAATGGATGAATTCCTTCATGGTGAGCGGGCAATGGTAATGCTTTGTCAGGGTCATTCCTGCTCCCCTGTCCTTCCTCGGTTGCCCCTGTTATGATGTCACAGTCTCTGCATGCCACCCCAAAGCCTTCTGCTGCCCTGCCGCGGGTCCACTGCCCAGGTAACCATGCTTTCTCTGGCTCCTGATACTGACTGCTCTAATGTCACTTGCTGCTTCCTTGTTTGTCTCCTTGACACAAAAAAAGTTACTTTGCTGAAGGGGAGAAAGGCCTTTCATTCATAACAAGCTGTGAGCGTGCTGTGACTTCCTCCTCTTTCTGAGGTTCTAACACAAATCCCTGTGAGTGAAGGTGATGACAATCTGAATAGCACACACTCAGGCACACTCCAAACTCCCCCTCTGAACTTCTCTGGTGGTGAAGTTGATAAGAGTTCTCCTGCTAATGTAGGGGACATGGGTTTGATCCCTGGTTGGGGAAGATTCCACATGCCAGGGAATGGTAAAGTCCGTGCACCCCAGATACTGAATCCAGACTGCAGAGCCTGTGCTCCAGAACAGAAGTCACTGCTATGAGAAGACCATGCACAGTAATGAAGAGTAGCCCCCACCTTCCACAACTAGAGAAAGGCTGCACAACAACAAAGACCCAGTGCAACCAAAAATTTAAAAAATATAATAAATAAATAAAAAACAAACTGTCTCTCCCATGGGACAGAGATTCATTATTTTTCAGCATGTTCCAGGATCTTAACTTTCTACTACATTGGGCCAAGAATAATTCAAGATAATCTCCCTACCTCAAGGTCAGTTGGTCACCAAATTTAGTTCTATCTGCAACTTTAATTCCTCTGCCACATTACTTATGAGGTCACTCCACCTGCCATCCAGTGGGCCATATCCGACCAGGGGAAATACCCATGCCTTGCTTGCTCTGACAGAGTGCTCTCTGATACCAGTACAGACAAGCAAATACACTATCGCAAGCCATTTGAGCTTTCTTGGACATGACCAGGCATGTCATGTCCATTAACATCCAACTTCAAGGAACATATTTCTGGGTGGTCCTCTCCAGTGTACCCAACTTGGAGACCTATTATAGCTCTCCTACCTCTTAGAAATAATGACCTCATAGAACATCTCTCTATTCTCTGACCCTTCCTTGTGATCCTTGTGCATGGCTGGTGAGTTCAGAGTCACAAAACCATTTCTATAACATCTTTGTAAAGTCTGCATAAGGAGATCTACTTGAAAACCGCCTTGGTATTTAAATTTTATTTTATTGTCATATTGGTAGAAATTTTGCTTTTCATGGTCTCTTCAATAGTTAAATATTATACATGATTCTGCAGTGAGTGTTCTTGTACTTTTACAGTTTCATAAATATTCAAGATGTTAGATAAGTATAACAAGTGGGATTAGTGGCTAAAGAGTCCCCATGTTGACTTTTGATGGATATTGCTAAATTGATGTTTATGTCACTTTCTCTTCCTACTTACAGGTATACACTAATTTACAGTCTCAGAAGCAAACAATTAAGGAAGTCTTTTTCTACTGTACCACCAACTAGACATGATGTCTATCACTTGTGCTTTGTCTATTACATTGAAGCTAATTTTTATTGCATTTCTCTTCTTGTGATTATAAATGGACATGTTATATTTGTGAGCTATTTGCAATCATAGGTGTTTCCTGGCAATTTTAACTGACTTAAATAGCCAAGTAGCATGAAGCCAAGGTGTGGGTATAACTAATATTGAAAACCTTCCCAAGAGAAAGAACCAAGAAAAAGCAACATGAGGCAATGAGACTCAATAACCAGAGCCATGAAGCCCCAGATTCTATTGACACTTCCTGATCCTTGGAGAGTTTACTTTGACCATTTACAGCTCAAAGAGTGATAATTGTGAAGATCTTATGACTCTAATGCTGTCTCTTCTCTCTTAGTGGAATATATAGAAGCAGAGGCTTCATTCAATAAACCTAGAAGTCTCCCTTTGATTGGGGCTCAGTGTGATAAAGGAAGAGTTAATATTACATAAGCTTGAATTAAGAAGGATTATTCTTAAGAAGGATGACCTATAAGCAATCCTTAATATGTGTCAAAGCTCCTAATTACAAGTTCGTTGTATTTAAATGTTCAAAATGGATGGGAAAGATATAACCAAACTAATAGTTCAGGCTATTTCCAACCTAAAAACATTAGAGTCTATAAATATCAAAATAATATTGATGCCTACTTACAAAACCTTAAATTTTGTGTTCATTCTCAAGTTGGATAAAATGACTATAATGCTCTCTGTTATTTCAGATGAATGTTGACATTCAGTGCCCTTTACTGTGAGGTCTTATACAATTCAAGTTCTATATTGAGCATATAATTTATGTCCAATGACACGCTCTCTTGAACTGCTTAAGGAAAAAGAAAAGGCTTCTTCAATTCCTTTCCCATGAAAAATATAGGGCCAGGAAATGAGAATGCAGACTTCAGGTATTTTGATCTATTTAGAGAATCCTCAGTTCTGAGTAATGCAATAAATACAAGTTTGTGACAGTATTTAATGGTGATTAAATGCTGGATCAAGAAATATCCTAAGGATAAAGTAATTTGCTATGTTTGAATAAAACTTTTGTTATAAAGGCTCTTCCTCAACCATCAAAACCATTTTGCTCTCTTGTTGCATTAGCACTCTGTCTTCAAAATAGTACAGGTAGTCCTCACTTTGCCCAGTAGTCCAGAGCCATATAAATAGCATGAAAGCTGAGACTATACAAAGGGATTTTAATCACTGGTGGGACAAATGACAAGTGTTTCATGACTTTTAAAAATGCTTGTCAATAAAAGATAAATTAAGTTTAAAAAAAGCTTTCAAAAAATGCTTGTCAAAACTTTAAAACCCTCTCACCATAGTTCATAAATGTATAGGGAAATATGCCTGTGTGCTCAGTTACTCAGTCACATCTGACTCTTTGCAACCCCATGAACTGTAGCCCACCAGGCTCCTCTGTCCATGGGATTCTCCAGGAAAGAACACCTAGAGTGGGTTGACATTTCTTCCTCCAGGGGATCTTCCCAACCCAAGGATTAAACCTGTGTCTCCTGCATTGGCAGGCAGATTTTTTTTTTTTTTATCAATGAGCCACCTGGGAAGCCCATAGGGAAAGATAGTGGTGGTGGTTTAGTTTATAAGTCATTTCCAACTCTTGTGACCCCATGAACTGTAGCCCAGCAGGCTCCTCTGTTCATGGGATTCTCCAGGCAAGAATACTGGAGTGGGTTGCCATTCCCTTCTCCAGATCTTCCTGACCCAGGAATCGAACTCAGGGCTCCTTCATTTCAGGCAGATTCTTTACCGACTGAGCTACAAGGGAAGCCCAAGGGAAAGACAAAGGAAAAGAAATATAATATTTGCTTACTACATTGTATTTAAAATATTAGAACCACTGAGAATTTAAAATTTTTTCCTTGTGCTTTTATCAAGAGTAGTTTGAACAGTGTTTGCTTCTCCTCGTCATGGAATAACTTTAGAGGCAGAAAGAGCATTTTCCTCCTTTGGGGAATTGTCTTAGCACTAAGTTTTGAGCAGCTTCAAATATTTTAGACTTTGTGCTTTCAATATTGTGAATATCACTGAGAGTTCTTTTTACGTGAGGAGGTCACTCTTTCTAAGACCTTTATCCTATTTTGTCACAGCTCTATCCTTTTTGTCACACTTTCTTCTTGATGTTGATAAGATCACCTGCACTAAGTTTTCACCAAGTTACTCTGCCCGTGTATCTCTAGCCTCTTCAAGTGGGCCAGTGTCAACATTCCCCACACCCTGCTCTTTCTTCTATAGCCCCATTTATGTTCATTCAATATGCTATCGCTTGTTTCGTCACTGCATTCTCATCTTTGTGTTCATTATCCATTTGTGGAAAGTGTCGTGTCGGTCTGTCACTGGGAGACAAGGAAGCAGCAGAGCTGCATGCTTTGCTGTCACGTGAGCTGAATAATAGACATGCATGATCGATCTCTGACAAATTCTGAGGGTACCATGATGGGTTACTCATCAGGATGGGCATCTGGTTAGTGACTGTGGACTGAAGAGCAAGCAGGAAGTCTGCACTGATGCACCTGCTCAGTAAACACACTATAGTAACTGCAATCTGAATCTTGTTGGAGACGACCTAGTGTTAACTAAGCCATGATAACTGAACTTTGTGCACAAGGGAACTGGGCAAACCAAGGACTGACTTGCTATATAGAGAAATGTTTTTATTTCTTAATTCATAAGGCCTGTCTTTTGGCAGCGATTAAAATGCTTCTTTTAGAAATATTGTACAACATCCCTTACATGTGGAATCTGAAAAGAAATGATACAGATGAACTTACTTAGAAAACAGAAAGAGATTCATAGGGAATGAACTTATGGTTGCTGTGGGGGTCGGGGAGCAAAGGGACAGTTAGGGAGTTTGGGATGGACATGTACAATTGCTATGATCAACATGGATAACCCACAAGGGGCTACTGCAGAGCACAGGGAATTCTGCCCAATGCTATGTGGCAACCTGGCTGGGACATGGATACATGTGTATGGATGGTTGAGTCCCTTCACTGTTTACTTGAAACTATCACAACACTGTTTGTTAATCAGCTATACCCCAGTACAAAATAAAAAGTTCTTTACAAAGATCCCTTTTCTAGGTGTAGTTTAAGAAAAGGGGTAAAAAGGAAAGTGGAAAAATATTAAGATGTGATAAGAGGTCAATCCTATACACACTTGTACATTTTACTTTATCAGATGACTTATATAATATTGATTCTGTCAGGCACTTTCCAAAACTTCACAAACATCACTCCTTGTAACTGTCTTAACAATAATGAGGATGTTACTATTATTTTCTACATCTTGAAAATGAGAAAAATAGGAAAAAGGAAGATAAGTGACTTGCCTAAGACTATATACTTGTCAATGGCAGAGAAAGATTCGGACCTAAGCAGTCTGGCTTTAGAACCTGTGTGTTCAACCACTGCACAATGCTGTTTCTGCCATCAGCCTGTGTTACTAAGTCTGCAAAGTAACGCATTATCAGGTCATTGCTCTTCCCGATACAGTTAGGTGTATCTCATTTATTGTAGTTTATGACTATAGATATAAAATTCAGTATACGAAGCTGATGTTATTTACAATAGAGATTACCAAAGTTCCACAGACCACAGGAGAGATGTGGTGCTGCTGCTTCTTCTTTTTTTTAGGGGAGCCATGATTGCAAAGGGAATGATTTGGAGGAAAGTGAGACATCTCAGGCTCAGAATCAACTACATCAGCAGGTCAGAAGGTTGAAGCTCTTATCGTGAAGCTCTACATGATGGTAGAAAAAAAAATCACTGGGGATCATGAAATGAATAAATTACTATTCCATTTCTACCCAGATTACAAGGGTCTCCTTAGGGAAATATTTGAGCCAACATTACTGAAATTTAAATGGCACAGATTTTACTTTGCTTTGCAAACAACCATCCACCTTCCCAACTACTAAGCCAGAAAATTATAAAAGTAAATTTTAATGAACCTGACAAACATTGAGAAGAAAAATAACTCTATTAAGTAAGCACAACTGATACAGCACTGCAAGTTCAAAAATATTATCCCACTTCTCTTGTCAAATCTCTGTTTGGAGAATACTAGTAATCAGATAACTTAATCGGCTTCATTGGAATTGTGGTTAAAGATTAAAATGGCTGTTTATTTTTAAATGGTTTGTGTGTGTGTGTGTGTGTTTCATTGCCACTTCCTGAATGTCTCCTTGGTGCCTAGCAACTGCAAACCATCCAATTTTCAGTGCTAACTTTTTCTCTCTCTGACAAATAAAAAGAAAAAACCAAAATGTTATGCAGGTTGTTACTAGAAATAACTTGCTTCATGAAACAATATGAATGATCTAGAATAAGCCATTCGTGAATTTAAGGTCATGGTGAAGAGCACAAGTAGAGAGTCTGTTTCTCAAGGACTTTTTCTTTTCAATTTCCAAGAGCCAGGTCCACTAGTTATAAGAATATTTTTATTATCTATAGAATAGATTCTAGGTTCCTGAGTGAGTTCAGTGAAAAGGAGGAAGAAAGGAGAGGATCAGTACTGAAGAAAGAAGTGATTTGGGAATTATCCAGTCTTTGGTATCTTCTGCCAGTCTCTTCTTCCTTTGAATAATTAAAAATTATCTGAATCTGAAAATAAGCTTGTATGATTTTAAATAAACAGTTAACACATAAAAAATAATTATATGATATGATAGAGGTGTTTGTTAGCTAACACTACAGGGGTATTCATATTGCAATATATATGTAATCACATTAACACATTGTACATCTTAATAACATACATGTACACTGACATATTACACAATGTACATATTACGTAACGTACATATTATGTAACGTACATTGACATATTACACAACGTTATATGTCAATTATATCTCAATAAAAACTTCAAATTTTTGTAAATGATTACAAAAACTACTGAGGAAAAAACTGGGAACCTTATGTGCAGATGTGGGAGAGCCCAGTAAAAAACATACAAACTGGAAAGAAGAGCCAGGCTTGTGTCCCAGGCAAGGGGACTAATCAGTGAAGACAGCAGCTTCCATTAAGATGAGAAAATCGAGCTATATGATCTCTAAATTCACTTTAGGTTCCAAATTTGAATAATACTACAAAGGCGCTTTCATTATTTCAAGGTCATCCAATAAACTGTAACATCCATTAGTTCATGCCACTTCAGGCTGAAACGCTTCCATTGGTCTCCCATTTCTCTTAGAATAAAATTCAAATTCTTTACCATGGCCTGAAGCCCTGAGTGATCTGTTTCACCCCATTTATACCATCATCTGTTCACACACCCAGCTCCGTTACTCACACTTGCTAAGCTTATACCCATCATGAGACTCTGGCCGGTCACTTTCTTTAAACATTCTATGCTCCACATTCAGGCTTATCAAGACTGCCACCTTCTTATCCTTCAGACCTAAGCCCAAATGTCACCTTCTTTTCATAGAGTCTTTCTTTGTTCAGCTGAGGCTTTCCTTGTCCAGCTGACCTAAGGGAGACTTTCCCCAGTTAATCTTTATCACCTACCCTGTTTTAATTTTTCCTATAGCACTTAATACAACTTGCAATGATCTCATTCATTCACTTGCTCTTTATCTGCTTTCTTTCATACAAGAGCATAAACTATGGGAGGACGTGAATCTTGCCCATCTTATTACCCCATATATCATTTACTGATGCACTGCCAATGCCAAAACACAATGCTAAATACGCTCTTTTTCTAAGTGAAAGCATAGAAATGCTTTTTTTTTTTTTAATAGAATGACATACATTCCATAGACTGAACTCAGTCCACCTCAGAAGATAAGGCAGCCTTGGAATGTAGGCATGGTTAGTTTCTATGAGCTGGGTAATTTCATGGGCTAATAAGGGGGAGGATTATTCCAACTATTTGGGGTAAGGTACAGGGATTTCCAGGAATTGGGCCACTGCCCACTTTTTAGCCTTTTATGGTAGGCCTCAGAACTGTTATCGTTCTTGTGGGTGTGTCATTAGCATATGCTAATATATTACAGTGAGCACATAATGAGGCTGAATATGTTCTTCATGTAACTGAGTAAGTGAACTTGATCACCTTATGAAGGTGTCTGTATGAATTATTTATTATGTGTTCTGTATCTGTTTCCTAGCACTGCTATAACAAATTTGCTATAACAAATAAGTGTGGTGGGTTAAAGCACTACAGTTATTATTTTATAGCTCTGGAGGTCAGAAGTCTAACACGAGTCTCATGGGGCTGAATTCAAGGTTTTGGCAGGGCTGCATTCATCCCGAGATTCTAGGGAATAATCTATTATCTTGCCTCTTCCAGCTTCTAGAGGCTGCCTACATTCTTTGGCTCATGGCCCCCTTCCAGCTTCAAAGCCAGCAATGGCCAGTGAGTCTTCATCATGCTAAGTCACTCTGACACTAATTCTCCTGCCTCCTGTTATCATTTACCAGGGAACCCTGGGATTCTATTGGGTCTACTTGGATAATTCCAGAATAGTCTTCTCATCTAAAAATCCTGAAATTGATCACATCAGCAAAGTTCCTCTGCCACGTACCATGAAACATTCACAGGTTCTGAGGATTAGGACATGGACATCTTTGAGGGGTCATTCTTCAGCTTGCCACCTTGCCATTTGGTGTGATTCTGTACACAAAACACCCTTGTCTTGGGTACTCCTAAAGAAACCTTTTATCTTTCAAACATGTGCTACGTGGTTGCATTCTGGAGAGGAATTCCCCATAAATAATCTTGTCTCTCATTTTTGCACCTCTGCACTGTGGCCTGAGAATGTGAGTAATGCTCACTTTATATAACTTGAGCAAAGGGTTTCAACTGCTACCTCTTGTGCATATAAAGAGCCTAAAAATGAGCAGACTTAGCAGACAATGACATCTCTGGGCAGACTAAACATCCATTTCTGTTGCTGGTAGAAGATAATTACAAGAAAAGAAAACACATTCCATTCCCATCACCAAAATTAGCAGGACAGCACCACTGTATATTGTAAGAAGATAGAATTCACTGAGAGTCAAGCAAATTGCATCATTATGAGAAGCCTGGGAGGAGCAGGATGACGGACTCCAGAACCAGCATTGAGCTAAAGCAATTCTCTTCACTTGCCCAGGGTAAGTCGGCCTGCACAATTAAGCAAACCCAGGGGCCTAAGACATTAACTTGCCATCGATATATCCTATCTGCCTTGGCACAGCTAGTGTCTCTGGCATTATTTATGAAGGCAGTCTTGCTATATTTGCACAGCATGCAGCATTGTTCATAGCAGGCTACTGATTATCGTCAATGAATAATGCCCCAGAAGCTCCTAACCCTTTGTGCTTATGCCTAATAACTAAATCAGCAATAGCTGCTTCTCTGTGCTCTGCTTAAGATTCTAGCACAGCCGTAAATAAACTACCACCAGCAGGATCCATTTGGCATTAGTGTCTACCGCTGCCTGGTTACAGGTTCATATTTTTTCCCTGTTATACTATAAACAGTGGTCACTGCTAAGACTTCTTTTTTTAAGGTGATGAACCCTACATATGGATATCAGAATTTTCCGAAAGTTCATACTGCTTGAATTATCCAAGCCAAAATAATACATCAGGCCTTGTTTGGGAATTTACCCCAGAGGGATGGGAGGACTAACCCCAGCAAAGTGGGAATTCCTACAGTCATTCTTCTCTCTGAATTTTTAAAAACTGCATGGACATTTATCTTCTAACATTCAAAGAGGGCTTGGACCTTTTTCCCCTGCCAACCAGCACACCTTGTCAGAGAACTTCAGAAGAAGCCCGTGGACCTCAAAATTTGCACTTCATAGCCCAGTTTGATAAAGACAAGTATCCCTCAAAGACAAATATCCCTTTCCCTCTTCCTGAAGACCACATAGAAACATTTTACCAAATTAAAAGGAAAATGGGTACTCCTTTGGTTAAAATACCGTGAGGGTAATCTCCGTGCCTGATACCTTGTAAATGTCTGTAATGAATGTCATCCAAATTAATGCGAGAAGGAAGCATTCAAAAAGATGTATGCACCTTTTCCATGAGATCCCTAAAGGCACCGCTCGATTTATGACTCATGCTTTACAAAGACGGTACAAACAAAGGTCCATGGATGGTAAGAGAGGGAAGCAGAGCTGGAGTCCCGGACAGAGCAATCTTGACTGTCAACCGCAGTGATGGGGGCTGTTACCACAAAGGGCCCAGGAGTGCCCCCTCCTTCCCTGGACTCCCTCTGATCTTTTCATCTGATCAGGGTGAGCTAGTTTCCTGAGACGCCAACACAAATGACCACTACCTGGGGGACTTGAAACACCAGACATTTATTTCTCTCACAGTTCTAGAATCCAGGAGTCCAAAATTAAGGTGTCACAAGGCCATGCTCACTTTGAAATTTCTAGAAGAGATTCCTTCTGAGGCACAAGATAGATGGCTCCAGGCTGAATGGTTTCTCCCCTGTGGACAGAAACTTCGTAATACCAAAAACTCCATAAAAGCAGGATGATGGAGGAGGCTGAGCCCTGCACAGATAGGAGATGAAAGGCTTCATTTTCCTCATTCCCAACATCAGGAGATCTCCCTAGATACACATATGCACAAAGACACTTTAGAGGTCAAAAAGGGAGGGGGTGTCATCTCATAGTAAGTGATATGAACTACCCATAAACCTTTTCACTAGAATCCATCTTGGCTAAGAGATGTGTGCGCACACACACAGGAGGACTCTGAGATACACCAAGTGTGGACTCAGAGTCAGGCAAATCAAAATAATTGGCCAAAGGGAACCTGGAAGAAATGCCCCATAAAAGTAATTCAAAATGCCACAAGGGTGCAACTCAGCGACTCTGAGCCCACACGGGTGTCTATCTACACATACTGTCCTCTTTTTTTCCTCCTAAGAAATACTTTGTTTCACTACTTTCCATCTTTTGTAGGAATTCTTCTCTGCAAAGCCTAAGAGCCAGGGCCTTTGTCACTGACCATTGGTCTACTACACATGTTGCTTCCCATTCTTTTGAATCTCAGACGCACAGAATTGAACGAACTATGCACCACTGACTCAAATGGACATGAGTTTGAGCAAGCTCCAGGAGGTGGGGAAGGACAGTGAAGCATGGCATGCTGCAGTCCATGGGGGTAGCAAAGAGTCAGACGTGACTGAGCAACTGAACAACAGTGAACATAAATACCTATGAAAGCAACACTCATGAATTAGAAGTTTTTTAGCTTGCTGTCTGCACATTATCTGTCCTAATTATTTCCTTATGTCACTAATAATCTCTAAAACACATTTTTAAAAATTTTAATTGGAGGGTAATTGCTTTATAATATTGTGTTGGCTTCTACCACAGGGACAAATTGAGAAAGTAGCGCTGACATATATACACTGCCGTGTCCAAAACACATATTTAATGGCTGCTTATTATTTCATGTTATACATACATTGCAATTAATTTAAATCATCTTATCTTATGGACATATAGACAAGGTCCAATGTTAATAAAATAACAAAGCAATGTATAACTTTATTTATAAATCTTGACTATTTTCTGATGTTACATCAAGATACATTTCTTAGTAAAAAGATAGAGATGTTTTGAAGTTTTTGATACATGAAACTAAACCTCCAGCTGATAGCAATTTACAATTCCAGCTTCTGGTTCATTATTCTCTTCAAACACTATTAACGGTGTCAACTTTGACAAACTCAAAAGTCAATGTCATAGCATTCTCATTTGCATTTCTTTGATTGCTAGAGAAGTTAGAGATTCTTATCATGTATTTATGAATCATTATACTTCTTTTCTAATAGTCTCTTCAAATTCTTTACCTATATATTTCTATTGGGATATTATCTTTTCAGTAATTCATTTGTTCATTTAACACATTTTTATTGCATATCAACTATGTGCCAGACAGTTGGCAGCATTGAAGGAAGAGAATGTTGGGGTCAGAGGCGGGGGGAGATGGTGTGCTAGTTTCTACCTGCATGGAAAATTACATTTATTTTCTCATAAATTTACAAAGTTTCTTTACATATTAAGGCTACTAACACTTTGTCGTGTGTCACTAATGTTTTTACTAATTTTCACATATGGTAAGTATTATTTTATGGAAGTTTGGTGGAGAGATTATTTGTAACTGGGATCAGCTTGAGGGAGGAGGAAGAAAGGAATTTATTCTTTGAAAGAATGTTCTCATCGAAAATGTCAAGCTACTATTCTTCTCATTCACTGGTGTTTTCACTCTTTTCATGTAATTTTTCCATTTGGTCTTTATTTTTATTTATGACATCAGGTTTAGGAAACTTATTCTTTTGTCAGTATCATGTATTAATGATCTGCCATTTTCTCATTGTTTAGAAGCTCATGCTTATCATCTACAATATTTTATAAACATCTGAGTCTGTTTCTAAATTTTCTGTTCCATTCCATTGTTCCGTCTATTGTTAAGCCAATGCCACAGTATGAATTATTCAAGTTTTACAATATGTGTAGTACAGGACAGTGCAAATTATAGCATTTTTTAAAAGTTTCTTGGCTATTTTCACTCTCTTCTTTTTCCTCATCCAGGATAACTTTATTATAAACAGCAAAAATTCACAAATAAAAATCTCCCATGGAGACTTTGGAATTGTCATAATTTCCCTTTAGACTGTAAGCTATATAAAATGTCATTCACTTTCATTCTCAGTTGCTAAGCAATTCTTCCTAATTATCCTTTATTCCACAGTCCCTTAATATACCTGACCTTATGGCTCCACCTCACAGGATCACACTAAATAGAACTGTCAACTCAGGTCATTTGTTTCAAACTTGGCCTCATAAACCAGGAGAGTTGTAGGAAGAAAGGAAAGTTGCTTAGAAATTAAGAGAAAAAAACAAGACAGCTTCAAAAGCAAATTGTATAAGCAAGGTAAATTTATAAATCAAGAAAAATAAAAATTCACAAATAAATTTCCTTTGCATTGATTAAAATAGTGCACATATTTTAAAATATTTTACTGAAAATACAAAGTATTTTAGATATTTTATAATTATTTGCTGGCTAGTCTGGTCCAATATAGCATTGCTCTAGAGAACAGAAGTAAATAGAACTTCCCTAACATTCTTAATTACAATAAACTCTCAAAAATATACAAGCAACTCCTGCAGCTCCATTCTAGAAAAATAAACGACCCAATCAAAAAGTGGGCCAAAGAACTTAACAGACATTTCTCCAAAGAAGACATAAGAATGGCTAACAAACACATGAAAAGATGCTCAACATCACTCATTATCAGAGAAATGCAAATCAAAACCACAATGAGGTACCACTTTACACCAGTTAGAAGGGCTGCAATCCAAAAATCTACAAGCAATAAATGCTGGAGAGGATGCGAAGAAAAGGGAACCCTCTTACACTGTTGATAGGAATGCAAACTAGTACAGCCACTATGGAAAACAGTGTGGAGGTTCCTTAAAAAGCTGCAAATAGACCTGCCATATGACCCAGCAATCCTACTGCTGGGCATATACACCGAGGAAACCAGAATTGAAAGAGCCACATGTACCCCAATGTTCATCGCTGCATTGTTTACAATAGCCAGGACATGGAAGCAACCTAGATGCCATCAACTGATGAATGGATAAGAAAGCTGTGGTACATATACACACTGGAATATTACTCAGCATTAAAAAAAAATTCATTTGAATCAGTTCTACTCAGGTGGATGGAACTGGAGCCTATTATCCAGAGTGAAGTAAGCCAGAAGGAAAACCAACAATACAGTATACTAATGCATATATATGGAATTTAGAAAGATGGTAATGAGAACCCTGCATGCGAGACAGCAAAAGGAACGGAGACGTATAGAACAGACTCGTGGACTCTGTGGAAGAGGGCAAGGGTGGGATGATATGGGAGAATGGCATTGAAACATATTAATTATCATATGTGAAATCAGTCGCCAGCCCAGGGTTGATGCTCGGGGCTGGTGCACCGAGATGTTCCAGGGGGAGGCAATCGGTAGGGAGGAGGGAGGGGGGTTCTGGAGGGGGAGCATATGTAAACCCATGGCGGTTTCATGTCATTGTATGGCAAAACCAACACAATAAAGTAAAGAAAATTAAAAAAAAATAATGCACTGGGTTCAGATAACCATCTCCCAAAGCCTTTCATTAAGAACACCTATGCAAGTTTTGGTTCTTTCTGAACTTTCTACTTGCCCCATATTGTTCCTGTCCCTGGCCGTACAATCGTCAACATTTGCATGCATACGAGGAAAACGATTGATTCAATCACTTCCTTATATACATGCTCACAAAAGTACAAAGTATCACAAGCAAATGTATGTTATCATTTCCATGAGTCTTGGGAAAAGAAATTAAACAGTGAACTCACGCAAAATATCCAGAGAAAGTTCTGGAAAATCAGTGGATACCAGGCTACCCACATTTTCTATAAAAGTTGGTAAAACTGAACAATTAATGTGCTACAATTACTCAGCTATAAGCAATAATAGCTTGTTTCAAATTTTTTTCATTCAGTTCCAAGTAACACAACTCACACAAAAGAATACATGGGATTCATTAAGTGTTTATTCTTCTCTCTCTCGGCACCTAAAAGGAGGTCAAGTTTCTTACTCAAAAGACCAACGAAATTTTACTATTGCTGTGTTGTATTCAAGAACTGGATTGAAGCAAATCAGGTACCTCTTAGATACAGCATTCAAGCTAATACCAGAGGAAAATAAAGACTACATGAGGCAGAGAATGAAGGACCAGGCATGAAAACAGGCACACACTCTCAGAGCCTAAGTGATACGTATGTTTTCACACACATTGATCTCAATCTTAACTCCCTGGTGAGTACTTATTTTCTCAGCCCCAGACCCTCTGCCCTTCCAGTGTTTAGCATGAGACTAGGACTTTGAAGGGTGAACTGCAAGTACTGAAGAACTACCCCCAGCTCCTCTATATTTCCAGGCAGCTCTTACATAGCACCAGGAAGCCTAGTCCCATATCAGAAAAATCACAACTAGGGATTCCTCCAAGGGTCTCAGGACTTAAGCATGCCCCTCATATGTTGTGAAGGGGTCCTTTGCAAACACTATTGTTGAAAATATCTGTGTAAGAACTGAAGTACTTAATCACCTACAGAATCATAAGGTCTCTGTTCAAAAAACCTGCCTCAATCATGTAGGCACCAGACTGAGGCTGTAAATACGCAATGGTCACTAGACCCTTAATTTCAAGTAGCTCCTCTTCAAAATTCTCTTTGCCAAAACCTTTAAATGTCTTATTTTCCCCAATTTCAAGTGGCAGTCACTCTATAACTGGCTATAATTTAATTTATATGTAAATGAAATTATATTTTCATTTTCATTTATGTTTCAATTGAAGCTGGAAAAAGTCACTATGTCAGGCTTATTAAAAGCCAAAAGATTGAGTCTTCTTATGCAGACTAAAGACAGAATTTTAAATTATATTTAAACTTTCCAATTTAGTAAGCTGATTATATTAAATTAGACTTGTGACATTTCCTAAAAGTCTAGGGTTTTCTTATTCAGCAAATTTTCATTCACATTGCTTATTAAGAGTTTATGAACTTATTGTTTCACATTTTCTTTTTTTCTGATGCCTCACTGAAATCATAGTCATCACAGATTTTCTTGGGAATTTCAGGAGATATCTGTTCCTTTTAACATCGCCATGTTAAATGCAAACTTTACCTGGACTTCACGGATTCACTTATGTCTTATGGTTGCTTTTTGATATTTCAAGTCATTTTTACAGTTCTTATTTTTCCCTACATCTTTGTCATAGAACATTTTCATTCCCCTGGTGTGATATTCCAATACAAGTTGACAAAACTTGGAATGACATAGAGACTCCAATGTACAGGGTCATGCAATTACAATTATGTATAATTCTGACCAATTAAATCATAAATGCTCATGAATACATAATTTATTACCTGTTTATGCACTGAATCAATTCAAAATAGATGCCTTGAGTTCAAAGTTATTTAAAAGCAGTCTAAAGTTTAAAAATTTTTTTAAATAAACAAAAACATACCCCAAAATTTAGATGGGTCTTATAAACAATAATAACTGATGTTTATACAGCATTTTTTATGTACCAAACATTTATATTATCTTAGCCCATTTAATCTTTATAACAACTTGAAGTTAGACATACTTGAAAGTGAAAGTTAAAGGCACTCAGTCATGTCTGACTCTTTGCGACCCCATGGACAATACAGTCCATGGAATTCTCCAGGCCAGAATACTGGAGTGCGTAGGCTATCCCTTCTCCAGGGGATCTTCCCAACCCAGGAATCAAACCAGGGTCTCCTGCATAGCAGGCAGATTCTTTACCAACTGAACTATCAGGGAAGCAGCCCTCCATATTTGCAGAACCACTGGAGATAGAGGGCTGACAGTGCTGCTATTTCATATAAGGGATTCGGGTATTTGCCCATTTGGGTGTCCACAGAGAGCCTTGGAACTGATCCCCTGCAGATATCAAAAGGCAATTGAACTATTATCACAGCTTTCACAGATGACGAAGCTAAGGTACAGGAAGGTGGAATAAATTGCCCAAAGTCACATAACTCCAGTGGCAGAATCCAGATCCAAATTCATGTCACCAGACTCCAAACTCATGTTTTTAACGAAAATGCGCAGCATATTCCCAGGCAGTTTCCATTCAAGTATTACCCAAGAGCCTGACCTTGCTAAACTTCTATTATCAGATGAGCTATGACTAATTCACATAGTTATACAGTGTGGAATTCAGTCTTGCAATAATGTCCAAAGCTCTATCTTGGCCTGAAAATAATAACTGACACAGAAGGTTTTGAGCCACAAAAAATTTAGGGTTTAGTATATAAATACATAAGAAGCCCAGTTCAGTTCAGTTCAGTCACTCAGTCATGTCTGACTCTTTGCGACTCTATGGACTGCAGCATACCAGGCCTCCCTGGTCATCACCAACTCCTGGAGATTACTCAAACTCATGTCCATCGAGTCAGTGATGCCATCCAATCATCTCATCCTCTGTCGGCCCCTTCTCCTCTCGCCTTAATCTTTCCCAGCATCAGGAACTTTTCCAATGAGTCAGCTCTTCACATCAGGTGGTCAAAGTATTGGAGTTTCAGCTTCAACATCAGTCCTTCAAACAAACATTCAGACTGATTTCCTTTAGGATGGACTGGTTGGAACTCCTTGAAGTCCAAGGGACTCTCAAGAGTCTTCTCCAACACCACAGTTCAAAAGCATCAGTTCTTCGGTGCTCAGCTGGAAAAAGGACAAGGTGGAATCAAGATTGCCAGGAGAAATATCAGTAACCTCAGATATGCAGATGACACTACCCTTATGGCAGAAAG
The DNA here is from genome assembly GCA_007570785.1 of Antilocapra americana. Taxonomy (NCBI): domain Eukaryota; kingdom Metazoa; phylum Chordata; class Mammalia; order Artiodactyla; family Antilocapridae; genus Antilocapra; species Antilocapra americana. The sequence goes on along the minus strand of ML660777.1, from coordinate 2,564,400 downwards.
TGAAGAACTAAAGAGCCTCTTGATGAAAATGAAAGAGGAGAGTGAAAAGTTGGCTTAAAACTCAACATTCAGAAAACTAAGATCATGGCATCCGGTCCCATCGCTTCATGGCAAATAGATGGGGAAACAGTGGCTGACTTTATGTTTTTGGGCTCCAAAATCACTGCAGATGGTGACTGCAGCCATGAAATTAAAAGACGCTTACTCCTTGGAAGGAAAGTTATGACCAACCTAAATAGCATATTAAAAAGCAGAGACATTACTTTGTTAAGAAAGGTCCATCTAGTCAAAGCTATGGTTTTTCCAGTAGTCATGTATGGATGTGAGAGTTGGACTATGAAGAAAGCTGAGCACTGAAGGACTGATGTTGAAACTGAAACTCCAATACTTTGGCAACCTGATAAGAAGAGCTGACTCATTAGTAAAGACCCTGATGCTGGGAAAGATTGAGGGCAGGAAGAGAAGGGGACAACAGAGGATGAGATAGTTGAATGGCATCACCAACTCAGTGGACATGAGTTTGGGTAAACTCCAGGAGTTGGTGATGGACAGGGAGGCCTGGCATGCTGCAGTTCATGGGGTCGAAAAGAGTCAGACACGACTGAGCGACTGAACTGAATAGCTTTCTTTATAGCCCAACTCTCACATCCATACATGACTACTGGAGAAACCATAGTCTTGACTAGACAGACCTTTCTTGGCAAAGTAATGTCTCTGCTTTTTAATATGCTGTTTAGATTGGTCATAACTTTTCTTCCAAGGAGATAAAAAGCCCAAGGAAACCTGAATTATAGGCAAACACAGTTTTTTTTAATATACGTATGTTCAGGCTTCTGGTATGGTTATGTCCCTACATCCTCTCTCCTCCCAACCAAACTGCTCCCCTGTGATAGGAACTCCTCAGGCCCAGTGCCTAAGCCATGTGACTTAGTGGCCTGAATTACAAGATAACCCCCTGTCCACAAGTTTAATCCATCTCTTTATATTTCAATTGAAACCTAAGTCACAGAAGCTAGGGTATGTGTATGCCAAAGCATGAGCAAAAACTGTCACAAACTCCAAAGCGTCATTCTCACTCCCACCGTTCTCCTGGTCCCGAATTCTCAGTGTAATAAAAACATTCAAAACTTCATATTGAGAAGAATATCTTTCTCATTCTACCGCATTCTGTGTACTCAGTTTTAATCATAAGACATAAAGAACGGATGGACATGGTCTTTGAAGATTTGAGGACAGAATTTAGTCCTGGAAGCTGTGTATTTGATAGCCTTAAAGCCTACACTGAGAATCAGGCCAAAATACAGGATTTCATGTTAAATTAATTACAGGGTGAGCTTCCCATTACTGAGTTCACAGTGGCCTTGAAAAATATTGTCCTTCAGGGTATGCCAAGTCAAAATCATGCAAAGTGCTATTTAATTGATGCACTGAGCTTAAGAGCAGCCAACTCCATCATATTAACCCTGTGTTGGTCACATCAGCAACTGCTGAATAAATAACTTGTTGGCTAATTGACTGAAGGGATATTGGAAAGGTACTGGGTGATTCTCTCTGCTATGTGACAAGATGTCCTTTGCAAAGATGAACCCAGCAGGGCAACAGAAAGCAATTGGGGGAAGCTGCTGAAAATTATTCATGAGAGCCAAAAAGGAAGAGAAACACATTTTCTGCTTTCTCTGCTGGTTGTATAAGCACTGGAAATGGAGTTGTCACAGCAGTGAGAACAGAAGACATGGTACAGGATTGAGAGGAGGCTTAGATTTTTTCTCCTCTGCCAGTAACCCTGTGGGAGGCCATGGAAAAGTTCATGTAAGTTCTCTTTGAAGATTCAGTTAAACATTGTCTAAGGTCACTTCTGTCTTTTAACTTTTCTCCTGACTCAGGTTTCTATGCATTTGAGCATCAAGAAATTTTAGCTTCCTGCCTCTTCTCAAGTATTGATTTGTTGTTTTCATTCTTCAACTTCCTAAGCAGATTCCATACTTGAAAAAATGTCAATTTCTTATGAATATAACTACTGCTAAGTGAGTTCAGCTAGCTAATCAGTATAGTCCTAGAGGTACTACACAATCAATCCTTCTTATAGCCATTCACTCTTTTAATTCAGTGAATGCTGAAATTATAGTCAGTAAATATTTAATATGAATTAAGGACCAACTACATATTATGAACTGAACCAGGGTTGCCATTTCCTTCTCCAGAGGATCTTCCTGACTCGGGGATTGAATATCAGTCTCTTGCATCTCCTGTATTGGAAGGCAGATTCTTTACCACTGAGCAACCTGGGAAAACTTAGTCAGTTAATATTTAATATTTATTAAGAACCAATTACATATTATGCACTGAACCAGGAGCTGGTGAGAAGATTGCTACTCTCAAAGAGCTTGCAGTCTAGGTGGAGAAATAGCAATGTAGACAAGAATTTCACCAAATTGCAGAACATGCTTTAACTGCAGTGTTTTATAAAGAGTCGTGGTAGGCTAGAGGGAAGGTCACCATCTCCTATCTGAATCAATCAGGGAAGTCATGCACTGAGCAAAGACAAAGCTGAATTTTGAAAGATGAGGTTGTCAGAAGAGCTAAAAGAAGCATTCCAGGACAAAAACACAAGATTGTTTTGCAATAATACACACAACCAATAAAGGCTTGAGGGGAAAGGAAATTAGGGAGACTAAAGAGGCCACGTCAATAGCTAAAAATCTCAGAAAGAAGAGAGAAATGAAGAATCAAAGTAGAAAAATCATCAAAATGTATTAAAATAAGTATGTGTGTTTGTGGGGCAAAGTTTGAGGGGAGATTAAGCACATGAACCCCTGCCTTATAGAAGGTCTTACTAAACTGCACAGAGAAGGCCACAGTCATCTGCAAGTCGGTCTTTAGAGCAGGACATTTGGTTATAGCATCAACCGATGATTCTGTATTGAGTCTCCCATCTTCCTTAACACTAGGTCTTCATAAAGCTTACTTTTCCATGACCCTCAAACTAAAGCTAGTGAATTTTACCCCTTCCTTCCCCAGCAGGTACTCTCCATTATGTGACCCCATCAATTACAACTTGTAAGTACATTGTCTATTCACCTGTTTATTTACTTTGGACTTGTAAAAATATGGTTCCTTCCAACTGATGCTATCATTTGAACTTTAGTTTCTGTTTTTGAGTAAAGAATTAATTACTGTGCCCTCCAAACCTGGCAGTGCCTAGCACAGTGTTTGGCATATCAAAACCAAAAATCTCTTATTAACATCTTGGAACAAGAATCATATATTCTCCTTATACTGCACTAACCTTTACAACACTTCATATTACCAGGTGTTTTGGGGACCCTTCTGATCTGACCTTTGGGACCTTTCAGTTCTGACCTTCAAAAAATAGTGGTGAAATTTGTGATTTCATATTTGTATTACCTTTTGCATTTTGAAAATCCCTGAAGTTGCCTCTTAAATCCTAATGAAACCTCTTTCCCTCTATGTTAGAATGAGTTAAGGTGCTAGAACAGACACAGATGGGGGAAAAAAGGTATAATTAGGAATCAGCAGAATGGATGGCTTTCCTATTTGTATTTTATGGTTTCTTTCATTGAGTATAACGTATGAGCCTCGGTATAATAAGTAATGTGATCATCAATTTTAATTTTGCCAGCCTTTCATTTGACTATTGCTGTCATTCCTCTCCAAATCTTCAAAGAGCATTGCCAAAATAATTATCCCAGGCACCAGATCTTTCTCCTATAATAATATCACTGAATCTGATCAACCTATTTTCTCTGCAACTTGGAATCATAGGTGAAGAGCTGTTGCACTCACTCTGATAATCATCTTTCTCCAAAAGCACAGATTTTAAAAGTGGTAATTACAAGTTGCATATTCTGTGTATAACATTTAATACAGTAATTAATAATATGAATAATATGAATAAATAGAGTCTATTCCACACTGAAATTGTTATAGCACTCCTGCCTCTATTCAGTAAAAGTACAGTTTACATGTCATTTGAAAACATAGGAAAAGAAAGCATTCTCAAACTTGGCCATTTTACCAAAGGATCTCTCTGATGTTTAAATGTTTCACCTTAAAATAACTCTCAACCAAGAGTCCACCGAAGAATTGATGCTTTTGAACTGAGGTGTTGGAGAAGACTCTTGAGAGCCTCTTGGACTGCAAGGAGATCCAAGCAGCATCCTAAAGGAAATCAGTCCTGAATATTCATTGGAAGGACTGGTGCTAAAGCTGAAACTCCAATACGCTGGCCACCCGATGGGAAGAACTGACTCATCTGAAAAGACCCTGATGCTGGGAAAGATTGAAGGCAGGAGAATAAGGGGACGACAGAGAATGAGATGGTTGGATGGCATCACTGACTCAGTGGACATGAGTTTGAGTAAACTCTGGGAGTTGGTGATGGACAGGGAGGCCTGGCATGCTATGGTCCATGGGGTTGCAGAGTTGGACACAACTGAGCAACTGAACTGAACTGAAGAGTCCGCTTCTTTCCTCTAATGCTGTGTATTGCACATTTTTATTGCACACAAACTGAGTTTATGCAGAAGTCAATAGTTAGTGCTGGAATTCATGAATAAATGTTATTCCAATAAGTTTTTTAGTTCAAGGGAGATTATTTCAACACAAATTTATATGGCCAGATTTGTTGAATTACCAACTTCAGTGAATGTTTACAGTTTCAGATTTAAACCTGAGATTCCCCAAGTAATAAAAAGGCAAGACACTTTCTTATTAGGCTGGTGGTTATCTCCCTTTTCTCTAAAATTTGAAGACATTAATTTAGTATCTGATTATTACTGTCTCATCTGATGTTTTTCCCCTGGATCTTCCCCAGTTATACCAATGAAGTAATGAAGGAAAACTATGCAAACTGTGAGTTCTTGATTTTCTACAATAAATTCACAGGGCAATAGACAGAATTTCTATTTTGGCATCCTTGGTGGCCTAAATCCATGTCACTCATCATTTTCAGGTTATTATTTTTCTCACCTAGTCCTACCACACATATAATTCATAAAGACTCCCACATTGCGTATTGCCTCATCTGTGCCTCTGAAATGCATTTATTATCAAATTTATGGCATTTAATGACCGTACAGAATCCTAAAGTCATAGTTTTGTGAATATTACTGACAACATACTCTATACAGTTCAATTCTTTTTAAACACTTGCACACGTGAATACATTATGAGACTATAAACAGTGGCATTTCGCATGGCAGGCAATTACTTTCTGAATAATCAATGCCCATTAATATTCTCATAAGTCATTGTGTTTACAAATAAATGCAACAATAAGTTAACAATATGAGTCCCCAGTTGACATGCAGGGCAGTAAGGAATTCTTATTCACCATTTACTCAATGCCTAGAACAGTACCTGAATTTTAAAAGTATTTTTTAATGAATAAATAAATTATCTATAAATATTTTATATTTAAATATTTATATTTATCATATAATCATATAAACATATATTTATTGCACATAAATTCTCTAAAATATTAAGAATTTTGTCTTTTGAAATTCTTTTCTAGTAAAGCAATGTAGAGGATGGTATATTTTGGTTTAAAAGAAAACAAAGTTTGACACATTCATTTGACACAGAAACAGTAGCAAGATAGGAAGGATTTAAGGTGAATATTTCTACACTATAGAAGAATCTATAATTACCTAAATGTTGAAAAATCAGTGATTTACATGTGCTGGAAAAACTTACATGCAGTAAGTTGTAGTAACCAAGGAGATCGGAGTGGACCAGCTGACACAAAGGGCAGAGTCAAGGCAGGTGAGCATCCTAACTGAAACTGTCTTTGGAACATGCGTCTGAGGGTGATGCTCTTACACGCTTAGCTCTAAGGACTACAGTCATCTCTTTGCCTGAAGGTATTTGGTCTAACATATCAGTTTATGGGGGCTTCCCAGATGGTGCTAGTTGTAAAGAATCTGCCTGCAAAGCATGAGATACAGGTTTGATCCTTGGGACAGGAAGATCCCCTGGAGAACGAAACTCCAACCCACTCCAGTATTCTTGGGTGGGAAATACCATGGACAGAGGAGCCTGGCAGGCTACAGTCTATGGGGACACAGAGTCAGACATGACTGAGCGCACACACACACACACACAATCAGCTTGTGAAGAAGAGCATGCAGTATGCCTGGTTCATGGAAAAACACAGTTTTTCACAATTTGTTAACTCTTGGCCAGCTCTGCACCAGATCCATTGTTATGGTAACACTCATTTTCTCTCTTAGGCTGAACATGTCTGAGTTCTACAACTTTCCCCTTTGTGTGTGATGAGTATGAAAACAGGATAATGGAAAAATGTGACACGTTTGTTCTAACAAAGCTTCATAGCTAAGTAATTCATGACATAAAACGAGAAACTTGATTTTCTTGTTTATTCCGCTCACCCTCAGCCTGGTCTGATTCCAAAAGTCTCAGTGAGGTTGACTCTTTTGGTCCAGGCTAACTCTTTAATCTACAGCCCAGGCCCTTTTCTCAGATCTGCAGTAAGAATGTCGCTGGGGTTTTTATTGTGCTAATAAGAAATTCTGGGTGGATAGGGACCACTTTCAGATTTTTTAACTAAATCGGAAGACGTCCGCTTGTAGACTCAATAAATTTTGTTTCAGAACTGTTAAAGAAATCCCATGACATCTTGGAACGTAAAGATAGGTATATGGGGTGAGGGGGAAGAAAGAAAATCATAACAGGGAAAACTCCGGTGGAAAAACAGAAGTCAGAGGTTCACACTTTGGCGTTTTTTCCATCCTTCAGCTGTTTTTACTTGCTAACTCTTCCGTCTATTCATGCGTGCTGCGTAGCTCACAGCCAGGGTGATTTACACTGTGCTGGCTGCACCGTCAGCTCTGGTTCCACATTTCCCTTCCCAGTACAGCCAGAAAGGTATCACTGGAAAAACTAAAATACTGCATGTGAAAGTCAAAAAGGAAAGTACTAAGTGAGACATCTAGCCTAGGGGAGGAAAGGCCAAAGAAAAGGCAGGTAATAGTGTTCAGACAGGTGCAAGGTGCCTGCAGTATCTGCTGACCTATGTTTTCAGTAAAGATTGAACTGAACTGAGGCCTGAGGTTTCACCAATTGAAGGAACTTTAGAATTTATCTGGCTCAACATCCTTACTTTAAAGCCAAGACATTTATGGTAGAGACATAACCCTTAGAAGCTAAAAAGCTGAACTTGATAATCCACATCTATTCCGCAAAGGAGATTGATGTACTGAGGGCATGGTCAAACTAACACTTTATAAATCTGTTTTCTATTATGCAAGGTGATTTCAGGTGGTACAAAGGCAGAAATATATTTTACTAGTTGGGTATTTACTTCTCCCATATATACTTTGAAAAATAGAATCAGCATGGCAATTCAGTAATATATAATTTCCTGTAAGTGAAAATAAACAAATCCCATGATGTGCCACGCTCTTGGAAATGTGGCCTAGAATTTGTCCTTGATCTTCACTGCACCATCTCAGCTACCTCCTTATAAGCAAAAAGGGCTGGAGTGGAGAAAACTGAGCTTCTTTGAGAAGCCAACAATGAGGAAGATTTTCCTAATATCTGGGATCTTCATTTTAAGGGAAATTGGATTACTCACTGAAGTCATAGGAACTCCGCTGGAAGTATCCCCAGGAAATGATTAAATCAAGCTTTCCTTGAAACTATGAGATATTTGATGAACTTTGCCACATTTCCATCTGTAAGTGTCTGTTTTTGAGAAAATGTGAAACCTAATAGTACCACCAAAATAGCAATGATACATTTAATATTTCACGTGTGTCAAACTGTTAGGCATGTCCAACTCTTTGCAACCCCATGGATTATACGTAGCCTACCAGGCTTGGCAGACAAATCAGGTATAAATTAAACCTCACATTAGATAATCCTAATTTCTCATTACAACATATTGATTGGGTAGCAGTAAAACAACAAAAGAATAAACAAACCATGAGAAAAATCTAGGTTTGGGAAAAATATTTTTATCATTATTATTTATATAAGCTACACAGACTAACATTCCCCTTAAATCAATACAAGTGTTAAATGGCAGTATTTCCACACTGAGCTTCAGCCTCTCTTTTAAAATGAGTGAAGAGGAAGAGCACCAGAGTTAGATCTTGTTTCTTTTACCAAAGCTAGCTTGATCTATATAGACTTATGTGGCACTTATGAAGACATGGTTCCATACGAAAGTCAGCTTGACTGACTGCTTTCTACCACAGAGCTTGGAAAGGAATCCAGCAGCAACTTTGGACCACTCCTTTGTGTGTGTGTGTGTGTGCATAGCCCAACAGGCTTGGCAGATAAATCAAATATAAATTAAACCTCACATTAGATAATCCTAATTTCTCATCATAATTTCATCTCATCTCATCTCATCTCATTGCAGTCTCAGACACAACGCTAAATTGTGTCTGATTCTTTGGGACCCCATGGATTGTAGCCCACCAGGCTCCTCTGTGCATGGGATTTCAGGCAAGAATACTGGAGTAGGTTGCCATTATCTTCTCCAGGGGATCTTCCTGACCCAGGGATCAAATCTGGGTCTCCTGCATTACAGGTGGATTCCTTCCTGTATGAGCTACCAGGGAAGCAATATGTCTGTACTCTGTTCTCCAACAGATCTTCTTTGGTGCAATGATGTCATTGTACCTGTGCTTCTTGCCCATGAATTTCACTCAATCACATTAAAAGAATTAATACTATTTGGCTATTGATTTTCCTAAATGACTATAGGACTTAGTTTTTCAGACCTGAGAGATTCGTGATGGACTCAGCCTACTCTCAAAAGATGATCAGAAACCATAAGTTCTGGCTTAGTCACTTCTCAAGAACAGCAGTTGCCTTCTAAGATTTATTCCAAGTCTTCTGGCAGAGGATACACTGCTATGCTTTTTTTAAAAATTAGTTTTAGGCCACTAAATATAATTTATACCCAAGCTCTCAGGCCAATTACTCCTGGCAAAGTTTTCTGTTACCAAGATAATGTGTCAACCATCTTCTAAAATAACAACACAATTGACCTGTCAAAATACACCTTGTATTTATAGAGAATACATTATCTTATTAATGGTTTAAATTTAACTTACTTTCCCACTACTTACTACTCCTTTCTTTGTTAATGTGAGACACAGGACAATTCAGGATTCTATGAAGTCAGTAAAGGATTTTATGTCTTTTGAAGAGATACCTCAGGGGCTATTTCTAAGATCAAAACTTTCAGTAGAGTTAGCATAACAGATTCTTGGGTATGCAGTGAAAAATTTATAAGTGAAAAAAAAAAGATCTGAGCTACCTACAGCCAAAAATTATATCTATACATAAATATATATATAACATATTTATATATATATATATGTTCATTATTAGGCAAAATTCCTCAGTAAAATTTTGTCATTATGCAAATTATAAAGACAAAACCAGAGACATGGTTAAGCACGTACTTTTCTCATTTTCCTTTGTACAATAGTCTCTAATTTGCAACAGTAGTAATAAGTCAGGCTAATCAGTTTTCTTACCAAAATAATAAGCATTGATTGAACTGAAGAATTTTCTATTTATGACTCACTGTGCCTGCTTTTAAGCATTTTGAAAAGCAACATGTTTCTTGCAAAGTCATCATTTGATCCAGATGTTAAATGGATTCTCTAGGTTAGATCATCCAGCCATGTAATTGAAACTTGTTTTACTTTACAATTCAGCTCATCATATTTCTTTTCTACTATCTTTGGTTTCTTTGACTTGATGTCAGTTGACATAATTATGAACATCGACTTCAACTGTGTATATGAATTTTGTCTGTTGGGACCTCAAGTCTACAAATTCTAAATACTGGAAAGTGAAAGTGAAGTCATTCAGCCCTGTCGGACTCTTTGCGACCCCATGGACTGTAGCCTACTAGGCTCCTCTGTCCATGGGGTTTTCCAGGCAAGAGTACTAGAGTGGGTTGCCATTCTTTGATCCTATGGCCTCAAATACCTACTCTGCACTGGGCTTCCCTGGTGGCTCAGATGGTAAAGAATCCACCTGCAATGTGGGAAACCTGGGTTCAGTCCCTGGGTTTGGAAGATCCCCTGGAGGAAGGCAGGACATGGCAACCCCCTCTAGTATTCTTGCCTGGAGAATCCCCATGGACAGAGGAGACTGGAAGGCTACAGTTCATAGGGTTGCAAAGAGTTGGACACAACTGAGCAACTAAGCACAGCACTGTACTGGTGACTGGCAGATTTTTATATCCACTCCAGCCCTTTCCCTTGAAACATAGGTCTATACGCAATTGCCCACTTCACATCTCCATCTAGATATACATTAGGCATTGCAAGCTTAATATGAATAAGACTAATGATTGATCTTCACTGTCCTGCCAAATATCTTCTCTACCTCAGTTCATTGCAACTCCATTCCTCCAAAGTCTTTGCCCCAAGTCAGTGCCTTCACCTTTGAATTCTCTTTCCCTCATGACCCACATTCAAACCATAAGTAAATCCTATTCATTGCTGTTGTTCAGTCACTAAGTCGTGTCCAACTCTTTGCAACCTCATGGACTGCAGCACTCCAGGCTTCCCTGTCCTTCACCATCTCCAGGAGTTTATTCAGACTCACGTCCATTGAGTCAGTGATGCCATCCAACCATCTCATCCTGTCATCCCCTTATCCTCCTGCCTTCAGTCTTTCCCAGCATCAGGATCTTTTCCAATGAGTCGGCTCTTTGCATCAGGTAGACAAAGTATTGGAGCATCAGCTTCAACATCAGTCCTTCCAATGAATATTCATTCTACCTTCAAAATAGTTTCAGAACCTGGGAACTGGTCACCATGTATACTGTTGCTGAGCTAGTTCAAGTTTCCATTAGCTCTTGCATGGGTTATTGGGATAGCCTCCCGCATGGTTCTTTCTTTAATCTTTATGTCTCACAGTTTACTCTTACCATGCAATAGCCAGACAGATCCTTTTAGAAGCTAAGTCATTCTATGTTCTTCTCTGTCTCCAACGCTGTAATGGTTTTCCATGTCATTCAAAGTAGCAGACAAAAACCCAATAAACCTCCAGGGTTCAATGTGATCTATCCCCAAACCCTGCCCTCAACAGTTCTGAGCTTTGTCCTGCTACTCTCACTCCTGCTGGGATCCAGATCTGGGTTGTGAAGAAGGAGAGGACTAAGGAATGAATCATGATCATAGGCAAAGTGTTTAGATTCTATGAAGGGCTTTTTTCTTCCCCAACGAGTTTTCTGCATGACTGACTTAAGATGACAGGGAGAGAAGCTTGGTTATAAAAAGAAGGAGCACAACTCCTGGCCATAGCAACCGTGTACTCATTGCCTCCTCCCAGGACAAAGATCGTGCCTCTCATCTTTTGCACTGTGTATACTAATTCAGTGCCTAACATATAGCAAGAAACTAATACAGATGTGATGTGTGCTAAATTGCTAGAGAACACACAATTCTTTCAATAATTTTGGCAAATAGTCTTGGAAAATGTCATGCTAGTGGTATGCCATACCCAGTATCCATTACTTTCATGCTAGTAAGGGACAGCTTCACCAACATCACAGCATCCCTAATACTGTTAGCCTGGTAGTTCCTAGGTTCCCTTGTTAATAATCAGGACGCTTAATGCCAAGTTATGTAAGTAGTTGAGAGACCTCATGTCTAGGCTTCATTTTCAGGATTTCTGAATGAGAAACCTTCTCAATACAGCCCTTATTTGTGCAGAACATATTCTCCCTGTCTTTGAGTTTTCAAGTAGTTTCTTGGTAAAACTTTCTAAGCCAGAATATCTATATACTATCAGTGAAATTTCCCAAAATTTGTTTCTCATATCCACTGACCCCAAAGAGAACTCTTTTTCTACATATTAAAAACATCATTTGCATGAAGAGCTATTTCTTTAATTTCTGTGACAAGAAATTATGCAGGCTTACTGACTAGAAACTTCTCCCGAGACATTTCAAACTTCAAATTGAGAAACACATTAGGGAGTTTCAGCATGAAATTTCATATCCAATATGACCCAGTATCAAATCACCTAAGAAATAATGTAATGAAACAGTATTTGGAGAGGCAATACAGTTGTGAAATAGCATAAGCATCTATTCTTTTATCAGAATATAAAAATCTCTTTATAAATGTTAACCTTCAGTCATGACTGGATGGTAATCAACAATGCAATATCTGTAATATTTCAACAATTACAAAAAGTCCCAGTTTAAGCCTGGCCTGAATGTAAAGATTTTATGATGACATGTATTTAGGTCTTACCAACTGCAGGGACATATGTTTTATATTTCTCATTTTTCACATTATTAATTTATTTTACCTTAGGTGAAATAAATGAACATGAGAAATCAAAATGACTAATCTTAAATGGTATGGACCTAACAGAAGCAGAAGACATTAAGAAGAGGTGGCAAAAATACACAGAAGAACTGTACAAAAAAGTTCTTAATGACCCAGGTAATCACAATGGTGTGATCACTCATCTAGAGCCAGACATCCTGGAATGTGATGTTGGAGAAGACTCTTGAGAGTCACTTGGACTGCAAGGAGATCCAACCAGTCCATCCTAAAGGAGATCAGTCCTGGGTATTCATTGGAAGGACTGATGTTGAAGCTGAAACTCCAATACTTTGGCCACCTGATAAGAAGAGCTGACTCATTAGTAAAGACCCTGATGCTGGGAAAGATTGAGGGCAGGAGGATAAGGAGATGACACCAACTCAATGCACATGAATTTGAATAAGCTCCTGGAATTGGTGATGGACAATGAGGCCTGGCATTCTGTGGTTCATGGGGTCGCAAAGTGTTGGACATGACTGAACAACTGAACTGAACTGAATCTTTAACTTTTAAGAAGTCCTCAATATAGCCAGTTGTTTTCATAGCAATTATCCACAGTATCCCTTGTATGCATTATCCCCTCTGTTTCTAATACTTTTCCACCTTGTTCAGAGAATTCCTACTTCTTATTCAAGGATTCCTTCAGGCATAAATCACTGTTCTACCTCCACTGAGGAACTTCCCACTCACCACTGCAGACTTCACTAGGGAATTACTTTTGGTTTCCCTTCTGGCCTTAACAGTGTCTCTCATATTTATTCCGTCAAAACTTCCTAGCTGGTGCTAGTGGTAAAGAATCCACCTGCCAATGCAGGAGATGCAAGAGATGTGGGTTCAAAGCCTGGATCAGGAAGATCCCCTGGAGAAGGAAATGGCAACTCACTCCAGTATTCTTGCCTGGGAAATCCCATGAACAGAGGGGCCTGGTGGGCTATAGTCCATGGGGTCGCAAAGAATCAGACATGACTGAGCAGAGAATCTTTCTTACTAGGCTGTGATCATCTGGATGCCAGAGACCATTTCTTTTAACCTCCAAATTCTCACTGCAAAGCAGATACAGTGTTAGTGTTTATCTAACAAGCAAACAAACCTTACCTTTTATAGAATCTATGCTCTGCAAGTAACGTATCACTGTGACCTGAGCCACAGTCAGAATGGCTCTGCTGATGAGCAAGCATGTCATGCTCAGTGTGCATTTTCCAGCATCTGCGCTGATGTTCTTGGCCAGAATTCACTATGTAGATGGAGGATGGCCTTTATAGGAGAAGCTGCCCTATCAACTTCAAGATCAAAGCGTATTGATCTTTCTTAAAAGTGGGATCACACTATGTGTTCTTGTGTAGATTATTTCTAGCAAAATCCCATACTCACTGAGACATGCTAGACAGTGGAGAACAGAAGTGGTCATCAGTAACCATTTCCCACCCACTTCTTTTGTAACAAAATTACCTTAAACCAATTATCCTCAAATCTTTGCCATCCTCAAACTAAAGCAACAAGGTGACTGAAGCCATGATCCACCACCACGCTCCTGGCACACAGAAACTCTAGACTGTTGCTTTATAAGGGCATTGACCCCAAAGAGATAAACCAGTAAAAGGATGGCACTAACTTGAAAATCAGAGACAATTAGTTTAACTGGAGCAGATACTAAGTTCACTACTCTCAAGAACACTATTTCATTTCAACAAGTAAATATGTGCCCTAGGATGCTTTCTTGATTTGGTATTCCTGCTCCATCTGAAGCACTTTGCAAAGGCCAGCAAATACTTTGGCCCTGGGAGGGCACAGAAGTAGTGGCTTTAAAAATACTAGAGCATTCCATTCACCATCAAAACAAAAAGAATAAAATACTTAGGAGTATTTCTACCTAAAGAAACAAAAGACTTGTATATAGAAAACTATAAAACACTGATGAAAGAAATCAAAGAGGACACAAACAGATGGAGAAATGTGCCGTGTTCATGGATTGGAAGAATCAATATAGTGAAAATGAGTATACTACCCAAAGCAATCTATAGATTCAATGCAATTCCTATCAAGCTACTAGAGGTCTTTTTCAGAGAATTAGAACAAATAATTTCACAATTTGTATGGAAATACAAAAAACCTCGTATAGCCAAAGCAATCTTGAGAAAGAAGAATGGAACTGGAGGAATCAACCTACCTGACTTTAGGCTATACTACAAATCCACAGTCATTAAGACAGTATGGTACTGGCACAAAGACAGAAATATAGATCAATGGAACAAAATAGAAAGCCCAGAGATAAATCCACGCATCTATGGACACCTTATCTTTGACAAAGGAGGCAAGAATATACAATGGAGAAAAGACAACCTCTTTAACAAGTGGTGCTGGGAAAACTGGACAGCCACTTGTAAAAGAATGAAACTAGAACATTTTCTAACACCATACACAAAGATACTCAAAATGGATCAAAGATCTAAGCATAAGACCAGAAACTATAAAACTCCTAGAGGATAACATAGGCAAAACACTCTCTGCCATAACCCAAAGCGGGATCCTCCATGACCCACCTCCCAGAATATTGGAAATAAAAGCATGAATAAACAAATGGGACCTAATTAAAATTAAAAACTTCTGCACAGCAAAGGAAACTATAAGCAAGGTGAAAAGACAGCCTTCAGAATGGGAGAAAATAATAGCCAATGAAGCAACGGACAAACAATTAATCTCAAAATATACAAGCAACCCCTGCAGCTCCATTCTAGAAAAATAAACGACCCAATCAAAAAGTGGGCCAAAGAACTTAACAGACATTTCTCCAAAGAAGACATAAAAATGGCTAACAAACACATGAAAAGATGCTCAACATCACTCATTATCAGAGAAATGCAAATCAAAACCACAATGAGGTACCACTTTACACCAGTCAGAATGGCTGCCATCCAAAAATCTACGAGCAATAAATGCTGGAGAGGATGTGGAGAAAAGGGAACCCTCTTACACTGTTGGTGGGAATGCAAAGTAGCACAGCCACTATGGAAAACAGTGTGGAGGTTCCTTAAAACACTGCAAATAGACCTGCCATATGACCCAGCAATCCTACTGCTGGGCATATACACCGAGGAAACCAGAATTGAAAGAGACACGTGTACCCCAGTGTTCATCGCTGCATTGTTTACAATAGCCAGGACATGGAAGCAACCTAGATGACCATCAACTGATGAATGGATAAGAAAGCTGTGGTACATATACACAATGGAATATTACTCAGCCATTAAAAAAAATTCATTTGAATCAGTTCTAGTCAGATGGATGGAACTGGAGCCCATTATCCAGAGTGATGTAAGCCAGAAGGAAAAACAACAATACAGTATACTAACGCATATATATGGAATTTAGAAAGACGGTAACAAGAACCCAGCATGTGAGACAGCAAAAGGAACGCAGATGTATAGAACAGATTCGTGGACTCTGTGGATGAGGGCAAGGGTGGGATGATATGGGAGAATGGCATTGAAACATGTTAATTATCATATGTGTAATTAATCGCCAGCCCAGGATTGATGCTCGGGGCTGGTGCATCGAGATTTCCCAGGGGGAGGGAGGAGGGAGGGGGGAGGGAGGGAGGAGGGAGGGGGGTTCTGGAGGGGGAGCATATGTAAACCCATGGCGATATCATGTCATTGTATGGCAAAACTAATAAAAAAAAAAATACTAGAGCAAGCTGGTGAGGAGGAAACAAAGAGGATGTCTTTCGGTCAGGCTCTAAAACACAGGTTCGTTTTGTTAGTGTGGCTGAAATGTTGCGATTCTATTAGAAATACTGAGAAGGGGGATACTGGATTTTTAGGGGTCTTCACATGCTAATAATCATTCACCACTGACAATTGAACAATTTAACACATTGGAAAATAAGTCTGTATTTCAAATCCTCTACACTGTGGAACTTAGTGTTCCCAGCTTGTTCTATTTTTGCCGTTGGACCATTTCATTTTGAAGACACACTTGGGGAGGATGACAGCATTAATTTAGCTAACAACATTCATTTTGTTTTCATTAGTTGTTTTTGTAGTTTCCTATTTTGATGCTGAATCTGATAAATGTATAATACCCAGAGGGTGCCTCTGTTTGTATTAATAAGAGCATCTCATTCACACTTCATCAGTGATAGAACAGCTCAGCTTCACTGTCAGAGGAGCATGAATCAGAAACAGTTCATGAGAGGAGAGATGTTTATCACGCAGATGGAAACCACAAGGAGGGTGGGGTGAGGTGGGAAGTGCAAGGCACTGTGTGGGGAGAGCAGACATGGGTACTCTAAACAGCTGACATGGGCAAGTCAATGAAACCAGCTAAACCTCAGTAATTTCATCTGCAAAATGGGTATGGGTCTGTCATGCTAGAAAAAAATTTGATTCTATAAATTTATGATTCTTGCATACATTGAGTTTATAATGGTATAACATCATTTAATTGAGTAATGATGACCTGTTTGATAACCTAACAGAAAACATTAAAAAGGAAAAATGGGAGGGAGGGGGATTCTGGAGGGGGAGCATATGTAAACCCATGGTGATATCATGGCATTGTATGGCAAAAACAATAAAAGGGAAAAAAAATAAAAATAAAAATAAATTTTAAAAAAAGGAGAAATATATGGTGCAAATAAATTTTGTAAGTCAGTAAATTATAATAACCATTTATTGAATGCTTGTGTGAAGCATTACGCTTTTTATTCATTCTATATTATTTAATCACCAGTATTGGACTGGATAGCATCACCGACTCAATGGACATGAGTTTGAGCAAATTCTGGGAGATGGTGAAGGACAGGGAAGCCTGGCATGATGCAGTCCATGGAGTCGCAAAGAGTCAGACACAACTGAGCAACTAAACAACAACAACAAATTATATGGTTCTATGGGTATTTCAACCTTATTTTAAAAATTTAAAAATCTAGCCTCAAAGGTTTTATGTAGCCTGCCCAGTCATATAGCTAGAACCAAAATTCGAATCCAGAACTCTGTCTTCCAAGCCCAAGTTACCTACATCTCCTCTGAGTTAAATTCCACAGCAGCTACATTTATAAAGTTTCATTTTTCAAGGGTACATTGCAATCACAAATGTCCATCACTGTGCCACACAAATGACACACCATTTTGTCATCAGCGTGAATATCCATCATATAATTTGTTCTACTATACTATACTACACAATTGCTAGAATGGGGGGTGGGAGGGTCGAGGAAGGTAGCCTTAGAAATAAAGGCTTTGGGAAACATTCCAAGAAAGAAATAATAAGTGCTTGAATTTATTTTGTCATTTGTTTATGACTGTTGACTCAAAATGCATATGTCTGGGAAAGTGTGTCTATCCTTCCTTTAATACCTTCAAACACACTAGATGAAATCATCTTTACATGTGTGTTTACCTCACTAGACTTAATATTTCTGAAAATGTGGGCCCAAGCCTTATATATCTTTAAAGTCCCAGTAGGTAACCTGAGTTATATATAGAATAAACAATAAACATTGACTATATACATAATTTAATGAAAAAGCATTTTCCCCAAACCAATTTATCCTGAAAATTCACCTGATATCCCTTCCTTCATGTGTCTCTCAAAAAACAAATAAAAAAGTAAAAAAGAAAATGTTTAATCCCACTTGTGTAGAAAAGGGAAAGCAGCTAAGGTAGAAAAAGAAACTGAATATTTAAAATCAGGTTGAGCATCCACGCAAAAGAGGAAACAGTGCTATCAGCCTGAAAATAAACCTTACTGAAAGTGAGGTAACCTGAAAACTATTTTTTTAAATGTATATGTTCCTTATCTGATGTAATTTATAGGAAAAATTTTAATAGCGTTTTCTATGAGATGACTTACAATGACTTTGAGTAATTTATCCAACTTTACCAAAGAAACTTTGAAAAGTAGGCCACTGTTAAGATCCAGATGACTGATGGAGAACTGAGCCCATTGGCAGCTGAGTGAGCATGGCCTGAGAAGATACCAATGAACCCATAAGGTTCAGTTATGGTGTGAAGACTTGAAGGTGTGAGGAGAGATCAGAAAGATCAGAAATAAGAGTTCTGCTGTCATGATAGGATCTCTATCTTTGATTATCTTGGGGGCAGGTAGGCTGTCTTGCTCTCCCCCTCATCCCCCTTCCTCATCAGTATCCTAGAGTAAATAATATCCCAGTAAAGTTAACATATATGGAAAATAAATCTATAGTTATCCCAGGTTAGATTTCTCATATATTTAGAGAACATGTCCACGTCAGTGGCCATGAGTCATAAATAAAATGACCCTTGCTCCCTAACCATGCTCTTAAAATTATGTACAGAAATAGCTACTTTACTTAAATCCCCGCTGAGACATTCTGTTGTCTTTGAATGATGATTCAGAAGGACTATTTGGTGTTTAAAATCTTCAATGCCTTCTTTTCTAGTCTTTTTTTTTTTTATCATTGTTTTGCATGGGAGAATAAAAAAGTCTAAGTCATTTTGCCAGGGAGTCACATTTGCATAATTCTTTTCGATGCAATTTAAAGGTGCCATCTTATGATGAAGAAAAAAAGAATGAAATCAGTCTTTGGCACAATGGGAATAATCTTGTGTAATCAATAATAATTTTGCATAAAAGTATTTAATTTTAAGTGATTGTGATAACATTAAGTGATATTATCTTTGTATTTCTCCTGCTTTCATTAAATTGCTCCTTTAGCTGTGTCACTAAACAGACAGAAGTATTGATAGGTATCTGAGCTTGTAAAAAAATCAATGAACAAAACTCATCGTGGTTTTTTCCAGTTTCTCTCTGCCCTAGATCTCTCCTCCCTTTGCTGCCTTTCTCTGTGGCCCAGGGTCAGGCTCCAGTTAGTCCCTAGAGGGGCAGTCAATGGGAAGCACTTCTCATAGCAGATTAAAGGAGGAGAGGGGAGTAAGAAGGCGGGGGAAATATTTCCCTCTCCCTCTCTGCTCTGAGTGGCACCCCCAGCCCAACAACTACAGCTCCTTCTCGTTTTTCAAGCTCTCTCTGATTCCAGATACATCATTTTCTCCCCATTTTCCTTTAGACCAGGGTGTGGCATCAACTTCCTGCTGTTGCTAGTCCCTGTATCTACCTTTCTGTTCCCTACCCAAGTAAGTTCTGTCCTGCATTAAACTCTCTTTTGTTGGAGTTTAATCTGTTTCCAACCAGGTGTTGACTGATCAAATTGTGAACTTGAAAGTAGATTAACTTAAACCTTTCCCATTCCCATCGCTCAACTCTGTTGAAATAGCTATGAAAATAACACCCCTTCTTTTCGTGTAATTGAGGCTGAAATGAAACAGTTCAACAGTAATGTAGCCAGAAGGGATCCTTAATGTTGGTAATCAGGGAGCATACTGATGGTCGTGAATTTTGTACACTGGAGAACTGCATTTCCTTGCTCCCACTTTGAGGTCACTCTTCTTGCTAATGGGAATGGGACATCATCTGCTCTTTTACTGTAGTGAGAACAGAGAAGGACAGAGAAGAACTCAAAGGTCAGAGAGCAGTGCCAGAGAAGTAATACCTTGGAATCTGAGACAAAACGAAAACTCAGTAACACTGATCATGTCTTGATTGGAAGTTTTTACATTTTCATCAGAAACTTTTTGCATTAATTAAAATTGTAAAAATACTGCATTTTAAAATTATTCATCTTGGTTACTGAGTTTTTTGGTACCCCCTTGTATTTTATACCCAAAGTGGGTGCCTCACTCACCTCCCCCTAGTCCAAACCTTTTTAGAAATAGCATGAAAATGGAAAGTTGTTGCAAATGAAGGACAACCAAGGTTGGACTATAGTCCTGTTATTAAAGATGCAAATTTGGAATGCAGACACACGTGAATTTTTCCTCTATCACTTATTAGTTATGACCTTAGACAAATTTCTTAAACTCTCCCAGCCTCAATTTCCTCATTGTAAGTTGAAAATAATAATATAGGCCAACAAACCCTAATCTATATTGCAATATCCAAGGAGTTCTTAGAACCAAATGATCATTCATATTTTTGGCACAAACTAATTTGCAGCAAATTCTGACAGCTGAAGTAAGGCAATTCATAGTCTGTATTTATCCCATACATAAAGCAAATTACCTATGGGGCACTGCCTCAGATCTCACTGGTGGTGATGTAAGCTAATGTTAGACTCACCATTTAGCCTGTCTGAAATCTGAAATTTCTGAATTCAAAAACTTAGATGAGCCCAAGTGTTTCGGATAATGACTGTGAAGCTGTAATAGCTCTCCGTGAGGATTCAATGAGATGCCACATGAGAGGACATCAGAGTGGACCACCTGGAGACACTTGCTGGAAAACGAACTTTCCCAGAACCCTGGAAACTCAGAAGCAGAGATTCCATCTCAGGCCCAGACACAGCTTGCTGGAAGATGAGAACTTGCAGACACTGAGGTGGGTTCTAGAGGCAAAAACGTTATATAAATCCTTCCAGAAAATGACGTAAACCCTGAATATTAAAGGGCAGTGACATGGCAAGAGTGAAGATGCCTCCTTTTTGAGTGCACAGTGCCCCAGGCAGCTATAGGCTCTTGTTAGATTTGAGGGGGAAGCCGAGGAAGCCATGCTGGCATATGCGGTGCCCGCTCCTATCCTGGTGGCTACCTCCCTTCTGATTAGGTTTGCATCCTTGGCTAATTAAATTAGGAACCTCATCTAACTGTGCAGTAGAGCAGTATGTGCCTTGGGAGTGGGTCTCTGCCTATCCACTGTAACCTGGCTGAAGCACTGCCGTGCTCAATAAGCATGGCTTATTAATGTCATCTTAATCATGATTGTTTCCTAACTGGCAACAGGCATTTTTCAAACTTGAAGCTTTCTTAGAAATCAGTTGATTTACTGTATAATCTTTGAGCAATTGCAGATGCAGAGACTAAAATTTCACTGTAATTATGACTAAAAGCTTGATTGAAGAAAGTGAAAACGTCATCCCAGCCTGGGGAGGGATGGGAACTATATCAGCAGACCATGAATGATGAAGAGACATCTAGACTGGACTATAACAAAGACAGTTCCTTTAATGGTACATGACTAAGGATTTTATCAATTTCCAATAAGAATTAGAAATTAATTTCAAAGCCTGCTGTATATTCTTCAGAGTTCCTTATTTTTAATTATGCTTAAATTAACTGGTAAGAACAATATAGAGTTTTTATTTCGCAGGATGGGTTTAGTCATTCTCTTTTTTTTCTTTTTGGCCTTCCATTGTCTTCATACTTTTAGATGATTAATCTGATTGAGGGCCCCATCTGCAACGTCAATCAGAATTATAGTGCTCAGAATGGGCAACGCACATTAGAGTGATTCTCAATGGTAGCCTTATATCAGGGAGGAGAATTACTTGTGAAAATGACTCAGTGCATAGATACAAACACCCCCTCAGACTTGCTGATGATGTTAATGAGGAGTTTGTGTTCTTAACAGAGTCATCGGACAAGATGAACAATGGAGCACATCACTTGACTTACTGTCCCTCAGCTTTATTTATAAAATTAGGAAGTTGAACTAAAAGATATTTTCAATTTATTTTCTTTTTGCAGAACTCTTTCCTTGCATTATTTTTAATTGGGAAACCCAAATATAACATAAAAATAGAGGCTTTCTGTTTGAAGTGGAAATTGAGGTACAAGTGACCCCTCTTATCCCTAGAGTGCCCACCTCCTCTTAGTATAAGGCTCCAAAAGGTCTTATGAGAATCAATGGGCTGCTGCTGCTGCTGCTAAGTTGCTTCAGTTGTGTCCGACTCTATGCAACCCCATAGACGGCAGCCCACCAGGCTCCCCCATCCCGGGGTTCTCCAGGCAAGGACACTGGAGTGGGTTGCCATTGCCTTCTACAATGCAAGAAAGTGAAAAGTGAAAGTGAAGTCACTCAGTCATATCTGGCTCCTAGCAACCCATGGACTGCAGCCTACCAGGCTCCTCCATCCATGGGATTTTCCAGACAAGAGTACTGGAGTGGGTTGCCATTGCCTTCTCCAATCAATGGGCTAGATGGTTCCTAAAAAAGAATCCTTTTTGCTCTAGCACTCTCTAAATCCACACACCTATGAGATTCCAATAGTTACCACTTACTACATGTCTAATGTATAAGGCCTGTAGTAAGCATTTATACCCAGTATCTTAAGTAAGTTTTAGATAGACCTTTTGCAGGGAGAAATATCAATATGGTTAGATGGCATCACCAACTCAATGGACATGAATTTGAGCAAACTCTGGGAGATGGTGAAGGACAGGGAAGCCTGGTGTGCTGCAATCCATGGAGTAGCAGAGTCGGACACAACTAAGCCACTGAACAACAAGGAGAAAGATCTTGCAAGGCAAGGATGGTTTATCCCCTGAAACAGATAAAGGAACTGAGGCTGTCAAGTGAAGTCACACAGCCAATAAGTGCATCCCCAGGATTCAAGCTCTGATCAGCTGGTCCTCAAAGCCCGTATGCAAACCAGCATGTCTATCAGGGAATCTGAAAGAGGGAAAACCAGCATGGTGAATAAATTGCTAGAAAGAGTCTACCTGAAATTCATCTTAAAAGAACCTGGTTTTTATCTTTCAATGTGTTAGTATGGTATATCACATTGATTGATTTGTGAATATTGAAGAATCCTTCAATCCCAGTGACAGTTACTCAGTTTCACCAACTTACACCCTAGGAATCCAGATAGCAAATGACTAGGACACTTCTTAGGGGCAGTTGCCCATCTCTGACCATTTCACTGTGGACCCATTTAGGGGAGCAGATAAGGGCATACTATGGCTGTTCCTGCTGCCACTGGATATCAGTCCTCAGGCAAGAAATGGGAAAGTACTACTACTTTGAACAAAACATTAGATGGTGAATCTCTTTTATAGAAAGATGGTCCTGACTGGATTTGAAAAAGATGGCCCTTCTATTTTCTCACTGGAATTCTTAACTATTAAGTACCTGCTTTGGTCATGCTTCATGAATATGCAAAAATCTGGAAGTCCAAGATGGTAATTTTATGTAGGGTTTTCTATCTACTACTTGGACAAATGACTTCTATACTAGTTCAGTTTTGTTTGTTTGCTGGTTGATTGTGTTTAATGATTATCTTTAAAGAGCTCTTGGCAGATCTGCCCAGACAATATTTGTAATGTCAAATGTAAATTTAAACATTGGAGAGATCAGAACATAAATACTATCAATTTTCAAGCAGTGGCCTGAGGTTTTACATGGTTTTATGTAGGTTTTAGAGAAGGGAATGGCAACCCACTCCAGAAGATTTTAGGGCTTCCCAGGAGGCGGGGAGACATGCCAGTTTGATCCTGGGTCCAGAAGATCCTCTAGACGAGGGCACGGCAACCCACTCCAGTATTCTTTCCTGGAGAATCCTCATGGACAGAGGAGCCTGGAAAGCTATACAGTCCATAGGCTCTCAAAGAGTCAGACACGACTGAAGCAACTTAGCACACACACATGTAGGTTTTTATGTAGGTTTTTCATGTAAAGGCCGTTTGCTCCTCTCTATAATTCTTTAGGATGGCGGTCCAGATGCCATTATATCATTCCTCTTCTGAGCAAGGAGCAAGTATATCAAAAGGTTAAGAAACTTGCTGGTCATCATGCAAATGACAGCATGACTTGAACTCAGGTCTCTAATTTAGAGTCGATAGGCTGAGGTTATTTGCAATCATTTCCCCTAGCCATCAGAAAGTCTCCATTTTAGTCCCTGTCATTTCTCTGTCATTAGTTCCTAGCTCTAAATAGATAAATACGTAATGGATGCTCTGGAGGTCTGACTGCCCCATTCCTTAAACCTGTTTACTTGGCATTTCCAGGTGGTGTCATTAGTGTTGTTAGTTCTAGAAATGCAGCCTATCTTACTCTGGGGCATCCATCTACAGTTAGAGAACTTCTAGGTCTGGTCTGTTTGACAGTCCACAAGGTGGGCTATGAACACCTAATCCTATTAGGTCACTGTGTTTTATAGACGTAGGGGAGTGATGGGGTGAGAAAATAAATAGGAAAAAAAAAACACAGATTAGGCAGGATATCTTATTTGCAACTTTCTGCTTTCTTTACTCCCAGTTCATCTCTCGTAACTGAACCAACAATCTATCTTTCTAAATGAGGTTATTTAGCCAGCATACCCAGTGATATTTGTGCCTCATATAATAAATCCTCTGTTCAGAATGATCCTAATAATGCAATCTTTTCAGCTTCAGGAGAGGAAAATTAGCCTTTTGTTAGAATAGGCATTTCTTTAATTAGATTTCAATCATTTGACTGTCAGTAACCACATATGTGGGCTTCCCGGGTAGCTCAGCTGGCAAAGAATTTTTCTGCAATGCAGGAGACCCTGTTTTGATTCCTGGGCCAGGAAGATCCCCTGGAGGAGAACATGGCAACCTACTCCAGTATTCCTGCCTTGAGAATCTCCATGGACAGAGGAGCCTGGTGGGCTACCGTCCACAGGGTCACAAAGAGTTGGACGTGACTGAGCAGCTAAGCACAGCACAGAACATAGCACAACCATATATGTACCTAAATCAATTTTGGATCAGACCTTAGGTTGGATCATTGGGAAAGAATATCGGGATGATGAAATAATAGAACAAACATAACCACAGCTCAGATAGTATAACACTTTCACCTCTCTCTTCTTAACTTTTCAAACCCAGTTTTTGTCCCTATAAATGAATACTAAAATAGCATTATTAAAAGAGATTATTGACCTCCTAACCATCCAAACCATGGCCCTTCTTCAGTTCTTACTATTTTTGAACTCTACATAGTGTAAGACTCTGGTAATCTCCTTAAAATGGTCTCCTTCTTTAAGTTTGGGGATATTAAGCTATTGCATTTTTTTCATCCTTCTCAAAGTCCTGAGTTTTTTTATATGTTTTTTCCTCACTGGCTACTAATGTTAATTGTTTTTCCTTTTTCTCTCTATTTACCATCTATTTCAGATGTCACATCTAGTTTCTAGCTCAAATATTGTTATATGGAAGACCTCCAAATAATTATAAATTTCCTAGCCCAAAGAAATAAAACAATGGGCAAAAGATACATAGACAGTGAGTAATCCACAGACTGCTAGTCACTCACTGGAAAGAGAATCTATGTGCTTCCTGAGAAAGGTATAGATTAGACTTAGAATTTATGAACTGTTCAAATTTTTATTCTTTGTTAAAGCTAATAGTGACTCCCTTCTGCTTTTGGAGCTTGGGCAAGTTTCTTGAATCCTCTTTACACAAACTTTGCCTCTTTTTCCTCCTTTCTGAAAACATAGGTCTTTTATTATCTGGATTTGATATCTACATTAATACTAGAATTATGGAGTTTTGAATATTGACCCATATCTTTCATGTCATGCTCCATAGAAGTAGACTATGCACAGAAGAAGACTTAAGCAAGAAAAGCTTACAAAAACTAAATACGAACTCATGTGAAAAATGTTAAAATGAAACTGTTTATAGTGTTTTTATGGATATCCTTCCCAAACCTTCACTTGAATAAAGATTTTTTAATATATAAATTGAAACATCCGTGGTAATTTTGAGGGAGAGAGTACTGAAAGGAAGATGGGTCCCTGAGTCAAGTCACAGATTCATACAGAGATTTCACAACTTTCTAGTTCAACCTCAGTTTCCTTATTTCTGAAACACAATTATTATAAATTCATGTTACGGTTCTTGGGGGTACTAAATGAAATGATGTAAAATGCTTAGAACATTTTAATTCTTATAAACATTAGTTAATCTTATAATAGTGTCTCCATAGTAGAAGAGGAGGATGAAGAGCCTAAAATATATCTAAATGATATAAAAGAAATCAGACTGTGATTTAACTGAAATCAGGAAGCCAAGTTCAAAGCGGATCAAGATATCCTGTACTGTACTCCTATCAGTATTAATGACGAGTATAATTACGACTCTTGTTTTAGTTTTCTTACTTGTGTAATGGGCTTCCCAGGTGGCGCAGTAGTAAGGAATCCCCCTACCAATGCAGGAGGAGCAAGAAATGCAGGTCTGATCCCTGAGTTGGGAAGATCCCCTGGAGAAGGAAATGGCAACCCACTCCAGTATTCTTGCCTGGAGTATCCCATGGACAGAGAAGCCTGGTGGGCTACACTCCACGGGGGTCACAGAGAGTCAGTCACGACTAAGCAACTGAGCACACATTTGTGTAATAAGGGAATGAGCTAAACAATATGGCAAAATCCAAAATGGTTAAAAGCCTCATACATGCCACAAGAAAAGTTGAGAATTTAAAGGCTGCCTGGGTGGTTTGTTGCTCTATGCAAGGTTGCCAAATAGGTTTTTGTATACTTTCTTACTTGCACTACTGGATTATTTGATCTTAGCTTTATGGAGTGTGCTATTAGCCTATGAAATATTGAAAAGAAGTTAAAGCCTGGATATGAGCACAGGATAGTTAAGAGAACCTGACCAATAAACCTCATCAGGTTTAGACGCAGGAAGGTAGGGGTCAGGTGCTCTGTATCTGCCTTCCGTGGTAGTCGGTGGGTATTAGACTGCATTTTCATAACTGTATGGGTAGGGTTTTATTTTCTCCCAAGTCTCTCTGAGACAAACCTGAGTACAAATGCTTTGTGCCCCTCCAAGTCTTAGTAGACTCAAATCTTGATGTATTGAAAAGATGTTTGCCCTGCTTCAGAAATCAATCACTACAAACAGCAGAGGGAACTTCAACTGCCTCATGTTGGTGTCAAGCTTAAAGAAAAGAAAAAGAAAAATATTGATACCTTGCTCCGTGAGGATGAATAGCAAAATCCTAGCAACTGACCTTTGATTGAGTAGTTATAGGAAAATGCTCTGTTTGCTCCCCTGAGCCAATTGAATCACAATGCTCTTTGTATCCTGGAAAGATATCAACTTCAGCTAGGAAAAAAAGAATGACTGAAGAGAATGTTTGAACAATGAATGGCTTCCTTTTAACCATATCTTTAGCAGGGTAAGCCTAAAAGAGTAGGCCATTGACAAAACCCACAAAACAGCTAACCTATATTAGATTATTCCTAGAAGGTCTTGGATACATCTCCTAGAAAATGAACAAAGAAATCATGACACTATTTAATCAGTTTTCAATTATCTAGAAGTTGATAATCTTATTTGTGGATGGTCCATATCTCTATTCTCCTTCTGCTGTCTCTGGCTGAATGCCTTTTGGCTATTACAGTGTCCATTTGCACTTCCATGAGAGCGGGCAGGGAGAGATGTCAGCATGCATATAAACTGAGAGATCCACTAAATGAGGCTTATGTAGTAACTGTAGATCTAAAAATTCCATGCTTTTCCTGAAGTCATATTATGATGTCCTGCCAGTTCAAGCCTTTGTATTCCCAGTATGCAATAAATATGGCTATGAAGAAAGTATAGCTTAGTGATAAAAAGCCCAAGGCACAAAGTTGGGTTACCTCTGTTCACATCCCATCACTAAAGTTCAAGTTGAATGACTGACTTGCTAGACCACTTTATGCCTTAGTTTCCTTATCTGAAAAATAGCATTGTGATAGATTGTATTGTTTTCAAAATACCGATTGAAGGGGTAAAGTATGGAAATGAGAATGAGCCAAGGGAGAGAGACTAATTAAATTCTGCCATGTTCACAGCTCCCAACCAACAGTAACAAGGGCAGCTATCTATGGTGGAGAAAATATATACACTTTCCCAAACAGAAAGTCCACAGACCATGTGACATTCTTCCAAAGCACCCTTTCACTAATGTGATTAGTTTACCATAGATAAAGTGAATCAATAATTGTTGTATGCTCCTTGGCAGGAAATAAATAACAAGTGGGTCAAAAATGGCATCAAAGAGGAAATTAAAAAATACTTTGAAATGAATGAAAATGAAAACATAACTTTCCAAAACCTATGGGAAGAAGCAAAAGCAGTTCAAAGAAGAAAGCTCACAGCAATATAAGCCTACCTAATAAAAAAGAAAAAGGTAAACAATCTAATTTTACACCTAAAGGAATAGAAAAGGGACAGGCAAAGACCAAAGTTAGTAGAAGGAAGAAAATAATAAGGATCAGAGATGAAATAGAGACCAAAACAAGCAAACCCAAAACAATAAAAATGATCAATGGACCTAAGAGCTGATTCATTGACCAGATAAAGAAAACTGACAAACTTTTAATAAGACTCATCAAGAAAGAGTTTTGGCCCAAATAAATATAAGCAGAAATGAAAAAGAATTATCGATGTAAAAGAAATACAAAGAATCATGAGACTACTAACAATTATATACAAAATAAATAGGACAACCTAAAAGAAATATATAAATACCTAGAAACTAATAGATCAATTACTAGTAAGGAGATAGAATCAGTAATCAAAAAACTTTCAACAAACAAAAGTCCAGGAATAAATGGCATTACTGGTGAATTCTACTAAACATTGAAAGAAAAATTAATAACAATCTTTTTTATACTTTTCAAAATAATAGAAAAGGAAGGAGCACTTCCAAACTCATTTTATGTGATCAGCATTACCCTGGTACTAACCAAAGACATCACAAAAAAACACAATTTCAGACCAATATTCCTGATGAAGGAACAACAAAGGTCTGTCTAGTCAACACTATGATTTTTCCAGTAGTCATGTATGGATGTGAGAGTTGGACTACAAAGACAGCTGAATGCTGAACAACTGATGTTTTTGAACTGTGGTGTTGGAGAAGACTCTTGAGAGTCCCTTGGACTGCAAGGAGATCCAACCAGTCCATCCTAAAAGAAATCAGTTCTGAATATTCATTGGAAGGACTGGTGCTAAAGCTGAAACTCCAATACGTTGGCCACCTGATTCGAAGAGCTGACTCATTTGAAAAGACCCTGATGCTGGGAAAGATTGAAGGCGGAAGGAGAAGGGGATGACAGAGGATGAGATGGTTGGATGGCATCACCAACTCAATGGACATGAGTTTGAGTAAACTCCGGGAGTTGGTTATGGACAGGGAGGCCTGGCATGCTGCAATCCATGGGGTCGCAAAGAGTCAGATATGACTGAGTGACTGAACTGAACTGAGCTGAACTGATTCCTCATGAACACAGATGCAAAAAATCCTCAATGAAATATTAGCAAGCAGATTCCAACAATACATTAAAAGATTATATACCATAGCCAAGAGAAATTTATTCTGGTGGTACAAGGATGGCTCAACATCCTCAAATAAGTCTATATGATACACCACATTAACAAAATGAAGGATAAAAATTATATGATCATCTTAAAAGATGCAGAAAAAGCACTTAACAAGATTCAAAGTCTATTTATGATAAAAACGCTCAACAAATGAGTATAGAGAAGACATACCTCAGCATATTAAAAGTCATATGAGAGAAGCCCACAGCTAACATCATACTTAAGAATGAAAAGTTAAAAGTTTTTCCTCTAACATCAAGATCAAGACAAGGATGCCCATTTCCACTGTTTTGATTCAACACAGTATTGGGAGTGTTAGAAACACAGAAATCTAAGAAGAAAAAGAATTAATAGTAATCCAAACTGGAAAGGAATAAATAAAACTGTCAGAATACATGATAATATGTATAGAAAACTCTAAAGATGCCACTAAAAAACTGTTAGAAGTAATAAAGTAATTCAGTTAATTTGCAGGATACAAAATTAATATACAGCAATCATCAAGGAAATGCAAATCAAAACCACAAAGATATCATCTCATACCTCTTAGGGTGGCTACTATCAAAAAGACAAGAAATAACACATGTTGGCAAGTATGTAGAGAAAAATAAACCTTAGTGCACTGTTGATGGGAATGTAAATTGATAATGCCTCTACAAAAGAATTGATGCTTTTGAACTGTGTTGTTGGAGAAGACTCTTGAGAGTCCCTTGGACTGCAAGGAGATCCAACATGTCCACCCTAAAGGAGATCAGTGTTCATTGGAAGGACTGATGTTGAAACTGAGACTCCAATACTTTGGCCATGTCATGTGAAAAGCCGACTCATTGGAAAAGACCCTGATGCTGGGAAAAATTGAGGACAGGAGGAGAAGGGGACGACAGAGAATGAGATGGTTGAATGGCATCACCGACTTAATGGACATGGGTTTGGATGGACTCTGGGAGTTGGTGATAGACAGGGAGGCCTGGTGTGCTGCAGTTCATGGGGTCACAAAGAGTCATACACAGCTGAGCAACTGAACTGAATTGAACTGAACTACAGAATCAGTACCGAGTTTCCTCAAAAAGTTAAAAATAAAATGACTACATGATCCAGTAATTCCACTTTGGGTATTTTTTCAAAGAAATAAAAACATTAATTCCTAAATAATTATACTGTCCAATATTCATAGCAGCATTATGAAAAAGCAGCCAAGATGTGGAAACAACTTAAGTGTCCATCAATAGATGCGTGGATAAAGAAAATGCGGTATATTCATACAATGGAATAATACTCATAGAAAAGAATGAAATCTTGCTGTTTGTGACAACATGGGTAGACCTAGACAGGATTATGCTGAGTGAAATAAATCAGAGAGAAGAAGACAAATGCTCTATGTTATCACTCATATGTAGAATCTGAAACAAACAAACAAGCAAAAACAGTTAATGAAGAAACAGAACAAAATAGAGGTTGACTGAGTAGATACAGGGAACAACTGGTGGAGCCAAGCAGGAAGAGAATGGGGAAGATGGGAGAAATAGGTGAAGGGAATTATGGAGTACAAACTTCTGCTTATAAAATAAATGTCACAGCACGTAATGTACAGCATAGGAAATGCAGCCAATAATATTGCCATAATTTGTATGGCAACAAATGGTAACTAGACCTATTGTGGAGATTATTTTGCAAAGTTTAAATTATCAAATCAATATGTCATATATCTGAAACTTACATGATATTGTAAATCAATTACATGTCAATTAAAAAGCACACACAAAGAAAGCAGGAAGAATTAATAAAAAATAAACAATAAAATGGTGAGTTAAAACTGAAAAACCATAGATTTAACATAAGAATGAAGAATGTGAGGATAACATTATTTACCATATCCTGAGATTCTCTTGAAAAATTTCTGAAATAGTCTTCCTCCTCAAATCTCCAAGATTTTCCTCTCATTTATACAAAACATAAAATTTTGCTTAGAAATAATACATGTTCCTAAAATGTATTCTTATTTCTAAAATGGATAAAGTGCTCTTAGAATTCAGCTCAGCCAAATTAATGTCACCAGACTCATACTAAATAAGAAGGACTGGCATTCAAACAGGAGAAGGTCACTGTTGTCCTGTAGTTCAGTCCAATAGGGAAGAGAGAGTATGCAGAGCAATGCAGTTTTAGGGTAGTTACCATTAGGTAATGGAGTTAAGGAAACAATAATAATAATTTATTGTCTTCCTATTGCAGAAAGACAATCTACTCTGCTCAAGACAATTTACTATACAAGCTTTAGCCGGGAAAAACAAAAACTGAAGTGACACAATTTGAATTACGGCTGTGTATTAATATTGCAAAACCTATGAAAGCACTTAATTTTCTTGTGCCTCAGCTCCCTCATCTCAGAAACTAGGAGAATGACTAAAATCACAGTACTGAGCTCACAAGGTAAGAGGTTCAATGAGATAATGTTCCTGAAAACCCTTTTAAATGTGCTATGTGAAAAAGTTATTTTCATTAACACAATTAGCATCAAAGTGTAAATGATTGTGAATTTCACAAGTTTATTTGAAGTTCACACTTCCCTTGCTCTTGAAAACTATCTTAAGTCACCACTTTTTATTATCAACACTTTCTTAAATGAATAGTGTACAAATGATCTGATTCCAAATTAAATGGCTATACTCCTTCATCTTAAAACCATAGTCATACCTCAGATTAGTCCACTGTGTTGTCCAGAGTGTCAAGTTCTTTGACACCTAAATATTGAGGCTCTTTAGGATATGTTGTGTTTACTCTTTTAGACTCCATTATTTAGACATTCGTGTTAATCATGTACTTATAACGTGATTACAAAACAATAGAAGTTCTCCAAAATGACCTCAGGTTAACAGATTCTATTTAGCCACAGCTTTCTGCTACAAGATGAATGCTCATGAATACACCTTTTCAATGCTGACATTCTTTTCCCATATTTGAGTGATATGCTAAGAATCAATGTCTATTCCCAAACTCTAGGTGGGTTTTACTGATAGTTATAATTATTGATATGGACTTAAATTTATTAATATTTGAATAAACTAAAAATGTAAGTGGGAGAAATGGAATTATTTTCATGAACTTGAGGTTGAATGTCTTAGAAAGATTCAAAACTAGGCAATCCATTTAAAAATTCACTATGAAATGAGTTGTGGACAAGATAATTGTATAAAGTTAAGAGGGAAGAAGATAACAAATCCTAAAGGATTCTGAGCCAGTATTGTATCAGAAGTATCTCACTTAGTCTACTTTCAAGAATATGGAGGACTTCCCTAGTAGTCCAGGGGCTAAGACTCTGTGCTACCAATGAAAGGTGCCCAGGTTCCATCCCTGGTCAGGGAACTAGATCCCACATGCTTTAACTAAGAGTTCTCATACTGCAACTAAAGATTCTATGTGCCACAACTAAGATCTGGTATAGCCAAATAAATGAATTAATTTTTTTTAAGTTAAAAAAGTCTCTAAAAAGGGAATATGGAAATTTAGGATCATACCTTATGACTAATGCAATAAAATAAATCAGAACTTTTATCAATGGACACAAAGAATAGAGTCTAAATGCCCAAATAATAGGCCTGAGCACTATCTCAAAACTGTTGAATGAATATACACTATGTCTATGTCTTAAAATTTAACATTTTTTAATGTATATAGGAATCATTTTTATGATTCTCTGTTTTGACATTTTTAAATAAACTGACCATTTATGCAGTATTAAAATAATAGTTTGTAAACTGAAAGGAATTAAAAATGAGAACAAATATGAGAACGCATACAATTATTTTAAAATTCCACTAAATAAATAAATATGAATTAATTCCCAGTTCAGTCTCAGGTAAAATAATAGACACTTTGGGGGATGAAAACATGAGTAAAGTTAAGTATTCACTTTCAAGGCCCCGAAAACTCACAGACCTCTTACAATATGGGAAAGTTCTCAGATCCCTTTGTACCCATTGCAGAACTGTAAACACAGGTTTTCCCAACTGGCGCTAGTGGTAAAGAATCTGCCTGCCAGGGCAGGAGACATAAGAGACACAGGTTCAATCCCTGGGTGGGGAAAATCTCCTGGAGGAGGGCATGGCAACCCACTGCAGTACTCTTGCCTGGAGATCCCCATGGACAGAAGAGCCTGGTGGACTATGATCCACAGGGTCACAAAGGTTTGGACACGACTGAAGTGAGTTACATGCACTCAGAAGTATAAACAAGGAAGAGAGCAGTTATGTTTACTACTCAGCTCTGTAAGGATTAAAGTTGCAACCTGCTGCAGTCCTGACCAGCAGTGCACTCTGGAAAAAAAAAAAAAATGAAAATAACAGGATGAGACACTCTGTGCTTTGGACCAGCAGCCCCCTTAGATGGATGTTTATCTCGGGAAGCATGTTAATGAACCCTGATTACTGCATCTTCTCCTACACGGAAAAGTTCTAAGATCATTAAATTGAGATATTGCTTCTTGACTAGCAGTAATCTTTTACCAAGATGTACACTTGAGGGCAGGCTTCCCCAGTGGCTCAATGGTAAAGCATCCACCCACAATGCAGGAGACTTGCAGGAGACGTGGTTTCGATCCAGTGATCAGGAAGATCCCCCGGAGCAGGAAATGGCAACCTACTCCAGTATTCTTACCTGGATAATCCCACGTACAGAGGAGTCTGGCAAGCTACAGTCCACGGAGTCACAAGAATCAGACATGACTGAATGACTAAACAGCAAACAACAAACACTTGAGGGTACACATTTCCTAACCAAAAAAATCATATATCAACTGGCTTCTCTCTCTGCTTTTCACAACAGCTTCCTCAACTGAGTGGCTATCATCTGGGCTTCAGTCCTCAGTAAGACCCTGAATAAAACTTAACTCACAACTCTTAAATTGTGCATTTTTCTTTCAGTCCACACCCCTGAAGTTGTGCAGATCACAATGGTATAACCTTTTAGAATGGTTATAACATGGTCAAAATGAAATACATCCTTGATTTTGGTGAACCAATCAGACTCCAGCACTAAAATATCTGATATTTTAGAGTCTGTCTTCCACATCAGCCACATTGACCATTTTTATGGATAGGAATTTTCACTACATTCCTACCACTGTCTAAGTAGGAACAGGTAGAAAATACAATCATTAACAAGCTCTGAATTATTTCATACAATGGAAGGTCCTGGACGGATTTTAAGATTAATGACATGATCCAGTTTACATTGTAAACTGTCTCAGATTACAAGGAGAAGAAAGGGTTAGAATGAAAAGAAAAAGAAAATCAGAAATGATGCTAATATGTTCTGTTATCTCCAGGTTTCTGAAATTGTGTTATCATGTTTAAAATGTGGTGAGTACATTTCAACTTCCTTATCGTGGATTTTAAGCTCCCTGATATTAGGAATCACAAATCCACTGCTTGATAACATATGGTCCAGAATTTTCTAGAATTATCTTTAAGAGTTTGTCCTGAAATTTCTGTATACATTATGTCCAATAGTGTTGGTGGCTTAGACAGTAAAGAATTTGTTTGCAATGCAGGAGACCTGGGTTCCATCCCTGAGTCTGGAAGATCCCCCAGAGAAAGAAATGGCAATCCACTCCAGTATTCTTGCCTGGAGAATCCCATGGACAGAGGAGCCTGGTGAGCTATAGCCCATGGGTTCACAAAGAGTCAGGCACGACTGAGTAACTATCACTTTCATTTTCCTGTATACGGTAAACAACATGCCAGAAATTCTAATAGGGCTTCCCTGGTGGCTAAGCTGGTAAAGAATCTGCCTGCAATGCGGGAGATCTGGGTTTGATCCCTGGGTTGGGAAGATCTCCTGGAGAAAGGAAAGGCTACCCACTCCAGTATTCTGACCTGGAGAATTCCATGGACTGTGTAGTTCACGGGGTTGCAAAGAGTCAGACACGACTGAGCAACTTTCATTTCTCTTCACTTCAAACGGCATCTGCCACATCTTGCACCCAGAAGCAATGTAAACCCTTCTCATTCTGGTTCAGAATATATGGCCACTGACTCAGAAAATCTAACATACCATAAGTTTAACTCATCACCTATTTTCAAAACTACATTCAGGTATCTTTTGAAAAAGTGAAAAGACTAAAAAAAAATGATATAAATTCTTTGTCATTTTCAGCTACTTCCCTAAAACTAGACATATTTGCTATTTATCTTTTTTTTTTTTTTTGGACTCATCAGCGAATTTTCAAGGCAATTTGTGTTCACTTTTTGTGAAAGAGTTTTCAGGAAAATATTCTGTCAAGGGCTTTGGGACAATCAAGATAAATGACACTTCTGCATTTCACTCATACTAATCACCCTTTTATGAATCCACCCAAAAGAATGCACTTTTCTGTGTTAGGCTGCTCTGTATACATTCTAATGGTCCTTCTGAGTCCTCTCTGCTTCATGCATTATCACTTGATGCTCTATCCTATTCCTTCCTTTCCACCTGAAATTCTATTCTTGGAGCAATTCTGCTTGGAATTTTGGATACTAGAGATTAAAATTTTGAAAGAATGAATTAACTGACTTTTCATGTAATCTTCCTCACTGTCATCTCATAGACATTGATATTTTTCTATTTCTTCACTTAAAACTTAGATCATCTGTATAGATATATATATACTCTCCAGTGAAATTGGCTTCTTCAAAGCCAGTTTTCACAACTATAAGCAGAAGAGTTGGATCACATGTCCACCAAAGTCCTTTCAAATTCCCTGGCACTATGAACATATCTTTTACATTTGTTCTCCTTAAAAACATTTTTTTAATTACCACTGTAAGGTTAGGTATTATTCTTGATGTTGAGGATACAGCAGTGACTGAGTGTATAACAAGATTCTGGAAGGAAAAGAAAACTTTACCACAGATGATAAATACATATATCATGGATTTGGAGAAATTTGAGGTTACCCAAATTGTTGGCTGTCAATATTTCCCAAAACCCACATGGATAATATGAAAGAAAAGAAATATTAGAATTAAATAATGGTACGGTAGAACTATCAAAGAATGTGTTTTTTATTGGAATATAATTGCCTTACAATGCATTAGTTTCTGCTGTACAACATGAATCAGCCATATGTATACATATGTTCCTTCCTCTTGAGCCTCCCTCCCACCCTCCCCCATCCTTTAGGTCATCAGAGAATAGGTTTTTAAACTTTCTCTAAACTAAGCTGGAATAGAAGGGCATCATAAATAAGATTAAAATTTGACTGATAACTTGATGTGATTGATGTGGTGGGAAAAATGACAAGGTCGGAGCTGAGCTTTGGTTTTTCCACCTTTTTGTATTTGCTAGAACTTCAGATAATGAGGGTTTGTTCTAAAAATATATATGGAAAAAAGACCTAAGGGAATTTTTGCTAACCTAGTAACAGATATATTCTGTACCTCAAAGGAGAGGAATAGAGTTTGAGAATTAGAAGATGTTTTGGGATCCAAAGTCATTTTACCACCAACATTAACCTGTCATTCTTTAGTTAGACAATCTCTTGCCAATATTATGACTCAGCTCCTCTCTCTAGCTCTACTGCTGGGTATCTTTTAGTTTCTGCTTAGTCATGGCATCTGCACTCTGAACTTGAATGCATTCACAACTTCTGCATATTCAGTCTCTCAGCCACTGCCATCTCTGTTACCTGACTTTCGTGTCTTTTCCAGCATCAGCTTCCATCACCAACTGGAACACTCTCTTTGTATTTTGCACTCGAATCTTCCAACAGAGAGAATCAGATGAGTCTTCTTCAGGCATCATTTTGTTTAGGCAGATTTCTCATGGGCTGCTACTAGCCAATAGATGGATCCATAATACAACAGTCTGATTTCCAGCCTTGACCTCATCTGCTGCTGCTGCTGGGACACAGTCACATGGTAGCTGCCTGTGCTGTGTTATTCATGTCCATCTATCAGCACCTAGAGCTGTGCCGAGAGCCTAGACTTCCTCCTCAGTGAACTCAGCTTCTTCAAGGCTTCATTGCCACATCTATAACAGGAAAAGTTGGATCATATGTCCTTAAAAGTCCTTTACAATTCTAAAGTCCTTGAAAATTCTTTAAAATTAAAGTCCTTTAAAATTCTAAGGTACTATATTTATTTTGTATTTGTGCTCTTTAAAAAAATTTTTTTAGTTACTATTGTGAGATTGGGTATTATTCTCAATGTTGAGGAAACTGCAGTAACCGAAGCAGACCAATTGTATAACTAGATTCCAGCAGCGGAAAAAAACCAAAAACACTTAACCACATATGGGTGAAAATAGTTCAATCATGTCTGACTTTTTGGGACCCCATGGGCTGTAGCCCGCCAGGCTCCTCGGTCCATGGGATTTTTCAGACAAGAGTACTAGAGCGGATTGCTATTTCCTTCTCCAGGAGATCTTCCCAACCCAGGAATCGAACCCAGGTCTCCTGCCTCGCAGGCAGTTTCCTTACCATTTGAACCATCAGGGAAGCCTTCCCCACATGATACCAATTAAATTGTTTTAATGAAAGAGCTGCTTAGATTATGTTAGGAAATGTTTAGGGAATAGATAAGGAAAGTTGAGCAGCAAGTGTGAGAAGTTACTGCCACATCTAATGTTGAGTGGGCAAGGAGGACATGACATTAAATCAATGAGACTTTGAGACTCAGAGGAAGAGATGCCTGGAAGAAGCAATAGTCGTAGGGGATACAGATACTGCCCAAAGATAAGGAAACTGCAAGGAAAAGTTCTTCAATACCTCTCCTCACACTCTAGTTTACCAGGGTTTCCCACTGGACAAATACAACTGAAAATATGACAGAAAACGATTTAAAGTGATATAGTTTTTAACCTCAGAGAGAACAATGCAGAGCCAAGAAAATGGAAAATGACTGGGAGAGGGAGAACCAAGTGGAAAATAATCGGAGCATGGATCTTACTGTCAAACGGAGTCAACAGATAACAAAATTAAATGAAAATAAATACAAAAGAAAACAATAAACTAACTTTTAGTTTATTACTCTTTTCCATTATGGCTTTACTATAAGATGCTGAATATAGTTCCTTATGCTGTGCAGGAGGACCTTTATGTTTCTCCATTCTATATGCAATAGTTTGCATTTGGTAACCCCAAAATTCCAATCCAACCCTCCTCCCAACCCGACTTGCAACCACAAGTCTGTTTTCTATGTCTATGAGTCTGTTTCTGTTTCATAGATAACTTCATTTGTGTCATATTTTAGATTTCACATATAAGTGAATTATGGTATCTACTATGGTATTTGTGATACCAATATGGTATTTTCCAGATATCATGTGGCATTTGCCTTTCTCTTTCTGACTTACTTCACTTAGTGTGATAATCTCAGGTTCATCCATGCAGCTACAAATGAATGGCATTATTTCATTTTTTATGGCTGAGTAATATTCCATTATATGTATATATACACACACACACACACACACAGACACACACACACTGCATCTTCTTTATCCGTTCCTCTTCCAATGGATATTTAGATTTTTTCCCATGTCTTGGCTATTGTAAATAGTGCTGCTATGACGTGTATCTTTTTGAATTATAGTTTTGTCTGGATATATGCCCAGGAATAGGATTGCTGGATCCTCCAGAAACTCTACTTTTAGTTTTTTGAGGAGCCTCCATAATGTTTTCCATAGTGGCTGCACCAATTTTCATTCCTACCAACAGTGAAGGAGGACCCCTTTTCTCCATACCTTCTCCAGTTTAATCATTCTCTTCTCTTTTAATACCTGTCAGTTCTGCATAGCTTTTGAAATTCATAAAATTGAAATCTTATACTCATTTCTTTCATCTTGCTTTTTACACTCAATAATAGTTTTTAATATTTACCCATGATAATACACATTATTGTAGTTTAACTTCACTGTTAAAAATGCTTTATTTTATGAATATTGTATAATTTGTTTATCCATTTTCCCAAGGACATTGTATTATTGCCAATTTGTTGCTATTATGATACTGATGCAAACATACATCTATCTCTCTTTTGGATACATAAGCAGGTATTTCTTTGTGATATATAATGCATGCAAGAATAGAATTAGTGTATTATGTAGACTGTGCATATTCAACTTCATAAAATAGTGCCAACTTGTTTTTCTTACTGGCCATATCTGTGTATATGCTCACCAGCAACATTTAAGAGCTTCCCTTGATTCATGGACTCTCTATCATTAGATGCTATGGATTAAATGTTTATATCTCTCCCCAAATTTATATGTTGAAATCCTAAACTTGAAAGGGATGCTTACAAGTAGTCCTGAAATATAACTCGAGACATCACCATGATAAGAAAATGAGATGGACACTTGGCCTAACAGAAACTAAGACTTATTATTAATAGAATACCATTTATACTATAAATTGTATAGTATTAACACAAAAATAGAAAAATTGACCAATAGATCAAGATGACTGTGAGACAGACTCACATTTCAGAGTTTAGTATATAATAAAGGTGGTACCACAAGTCAAATTGTTTAGCAAATGATGATAGGAATACTATTCATTTGGAGAAAAATTCATACATAGTATCACCTACAAGATACTAAGTCCAGATTTATCAAAGAAATAAACCATAAAGGCAGAAGATAATGTACCCTAGGGTTAGGGAAGAACTTCTTAAACAAAATTCAAAAAGCATCATTAATAGCTTTAATCACATAAAATTAAGAATTTCTGTGAATCAAGCTAACATAAAAGCTGTTGCAGAGAGATGATTTTGGCCATGTCTAAAAATACAAGGAAATTATTATCTAGAATATACAAGAAACTCACGTAAATGAAAAAAGCATAAGAATCTCAAATTTCAAAAATGAGTAAAAGATATTTGAGTCAATTCAGAGTCAAAGAAGCCCAAATATATAATCAGTGATGAAAATCATTAGCAATCAGAGGAATGCAATTTAAACTAAAAAAAGAGAGAGAGATATTGCTTTAGATCCAAAAACAGAGTATTGAGTGAAAAACCATCATATTCTAAATACAGAGAATTGAGCTAAAAAAAAAAAAAAGAAAGAAATTCAATGCTATCTACACAAATCACAACTCATGAAATAATTCATGGCTTACACGAATACTTTAGAAAAGAGGAATATAAATCAAATATGCTGTGGGGAGTTAGGAGTGAGAAGTGGAGCAGAGGCCTTGCAAAGAGCAATGATTCCAGATGCCCAGAACTGCAGGGGATTACTAAGGAACCCATGGCTCATTAAAACAAAGCAAGACCACAACACCCAGATGAAATCCTACTGTGTCATCATAAATTTCCAATTCCATCATGAGAGTCCTACCCACCAGACACCCAGCTCAGGAACTGGTCATCACCTGAGCTCTTCATTTCCCTTGGAATCTCTTGGTTCCTCACAGTTGTAATCATTCTTCTATAGGCTGAGAGTGAAATGACTCTTTATCTAGTTTTCCAAATATCTATATTCTTATGGAAATATAGCACCGGAATAAACAAGTGACATTTTTTTTAATAATTGAAATTTTAACCAAATTTTTTTTCTCTCATCGTTCCCCACTCCCCCATCCATTCACTCAGTAGAATTCACTGCCTTGGGGAAGGGATCATATAGCAGAGAAACAGAGAAACTTTTTTGGTGTCAAAAGCATAACTATGAAGTATATAACTTCTAAGCCATAAAACATTATCTTTGGGAAGCAAGAGAGAGAGCCAGGCAAGCCTGTCCTCAGACTACAAAAAGGTGACCAGGACTGTGAGGAACAAGAAGAGTCACAACAGAAGCTGAGTTTAGATGGCAATGCACTCCTGAGCCCTATGTCCTATAGAATGGTCTCCCCAGAGGGAACTGGGAGTCACAGATCCAACAGAAGTGGGCCCCCAGTCCCAGGGGAGCATGTGGAGCCAGCAAGATCCCTGTGTCCTATCCCTCAGCCTGGCTCCCCAGTATGGCACCAGAACAGGCCTGAGGCCACCTCACAGAGCATTTTGCAATCATGCAGCAAGAGCTGTTAGTTAGTGGAGTCGCTCAGTCATGTCCGACTCTTTGCAACCCTACAGTCCATGGAGTTGCAAAGAGTTAGACACAACTGAGCAACTCCACTAACTAAGCAAGAGCTGTGTGCCTGAGAGCAGAGCCAAAGAGGGCTGTTCTTAAAGCCATTTGGAAGTTCATGGTAGATGCAGAGCAGTCCAGAGTCAGGATGGGAATTAGGACCCCTCCTATCAGTCTATGTGGATGAAGAGGGATTTCAAGGAAAGCCCTTCTCCTTCCCTCCTTAAGTTCTGCCCTATCTCTTAGACATCACTCTGCAGAAAGGACAGGGCACTCCACTAAATCCATGGGCTCTCCATGTGGGACTATCTCACCCCATAGTAGACATTTGGCAATATCTAGAGACCTATTTTGTGGTCACAGCTGAGAAGTGCTACTGGAATCTGATAGGCAGAGGTCAGAGATGCTGCTGAATACGGTGCCCAGAACAGCACCCCCCAAAGAATCACCCAGCCACAAACATCAGCAATGTCAAGGATAAGAAACACTTCTCCAAACTGAGATTAGATCTTGACCACTTGGCACAAGAAAAGATTTATCATGTACAATATAATTGTTCATTTGCTTTAAATAAAGAAAATTACATCAAGTTCATGGACTAAAATGTGGAACCACTAGCTCATGGTCTGAAATATATCCATTCTTTCATATAAAATAATCAACAATGATCAGTTTTGCATTTAATGAAATGGTTTTGAGTTGGGAAGAAAGGCTTAAGTAGCTTTAAAGCAAGATAAAGCACCTCACTTACAAGAAGGAAAGAGAATTGGAGACATGAAGACAGATGCTAGAAACTTATAACAGTATCTGAAGCAAATGAGAGAAGGAGAGTGGGGAAGAGGAAAAATAGCAGGTAAGTCATCACAGAGTAACATTCAGAAGAGAAGAAGGATAATATGGGGACCATGAGCATTTTTCAGAGAGATGAGATGGGTTTTCATCCAGAATCTACAGTCAAAGTTTACTAAGAGGGTGACCAGAAAACTTCAGGTCAACATCAACATTCCAGGAGAATATCAGCAAAGGGAAAAACTGGAAGGACTTTCCAAAATAGCACAGTCAAAGCAAAAGCCAAAAACAATGAAGAGAAGGAAAAAAATGGGAAAAGAGAAGAGGAGGAGGAAGGAAGAGGAGAGAAAAATAGGAGAAGGGAGAGAGAGAGAGAGATCCAGAAACAATTTCAATGAGTAATAAAAGTAAGTCAGTCTGATGTTAATGACATGCCACAGTGCTCCATTTTTATGCAAAAGCAAATAACTGTGAAGTATCCCCAACATAAACACTGATTAAAAGAGATTAAATGTCTTGGGATGAAATGTCATAATATTACACAGTGTCAGTTTGCCGTGTTCTCAAAATGTTAATGACCCCTAGCTTCAGCTGCTTCCATTACCAGCAATCTCAAGGGAGAGCAACCTCAGCTCTGGGGCTCCCAGGAGGAGCTCAGAGCCTCATTCCATCTCCTTGCCATTAATAGATAAAATTTCACCGAAAATGATATGGTGACATTTGGCCATAATTCAGAAGGGACCACACATTTTAAAAAGAATTTTTCTTTTATCAGAAAGTGCTTGAGTTTATCTTACCATTTAAATAATGTTCCAGACCTGATTCAGTCAGTCTTCAGTCCCCTCTGGAATAATAGTTTTCTATTCTCTAACAGTGACATTTCCCCAGCAACGGTAGCATCTGCAGAAAATTTAGGAAGTGAGAGTTCATCATTTTACAAACTAATTCTGGAGCAAAAGCGTGGGTCAGGATGAATTTATAACTGTTTCATCAGGACTGATCCCAGAATTCTTCATGAAATGTTAGTGTACTCTGAGGGGCCACACCCTCTCATTTACTTTAATAAAAATCATTAGTACTTCCGAGCTCCAAGACTATTTTTGCCTCCAAGCCAAATAAAATAGGCTAACACCCTGTGGTCACTTTAT
The DNA here is from genome assembly GCA_007570785.1 of Antilocapra americana. Taxonomy (NCBI): domain Eukaryota; kingdom Metazoa; phylum Chordata; class Mammalia; order Artiodactyla; family Antilocapridae; genus Antilocapra; species Antilocapra americana. The sequence goes on along the minus strand of ML660777.1, from coordinate 2,520,909 downwards.
AGTCATTCTCTCCCACCTAATCTACTGACCCAGTTTCCCTTACATAGCCAGTACATGTGCCTCTCCATCCAACTGGCGACACTTCTGAACATAGGAACCTCAATGGGTATGTATGTTGCCCAGTAACATCTATGCCTCTGCAGTACAAAAGTGGGTTCTCCTTGTGGCTCAGATGGTAAAGAATCTGTCTGCAATGCAGGAAACTGGGGTTTGATCTCTAGGTCGGGAAGATTTAATGCAGAAGAAATTGGCTTCAGACATTTATGGTTGATGCAATTTTGTCTGCCTTTATTCAACAAACGCTCATTGAGTTTTTAGTAAGCACAAGCTTCTAGTCAGTCTTTCCTCTCAATAAATGTCTAACATGAGGAGTGGGGTCAGGGGTGAGAGAAAGAACAACATGGTGTGGCAGGACAGATCAATGCCTCTTCTAGGGCCAATTACAGTCCTCAGTGGGCTCCCCTGGTGGCTCAGATGGTAAAGCATCTACCTGCAATGTGGGAGATGCGGGTTCTATCCCTGGGTCAGGAAGATCCCCTAGAGAAGAAAATGGCAACCCACTCAAGTACTCTTGCCTGGAAACTCCCATGGATGGAGGAGCCTGGTAGGCTACAGTCCATGAGGTTGGAAAGAGTTGGACATGACTGAGGGACTTCATTTTCACAGACTTCAGTAATTAATATATGATGAGAAGTCTTTAAGCTGGAGACTTCAGGGAAAATCTCAGGGTGGGTGGGTTATATAAAATGAACCTTGTAAATTTTGACAGAATGTTGACTGAGATGCACTGGGATGAAACATTCTATAAGCCTTGTCTAAACAGAGTAGCCCACACGTGACTCTTTTAAGTTAAGTAAACTGAAATGAAGGTCTTTCCTGGTGGCTCAGATGGTAAAGAATTCACCTGCAGTGTAGGAGACCCAGGTTTGATCTCTGGGTTGGGAAGATCCCCTGGAGAAGGGAATGGCTACCCACTCCAGTATTCTTGCCTGGAGAATTCTATGAATAGAGGAGACTGAACGGCTAAGTCCATGGGGTTGCAAAAAGTTGGACATGACTGATCACAGCCATGCACACACTGAAATAAAATTTAAACTCCAGTCACACTAACTTCACTTCAAGTACTCACTAGCCGCACAGGTGGCCAGTGATGACCATATTGGATAGCGTAGAACATTTCCATATTGCAAAAAAATTCATTGGACAGCTCTGTTCTGAGTCAAAGAAATGGGATAATCACCATGAGAGACTATAGGCATTTTACAGATGTTTAGAAACTAGCAAACACTCCCTACTGACTGGCATATAGGGTGAGAATAAAATAGTAGTGGTGCATAAGACTTGAAACAGGAGTTGAAGTCAAGTCCATGAGGCAGAGGACTGTGACTCAGAAGGATTGGATTTTTGGTAACATGTAGAATGATGACCTGGAGAAACAACTGGGCAAGGATTCAACCCTGGCTGCACATTAGAATCACCTGAGGGGCTTTTTAAAATCCCAGTGCCCAGGCCATACCTGAGAACTAAATAGGAATCACTGGAGGTGAGACTTCAGGCATCAGTCATTTTTAAATCTTCCCAGGTGAGTCCAATGTGCCAAGGGATGTAGGGATAGCCAACATTTTTACATGCCAGCATCCCTTCTCTTACTTCTGTCAACAGTAACCTCTGTCCTTATTATGAACTTCCCCTTATCATTTCTGCTCTATCCTAATAAGTTGCCACTCCTAATAAGTTGACTCCCTGACCGCTAGAAATGGCCTGGGAACCAAATCTTGACAAATCACAATACCCAGGTAATACTGGCCATGGTGATTGGCCCAGATTCAGACTACAGTCCAAGTCAGGCAAGGAAGAACCTGATCTGGGATTTTACATACTGCTGGTTAGAAAGGTTCTCAATTCCATCTAGAAGGTCATCATACTTGGATGATGCTGGTCTGAACATCTCTGTGAATGTGTTCCCTTCTATGCTCCATCACCACCATCACTCCATTGCAAGGTAGAAAGCCACTCACATAAGAACATTATGAAATTCACAGATACAAGCACAACTACGAGCTCCCTTTTGAATCTGTTTAAAGGATTGATCAAGATTGGGGATCATGGACAGTTCTTTATCTATTTCCACCTTGAAAGCACAACCAAGGCCCTACTCAGTTACTTTGGTCAGTCATTCCCAGGTATAAATTAATGGGGATTTATTGTATTCTCTGTTGATGATTCATTACCATAGGCCAGTGAAGCAGAGAAAGTATCAGAGGCAGTGAACATAATTGGTTGAAAATGTGAATGGGTCTTAGGTCTACTCACAGGAAGGGAAAATAAGGCTTTTGATGAGAAAAGACAGTACCTGTTAGTGTAGGCATTCTTTCCACCCCTGTAATCTTTCCACTGCTGATGTTTCCTGTCATTTTTACCTGAGCATCCAACCTTTACCTTACACCACCTCAGGCATTTTATGTAACTTAACTCAGACAATTTTCAGTTGCCAATCTCTATAGGATGTGCTCTGTATTTTAAGGAATTTTACAATATATTTCCATTTATAGCATGTTAAGATGTAGGCTTCTATGACATGTGATAAAGAGAGATCTCTTCCCTAATGGGTGGAGGTTGTTCAAGATGCCCTTTACAAGCCCTCTTTCGGTTCTAACAGTGAATGAACATATTTGGCAGGTGTGCATGTTTTGTGAATGTAAAAAAAGAAAAGAAAAAGACTGAAAGGTGAGAAATTAAAGGTCAAAAGTAGAGAACTTTGTTCTTCCAAGTGAGAAGATCTTTCCATTCTATAAATTCATTCAATCGCCAGCCCAGGGTTGATGCTCGGGGCTTGTGCACCGAGATGACCCAGGGGCAGGGAATCGGGAGGGAGGAGGGAGGGGGGTTCTGGAGGGGGAGCATATGTAAACCCATGGCGGTTTCATGTCATTGTATGGCAAAACCAACACAATAAAGTAAAGAAAATTTTAAAAAAAGAAAATAAGGGGAAAAAAAATGAATCTGGACTTCCCTGGTGTTCCAGTGGTTAAGAATCTGCCTGCCAACGAGGCACACAGGTTTGATTCCTGCTCCAGGAAGATTCCACATACAACAAAGTCCATGTGAAACAACTACTGAGCCCATGATCTAGGGCCTGAGAACCACAACTTCCAAGTCAGTGTGCTGCAGCTACTGAAGCCTGCATGCTCCACAACAAGAAAAACCACCTCAATGAAAAGCCCACACACTGCAACTAGAGAGTAGCCCCCACTCGTCACAGCTAGAGGTAGCTGGCACACGGGACAAAGACCCAGCCAAATATAAACAGATCAATAAATGATTCAGTTTTAAAAAAAGGATCTTACCCTACACCTATGGACTTCAAACCTCCTTTTTAAAGGAAACAGATGTCCAATATGGAAATCAAATAGACAGGCCTATGAAGGCTGGGGGAAACAGGGCTCTTTGAGTTTTCTCTTTCTAGCCCCTACATAATCCCTGAGATGCCAGGGAACAAGGCTTGAAAATCACTATACCAAATTATTTCCATCACTGGCTGCCAAGTGTGGCACCCCCTGTACAGCATAGCAGCCTTGCCCAAAAGGCCTGAAACAGAAATTAATTTATTGGAATTAGGATGGCTTTGTATTTTCCAGAGTCTCCTATAAAAATGCAAATGTTCCTGAGAGGAGACACATCTTAAGCAATCATGGAGTATTATTTTACCAATTCAATTTGCAGCTTGGAAACTTAGCTGACAGCAAAGCCTTGTAGGACTGGGCACAGATAAAGGAATTGAAACAGATGTAACCAAGGAAAAATGTCTTTACTTACTGAATTAGTACAGGACCCACCTAGCAGGCTATCAGCAGGTTTTAAACAAAGAAAATTATAAAATGATAACATCTGAATATATCTTGAATGTCAGATATTCTTGCAAGTCTCAGTCTATGTTCTACCTCATTTTATGTATTCCTTGACTCTTTTATGTAATTAATTCATATTTGTATTCCTTACAACAACTACATGATGAAAGTATAATTTTTATACTCAGTATTACAGATAAGGAAATTGAGGCACAGAGGAATTAAGATCATGCACCTAATAAGAGGCAAGATTCAAGCCAAGCCATTCAAGTCGATTCAAATCTGAACAATCTGAATCTAGGGACTGTGATAACCTCACAAAATGGTTCATCTTCCAGAGATGGACAATTATTTCAGTTGACCCTGGCATTCCTAAAGGGTGGCCTTCTAAACGTTAACTCTCTAACCTTTGAGATCCTCTCGAGTTTGCCTGACATTCCCAAAGAAAACAAGAAGGATGAATTTCCAGTAAACTATATGCTTATTGATATGGGACTTCTCTTCTAGTTTTGCACCCAATCTAACCTGTTCAATAATGATTTCATTCAGGTGAGGCCAGGTGTTTTCAGGTCTTCCATGGACTAAAGCAAGAATTATGCTGCTCAACTCAGGAAAAATGACACATATAGAATTTAACTGAATACCATCTTCTAAAGCTGAATTGTGAAAACTGGTGACCCTAGGAGTTTGACCTTTGCCAATATCATTAAAGCATCCCTGTTTTCCTCTAGGAGTTTTATAGTTTCAAATCCTATGTTCAAGTATTTAAGGCATGTTGAGTTGAATTTTTTTGACTACTGTAAGGTAAAAATTCAATGACATTCCTTTGACCATGGCTATTCAGTTTTCCCAGCACTGATTATTAAAGAGAGTATCTTTTCCCCATATTCTTGGCTCCTTTTTTGAAAATTAATTAATCATATAAGCATCAGTTGATTTCTCAGCTCTTTATTCTGTCTGATTGATCTATGTATATGTTTTATGCCAATACCATACTCTTTTGATTACTATAGTTTTGTGACATAGTTTGGTATCAGGAAATGTGACAGCTCCAGCTTTATTCTTGTTTCTCAAGATTGCATTGGTTATTTGGGATATTTTGTAGTTCCATACACATTTTAGGATTTTTTTCCAATCCTAATTCTGTGATAAACATCATTGGAATTTTGATAGTTATAGCAATAAATTTGTAGATCACTTTGGGTAGTATGGTCAATACAAGAGTGCAAAATGCAGTACTTTGATGCGATCTCAAAAATGACAGAATGATCCCTGTTAGTTTCCAAGGCAAACCATTCAATATCACGGTAATCCAAGCCTATGCCCCAACCAGTAATGCTGAAGAAGCTGAAGGTGAATGGTTCTATGAAGACCAACAAGATCTTTTAGAATTAACACCCAAAAAAGATGTCCTTTCATTCTAGGGGACTGGAATGCAAAAGTAGGAAGTCAGGAAACACCTGGAGTAACAGGCAAATTTGGCCTTGGAATACAGAATGAAGCAGGGGAAAGGGTAATAGTGTTTAGCCAAGAGAAAGCACTGGTCATAGCAAACACCCTCTTCCAACAACACAAGAGAAGACTCTACACATGGACATCACCAGATGGTCATCACCGAAATCAGATTGATTATATTCTTAGTAGCCAAAGATGGAGAATCTCTATACAGTCAGCAAAAACAAGACAGGGAGATGACTGTGGCTCGGATCATGAACTCCTTATTGCAAAATTCAGACTGAAATTGAAGAAAGTAGGGAAAACCATTCAGGTATGACCTAAATCAAATCCCTTATAATTATACAGTGGAAGTGAGAAATAGTTTTAAAGGACTAGATCTGATAGACAAGAGTGCCTGATGAACTATGGACGGAGGGAGGTTCATGACATTGTACAGGAGACAGGCATTAAGACCATCTCCAAGAAAAAGAAATGTGAAAAAGCAAAACGGCTGTCTGAGGAGGCCTTACAAGTAGCTATGAAAAGAAGAGAAGCAAAAAGCAAAGGAGAAAAGGAAAGATATTCCCATATGAATGCAGAATTTCAAAGAATAGCAAGGAGAGATAAGAAAACCTTCCTTAGTGATCAATGCAAAGAAATACAGGAAAACAACAGAATGGGAAAGACTAGAGATCTTTTCAAGAAAATTAGTGATACCAAGGGAAAATTTCATGCAAAGATGGGCTCCATAAAGGACGGAAATGGTATGGACCTAAAAGAAGAAAAAGATATTAAGAAGAGGTGGCAAGAATACACAGAAGAACTGTACAAAAAAGATCTTAACAACTCAGATAATCACGATGGTGTGATTACTCACCTAGAGCTAGACATCCTGGAATGTGAAGTCAAGTGGGCCTTAGAAAGCATCACTACAAACAAAGCTAGTGGAGGTGAGGGAATTCCAGTTGAGCTATTTCAAATCCTAAAAGATGATGCTGTGAAAGGGCTGCACTCAGTATGCTAGCAAATTTGGAAAACTCAGCAATGGCCACAGGACTGGAAAAGGTCAGTTTACATTCTTATCCCAAAGAAAGGCAATGCCAAAGAATGCTCAAACTACCACACAATTGCACTCATCTCACACGCTAGTAACGTTCAAAATTTTCCAAGCCAGGCTTCAGCAATACATGAACTGTGAACTTCCAGATGTCCAAGCTGGTTTTAGAAAAAGCAGAGGAACCAGAGATCAAATTGCCAACATCTTCTGGATTATCGAAAAAGCAAGAGAATTCCAGAAAAACATCTATTTCTGCTTTATTGACTATGCCAAAGCCTTTGACTGTGTGGATCACAATAAACAGTGGAAAATTTTGAAAGAGATGGGAATATCAGATCATCTGACCTGTCTCTTGAGAAACCTGTATGCAGGTCAGGAAGCAACAATTAGAACTGGACATGGAACAACAGACTGGTTCCAAATAGGAAAAGGAGTACATCGAGGCTGTATATTGTCACCCTGCTTATTTAACTTATATGCAGAGTACATCATGAGAAATGCTGGGCTAGATGAAGCAAGCTGGAATCAAGATTGCCGGGAGAAATATCAATAACCTCAGATATGCAGATGACACCACCTTTATGGCAGAAAGTAAAGAGGAACTAAAGAGCCTCCTGCTGAAAGTGAAAGAGGAGAATGAAAATGTTGGCTTCAGGTTCAACATTCATAAAACTAAGATGATGGCATCTGGTCCCATCACTTCATGGCAAATAGATGGAGAAACAGTGGAAACAGTGGCTGACTTTATGTTTTTGGGCTCCAAAATCACTGCAGATGGTGATTGCAGCCATGAAATCAAAAGACGCTTACTCCTTGGAAGGAAAGTTACGGCCAACCTAGATAGCACGTTAAAAAGCAGAGGCATTACTTTGTCAACAAAGGTCCATCTAGTCAAGGCTATGGTTTTTCCAGTAGTCATGTATGGATGTGAGAGTTGGACAGTGAAAAAGGCTGAGTGCCAAAGAACTGATGCTTTTGAACTATGGTGTTGGAGAAGACTCTTGAGAGTCCCTTGGACTGCAAGGAGATCCAACCAGTCCATCCTAGAGGAGATCAGTCCTGGGTGTTCATTGGAAGGACTGATGTTGAAGCTGAAACTCCAATACTTTGGTCACCTCATGTGAAGAGTTGACTCATTGGAAAAGACCTTGATGGTGGCAAGGATTGGGGGCAGGAGGAGAAGGGGACAACAGAGGATGAGATGGCTGAATGGCATCACCGATTCGATGGACATGGGTTTGGGTAAACTCCAGGAGTTGGTGATGGACAGGGAGGCCTGGCGTGCTGCAGTTCACGGGGTCGCAAAGAGTCGGACACGACTGAGCAACTGAACTGAACTTGGGTAGTGTGAACATCTTAACAATATTAATTCTTCCAATCCATGAACTTTACTAAAATCATTTATTTTTTAATGATGTTTTTTTGTTAGAGAGAAGACATTTTAAATATAATTTCCCCCAGCTAATATAGATTCAATACAATCCAATCAAATGTTCATCAGTCTTTTTTGGGAACTGATAATCTGATTATAAAACTGATGTAGACTAAACAAAACCATTTGGGAAAAGATAACAAAGTTGAAGGACATCCTCCACTGATTTCAAGATTTGCTTCACTGCCTTAGCAACCAAAATAGTATGATATGGTATAAAAATAAACACACAGGTCAATGGAAGCAAATAAAGAATTTAGATAAAAACTCATACTTATATGGTCAATTGATTTCAACAGTGGCTCCAAGGTAATTCAGTTAGGAAACAATACTTTTTTCAACAAATGGTACATGAACAATTGAATATGAGAGGACAAAATAAATGTACCCTATTTTTACACCATAGCATATACAAAATATAACTAAAAATACATTATAGGCTTATAAATTGTGAGTTATCACTAAAAACTTCTGGGAGGAAATTGAGAAGAAAATCTTTGTGACCTTGAATAAATCCAAATTTCTTAAGTAGGATACTAAAAAAAAACCCTCAAAATGATAAACTGAATTTCATTTGCAAAAAATTGCTTTTTGAAGATATATTTAAAAAACTAAAAGGCAATCCACAGTCCAGAATATTTGTAAAACATTCCCACAGACTGTAATCTGCCAGGCTCCTCTGTCCACAAAATTCTCGAGGAAAGAATATTGGAGCAGGTTGCCATTCTCCATTCCTGCCTTCTCCAGGGAATCTTTCAGACCCAGGGATCAAACCTGGGCCTCCTGCACTGCAGGAAAATTCTTTACCATCTGAGCCACCTGGGGAGCGCCCTTGTAAAACATAGATCTATTAAAAGACTTGTGCCCATTGTATATAAAGAATTCTTACAACTTAATAAAGAAAACAAAGCTATTTAAAATGAATAAAAGATTTGAATAGGGAGTTTACTCAAGATATACAAATGGTAAATAAACACACACACAAAAAAAGGTTGTGCACTCAGTAAATTCACTTTTTAATAAATTCTAGAAAAAGCAAAATTGTAATGATGCTAAGAAAATCAGTGGTTTGCTTGCGGCCAGAAGGTTGAGGAAGGGACAGCTTCCTGCAAAAAAAAAAAAAAAAAAAAAACAGCTAGAAATTTTGGTGTGATAGAAATACTCTGTATAAATGATGTTGGTGGATTGTACAACGGTATAAAACTGTCAAAACTCATCAGATTAGACACAACTGGTAAATTTTATTGTATGCAAGTCAATAAAGCTGACCCCCCTTCAAAAAGAAGTTGATCTGTCTATTAAGGAGTTATACATTTTCCAGAAAAAGAAAGTAATAAATGGAGGAAAATTAGATGTTCGTAAGGAAAAAAAGAGATGCTTTCAAAGATATTTTGTTTTCTATAATAGTGTGTGTATTAGTCAGGGTTCCAGAAAAACAGAATGAATAGCGGGTATTTAAAAAACTAAGATCATGGCATCTGGCCCCATTACTGCATGATAAATAGAAGAGGAAAAGGTGGAAATAATGACAGATTTCCTCTTCTTGGACTCCAAAATCACCATGGAAGGTCACTGCAGCCATGAAATCAGAAGATGATTGCTTCTTGTCAGGAAAGCGATGAAAAACATAAGCAGTATGTTGAAAAGCAGAGGCATTGCTCTGCCGACAAAAGTCTGTACAGTGAAGGCTATGGTTTTCCCAGTGGTCACATAGGGTTGTAAGAGCTGGACCATAAAGAATGCAGAACGCCAAAGAATTGAAGCCTTCAAATTGTTGTGTTAGAGAAGACTCCTGAAAGTCCCTTGGACAGCAAGGAGATAAAACCAGTCAGTCTTAAGGGAGATCAACTCTGAATATTCCTTGGAAGGGACTGATGCTGAAGCTGAAGCTCCAATATTTTGGTCATCTGATACACACAGGTGACTCATTGGAAAAGTTCCTGATGCTGAGAAAGATTGAGGGCAGAAGGAGAAGAGGGTGTCAAAGGCTGAGATGGATGGGTGGCATCAATGATGCAATGAACATGAACTTGGACAAACTCTGGGAGATGGTGAGGGACAGGGAGGCCTGGGGTGCTGCAGTCCATGGGGTTGCAAAGAGTCAGATATGACTCGGCAATTGAACAACAACAACAACATAGAGAAAGAGAAATAGGAATTGGTTTATGGTATTTTGGAGGCTGGCAAGTCCAAAATGTGCAGGGTCGGCCAGCACCCTGGAGCCCACAGAAGAGTAGCAGTTCCAGTATGAATGCAATCTGCTGGCAGAATTCCCTCTTCTTCTATGAGGTTAGTCTTTTTATACTAAAGCCTTCAATTGATTGGAGGAGGCCCAACCTCATTATGAAAATCAGTATGCTTTACTCCTGCTTCCCAGGTGGTACAGAGGTAAAGAATCTGCCTGCCAATGCAGGAGACACAAGAGACATGGGTTCGATCCCTGGGTGGAGAAGAGCCCCTGGAGGAGGGCATAGAAACCCACTCCAGTATTCCTGCCTGGAGAATCCCATGGACAGAGGAGGCTGGCAGGCTACAGTCGACAGGGTCACAAAGAGTCAGACACAACTGAAGTGACTTAGTGTGCATGCACTATTCCAATTATCTCATTTGTTCCTCATTATAAACCAATTAAAGAGAAGTTACAACTTCTACCATACATTGGGCAAGAACCTGAAATTTCAGTACGTTAAATTTTTTCAATAAGTTAAATGACTCCCCATTTCCCACTGCTGGAAAAGTCTGACTCTGGAATTCAGGGCAATTATCCTGTCTCCAGCTGCATGCTCCTTTGACTGCAGTGCCCTAGAGAAAGACAGTGAGAGTAGGGATTAAATATATCCTTTGTTCCTTCTGAATTTCCCCTGGCATTTATTCAAGCCCAAGACATTTAAGGGTTACATAATTTTTCATGTTCATTTTTAGAGTTAGTAAAATCGATGATATATTTTATAAAGACTTACTTCACTTTTATCCTATGACAAGATGAAGTTAACAAAGCAGCAAACCACTGATTAAATAAAAGCAGAAAGAAAGTAACATCTGAAGATGAAATTCCTACTTGCTTTCTCTTGCTATTTATTTCAAAACAGTATTATTAAAGGGGTGGGAGAAAGTCATGGACTATAAAAACCTGCTAACAGATGTAGAAAAGGAAATGTAAGGAAAAAAGACTGTAAGATGATAAACCATGGGTCATCTAAACAAATTTATTTAATTGGCATTTTCTTCACCAAATGAGGAAACAACATATAAATGCACATTTAACAAATAACATATAAAACTTATTCTACAACTCTTTGTCATTTTTTATATTTCAATTCAATTTCTCCCACTTCAGTATAAATAAAAAGCTTATTCACTTCTATGTAATTTTAAATTCATTTTGGAGCTACATACAAAGAGTCATTTATTTAGCCCTTATGGAGAAAGATGGAAGAAGTCCCTTAGGCAATATCTTTGCCCTTCCACTACCTGACCATGGAGAGAGCAAGCTTAGCACCATAGGTAACCATCTGCAAAAGTAGTATAATATCTACTTCACAGAAGTGTTAGGAGAAAGATGCATAAATAAGCATCTAAGCAATTGGGCATCTACATCAAAGCATTAGTACCCATTCTCTTCTTCTGTGCCTCCCCAATGACCCTCAGCAAGGCCTCCTCATGGTACAGTACCATTACCCTTCATCTCAGGCCCAAGTCTAGCCTATTTTCTTTATTCTCTGCCAAGGAGGTCTTCTCACTCCCACTTCAACTAGGGCTTCCAAATAAGAGACAAAAGAACCCAGGTGCCTTCTGCTCCTTCAATACCATCTCTTAAAGGTGAGTGGTATCTAAGAAATCTCAGAAAGCATCAGCTCAATGGTTCATATGTAGACAAGCTTTCTTTCTCCTGGTGGAATTACACAAGAATCTGTTAAAAAGTATAATAATGACAGCCAACTGGAAATGAGCATGGAGTCAAATGTTATCAACGATATAAGTGACAAGTTATTATCTGTTTTAGTGAGTGTTGTTCAAGGCCATGAACATTGCAATTTAATCCTATACCAATTCACCAAGAAAGGTATTTTTAGTACTACTTTCAGTTCAGTTCAGTTTAGTCACTCAGTTGTGTCTGACTCTTTGCGATCGCATGAACCACAGCACACCAGGTCTCCCTGTCCATTACCAACTGCCAGAGTTCACCCAAACTCATGTCCATTGAGACGGTGATGCCATCCAACCATTTCATCCTCTGTCGTCCCCTTCTCCTCCTGCCCTCAATCTTTCCCAGCATCAGGGTCTTTTCCAATGAGTCAGCTCTTTGCATCAGGTGGCCAAAGTATTAGAGTTTCAGCTTCAACATCAGTCCTTCCAATGAACACCCAGGACTGATCTCCTATAAGATGGACTGGTTGAATTTCCTTGCAGTCCAAGGGACTCTCAAGAGTCTTTTCCAACACCACAGTTCAAAAGCATCAACTCTTCGGCGCTCAGCTTTCTTCACAGTCCAACTCTCACATCCATACACAACCACTGGAAAAACCATAGCCTTGACTAGGCGGACCTTTGTTGGCAATGTCTCTGCTTTTTAATATGTTATCTAAGTTGGTCATAACTTTCCTTCCAAGGAGTAAGCGTCTTTTGATTTCATGGCTGCAATCACCATCTGCAGTGATTTTGGAGCCCAAAAACATAAAGTCAGCCACTGTTTCCACTGTTTCCCCATCTATTTGCCATGAAGTGATGGGACCAGATGCCATCATCTTAGTTTTCTGAATGTTGCAATTTAAGCCAACTTTTTCACTCTCTTCTTTCACTTTCATCAAGAGGCTCTTTAGTTTTTCTTCACTTTCTGCCATAATGGTGGTGTCATCTGCATATCTGAGGTCATTGATATTTCTCCTGGCAATCTTGATTCCAGCTTGTTCTTCATCTAGCCCAGTGTTTCTCTTGATGTACTCTGCATATAAGTTAAATAAGCAGGGTAACAATAAACAGCCTTGACATACTCCTTTTCCTATTTGAAACTAGTCTGTTTTTCCATGTCCAGTTCTAACTGTTGCTTCTTGACCTGCATACAGATTTCTCAGGAGGGAGGTCAAGTGATCTGGTATTCCCATCTCTTTACAGATAACAAATGGGTTACCATACAATCTAGAGACCCCACTCCTGAGCATTTATCCATAAAGATGAAAATTCTAATTTGAAAAGATACAAGCAACCCAATGTTCATTGCAGCACCATTTACAATAGCTAAGACATGGAAGAAACCTGAAGGTTCAATGACAAATGAATGGATAAAGAAGATGTGGTGCATATACACACTGGAATATTATTCAGCCATAAAAAGGAATGTATGCAGCAACATGGGCAGACCTAGAGATCATAGTAAGTCAGACAGAGAAAGATAAATATCATATAATATCACTTATATGTGGAATCTAAAATAAAATAAAATAAACCTATTTACAAAACAGAAATAGACTCACAGACTTAGAAAACAAATTTTTGTTTATCAAAGGAGAAAGTGGTGGAGGGAGGGATAAATTATGAATTTGGAATATACCCCAGTGGCTCAGTGGTAAAGAATTCACCTACAATGCAGGAGACACAGGAGATAAAGGTTCAATCCCTGGGTTGGGAAAATCACCTGGAGGAGGAAACGGCAACCTGCTCTAGTATTCTTGCCTGAAAAATCCCATGGACAGAGGAGCCTGGTGGGCTACAGTCTCTGGGATTGCAGAGTCAGACGCGACTGGGTGAATGAACAGGAGCACTACTATGTATAATATAAATAAAAACAAAGACCTACTCTACAGCTATATAACACAGGAAACTATTTTCAATATCTTGTAATAGCCTATAATGGATGAGAATCTGAAAAAGTATGCATGTATGTAATATGAATGTGTATGCATGTGCTCAGTCGCTCTGTCATGTCCATCTCTTTGTAACCCTATGGACTATAGCCCACCAGGCTCCTCTGTCCTTGGAATTCTCTAGGCAAGAACACTGGAGTGGGTTGTCGTTTCCTCCTCCAGGAGATCTTCCTGACCCAGGGATCGAACCCATGTGTCTTTCATCTCCTGCATTAGCAAGCAATTCTTTACCACTGAGCCACCTGGGAAGCTCCCAATATATAAATACACATACATATAAAATCTGAATCACTGTGCTGTACACCTGAAACTAACACAAAGTTGTAAATGAACTATACTTTAATTTTAAAAAAATTTATTAGAACTCAAAGAAGTTAAGCAATTTGATTATAGCTAATAGTCAGGATTTTGACCAATGTGAAGGAAGGGGACCCTATATATCCATTCATCCTTTAGGACCTTGCACACAGAATAAAAGGGAATACAGACTTCTCAAAAATGATAATGGGTACAGGTTATTCCAGAAGATGTGAGAAGCTGTAGTTTCTTCATCCTAAGGCCACAAACCCATGCCAAGGAACTTAGTGGAGAAGACTGTAGGAAAGGCAAAGAGGGTACATTCATTGAGATATAGGGGTACCTATTCTCTCCTGGCACTCCAATTCCCAAAACACTCATATTTGACAAAGAGCTTTCATTTCCTTCCATACCTTTCCAACTTAATACCATTATTAATCAGCAATAAAAAAAAAGCTCTGTGTAAATCTTTCTTTTGGAAATTGATGGGAAGTAAGTAGGTGGGTGAGGCAGCAAGGAGAAAATGCACTAAGAAGAAAAGGTGGTAAGTGGGTGGATGAAGGTCACTGGAGGAAAAAAAGAAACCAGAAATATATTCATCCTTGCTTGGAAAAAATGACTAAGTAAAATAAGTGTGATCATTTGAGGTAGTCAGTCAGTCTGACCTTTATAGAAAGAGCAGGATGGATTCTTCTTTTCTCCCACTCCAAGTCATTTTAAAGCAATCCATAAAGGTTCACTTCCATCAGAAGGCAGTGAGATGCTGTTGCATAGCTGTTATCTACAGAAAGAGTTTCAGATGGGTCAGCTCACATTTTCCCACTTTCTTTAAAGCATAGAGGTGATGGACTCCAAAGAAAAAGTAAATGGCTACTCTTGTTTGACTCTTCTTGCATAAACAGAGAGGAGAGGCCAGGTGAAACCACTGTAGGGCAAAATCTGATAGGAACAAAAGAATAACGTGTTTCACCTTTTTTGACCATGTCAACATTTTATTTCCTGATGAACTCCAGAGATAGAGAGTCCAGAGGTGCCACAGTGGGCAAGATGGGGCAGTAGTCCAAAGTGATGCCTTAGTAGTTACCCAGACTGAGCAAATACCAGGTGGGTAATCTTGTCTCCCAGAATGAAAAGAGTCTCTCCTGCAGCATAAGAAAAAATGTCCAGTTATGAGGGAAAAGCAGAACAAAATGGAAGCAGGTAATTATTCATCTTAAAATGTTTTCAAGTCTGATAATACGATTTGTGATCTTCAGCAGGTTCAAAGGTTTAGGAGATTCCAGCTCATTATGGCAGAACAGTAAGGCTCACCCTAAACAAACCCACATTACTTTCCTTGGGCTGCTAAAACGAAGTAACACACGGTGGGCAGCTTAAAACAACAGAAATGTATTGACTCACAGTCTGGAGGCCAGAAGTCTGAACTAAGTCGTCAGCAGGACCTGCTCTGTCTGTGGCCTATAGGTGAAAATCCTTTGTTGCTTCTTCCAAATTCTGAGAGAAGCCATTAATCTTTAGCATCACTCTCCTATAGTTGCCTCAATCCAGTCTCTACCTCTATCATCAAGTGGTATTCTCCCTGGGTGTTTCTGCCATCACTTGGCATTTTTCTCTTTTTATAAAGACAGCGATCATTTTGAATTGGGGCTCACCCTAAGCCTGGTGGCCGGAGCTTCCCTGGTGGCTCAGATGATAGAGAGCCTGCCTTTACAGGAGGAGACCCAGGTTCAATCCTTGGGTCGGGAAGATCCCCTGGAGAAGGGAATGGCTACTTACTCCAGTATTCTTGCCTGGAGAACTCCGTAGAAAAGAATGAATTTACCAACATGGAAGGACCTAGAGATTATCATACTAAGTCAGTCAGTCAGACAGTATTCTTGCCTGGAGAACTCCATGGACAGAGGAGCCTGGAGGGCTACAGTCCATGGGGTTGCAAAGAGTTGGACATGACTGAGAGGCTCACACTAATGACCTCATCTTAACTTGATTACGTCTACAAAGAACCTATTTCCAAATCAAGTCACATTCACTGCAGGCTAAGACTTCAACATATTTTAGGGGAGCCTCAGAAGCTCAAGTCCACCTCTTCATTCATTCAAGAATGAAACATCTGTGCTATGCTTGCTGACTCCTGGAGGAGCAGCTCCACATAACAGGATGGATGTGGGGTGGGAAGTAGGTAGAGGCAGTCAGGACAGAAAGGCTGGACAAAATTCCAGTGCAGGCAGGGGGCCAAGAGTCAGGTGTGTCAGAAGCAGCAGACTGAGACCAAGAAATATTATCAATTTTGTGTAACACTTTGCCAGAGTACAAAAAAGAAAAAGGAGTAAGTAGCAGTGTCAGATTCCCAGAAAGGGCCAGTGAAATAAGGTCTGTAAAGCACAGCACAATGATGACTTTCTCTTACATTCAGTGGCAAAGTATATAGTTTTAAGGCAAGTTTACAACATAGTCTATCCAGATTGGAATTTTTATATTACAATTAAGCTGTGTATATATTCTTATGAAACCTATTCCACAAGTTTTAAGTACTGTATTTCAGAATAATTGGGTGAGGAATGATAAATTACCTAAATAAAGGTACTGAACTATTTGAAAATAGATCTTTATTCCCCCAAAATTCATATATTAATTAAAATTAGCTTAATACATATTGTCTCTTAGAAGTATGACTGGCTCAGTTGGTGCAGATACTATGTACACTTCAAATATATATAGAAATGCTTGATAAATATAACATTTGTTAAATATAAAACTAATCTGAAAGGAAATACTAAGTTCATAAATGAGATAGTAAATATAAGAGTTGATGCCTCTGCCACTGGGAGGAAAAGAATCCATTGGATCCCAATATAGATCTTGACAGCAAAAGGTTAGGTTTTTACTACCTAGTTTCATTCAGGGACATGAGACACGGAAATAAAGCACTTAAACAAAGGCAAGACCCTAATACGGTAATGTTTTCCATGAAAACGTGTCTAGAGGTAACAAGGAAGCCTATAGTCTGTTCAAAACATTGAATAGGGAAAAGTTAAATTTCCCAAGAGAAATTAAAATTGTACACATAATTAGGTGTGAGACCTAAATGTGCACTATACAACTGGCACAAGACACTCAAGCTGGGAAATCAATTTTAAAAAGAAAAGCACACAGAAACTAACGTTTCTCACAGAAGTAATGGACAAACAACACAAAGATACAAGTAAAATCCAGATCACATGTGACTTTCCCAGATAAATAACTGTCGGTAGGAAATGGCAACCCACTCCAATATTCTTGCTAGAGAATCCCGTGGTCAGAGGAGCCTGGTGGGCTGCTGACCATAAGGTCGCACTGAAGCGACTTAGCATGCATGCGTGCGTTGGAGAAGGAAATGGCAACCCACTCCAGTATCTTGCCTCAAGAATCCCAAGGACAGAGGAACCTGATGGGCTGCCATCTATAGGGTTGCACAGATTAAAACTGAAGCGACAGCAGCAACAGCAGCAGCATGAGCTAACCCCAAGGAATTTTGAACCATGAAAGGAAATGACTCGTTATGAGAAAGTCAGCAAATATAAGAGGATAATCAGCATGCTATTTAAAATCTTAAAATAGTAGAAGAAGCTCCAAAATAAGTTAAATAGTTAAAAAGAAACAAGAATATGAAACAAAGCACTAAGGAAATTAGTGACACTGTTTTAAAAGCCAGATTAGTAAAATAATCCAATATCTTTCTAGAAATTAAAAAAGACACTGTCAATAAAATTCAAGGAAATTTAGACACTGTCTAAAATTCAAGGAAAATGAGTAAAACAGTACACAAACAAGTCAAAGGGAAGACAAATGAACTGGAAAATGGTTTGGAAAAATTACCCAGAGCCATAAAAAAATAGAAAATATGAATACAAAGTTAAAACATAAAGAGAATAAATTGAGAAAATCCAACATTCTTCCAATAGAAGTTTCAGAAAGATTAAGAGAGAATGGTGGCAACACAGAAATTTAATGATAATAGTGGAGAATTTTCTAGAACAGAAAATCAGTCCACAATTTAAGCAAATAAAGTTAATTCTGTGCAGGAATAAAAAAATTAATTTGCACCAAGTCACATCAGAATGAAACTTCAGAATACAATATCAAAGAGAAAAATCTTAAAAGCAACTTCGAGAAACAGAGATTACCTATAAAAGAACAACAATTAAAAGGACTGTAGATTTAAGTCAGAAAAAAGAGAGGCCAGAAGACAGTGAAAAAAGTCAGTATATAATTTTATGCAAGCTAAGGAATTATTCAGAAGAAGTTTTCAAAATATAGAGAAGCTAAACACAAAACAAAACATGATAAATGGAAGAGATAAACTCAGAGGGTCAAAATAAATCCAAATCAGTGATTATAAGAAATAGAAAATATTTATCTCAAACTTAAGAAAACAGGCATTCTACGATAGGATTAAAAATAAAATGTATTTGCCATTTACACAAAACGTAGTTAATACTCAAATATAGAAGAATTACATTTAATAAACAGGGGAAAAGATAAACCAAGACACTACCAAAGGAATAAAACCTATGGTGGTAATACCAAACAATAGGATTTTAGGCAAAATTTAGGTTAAAGAAAATCATTACTTTTAATAATACAGGGACAGTTCCCTGTGAAGATGATCCTGATGTACCACATAATATTGCTTGAAAATATAGAACAAAAATGGACAGAAATTCATAAACAAATATCCCTGATAACAATGAATAAAATACTCTCACAAACACAATTTAAGAATAAAGATTTATAGAAGTGAAACCTAGTTAAAGTTCAAGACCAGTTAGCTCCACTGTCATCGTAGTTATACTACACATAAGCCTATGAAATCAAGTTTAAAAACTCTTGCTCTGTCACAGATTATAAATTTTTAAATAATGAAGTTTAAATATAAATAGTTAAGCTTCTTATGTCAAACAACTTTTCAAAAAACAATAATCCTTTTTGATATATTGCTTTTCTGTGTATAAAAACTTTCACAAGCATTGATGCTCAGAGAAAGTAGGTCACAAACACACAGTATATCAATAACTAAGAATAAGCGGAGAGCTCTTAATTGTAAAAACTGGGGTTCTTTACATGCTACCAAACTGCCTCTCAGGCAACTTAAAGGATTCATTAGAAAATATAACCACTGATCCATTTATTTCATCCAGAATTTATTGGTGTGTATACTGTCAAAAAAACGCCTGTAATGAATCAGATATACATAGACTGTGCACGTTACCTTAAACATTGATTTCTAATCTTTCCATTTGTGGGTTTCCTCCGTCTTTCTCATTGCTCCATCTTGGTTTCCATTTTGGGCTACTCTCTTTCTGTTCAACTCTTAACTCATCTCCAGGATTCCATTATTCTGTCCTGTCTCATTCCTGGTCTTCTACATACTCTGACTGAGCCATCTCATCATTACATTTCCCTCAAGTATCAAGCATTGGTTAATCTGATGACTCTCAAACTGGTAACTCCAGTCTAGATTTCCATTTTAAACCCCAGGACAAATATCTATTTCATATGGGATATTTCTACCTATAAAAATTCTAGTTACTCTCTCAACTTACTCATCAGCTGAGGGTTACTAAAGTAGGTTTTGTGTCTCTTCTTCTTGGGTCTCTACAGACTTATTCTCATCTCCTATTCCTTCCCCAATATTGCCTTGTCTAAATTTCATCAACACCACTAAAGGTACTGACCTTAAAATGGACTTGCCACCATCAGAGCAAAAGGACGGACTTAGCTTCTTGTTCACTAGAACATACAAGTTACTGTTAGGTTGGCCAAAAAGTTCATTCAGGGTTTTCTGGACAACTTATAGAAAAACCCAGATGAATTTTTTGGCCAGACCCAATACACATGAACTTCTTTGCCTTCCTCTTGTCTTTTCCCAATTTCTCACTATTACACCCACTGGCTTCCATTCCCTCCTGACTCCCGTTGCAGAAGAACCTCTTTTGCTTACAGAGACATTCTAGTAAGGCAGATGGGGGTGTCAGCAAGATACTCTGCAAGTTTGCATGCTGAGAATGAAATCGGGAGAAGTGTAATTAATGAGATTAGCCATCTGGACAAGAAACGTCCCTCAGTAATGAAGGGCTAAAGTGTTTCAGGAACATCCAGGCTCAGTAACCTCAGTGTCCTCAGAAAATTATTAGCTTATCTAAGCTTGTAGTTAATCAACTGAATCATAAAGACATGAGATTTGGAGACAGACAGATAGTTTAAATTCAAGCTAATCTACTTTTGTAATTTCGTTTGTAAGTTAAACCTATCTAACTTTTTTATGCCTCAGTTTTCTCATATGTAAAATAAAGTTAGTGGTACTTACTTCACAAATTAAAAAGATTAGGTGAGTGAATTTATGCCTAGCCTGTACACAGAATGTATCAATAAAGCATTATGGAGGCTAGAATTATAGCTGGAGAAATAGTACTATATGAGGTAGAAATTCTTTTTCATTTATTGTTTTAATGTGTAAATAAGAATTAGCATGAAGCATAAAAAATAATGTCTAAGGGTGGCTATGACCTATACTGTAAAGCTGTCCCCAACATATATAGGTCTAAATGAAATAGTTCTCTTTGTCTCCTTTTTTTTCTTTTTAAATTACATGCCAATGACTTGTTTATTTTATAACTGTAAGTTCCTGCCTTTCACCTTCTTAACTCGTTTTGCCCACCTTCTACCTTTGGCAACTACCAATCTGTTCTCTATATCTATGAGTTTCGTTTTTCTTTGTTTAATTTTTCTTTTATATTTCATATGTAAGTGAGATCATACAGTGTTTATTTTCCTTTGTCTGACTTATTTCACTTAACATAATGCCCTCAATGTCACAAGTGACAATAATCCATTCTTTTGTATGGCTGAATAGTATTCCATTGTACAGATATAGCACAACTTCTTTATCTGTTCATCCATCAGTGGACATTTAGGTTCTGTCCATGAGCCAGTTCTCTTGATATATAGATTCCTACATTCTTCTTTGGGTTACCATAGTTTAGTAGCCATGAAAATCATACAACTAACTTTTTATTCTGATTCTGTAATCATCAACCAACGTACTATTTGTAATTTGATTTCTAGGTAACATTCTTGCCTAGAGAAAATATACTGAATATCCCTCCATCCAGTCCTTGTGATCTGTATAAATTCCATTACAAAACACTGGCATTCTGGATAAGGCACCAATTTATTGTGAGTTGATTTGGTAGAATTCATCCCTGAGAGACTGGTTAACTGTGTTCAAATTGACACTGTGACATAAGAAATATACACAGGTATCCCTTGGAGATATTGCAGATTTTGTTCCACACCACAACAACAAAGTAAGCATAACAATAAAGCAAGTCACATGAATGTTTTTTGTTTTCCTAATTCATAGAAAAGCTATGTCTTTGCACTATAGTCTATTAAGTGTGCAATAGCACAATGCCTTAAAAACATATGTATACCTTAATTTAAAAATACTTCAGTACTCAAAATTTAACCATATCTGAGAGCATATAATAATAATGTAATAGTTTGAAATATTGCAAGAATTACCAAAATGTTACACTGAGAAATGAACTGAGTAAGTGCTATTGGGAAAATGACACTGATATATTTACTTGATATGGGGTTACCACAAACCTTCAATTTTTTAAAAAACACAGTATCTGTGAAGTGTGACAAAGCTAAGTGCAAGAAAACAGGTATTCTTGCATTTGGTCTTTGCCCTCCCCTTTCTGTTTCCTGGCAAACAGCTCCAAAAACCCTAGGAATCTCTGAAATGATGTGTCTTTTTGTATGTTAATGAGCTGACTAGTGGTTGGGGGCCCCTGGATAGCTCCTAGGGATGGAGAGATGGTTGTCAGGGGAAGCAAACAATTGATTAGAAGGTTAAAACTTCCAAGTCCACCTACTGACCCCCCCTAGGGGAGAGAGAAAGGCTGGAGACTGAATTCAGTCACCAATAGCCAATGATTTAATCAAATATGTCTACGTAATCAAGACTCTGTAAAAACCCTAACTAATGGGTTTAGAGAACTTTTCCACTGGTGAACACACAGGGATGCTGGGAGGATGGTGCTCTTAAAGAGGGTATGGGAGATCTGTACCCCTTCCCCATTCCTTGCCCTATGCATCTCTTCTATCTAGTTGTTCCTAAATTGTATCCTTCTATAATAAACTGGTAAATAAAGTCTTTTCCTGAGTTATGTGAGTCATTCTAGCAAATTATTGAACCAAGGAGGAGTGTGGGAGCCTCCAATTTATATCCAGTCACTTATGAATACAGGTGACAGCCTGGGCTTGCAATCGGCATCTGAAGGCGTTGAGGAGGCAGAGGCAGTCTTGTGGGACTGAGCCCTTAACTTGTGCGATCTGAGACTAAATCCAGGTAGAAATATCAGAATCGAATTGAATTTTAAGTCACCTATCTGATGTCAGGAGAATTGATCAGAGCGGGGAAAAAGCAAACAAAAACAAAACCCTAATACAGACATAAAGTTCTCCCTCTAAATGGATGATAATCTTACCATAACTTAACCTTATGAAATAATATGAAAGTGTCTGACCAGTGTCACTCATGCCAAATCCATGTCCTCATCTTTCATGTCCAGTGAAATTCCCCCTTAGTTTTGGGATATCAAGTCTCTTTAGTTTCTTCTAAGATTCTCTCTTTTCTTTTGTGACATTGTTCTTTCTGGTTTCTCTGTCTTACCACAAACACATCTAAGTTTCCTCTATTCTAGATACTTTCCCATTTACTAGTTTTTCTTCTCAAACGACTATTTTTCCTTTTACATTTTTAATTGCAGATCTTTAAAGAGTAATTTACGATAAGTATGGCTGATTAAACACACATTGACACAACATCCTCTCTCCTCAAAATATTTAAAGTTACAGAAATTGTTTGTTTGTTTTAAATAAAAGTAGCTACTTGAGCTCCAAAGAGGGACTTGGACAAGCCTTCAAGAGACAGACAACCCCAATCTTATACTAGCTGTTCTAGAGAAATAAAAAAATAATAAAAATCATTTACCTTGTTTTATTAGGTCAACAAGTCCAGATATCAAAACTGTCAGAGTATAAGAATAAACACATTGGCCAAGTTTACTTACAAAATATACATTAGTAGCCAAATAAAATATTTGGAGATCAAATCCAATAAGTTATATGAAAAATGTGCTCACAAACATATTTTTTATGCTTTCTTGGAAAACAGGAGTGACTAAGTAAGAAAAATCAATCAAAAAAATTTACCCTATCAACAGATAGAAAAGTCATCTTACTGCCTAAATACATTTTTAAAGCTCACAACATGTGGTAAACCTCAATATTTATTTCTTGTTTTTTAAAATACTGTTATAGTTAGAAGAATACTGTCTTAACTTGAGAAATGTATTTACAAAGATCTTGATAAGCAAGCATTATGTTTAAGGATGGAACCTTAAAAACATTCCTTTTAAAGTCAACTATAAAAACAACAAAAACTCTGCATTATCACTTCTACTATGCAGTATTGTATTGATGCTGAAGTCAACATAAAAATACAGCAAAAGAGAAATAAACCAGAAATAATGAAGTAGAAGAAATAAATTCCCCCTTTTTCAGCTTGTATGACTACCCACATAGAAAACCTAAGTAAATTAGATGATGAGATTTTACAGATTTATAAAAACATTCAACAAGCTTACCAAATACATAGAAAATATATAAATTCCTTGAACTCTGCCAGGGTCATGATCACAAGTGGATGATGTCACTGTGAGAGGGAAAAGAGCATCATCAATGGACACACATTTACCTGCTTCCTGTTTCTTCCATTTGCTGAGATTGATCACCTAGCTCATCTCCCTTCCTCACCTGTGTGCCTAAGTAAGCTGGCATCACTTCAGTTCCCTTTGCCAAAAAGCTTGTCTGAGTGTGAAAATGTCCCCAAATTTGCATTTGTGCAGAGAAAATAGGAGAGATTATAAACTGTATATTCCAAATGAGCCCCATCAGAACTCAACACAATAAGCATTGACAGTAACCCAACTAATAAATGACATCTTGTTTCCCATTTAGTCCTTTGGAAATGCCCAAGTTTAGGCACTCTTTTTTGGCGGGGGGGTGGGGGTGGTGAGGGCAAGGTAGAGGTTGTTTTCTGTTTGCTTCTGCTTAATTAACATGGTTGTAGAGGATCAAACTATCACCTTGAACGCTCATGCACACTCACTTCCTTTTGTGCATTCTCACATTCCAATAATTTCGTTCATGATGTTCATTTCCTCAATTAGGAATGAATTCTCCCTTCCCCAATCAAAAGCTTATTCTTCATAAAAATTCTGCTCAAAAGTGTTCTCTATGAAGCTTCCAGACACATCCCAGCTGGCATCATCCTTGTGTTTATACAGGCCCATGTTTCTGTCTGTGTCTGTTTATGCATCACTGTAGGACATTGAGCATTGTATAGAGAAGTACCTTAACAATATCTGTGGACCACAGTATTACAAAATTGATCCTTGTGTTGTCTAACAGCATTTTCTCCAATAAACAGAAAAGTTTTATATCAGAATGCTCCAAAATTGTAGTCATTATCTGTGTATGGCTAATAAAATGTTATATTTACACTTAAAATGTAACTGGTATGACTAAAGAAATTAATTTTAAATGTTATTCCAAGTTAATAAATTTAAATGTAAACAGTGGAGTTTGAAAAGCTTTCTTGTGTCAGGAAATGAAAGTCACATAAACTAATATGACATGCTCTTTGACTTAGCTGGCAAATAACTGAAAGTGAATTAATTTCCAACTTCAGTTATCATCTTAGGTGTCTGGTAGCATCTACCTGATCTTTAGATCTACTTGATGGTCTCTAGAAAGAGACCATCTTTGGTCTCTGCAGTTGGAGGAGACTTCATTAAAGAGAGAAAACCTAGTTCTGGTTTTAAAGGAATGGTAACCCTTTCACAACGAATGTTAGAAATATTCAAGACATGAGAAACGAGGACCATAGAAGTATGGAAGTGGAATTGTCCCTTACTGGAAACTTTAATTTACTTGAGAAAAAATTGTGGAAGGTATAGACTAAGACTTGTACTTTCTCTTGAAGATTGTATCCCATTTAATCTACCTCTAATATTCTTCTCAAGGATATTGTTCCAGTATCTTGTCTCTTTCTCTCCATTATCATCAATTATTCTGTACCTGTTTATTGATGGCTTCCCAGTAGATAATGAAGCTATTATTTCTCACATCCAAAAAGGAAAAAGCACTTCCTTTGGGTTCCTTTTCCCTAGCAATGCCCATCTCATTTCACCTCATTTATCTCTTTCATTTCTCAATGATGAAGCATTTGGTTGATGTTTCATCAGTTGATGGGCAATATTTGACACAATTGCTTAGAGCAGATATTAGCATCTTTAGGAAAGCCAGGATTCAGGATTCAATAATTCTCAAGGAGACACAATCTACAGGGCTTCTGGGACACCATCCTATCTAGCTTTTCCTGCTATCTATCCAGCAGCTCCTTCTTGGTTTCCATTATAAACAGCAGACAGCTCATCCAGAGAGGTCAATAAATTATCATGCATGTGCTAAGTTGCTTCAGTCATGTCCGACTCTTTGTGACCCTATGGACTGTAGCCTGCCAGGCTCCTCTGTCCACGGGATTCTCCAGGCAAGAATACTGGAGTGAGTTGCCATACTCTCCTCCAGGGAATCTTCCCAACCCAAGGATCAAACCCACATCTCTTATGTCTCTTGATTGGCAGGCAGGTTCTTTACCAGCAGTGCCACCTGGAAAGCCCCAATAACTTACCAAAAGACCATAATTAATAATTGGCATACCTGGACACCAAACTCAGTTCTCTCTTATTTCCAAGCCAGTGCCTATTACAATAATGTTAAATATTTTTATAGGCTACTGGACAGAGAAGGTCCAAGAAAGACATTTCCCACTTGACCATGCCCCAGAGAAGGGAGAGATTAAAGATTGCTTCTTAGACATAGTTGCATCATCTAAATCTCATTTGATGTACTCATGCATTGAATGATATTTCTTAGATCACCAAATTAATAATAGTATGTGGTCCATCCTGGGACACAAAACCTTTACAATTATGGTCACTAGCAACTGCTGTAGTCCATAGCTTCAGAAAGAAAGAGCTGAGGAGGGGGTGGATTAATTTAATTCATTTGTTTTTTTTTTAGTCAATAAGCCATGTCCGACTCTTTGCAACTCCAGGGACTATAGCCCACCAGGTTCCTCTGTCCGTAGGCTTTCCCAGGCAAGAATGTCAGAGTAGGTTGCCATTTTCTTTTCTAGGGGATCTTCCCAACCCAGGGATCCAACTTGTGTCACCTGCATTGGCAGGCAGATTCTTTACCCCTGAGCCACCTGGGAGGCTCCAATTTCATTCATAAAATTAAGTTAATCAAGCAAATGCATACTTGTACTATGAAATCATTATTCTCCTGGTTGTTTCTTCCTGGGCTGAAACAGACTCACAATTACCATATGAAATTACCTGCACAAGGATCCAATTCTAATAACTTGTATTTGTGTAATATTGTTTGCTTTACAAAATCTTTATGTTATCTTACTTAATATGTAAGTGGCAGTAGACTAAATTGATAAGAAATACAATATTTGCAGCTTGTTTGAAAATCACTTAGAAAAATTTTAATTAGTGCACTGTATCAGCTTCACACCTGTAGCCTACAATCTGCCAAATGATTACCCTCCAGGTGTGCATCAAGGTGTTGATCATTAATCTGTGTGGTCTAAGAATTCCAGAATCCGATGACCTTACAGATGCTTTTCTCCCTGTATGTTGGTGAAGACTTCTAGAATTGAATATAGTGGATGATAAAACAGTGTATCTTCTGTAAAAGTAGTGGAACTCTGAAATCTCTCTCTCTGGTCCAAAGCACACAAATAAACTAGCAGTCGAGGGCATTAGACAAAGTCCATCTGTTTAGTAAGGCATTTGTCCAAAAGGAGACAAAGATTTTATATTCTCTTGCTTGGATTTTTTTTTTTTCAAATTTAAGTATTCCTTCCTAGTAAAGGAAACTGAAATTGAGCCATGGTGGTTATACTTGAATGTGCTTAAGAATGATGCCCCTTCAAAGTGTTTTATTTCTAAATCTTTCCATACTCCATCTAACAACTACCACAAAAACAACTATTTATATTTGTCTCCAGATATTGAAATTAATATGTCCACATTGCGTCTCTCTTCAGATTTTACAGTGAAGAGACAAACTTTCTGTTAGATTATTTTTAATATAATTTTATTTACTTATTTTTGGCTGTGCCGGGTCTCCATTGCTGGTGAACTTTTCTCCAGTCATGGCAAGCAGGGGCTACTCTTTGTTGCAGTGTTCGGGCTTCTCATTGCGGTGGCTTCTCTTGTTGCGGAGCACAGACTCTAGAGCACCCAGCTTCAGTAGCTGCAGCTCCCGAGCTCTAGAGCACAGGCTCAATAGTTGCGATGCATGGGCTTAGTTGCTCCAGAGCATGTGGGGTCTTACCGGTTCAGGGGTCAAACTCATGTCTCTTGAAGATTCTTCACCACTGAGCTACCGGGGAAGCCCCCTATTAGATCCTCTAGCTCTATGCTCTTACTTACATCTTCAGTGAATGCCTTCCCTGCTGCACTGTAAGCTCCAAGAGTGTCAGGCCTGATATGACCCAGGGCTGATATGCAGGGCTTCCCGCTGCATATCGGCATCCAGAATGGTATCCTGACAAATAACAGTTTCTTTTCCCACAAGGAAGTTTGCTCACTACTCAATAGTAAGTGTACAGTTAAGTCAATCCTGTCAGAAACATTCTAAAGGTGTAGATAAATATTCACAAACTTCCCACAACTTAAGACAATTCAGATCTCCAATGGTGTTTTCCTGACTGTTTGAAGATGAGGTACCATGTGGCATATCACAAAGCATCACTCATGACTTGAGAAAAGTCTGACTGCATAATGGCGACTTGTGATCCAACCACGATGGAAAATGAGGATGGACTCCCCCCAACTGAAAAGTAGCACTAACCTGCCAAAAATGCAGTATTTACCTAGAAGGGTATGGGCAGTATTTTTTTTGGAAGTAGAGTTGTGATAAAGTTGAAACAATAATAATATGTCATCATTAGATGCCAACCAAAAGTCGGAGGACACAAAAGCTCTGAAAATAGCAACACTGTGAGCACAACTGAGGCAGACAAACTCTACTTGTACTGAAAGCCCACACCCATCTCCCAACAGGAAAACCAAGTTAATGCAAGAAGGAAGGTCAGGAAAAGGAGAGGAAAGGAGAAAAAGAGAAAAGGAGGGAGGGAGGGAGAAATAAAGGAAAAAAGGGAGGAAGATAGAAGGGAAGGGGACCACTTAAAACAAATTTACCTTAGATTCTTCTTGCACTAACTGGTATATAATGACTAATGTATTTCACAAAGGAAAGCACTTCTTGCCAACACAAATGCTTAGCTGACAATAACATGTTGAATTAGCTTGGACCTATCTTGTAAATGCAGTAAGACTCAGCTATATCCAAAGGGCAAATCTGAGGGATTCTGGAACTGCTGTCCAGCAGTTAATTAGCATGAAAGACCTAAATTGCTCTTGGGAAGGAACCTACCTTCAGGCTAAAGAAGAGCAGCAATTTCCAACACAGCATCTAAGTGATATTCAGATATGCCCTCAGCCCCAGAGCCCATGAACTTGGCCCAAGTCTATTATAAATGACTGTGACTAAACTAAATTGTCTGTGAGCCATCAGGAATACAAATGGCTCTGACCTGAGACTAGGGGGTACATACACCAGGTAGAAGAAATCTCTCCATTTAGTAGGACACATGGCACAGTGTAAGGGCATGGATGCTCAGCTCTGAATGACTAGAACAGCTTCTGACTTCGTTACAGCTGCCACTTTGGCATCCACAAAGAAATGCAAGCTATAGTTTTGGCAACAGCAAGAGGCACACTTGCAGAAGTTTTCTAGAACCATCTCCACCATCATGGTACCAACACTAGAGCAAGAGACTGCTCTTGAATATTCTGGGACACTCATAGAGGGGAACTGAAATAAAACTCACCCCCCTCTAGCTGTTACCTAGAGGATTCTTTAGAGGGGAATGACAGGTTCCACAATAGTAAGGAGAAATGATACCAGAGAAACACTAATTCTACAACTGTACATCTCTCAACTTTTAACCAGTCTGATCTGGTGAAAAACAAAATGCACAAAATCTTGAAACAACTAAACAATTTTAAAGCTTCCAAAAGGCCAATACAAAAAATATTCTTATTTCTGTGTTAAATGTTTCTGGTTTCTGAGTCAGTGCCAAGAGCAAATCATGCACACATCACATAGAACTATAAAATGAACCACAAACAACTGCAGACTTGTCAGACAGCAAGTGGTTCGACTATGGACCAGCTTCACACGTCACCTCTCCAATATACACAGCAGCTGCACTGCCAAGAGCACGTTCTAACTGAAATCTTAAATAAGTGAAAAATGATACAATTACAGCTAAGATCAACTCAATAAAATAACTCAAGTTCCACAGTCTGTCTTCAATATAGTCTGAAAACACTAGTAAATTCTTGAAATCATGAATACCAAAGACTGTCATATAATTTTTTTAGTGAACATATTATTCCAGATTGTAGAAGTCAAGATTAAAATGAGCTCCAGATTATTACACATTTGATTTACAGAAATAGAAATATCTCGAAACTTCAAGCCTAAATACCTGATAAATGGGTAATGGAGTTAAAGAGCTGATATTCCTATATTGGATCTCTGAATTGCTCAAATTTGCTAAGCCTGTGTAGAAAATAAATTAATAACTTTAGAAAACTTGGAATTCAGATAATCTCAGGCAGACACAGTATGAAAGAAGGCTCCAACAAATGTTTGTAAAAGTCTGTAGTTTGCTTTTTTTAAACCTTTTCCTATTGACTTCAGTAAGTTAAGTAACATTACCAGAATTGGCTTTAAAATTACACAGGTTTGAACTTGGTTTCCAGACCTACAAATTACTAACTGCAGACCTTAGAAACAGAGAAGGCAATGGCACCCCACTCCAGTACTCTTGCCTGGAAACTCCATGGACAGAGGAGCCTGGCAGGCTGCAGTCCATGGGGTTGCAAAGAGTCGGACACGACTGAACAACTTCACTTTCATTTTTCATCCTCATGCATTGGAGAAGGAAATGGCAACCCACTCCAGTGTTTTTGCCTGGAGGAATCCCAGGGATGGAAGAGCCTGGTAGGCTGCCGTCTATGGGGTGGCACAGAGTTGGACACGACTGAAGTGACACAGCAGCAGCAGCAGACCTTAGAAAAGTTACCAGCCTCCTTGAGCAAGTTGACTGACATTGTAGTGATGACTACTAATACTTCATAGAGGTTTATAAAGATAAAGGCAATACTCTGTGTATCATATCTAGCATGGTACCTGGTAAACAGTATATCCACTATTTTTACTGTCACTATTACTCAATGCCAATATTACTACTAAGGGGAGCTTCTCTGGTGGCTCAGTGGTAAAGAACCTGCCTATCAATGAAGGAGACACGGTTCGATCCCTGGGTCAGGAAGATCCCCTGGAAAAGGGAAGGCAACCCACTCCAGTATTCTTGCCTGGGAAATCCCATGGACAGAGAAGCCTGGCGGGCTACAGTCCAGGGGGTCGCGAAAGAGTAGGACTCGAACTAGTGACTAAACAACAACAAAACTACTAAGGGACCAAGGATGAAAACTCTGGATATGAGAGCAATAAGTAGAGTTCATTTGTTTTCAACTACAGAAAT
Organism: Antilocapra americana; assembly: GCA_007570785.1. Taxonomy (NCBI): domain Eukaryota; kingdom Metazoa; phylum Chordata; class Mammalia; order Artiodactyla; family Antilocapridae; genus Antilocapra; species Antilocapra americana. The sequence goes on along the minus strand of ML660777.1, from coordinate 2,490,167 downwards.
CCAAGAATAGAAGTAATGAGTATAAAATTCCTGAATATCAAATCATCTCTAATAAATTTTTCTCTATGGTCAGGATGATGGAATTAACATTAGCTTGTTTAATTAAAACACAGAGGGAATCCTCTCTCTTTAGCCACTTTATCCTTTGGAAAGCCTATCCAAAAATATGCTAGGATACAAGAACTACAAAACAGCTTCAGATAACAGTGGTATCCTTGCAGGATTTTAAATAGCTAGTGATTGTCAATTAGAAATGACAAAACAAAGTAATATGCCAGTGGTATTTTTTAAAGCATAAAGTATATTTATGAAGCCCATAGAATGTTGTAGATTCTTAGGCTTGTACCAAAGAGACAACCAGTAACATGTAAGGTAAGATAACTAAAGTCAAAGAACTTATATTATTATTACAGAAAAAGCAAGAGTTAACCATCTGAAACATTACATCTTCTAAAGGCTACAGAAAGATGTGATCATTGAAGAGTGAAACAGTTACATAAAACTATATGAAAGTGGTTGGAGATGCTTGAACTGAGCCCTGGCAGGTAGCAGAGAGCAAAGGAAAGTTTCCAGGCGAGAAGTTTATCCTAAACCAAGTCATGGAAAAAAGATCGAGCTTTAAATGTTTGCAAGAATAATGGAGGTTACTGGTTTGCAAAGCATTTTGCCAAATAGTGGGACCTACAATTGTATATAAATCAGCAAGCTGGTAACTTGAGAAAATCTGTTTAGGGAAAATGAGTCTACATCAAGATGCCACATGATTTGTGGATGGTGAAGACTGCAGACAGGAAAAAATTGTAGGAGGCTGCAATAATCCATAGTCTGTAAAAATGAGGCAAGAGGATTTGGAGAAAGTGATTACAGAGGAATAATAAGAAAGAAGCAGTATGAGAAAGAGTCTAAGGGAAGATGGACAGGATGTATTAACTGACTGGATGTGGGGATATGTGTCTACTGGGTTAAAAAAGTAAATGAGTCTGGGGTTAAGCCTGGACACTTAAAAAGAAATAACATGAGATTCAACAGAAATAGAGTCCAGGACTATAGAGACTAGGCCAAGAAGAGGGGAGCCAGGTAAAAATTACACCAGATAGGTTGAGATAAGACTGTGTCGGGGGAAACATTTAGGGATAGATTTGGGTACTACCAGCCTTGAGGTATGGGGGACCTATCAGAACAGAAGACATCCAGAGAGTCTGAGGACAGGAACTTGTTCTTGAAGATGCTCATAACCAGAAGACAATGAATCACAGGAGCCAATGATGAAGGATTCCTGGAAGGAGAGGTGTCTTTAAGAATTTCCCAGAAATCATAATCATCTCTATGAAACAAGCTTTATATGTCTTCTGAATTACATATATGATGGAAACTTCAAGTTAGGATTTATGTAATAAATTTTTATAATGTGTCCCTGTGTGCCAGACACAGTGCTGGCAATGGGGAAAGAGAAAGCCAATGAATTGGAAATGAGGGCCTCATTTCTGACAGGTCTCTGCCTTCTATCCATTCAGAGTCATGGGTGCTTGACAAAGACCACCCAGCCTCACCCAGTTCCAGAGAGAATCCAGACCAGTGCAGTTAGGATCAAGAAGGCAAGACCGAGAACCAATCTTGCTACAGGAAAGCTGATACCTGGTGTTTTGAAGTTAATACTTAGATATATGCACACTCAGAACTTTCTCCCATCTCCAAAGTTTATCCTCACTTCATATTAATACTTTGATTATAACCAGAAACTGTTCCGTCTAAAGACAGTGCAGCTTGGATTACTGCTGAACTTCTCTGCACTCAATCTCCCTAGAGAAGAATTATCACCACTGAATTGTTGTTGTTCGGTCTGTAAGTCGTGTCTGACTCTTTGTGACCCCGTGAACTGCAGCGTGCCAGGCTTCCCTGTCCTCCACTATCTCCCTGAGTTTGCCCAAACTCATGTCCATTGAGTCAGTTATGCAATCCTACTATCTCATCCTCTGTTGCCTCCTTCTTCTCTTGCCCCCAATCTTTCCGACTAAATTAGGCTTTTCTAGATTTCTTAACTTCCCTACATATAGCCACTCAGAGGAATTTTTAATGGATACTATTTTAAGAGGGATTTGAGAGTAGTAAAATTATACTAAAATGTCTCCAATTTCACATTTATCTCAAGTAAAATATTCACTAATGATCTCAAAAGAATCATTCTTTCAATGCAAAGGGTAGCCTCAGGTTTAACTTTCTAACCGAAAACTGAGCAAAGCAAAAGGATTCTCCACCTGAAGGGAGGTCCCCAGACATCAGAGTCAGTGAACTTCCATCGATATAGTTCTAATAGAATTACATCTCTCCTCCAGCAGTGGTTTGTTCTGTTTAACAGGGCTTTTGGTCTTCCGCCCCTCAGTAACAATTGTTCTTTTTTGGTCCCATGCACTCTTTTTCAAAACTGAAACTGGAAAAGAAATGTGTAAGAAGACATCCAAAATGACAAAAGAAAAAAAAATGTAAATAGTTTCAAAACATCAAAAACCAAATAAGAACAATTATTTATCTAGATGTAGTTAGGATTTACCTTTGCATTAAGAGTTAAGATATTCCCTCAAGCTGCAAATCAGATTGCAAAATTCAAGTTCCATTTACTTAATCAGCAGTTTACATTATTTCAATGGCAATGAATCCAGTTTCCAAGAACCAAGGAAGTAAAATATAAGGGCAATGACTTATAGTGACAATTTTGTCTACAAATCACTGATATATTCACTAAGTGGGTTTCTTTCTTCTGAAATTTTAGACCTAGTCTGAATTCAAAAGAGATTCAGTTCCGGGTCTCTTGTATCTGCTGTATCGGCCAGCAGGTTCTTTAAAACTAGCACCACCTGGGAAGACCTCACTAAATATTAAAGCATAATTAGCTATGCAAAGATGAATAAGGCTCAATAGCCCTAACCTCCAGGAGTTCTATTAATTATGAAAGTGTTAGTCACTCAGTCGTGTCCAACTCTTTGTGATCCCCAGGGACTGTAACCCACCAAGCTCCTCTGTCTATGGAATTCTCCAAGCAAGAATACTGGAGTGCGTTGCCATGTCCTCCTCCAGGGAGTCTTCCCGACCCAGGGTCTCCCACATTGCAGGCAGAGGCAGACTCTTTACCAACTGAGCCACCAGGGAAGATCAAAGGGAACTATGGCCCATACAGGGACAGATTAATGATGAGGTCAGTTCAAAATCTTAACAAATTAGGGATAACGGCTGCTAAGAATTGAAGTAGCAGAGAGGAAGGTCAGGGTCAAGAAAGTGAACTTTATTCTGTATGCTTGGAGGAAGGGGTAGGCACTGAACTGTTTGAAGCTAGAGTGTGATGGGATCCAATCTGCATTTTAGACAGATCACTATGGTGATGATGGGCGGGAGGGAGGCCATTTGGGAGCAGGGAGAATGAAAGGGAAGAATTGCAGGCGCAGCAGTGGTAAAACAAAACGGGGTTGCTGGGAGAGACAGATGAGGAGTATTAATAGAATCTGATTGGATCTGGAAAGACGAAAGGAATCCATCACCTCTGAGAGTTCTTCACATAGCCAACCACATTACCAGTCCTGAGGGGCCTGCACACCAGAGGCAAGCGTCTCTCTGCCCAAGGCCCCCCCTTCGCCACCTCCTTATCAGGCTGGCCCCTGTATGCTACGTCCTAAAGGCAGCCAGTATTCATCAAAGTGAGCTAGGATGATCCAGTCTGATCTTCACATCTGCTACAATTGAATTTATTCTCACTTTTTTCTTCACTAACCCTGATGCAATCGGAATGACAAAACTAGGGAGGTTTCATGGTCTTGGGATTTCAATATTGGCTTAAACAATAATGAGAGGGGTGTGACCTTGGGCAAATTACTTACCTCCTCTGAATCCATTTTATCTATAATTGGGGGTTAACTTTGCCATCGTCCAGTCAAAGGTATGGTTTTTCCAGAAGTCATGTATGGATGGATGTGAGAGTTGGACCATGAAGAAAGCTAAGGGTTGAAGAATTGATGCTTTTGAACTGTGGTGTTGGAGACGACTCTTGAGAGTCCCTTGGCCTGCAAGGAGATCCACCCAGTCCATCCTAAAAGAGCTCAGTCCTGGGTGTTCATTGGAAGGACTGATGTTGAAGCTGAAACTCCAATACTTTGGCCACCTGATGTGAAGAGCTGACTCATTAGTAAAGACCCTGATGCTGGGAAAGATTGATTGCAGGAGGAGAAGAGGATGACAGAGGATGAGATGGTTGGATGGCATCACTGCCTCAATGGACATGGGTTTGAGCAAACTCTGGGAATTGGTGATGGACAGGGAAGCCTGGTGTGCTGTAGTCCATGGGGTTGCAAAGAGTCAGATTCGACTGAGCACTGAACTGACTGAACCTCAGCTATAAATAAAAGTCCTTCTAGACACATCTGTCATTCATACCAAGTAATTCTGTTCTAGTCTATCCACCAGTTATTAGTACCCAAAGAAAATACTGATTAACTCCCAAAGCAGTTCAAATAGGTTGTATACTAAGTGACTTCTTGAAAAAGAAAGTCCCTGATGCACAAAAGACAGAGAAAAAAACACAGACTTTGAATTAAAACAAAAACATCAAGAAAGCAAAACAATTCAATGGGATTTGATTGCTTGTTCTGGTTGTGAATTAGGTATCTATCTAAGTTAGTTAAGAAAACAACCCAGTGAGTTTAACTGGCTGGCACTAAACCTAAGAAGAGGTGGGTGCCACTTCTGAACCAGGAAATCTCTGTTCCCTGGTTCTCAGTTAACTTCTCACTGGTCATCTCATAAATTCATTTTTTGTGTGTGTGCATGAAATATGCTGTTTATTTTTTTCTTTTCTTCATCTAGTAGTCTTCTCTTTCTCTGAAAATAGCATCGCTCCATTATATACATATATGTAATATATATATAATTACATACATATGTATATATCAGAAGTACAGTACTTGCTGAGACAAACAAACACAAGAGTCTTTGCAAATAAACAATAAACAAGGCTTTGGTTTAGTTATTACTACTGTCATCAAAGTGCAAAAACTCATTTGCATTGAGTCAATTGCAAGAAGTTTATGAATTTTCTTTTTAGATGTTGTTGATCTTCAGTAAAATATGTAGAAAGAAAAATCCATGTGATATGTAAAGCTGGATGCATATGTAGATTATACCCTCACAGGACAACCTTAAGGACAGTGTGGCAGAGGGCATGTATCTACCCGTCAGTGAAGGCCATCTGGACCATATCAAGGGAATACAATAGGGCTACACTAGAATGACTGGTCTGTCCACCATTCAAATTGATTCTGGGAACAAAAGAAAATCATTTTCCACCTTCGGGAAAAAATTGGCTCAAACAGCTGGAAAAGAAAGAGAGGGGAAACAAAAATAACTACAAATCACTTTTCATGAGAGTCACTTGCTAAACTTGAACAGCTGGGCCTTGAAAGGCTTGGGACATATTCAACAACCGAGTGTTAAATTCATTATGTTCTCACTTCTGCTTTGTGGTAAACCAGTTTGACAAAGATCATCTTCACAAATTGTTTTATTATCAGATCAAGTATGTAAATTGGGGGAAAATGAGTTCCCAAGAAGATAGGAAAGATAAAAGAAAAATTATCTTAAGAAATATGGAAACACAGATTCATGCACAAAGAACTGTAAAGCAAGATTCTTAATCTTTCTGTTCCATAGGGCTCTTTGGCAATTTTGTGAATCCTATGGGCCCCACTTCCCCGATTTAAGTCAAATATTTAGAAACCCTTATTTCCTTTAACCACAAACTCAAAAATAACCTGTCAACAAATTCTGTTAGCTCTACCTTTCCCTGTCCTCCAATGCTTTCACCCTGGTCAAACCCACCTGATCTATATTACTACCAAGTCCTGCTAACCATTTAGCATCTACCCAATCCCTTTCCCATACTCCAATCTATACATGGCAGAAAAAAACCATAAAAATTCTGATCATGTTAACTCACTCCCTGCATAAAATACCCATAATGACTTCACAATTTAATCTGAATAAAATCAAAATATCTTACTATGGTCTATGAGACCCTACATGATCTGAACTGTAAACCAATCATACAATAGCAATGGCTAATCTTTATTGAGCACCTACACAACTCAGACCCTGGTCAAACTGCTTTTTTATGTCTTATTTGACATCTTTTAATAATTCCATGAATTGTGTATAATTAGGAACTTGAGATACAGAAGCCAAATAAATAACATGTGCCAGGTTTGTTATTTAAACCTAAGGCACAAGAGGCTAGGTTCAAAAAAAAAGTCTTGAGTCTGGATTCTTACATACTACACTATTTCACTTCCCACCTCCTCCCATTCCCCTGCCTTTGCTAACATTGTGCGCCAAACCCTCATCGTTCTTTTCTTTGAATATACTGAGCTAGATCCTATACTCAAGGGTTTGCATATGCTATTCCCTTCTCTGGAATATTTTTCCTTCATATCTCCATACGGTTGACTCCTCGTTACTCAGGACTCAGCTTATTATAGGCATTGATAGTTGCCTGTCCAAATCTAGCCCCTCTTTTGTCCCTAATTTATTTGTTTTTTCACCTTCTTTGATTGTTCTTAAGAAAAACAACTCAAGCTCCAGAAGTGGAATCTTAATTTAAAAATCTAAGTCTTAGGCTCTAGGCCAGTCATAAGAATTTCATTTCCCATGGAGGTGAAACAATTTTGGCTAATAAGATGCAATTTGAAGTCTGCTGAGAACAAAGAGTTTCTTGCTGATAAAAAAAAAAAAAGAAAAGAAAACAAGATTTACAGGAAGAAACTGTCCCTATTTACTACAAGACTTTGTCTAAAAGTGTGTGAGGATAGAATGCCTAGCAGTGAAGTGACCATCTCACAAGTAAGGCAGTAGATAGAGGCAACATGCTGAGACACGCATATAAGAACTGATGTTCTCTTATACCCACTAGCCTCTGATAATTAATCTAGAGCCCTTCTACCTGAAGACCTATTTTTTTCTAAGACAACAATTTCTTCTATTGTTTAAACTATTTTGTGTTCAGTTTTTTGTCACTCGCAGCTGAAGGCATTCTGGCTGATCCACAGTTAGCCACCTCTTCAGAGAGAACTTCCTAGACCATTTTACAAAATTATTCTCCTCCAGTCACTATCACATTCCCATGTGTTTTTCTTCATAGTATCTATCATCTGAAATTATCCTGCATATTTATTTACCATTTGCTTTCTTTTCTGGACTGTACACTCCCCGACAGGGAAAATAAAACTTCCTCCACTCTTGTCCATTGCTAAATCTCTAGTACTTCCTGGTGGCTGAGATGGTAAAGAATCCACCTGTAATTCAGGAAACCTGAGTTTGATCCCTGGGTCTGGAAGATACCCTAGAGGAGAAAATGGCAACCCACTCCAGTATGCTTGCCTAGATAATCCCATGGACAGAGAGGCCTGGCGGGCTACGGTCCATGGTGTTGCAAAGAGCTGTACACGATTGAATGACTAACACTTTCCACACTTTCCAAATCTCTAGCACACAGAATACTGTCTCACTCTTGCTCTGAAAATCTGTGACTTTAGAAAATTTTTTAATATCTCTGTGTCTCAGTTGGATTATAAAGACCAAATTTATTAATTCATGGCAAGTGCTTTAAAAAGCATTACCACACTGTTAATGCTCAGTAGCTTAGTTATTGTTATTGCTATCCCTAGGCACCTAATAAATATCCATTGAATGAATGAGAATATAAAAAACTGAATTTCAAAGAGGCGATGAAATCGCCCTATAAATTGGAACATGACAGGAGGACCTGTCTTACTCAAAAGAAACACAGTTTTAAGAGAAAAAGAGAAGCAGTGAAAAAGGTCGAGAACATTAACCTCTGCCCAGAAATCTTCATTTCCTGAAGAGAGAACGCGGAGCATTAATAACAACAATGGTGGCCGTTACAGAGCACTCATCGTGGTGCAGGGATTAGACGTGAGCAAGACAGGCGAGGTGCCTGTCTTTAGCCAGTGCGTGAGTCTTTGACTATCCATGAATAGCCCGCACATTTTATTTGGCTAAAAGCCAACTATACAACAGATGCTCATGTATCATTAATGAAATTTAATCTCTAAAGCAACAAGGAAACAATGGAGGAAATGACCCCTTTGACCTACTTCTGAGGGCAAGAAGAGACTGGTAAAGTCAAAGAAATGTGAATCTTGAAAGAAAGTGACCATGTTACCCCGAATTTTATTTTTTCCGAGGACAGCAAGAATTGTACACTCTATGCGAATGTCTTCAAAATGTTTAGAGAAAAGATATGCATTATTCATGGCATGAGAATCCTAAAGAGATTATGACTCAAAAGTGTTATGATGTTCTCAAAAATGCAATTTTGAGTGCAATTGCAAATGATAAAATAAGGAGAAGAGTAGAAAGGAAACTAAAAAAAAATTGTAGCTGCAGATATTTTTAAAAGAAAAAAGTACAATTGCAAAGTATCCATCTCTATCTTACCCATCATCTTGGTAAATGCAGTGCCAAGAACCTAGCAAAGAGTCAAAAGGTATTGTCAAATGAATGAATAAATGAATGAACAAATGAACATGGAATATGAGAGTAGTAGGGCTAAACAGACTCATATCAGAAAGATTAAGGTCTCAAATGGGCTGAGATTTGAGAAAAAAATTAAAATAGCTAAGTGTCTTATTTGGAGCAAAAGAAGGCCATAAGATTGAGCTAATGATATAATAATGATACAGTGTTTTTCAACCTCCAAAACTCAGATAAAACACTATTAGTTAGGAAAAAATTGAAACCTGGCAGGACTTTCTTGGTCAGTACCTAAATGAAGGCATATCTTCTGATGATAATGCATTTCAAACGACATTATGAAAATAATTTTCAATTGAAATTTTTGGGTGTTAAGAAGAGTATTAGAAGATTAGGACTAGATAAAAAAGCCAAAACAGTGAATTCCCAAAATCTGAAATGAGGTGAGCCATGGTTGATTCCAGGTACATTGTGAGTGACTGATCAAAAGAGCAAATAGACTCACATTTCCTCCTTTGAAATCATCATTAACCAGATAGGTCACTACTAATCGGGTAGATAATGCGGGCTGACACAAGAGGGTTTACATCATTCATGTGTAAATGCCTGTGAGACAGTCTGAAATACTAAGATTCAGAAACTAGCTTAATTTGATAAATTAACCATTAGCTCTATTGATATCCTCGCAGTAAGGTGATCCCCCTGATCACCTTAGCTAACAACTGTAACAGCTTTCCCCCCATATGAAGTCACCTCAGTTGTGTCTGACTCTTGAGATCCTATGGACTGTAGCCCACCAGGCTCTTCAGTCCTTGGGATTTTCCAGGCAAGACTACTGGAGTGGGTCCCAATGCCATTCTCCAAGGGATCTTCCTGACCCATTTCCCCCCATCTACATCTATTATTTTCATCTTAGTTTATTTTTCTCTCCCAAACACTCATCACTCTCTAAGGTACTCTATATTATTTATCTCATATATTTTCTATCTTCTCCAAGTAAATGTAAATTCCCCAAGGATAAGCATTTTAATCCATTGTGTTCACTGCTTTATCCTCAATATTGAGTATTGTATCCCAAGTACTCAGTGAATATTTTCTTAACTGAATGAATAAATAAATGATCCTTGAAATATTGTCTTAAGTGTAACAGTGAAGAAGGATATAGGCCCATTGAAGTTTTTATGGGGGAGTCAGTTGTGGAACCTCAAAATATGTTCCACAAAGAACAGAAGGGAAAAAAAGCATTTTTAGCCTAGGAGAGAAGTGATGTGAGGGAGTAGGAAGAGGATGATGTAAGTTGCTTTGACATGGTAGAAACCTTCAAACATCTCAGACTCCATTATGAAAAGGGATTTTCCTATTGTTTCTATTTCTAAATGATCAACTGGTATAAATAAATGGAATCTACAGGTAGGTTTCAACTCTATTTTACATAGTCCAGGCTTTCTAGCAATGTCTTAACTGCCAATGAGGAGGCACATTTCTGCTTCTTGAAGGTTTGAAATAAATGAAAAAATCCATGGGGATGATGGTCAGGCTAGATAATCTTAATACTGTGCCAGACTATGATACGTTTATTCTGTGAGTAAAATCATACAGCTTCCTTGCACTGAACGTATCATTTGGACAAATGGGTACAGAGAATATATTTACAAATGAAGCAGAATAACTAAACTCAACAGCTTGCAGATATGAACCTTAGTAATTTTTCCAGCTTTCTAAGTAGGAAAAGTTTTAAGACCGGTAAGTGCTCCATTATATGAAAAAAATTTCCCAATTTATCTCTCAACTTTTTGATGCTAATCTTCTGTGCCCCCTTTTCCTTTTTTCTCATCACACATACACACGTAAATTGTAATCACTATAAAGATTATTGACTCATATTTCTAGAATTCCCTCAGTTCTTTCTTAGATTCAACTGAAAAACAAAGACTAAGAGGTGCTGATGGAACATCTCTTCTTGATATGCAAAAAAAAATGCAGATTTGAGAAAGAGTAGTATGCTAGTCTAGTGTCAGTCACGTCCAGCTCTTTCAGTCCATAGACAGGGGCTTGTATTAATCGAATTTTCTCAATTACAGTTTCATATGTAACATATCATCTGTGGTCATCTTTTTCCCTTCAGATCTAGGTAAAATTGAACCAATTCCCATTCCACATCGTATTTAAAGTCTAATGTGAGCCTTAAAAAGAAGGTGAGAATGTGTGTTTGGGATGAGGGTGGATTCTTTCGCTGCCACCAAGTTCTTAATTCTGCTAGATTATCTCAGCATATGGTCCATCTCATAGTCTCAACAAACTGCCAAGTTCTATACTACCACATGAATGAATCAGCTCCTTTCCTTTATTCCCACCAGAAAACAAGAAGGAAACAAAGAAATAAGAAGGAGTGTCCATACATATATTAATACATTCAGTTCAATTCACTCACTCAGTTGTGTCTGACTCTTTGTCACCCCATAAATCACAGCACACCAGGCCTCCCTATCCATCACCAACTGCCAGAGTCTTACCCAAACCCAGGTCCATTGAGTCAGTGATGCCATCCAACCATCTCATCCTCTGTTGTCCCCTTCTCCTGCCTTCAATCTTTCCCAGCATCAGGGTCTTTTCCAATGAGTCAGTTCTTTACACCAGGTGGCCAAAGTATTGGAGTTTCAGCTTCAACATCAGTCCTTCCAATGAATATTCAGGACTGATTTCCTTTAGGATGGACTGGTTGGATCTCCTTGCAGTCCAAGGGACTCTCAAGAGTTTTCTCCAACACCACAGTTCAAAAGCATCAATTCTTTGGCGCTCAGCTTTCTTTATGGTCCAACTCTCACATCCATACATAACTACTGGAAAAACCATAGCTTTGACTACTACCTGACCAAACATATGAAGCTATATTTGCTCATCAGTTCAGTTCAGTTCAATCACTCAGTCCTGTTCGACTCTTTGTGACCCCATGAACCGCAGCACACCAGGTCTCCTGGTCCATCACCTACTCCCGGAGTTCACCCAAACCCATGTCCACTGAGTCGGTGATTCCATCCAACCATCTCATCCTCTGTCGTCCCCTTCTCCTCCTGCCCTCAATCTTTCCCAGCATCAGGGTCTTTACTAGTGAGTCAGCTCTTCGCATCAGGTGGCCAAAGTATTAGACTTTCAGTTTCAACATCAGTCCTTCCAATGAACACCCAGAACTGATCTCCTTTAGGATGGATTGGTTGGATCTCCTTGCAGTCCAAGGGACTCTGAAGAGTCTTCTCCAACATACTCCTTACTTAAAAGTTTAAAATGTGCTTGCAATTCTTAACTTTTCACTCAAAGTTTAAGAGGCCTCTTATACTTAGGCCAGCTCTGTATTTTTCCAAGTTAATTTCCTAATGAGTCAGTTCTTTGCATCAGGTGGCCAAAGTATTAGAGTTTTGGCTTCAGCAACAGTCCTTCCAATGAATATTTGGGACTGCATTTTACGTTTGACATCAATCTACCCCTAACACATCCACTTCACAAATAAGAATATTAAGTTTCAGAGAAATTAATGAAACTGAAAGACTAGATTCTTCTTCTAGGAAAACCAGCTGGTGACTTTCTCAAGGAACTAATTGGCTGGGGGCTGACCAATGACCCAGACTCCTGACTCAAAGCCCATTGCTATTTTTGCAACTTTCCAATGCCACTAGGATTAATTTGGAAGTTTAGAAATCTTCGAGTGATTGACAAAAGTTTTACACCAGAGGTTGTACTTGGAGTATCATGAAAAACTCTAGAGAGTGGCTTTTAAGATGGCTTTAGATCATTTTGAAAACATTTAGAAATTGATAAAGAATTAAAAGATGTTATCTGTATTAAAAAAAGAGGATACAATTCTTCTCCCTTAGAATAAAAGAAAATGGATTTTAATATTTACCCTCTTAATGCCCTTATACCTCCAAAATACCATCATAAGTTTTTAAAAGTATCTGTGTATGTGTGTTCATGCTCTAAAACACCAACAAAAGTGTGTGCACACAAGCATAAACATTTGCTTGTTGAGTGGGGAAGAGAAATCTACATCATCTGTTGAACTGGTTTCTACATTGACATCCGAACTCTTGATAATCCCAGAACTGATAGGGCTCCACAAAGAAAACTGCATAAATTCAGGCAGAATGTCAATTAGAGGAGTGCCCTGTAGCTCACCTCTTACACAGAAGAATTTCAGACACACTGGATGACTTCAAGAGGTCATCAGGGTGCCATATCTCCAATGACACAATCTATAATGGTTAAACCCCACCAGGCAGTACATGGTGGGAGTTTGTTGTCTATATTCAGCTGCGTCATACATATCATCTTGGGCCAGTCCTCATTCTCCTCACCTACACCCGTGCCTCCTCATACACACACACACACACACACACACACACACACATATACATGCATATACTTGGAAAACTCCAGGATATCTTCCTGTAGAAACTGTATAATGGTTGTTAGAGCAGAGTTTCACTGGGAGACTGATTCATTTCTTGGGAATTCTGAAAGAGCAGAAACAAAACAAAGCCTGTATCGTCCATGCTCAGACCTACAAGGAAATTTTAGAAACTGGTTAGCATTTACCAAATACTTTTTATATTCCATCTATTTTTCCATGGAATCTAACATGGACAATATTGTTTACTTCTGTTCTATGAACAATTCTGTGTCCATATGCTGCCATAGGACCCAATAGATGCTTAAAAAATACTTAGCAAATGACTTCTAAATGAACTTGTCCAAGGTGCCACAATAAGTCAAACTAAGATGATATTGACTCCAAAGAACATATTCTTTAGCTAGTAAACTATACCACCTCACAGTATGTTCAGTCGCTCAGTTGTGTCCAACTCTTTACGATCCCATGGACTGTAGCCCACTAGGCTCCTCTGTTCATGGGATTTTCTCAGCAAGAGTATTGGTTACCATTTCCTTCTCCAGGGGATCTTCACAACCCAGGGGTTGAATCCATGTCTCCTACACCTCCTGCATTACAGGTGGATTCTTTACCACTGAGCTACCAGGCAAGTCCCAGAATTGTATGCATAATCCCAACATATTCAAAGAAAATAAAACTATGTTTGTTTGCTTTTTCTGTCAGGCTCTACTCATACCACATCTCACCCTCCAGCTCCAAGTGAAACTTTAAATGGGAAGGAGAGGCGGGTAGATTGTGACAAAATATTCAGTGTTATTATACATTCAAAATAGTTATTAAAAACATATTGATGGAGGAATGATTCATGATTTGGATAAGAGCAAGCTAAATATTAAAGCAGCAAAACTGTTTTACCCCAAGTATTCTTCTTAACATCTACTTTTTTACATAACAGACAAGAGAATCTACAAAGAAATATATATACCCATACAGCAGAGTGTGGAGTTGAAAAGAGATTTTCATAGAACTCTGTGAAAATCTTATAGGCCCCCTCTCTGGAACTTAGGAACCTTGGACAGCTCCAGAACCTGTCCAGGACTCCTGAGCAGTATACACAGCTGCTCTAGAGGCCAGAGTAGGAAAACAAGATGAGGTCAGATTCCTCTGGGAACCTTTCCGAATGGCCTCCGCTTTGGTAAAAATATCTGAAGGTCATATATAATAATCTGGCACTCCTGTGGAAAGATTGCTTGTGGTCTGCTGGTGTGAGCCATTGCACAGTTTGTTCCATGGATATTAGGCTCCAGATTATTCACCACAATGTCCCCAAGGCCTTATTTACAGTAAAAACTCAGTAAATCCTACTTTTCTGCATCAATAACACAATACTAATTAGACAAATGCAGACTAGAAATCTGTACTTGCCTAGAAAACTCTGCTTAGTACTGAAGAACACGATGGTCTGAAATTAGGATCTCACTAAAATGTTTCATCAGGCAGACCTAGTTTTGCTATAAATAAGCTACCTCCCACATGTATCTGAAACTTATTTATTCCTCCCCCAAATTGCTGGCTGGCCATAATAGAGTCATCACTATAACACAGAATGGATCTTGCACAAAGACTTTCTCCTGAAGCATATTCACTAAATGATCACAAGATTGTGGATTGTTAGTGACACAGTCATTCAGTTCAACTCTCGTTTCAGAGATGAAAAAACTGAAGTCCACAAGTTCAAATAATTTACCAAAAGTCACACAGGTAAGTTCATCCTGTTTTTCCATCCTGTTCCTTCCCTATTTTCATACAACTCCATCTCAGCCTGCCTCCCCTCTCTTCTCTGGCCATGGCCCTTGTTTCACTATAGCCCCAACTGTAGACTACAAAGGAGGTGACAAACCCAAGCAACCCTCTTCCTGCAAGCAGATTCTCACCGGAAAACTGGCACTCTGGGCCTTGGCAGAGAATTGCTAAAGCAGGAGCAGAGAAATGGTCACCATCTGGACAGTGTGTTGCTTGATGCCAAATGGGTCCCAGCCATGGGGAAGGAGGAGAAAGGAAGGGTGTCACCCGACTGCACACATTTATTTTCATTTTGAGGGGATTTGTTAGTAACCACGCTGTTTGAGAGGAAGCTGTTGTAGGTGGTTCTGATGGCTGACAAATGTGTAGGCAAGGATGAATCAAGGTGAGGGGTAGCCAGGCAGTTTGCAAATGATTTGTGAGCCAGAAATCATCAGTGGTATCTGATTACTCTGTATGAAACAAAGGATGCATTTTTGAAGGGTAAAACAATATCAATGCTTTCCCCTACTTATACTCCCCTCTTCCTTTTTAGCAAGCATGAGAATTTCTCTGACGGTACTTAGAAAAAAAATCTGTTTTTTTGTTGTGTGTGTGTGTGTTTTTTTTTAACACGGCTTCCCTGGTGGCTCTGTGGTAAAGAGCCAGCCTGCAATGCAGGAGATGTGGGTTCTTCCTCACTGGGAAGATCTTCTGGAGAAAGAAATGGCAACCCACTCCAGTGTTCTTGCCTGGGACATCCCATGGACAGAGGAGCCTGGTGGGCTACAGTCCATGGGGTCACAAGAATCAGACACAACTAAGTGACTAAACAACAACAATCCACCAACATTTCTCTCTTCTTCATAAATTTTAATTGTATTAACATTTTCCTATGTTACGGCTATGTACCCTGATGTACATAATGGTTTTCAGTGGTCAATTAGCAGCATCAAAGTGGCTGCAGAGGTTTTCCTCTTAGCAATCCTGATTTCCTATGTACATACTGGTTTGGGCAATAGTGTTCAAGTAATGTGGACTTAATTAGTATTGTTCATGTTAATTATGAAGATAGCTTGAGTGAACTACACGATATTGAGGGCATGGATATTTTAAAGTGTCTTCCCTACTTTAAGAATTAAATTGAATTTTCAATTGTATATCCACAAAACATCATCTCCATTGTTGGGCATTTTAGAATTTACAAAGCACATTCACATACGTGATGCCATTTTAATTTTGATACCAATAATCTGATACTGGCAATTATTCCTATTTTATAGAAATACTAAAAAGCTTACCAAATAGAACTAAATGCCTGAGAAGCATTGTGGTATGTGGATCAAGAACACACACTGGAATCACATGCAAGCAGCCTTGGATCTCAAAACCTCTTGTGACCCAAGACAAATCAATGAACATCTCCACATTTCAATGGTAGCAATTTCTGCCTCTAAGATTCATGTGCATCCAAATAAGGTAATAATAGGAAGATTCTTGGCTTCCCAGGTGGCTCAGTTGTAAAGAATTGGCCTGCCAGTGCAGGAGAAAGGGGCTCAGTCCCTGGGTCAGGATGATCCCCTGGAGGAGAAAATGGCAACCCACTCCAATATTCTTGCCTGGAGAATCCCATGGACAGAGGAGCCTGGGGGGCTACGGTCCATGGGATCTCAGAGAGTCAGACACGACTTAGTGACTGAGCATGAGTGTGAGGAAGATCCTTGGTGTGGAGGCACCTGGCTATGCCTTTTCCCTTTTTAAACTAACTTCGGGTCTCTTGCTTTTCTATTATACAAGGATACCTTCCCTTTCCTCTTTTTTTTTTTTCTGACATCTTTATCATCAGTGAGACACTTTCTGAGATATTTGTATGAGATTATAAGAATAAAACCTTTCACTAGGGAACTCAGCCCTGAGGAATAACAAAGAAAAAAATATGCTCCAAACTTAAGCTAACCAACCCAATCAACACTATTATTAATGGAACAAAGTTGGCATCAGACATAAGTTTTTAGTGTATTAAAGCCTCTATCTCCCAAACTTAATGTGGTCATTTTCCTTTTATTTTTTAAAGGGCTTTTAGTCTATAACCATAAATAACCAGAAAGTAATGTTTCTTTTTTTCTGTTTTACAGTGATTTAAATTCATATTTAGTAAAAGTAGGCTACTCATAACCAAAATGCTGAAGTCTAATAAGCTTCTTCTGTAATGATGTTTATCTTATTTGTTGCTGCAATAATATGAAATCTAATGACGAAGCCAAAAAAAAAAGGCAACTGCTGCAGCTGATTCATTCAAAGTTTGTTCAGACTCGAACGAGAGCCTCAAGGCAAAATCCTCAGTACCAAAAGGGAGTATCCTTTTGGTTCATCAGGATTCAACATCTGTGAATTAAAATCTGATGCCTTTAACAGTTAACTCTCCAGTCAAGGAGAAAGCACTGTATCCTTGCTAATAGAAATCCATTCGCTATACTGTGTGTTTCTTTGAATATAACCTAGGGTGGATGACCACATAATTTCATTACTTTTTAGCCTGCCATAAGTTCTACTCGCAAACTGCAGGCAGAAAAGATTTCCTCCTCACTAGAAAGGTATGCTGCTGCCCATTCATCATGTTTCCTTCCACGCAGTGAGCACTACGTTAATGTGACTCTTCTAGGCTCTTCTCTCCTTCACCCCTTCTTCCCAAGGAAGTAGGAATAATGCAATCCATTAGTCCTAAAGGGAAAATCTGAAAGTACAGGCCAGGCTTACTCCTCCCATTTTCTCTTCAAGAAATGACCTTTTTCCAGTAGCCTGTAATCTGGCAACACATGACACCAGGGACATAGGATACCGTTTCATAGCTACAAAAACATGTGATGCATCTAGATAGAATTACCAAAAGCTGGCAACTTACCAAGTGATTACAACATTTTTTAAAATTAGGGTATAGGTGCTTTACAATGTTGTCTTAGTTTCTGTAAAATGAAGTGAATCAGTTATATATATATATATATATATATATATATCCCCTCCCTTGTGGTCCTCCTTCCCACCCAACCCCCATCCCACCCATCAAGGTCATTACAGAACAAGCTGAACTCCCTGTACTATACAGCAGGTTCCCACTAGTTATCTGTTTTACACATGGTAGTGTATAAATGTCAATCCCAACCTCCCCACTGCCTCCCCGACTATGCACTAAGGTTTGCAATGATCTTTATGTCTATAATAGAATTAAAATATACTTTTGAAGGGGTAAAAACATTCAATATTTAATACATCTTCTTATACATTTATTTAATTGAATAAAGCCTACTACTTCAACTCCAAAATGACAGAAAGGAAACCCTAATTAAACCATTATTAATTTTTAACACATATTCACAATCTAACCCATTTGCTCATATCATCAAATCTAATTATATATACTACAATTCATAGTATTTATATTTTTATAAATATGTACATTTACATAATGTATATTATATAACTAGATTTGACATGATATATAGAGAAGTATACATATATGTAAAGAGAAAGAGATGAAAATTTTGTCTATTAAATTTGAAAATACATAAGTCATGAAGTGGGACATTTTATTCTATTCTACCCTCCCAGTTGATGTTTAGTATGGGATGAGAGAATTTAAAAATCAAGTGAGATTTTTTGCTTGTTTTTTCTATATATTTTAAGATTTTATTTATTTTTTAATTGGTAAGAAAATTCCTTTACAATTTTGTGTTGGTTTCTGCCATACAACAACACAAATTAATCATAATTTTATATATATATATACATATATATATATGTATGTATGTATCTCCCTTCACTCCTCAGCCTCCCTCCCCTCCCCCATCTTACCCCTTTAGGTCATCACAGAGCTCCAGGCCAATAAACACATGAAAAGATGCTCATCATCTCTCATTATTAGAGAAATGCAAATCAAAAATGCAGTGAGGTGTCACCTCACACCAGTCAGAATGGCAACATCAAACAACCTACAAACAATGAATGCTGGGGAGGGTGTGAAGCAAAGGAAACCTGCCTGCACTGTTAGCAGGAATGGAAACTGACACAGTCATTCTGGAGAACAGAATGCTGTGCTCGGTCACCTCAGCCGCGTCCGACTCTTTGTGATCCCACAGACTGTAGTCCGCCAGGCTCCTCGGCCCATGGGATTCTCCAGGCGAGAATACTGGACCCAGTTGCCATTTCCTCCTCCAGGGGATCTTCCTGACCCAGGGATTGGACCCGTGTCTCCTGTGTCTCCTGCATTGCAGATGGATTCTTTACCCACCGAGCCATGTGGGAATGTAAACTGATACAGCCATGAGAGAGAGCAGTATGGAGATTTCTTAAAAAGATAGGAATAAAACTACCACACGACGCAGCAATCCCACTACTGGGCATATACCCTGAGATATTTTTGAATACAGCAGGATAAACTTCAAAATAAATATTTATAAATCAAAGGAATTGAGCCACTAGAGAAACCGTTCCATCCTCCATATGCCTAAAAACTACCCCAAATATCCCAGACATGTGGATATCATGAGGTCTATTACTTTAAGCTCAGAAAATTAGGTTATGAAAGAATAGGCCAGAAATGCTCTAGTGTGTTCAGGCACTTGATGTTTTCATTGGTGGCAGGTGGCTCTTCCCTTCCCTGGCCCTGGAATGCCATCCTAAATCCAGGTCATCTGCAAAACCTCCAGCCACTGGCTCTGTCCAGCCTGCTCTTCTCCAGATCCAGTAAGCTCCCCACTTGTGTATCATGCCCTTATAGCCTCACTTTCCCTAACCCTTCAGGATCTTTTAGGCCATTGGCAACACTTTATTTACCCTTCCTCAGTGTCTCTTCAGAATTCCAATTCAAAGCTCTATTTATTTTTTTTAATTTTTAAATTTTATTAGTGGAGTAAAGTTGATTTACAATGTTCTAGTAATTTATGCTGTACAACACAGTGAATGAACTATGAGTTTTATATAAATCCCCTCCTTCTGTGTCTCTCTCCCATACCCCCCATCCAGGCCATCTAGGTCATCACAGAGCAGCAAGCTGAGCTCCCTGTACTATACAGCAGGTTCCCACTAGTTCTCTGTTTTATACATGGTAGTATACAGATGTCAATCTTATTCTCCCAATTCAATTCACTCTCCTCTTCCCCCATCCTGTGTCCATATGTCCATCCTCTATGTCTGTGTCTCTATTTCTGCCCCATAAATAGGTTCTTCTGTACCATTTTTCTAGATTCTATATTATGCATTGATACATGATATTTGTTTTTCTCTTTCTGACTTCACTTTGTATGACAGACTCGAGAGGCCCATTCACATCACTGCAAATGATCCAATTTTGTTCCTTTATATGGCTGAGTAATATTTCATTGTATTTTTATTTAACAGCCTTTCCCCCATTTATGCCCAAAATGTGCAGTTTCATATGAGCCAAAAGGAAGGAAACACAATATTTCTCCCACATTTTGGAACTATGTAAAGTTCCAAGGTACATCATGTTAATAAAGAACACAATGAAAGGTTGCATATATCTGAACGCATTGCAAAGAAATTGATTAAAGAAAAAGCCATTAATTCAGATCTTATTTTGTCAGAAATTTTGGTGAGTTTATATTCTAAATTTCCCTTTATGCTATTTACAAATACACTGTACATTGATAGGGTCAATAAGAATATTTACATCAAAGTCATTGAGGAAAACAGATGCTTGAAGTTTCATTAGGAGACTACAAAGCTCATCTGCTTTTATTTGCTGCATGTTTTAAGTCATTGTGGTCCATGTGTTATATAATGCTTTACTATATGATCATCCTAAATGTATTTGTGTGGTTAGATTATGTTTTCTATGAATTTTATTTCAGACTAAAAAGATAGTCATTACAAATTATTTGCTATAAAAATGGGGCCAGAGGGTTGATCAAGTTGAGGCCCACTTCCCTACAGGGCTAACCCTCAAGACCTCTCAGCCTCTGACTCAGCCCAGATCTTCTGTTTTCCTTGCCACCTCTCAGACATACCATGCTTGTTTAACAAGTGACACTGATACTAGTTAGTCCATTGCCTGCACCAATTTCCCATAGTCATCCATCTGGTTCACCTCCTGCAGTTGAGTCTCTGCACAAAGGTTACCTTATCGGGTAGTGATCAATGATCATGTTCATAAAACAGTTCTGTGAACTCACACACATTGACAACTCTCAAACCATATCCCTTTACTCTACCTGCTATGAACTGAATGTTTGAGTCCCTCCCAATTCATGTGCTGAAGCACTAATCCCCCAGAAAGGCTATATTTGGAGATGAGGCCTCTAAAGAAGGAAGGATAGTAAAATGAGGTCATAAGTGTGGGGACTTGCTAAGACAGGAATAGTTTCTTATAAGAAGGGATACAAGAGATCGCCCCCAGGTCTGTGCAGACACAGAGAAAAGGCCATGAAAACAGTGAGCTGGTGACCACCTACAAGCCAAAAGAGGAATGAAATTTTCCCTGCTAGCACTTTGGTCTTGGACTTCTTTGCCTTCAGAACTGTGAAAAACGAATTTCTGTTGTTTAAGCCATGAATCTGTGATGCTCTATTGTGACAGCCTGAACAGACAAATACACCATCTTATGAAGGTAAATGAATGCAATGAAGAAAAAGACTTCTTCAATATGCTAATAAAATATATCTTCATTACACTTATCATGACCTGTCTTTGTGTTTCTGCCTTTAGTGTGTCTCTTCTCTAGAAAGGAAGGACTGGGAGAACAAGGCCTTTGTCTCTTTCATCACTGAATCCACAACTGTGTAGATATTCATCAGACAAATGAATGTTAAGTAGTGAATTTTAAAGAAATATTCAAGCTATTGTCTATGACTTTATTATCCCTTTCTCTAATGTGTCTGAAATGGCAAAATCTTTCAAAAACAAGTCCCTCCAAAAATGCATTTTGTGTCTTTTCTGGCTTGTAGTAATGAGACATGGCAAGAATATGAAACCTAGTCCAAAATAGAAGGTGCCATCACCTCCTGTCAGAGAAGGCAATGGCACCCCACCCCAGTACTCTTGCCTGGAAAATCCCATGGACGGAGGAGCCTGGTAGGCTGCAGTCCATGGGGTCGCGAAGAGTGGGACACGACTGAGTGACTTCACTTTCACTTTTCACTTTCACACATTGGAGAAGTAAACGGGCAACCCACTCCAGTGTTCTTGCCTGGAGAATCCCAGGGATGCGGGAGTCTGGTGGGCTGCCGTCTGTGGGGTCGCAGAGTCGGACACGACTGAAGCGACTTAGCAGCAGCAGCAGCAGCATCACCTCCTATGATCTCAAAATGAGGAAGAAACAAGGGGGGGGAAGAGCAAAAGAAAAGCACAAACATTTCATAACCAAACAGGGAAGTCATTCCAATCTAAAATTATGTTGATCATGTATACTATGCTTGATAACATGAGAAAGGAGGAGACAAAAATACACTCTTTCTTGCTATTTTGGAGGGACAAGCAGTTACATTTGCTCTTACAGTTGTCAAATGTGTTCTTCTCGTATTATGAGGCTCCATAATGGCCAGCTAGAGACTGTGGGCTGACAGTTCTATTGATAGATCCGAGCCACACACTGCAGTCTGTCATGTTTCACATTTACATCTTAGACTCTAATCTGTTTTTCTTTCCTTCATGAAATCAATTCTGTAGCAATTAAATAACCAGCCTACAAAGCATTTTAATATCCCAAGCCTTTATCTATATATAGCTCAGGAAAGAAAAGGTAATTAGAAGTGACCTAGTCTAGCTGGTGAAAGGTGACAGGTTAGACAAATCAGTACTTCATCATTACTCTAAGGAGGTATCACTAAATCTGCCTCATTCTTGATTCAGTCCTTCTCAGTGACATACTGTTGAGCTTTTTATTTGATCCCTGGAGGACACAGACTCTAAAATGGGTGTCATTATCTGGGATTTTGTTTCATTTTCTGTGAATTTAAGGCACCGCAGAAATAGACTCTGTTTTTAGCTGTGAGATGATACCGTCACATGCACACAGCACTGGATGAAGCAGGCTTTGAAAGATATGAAAAGGCTCAAGGAAATGACTTTCCAAACTCTCATCCATTGGAGTGTTTTGAGCTGAGCCCTGAAGGTTGAGAATTTCTTGTCTAAGTGATTTTTCTAAAAGAAACTGTCACAAGATCCAGACAAATTTTATTGGTCTTTCTCTTTGAAAATTTAATTTTCTACTTCATATCCATAAGCTTGCATATATGAGGCAGCTATCAGCTCAGTTCAGTTCAGTAGCTCAGTCGTGTCCGGCTCTTTGTCAGACCCCATGGACTGCAGCACACCAGGCCTCCTTGTCCACCACCAACTTCCAGAGCTTGCTCAAACTCATGTCCATTGAGTCAGTAATGCCATCCAACCATCTTATCCTCTGTCCTCCCCTTCTCCTCCTGCCTTCAATCTTTCCCAGCATCAGGGTCTTTTCCAAGGCATCAGTTCTTTGCATCAGGGGGACAAAGGATTGGAGCTTCAGCTTCAGTATCAATCTTTCCAATGAATACTCAGGGCTGATTTCGTTTAGGACTGACTAGTTGGATCTCCTTGAAGTCCAAGGGACTTTCAAGAGTCTTCTCCAACACCAGAGGTCAAAAGCACCAATTCTTTGGAGCTCAGCTTTCTTTATGGTCCAACTCTCACATGTGGAAAAACCATAGCTTTGAATAGATGGCCAGGGTCTAAAAAGCATGGAATTTAGCTTCAAAAGATCCAAGTCCAATTCCTGTTTTGCCTCTTACCAGCTACTACTAGTAATCAAAATCCCTGAGCCTAGATCTCCTTATTTGTATAATGGTCAGAAAGACCATTAAAAGACTATTCTTTGACTATAATATGCATATTTTTTTCCATTTTAGAAATTCAAATTCAGATGCATATTACAATGTATGGCTGCTTTCAATAATCCACATTAGTGTTTTGGACCAGTCTACCGCTTAGGGCCACTCTGGACTGCAGAAAGAATAGAGCTGAGCCATTGCTAAGCTGAAGACACAATCATGGCCCTGTCACCACCTCCTCAACCATCTCCCTGGCTGTATTCACATACTCCCTTTGTTCCAACCTCTCTCTCTGCTGAACCCAAGTTTGGAAGCCTCTAGACTGAAAACTCCAAGATTTAATGTGGCGCAAGCATGGCACAAAGCAAGGCAGATGTCCTTGATCTATTCCCCAGTTCTATTACTTGTCTGTTATAATAATGTACCTATTACACACACTTCAAGCCAAAAGTTAGAGAGAGTATCTGATGAACTCATTTGGGGCTAAGGGAAAGACTCAAAGTACATTTACAGTCAGAGCAAAATAAAATTTCTAGGTGATTAGAAAACATTTTGTCATGGTTAAGTAAAACAATTTTTTGCTTAAATAGTGGTACATATTAAACTGAACTTTTATAATCTATGATATGTTAGAGTCAATGAAACATAGCGCCAACAGCAGGGTTAGGTGAAAAAAAGAAGGTCAAGTGCTTTGTAAATGACAGAAGCCAATATAAATGAAAAATATGATAATGACTCTATGTCTTTTAAGCTGAAAGGAATTTGTCAAAGTTCCTACAAAATCACTGGGAAGACAGAAGAGGAGGCTCTAGACACTGCCTTTAAGAATGACACTCAGGATGCCACTATAACACTGGGCCATCAAGACATTTGCACTCTCTGCAACAGTCAGAATGTTGGGACATTAGGAAGTCATCTCTGCAAGTATAAAGTCCCAAAACATTCTGTCTTAAGTACAATCCAGAGATTAGGAGACTATTGTTCACTCCAGAGTCAGACACAAATCAGATAAAAAGATGCCTCATACCGCATGACCTGCTTCTCCAGAAACACAAAACTAATGACAGGTAATAGGAACCTGTGTTACAACACAGTCACAGAAACACCCACTGCTTCTGTGACCATGCGTGACAGCAAGAAATGGGAGAAGCAAGAGAAAGACAACCTCAGATTCACATTTTCCCCTTGTATCTCATGGAGTACGCCTAACTAGTGAAACTTAAGTCACACCTAGAACCTTGGCTGCAAGGAAGCTTTAATGGAGTTTTTAGTTTTCCAGCATCTGAACATAAGGAGGCATACGAGGATGGTGGTGGGTCAGTCACTAAGTCATGTTCAACACTTACAACCCAATGGACTGCAGCCTGCCAGGATCCTCTGTCCATGGAAATTTCCAGGCAAGAATACTAGAATGGGTTACCATTTCCTTTTGTGGGGGATCCTTCTGACCCAAGGATCAAACTCAGGTCTCCTGCATTGCAGGTGATCTCCTGCATTGCAGGAGAATTCTTTACTGACTAAGCCACCCGCAAAGCACAGTATAGGAGGATGAGGAAAGAATAAATGTACAGGGGAAATTCAGGGGATCTAGGGAATATCAGAAGACCATGTCTTTCTCCCACCCTTAAGATGAGAAGAGCTACTAGTAATAGTCTTCTTTAAAATCCATCCCAGAGCTGAAGAAGTAAAAATCAAAATGATTTAAATTCCAAAAAGTGACAAATCCTTCTCAGAAGAAGAGAGACCATTGGTTGTTTTAATTCTGGAGGAGGAGGAATTAAATTTAATTCTGTCAAGAGGAGGAATCCACATCGATGGGGTAAGGAGACACCTGCCAAACTCTAACAAACTACAAAGAGCCATAAAGAACTAACACAATGGACTGGAATCTTAGGAACTCATTACAGGGTCCAAATCTGCACCCACTTGCCAGCACTTTCCAAGAAGCTTCCCTGATGCATGGGCTGACATATCAAAGCCTGGGATGGGAAAAGAGAGTTGGAAGAAATCCCTCTAGGGTGCTCCAGTCCTGCCTGTGCCTAGTTCAGCCAGAAAGAAGCCAATTGTGGGCAGCAAGAGAGTCAGGAGAACTAAGAGTAATCTCTCCAAGGCACTCCAGATCTCTACCAAGTGCATTCCAGAGGCCCTTCACAGTCTGGGGGCAGCACATCAGAGTGGAGAGATTTCCAAAGGAACATAAGGCCAGGGGTGGAATGACAGAGCAAAGAGGAGTCCCCACAGAATTACAAGTCCTAAGAGAATACATGGGAAATTTAGAGAAATGCTCAGTCTAGAGTTTAAAGTTTATCTCTCTAGGATAGTAAGTAAATGAAAACGATAGAGTGTGTTTTAAAATTTTTATAAGTAACATCTGTATACTAGAAAAATTAATTATGATAACCATCAATTGGTAGAGATCTACATTGGACATGGATTCAGAAAAACATTATTCCTAGGTGGATATTTCGTCCAAGGGCTTTACAAGAGGCTTTAAATTCACTCTAGAATCAACATGGAGAAAAAGAGACTCACACAGTCCAGCAACAACCTACTGAAGGCATTCTGAAAACCAAGCTCCACCACTAGCATCCACTGCAGTATCTGAACATGCTGTTTACTCACCAATCATCTATTGAGACCTTATTAGGTATTTCCCTGGCAGCTCAGCTGGCAAAGAATCCTACTGCAAGGCAGGAGACCTGGTTTGATCCCTGGGTTGGGAAGATCCCCTGGAGGGGGACAAGGCAACCCACTCCAGTATTCTTGCCTGGAAAGTCCTATGGTCAGAGGTTCCTGGCAGGCTACAGTTCAAGGGGTCACAAAGACTCAGACACAACTGAGCAACTAAGCATAGCACAACACTGGGTACACAGCAGAACATGAGACACTTCAGAAACAGCATGCAAAAAGGAACAGGATACTTGTTCTGGCTCAGGGAAATTACTTTGCCTCTTAATGTACTATGATTGAGACTTCCATACTCTAGGAAAAAACAATGAAGTGAAAAATGTGTTCACCCAACACTATCTAGCAAATATTCCTCAATGATCTTATCTCAGAGCCAAGAGGAAAATATCTCAACATGGTACATTATACTGCATGTGTCCTTGAGTGTCTCAAGTGGGTAAAAATAAATCAATCATAAGTAATATGTCATGATCATTAGCACCTCTGAGTTTTCAAATACCATTTCAACTACTTTTCTGGCTGAGGGCCCTCCTCTTGCTTCATAGACAACTGCCTTCTCACTGTTACCCTATATGATGGAAACAGAAAGCTCCGGTCCCTTCACTGACTTATAAGGGCACTAATCCCATCCTGGGATCACTATGCTTATGAAATCATCTTAACCTAATGGCTTCTGTTGTGGCTCAGCTGGTAAAGAATCCACCTGCAGTGCGGAAGACCTGGGTTCTGTCCCTGGGTTGGGAAGATCCCCTGGAGGAGGGAAAGCCTACCCACTCCAGTATTCTGGCCTGGAGAATTTCGTGGACTGTATAGTTCATGCAGAAAGTCGCAGAAAGTTGCAGAAAGTCCGAAACGACTGAGCAACTTTCACTTTCACTTTTCAATGACCTCCCAAAGGCCCCACCTCCAAATAACATCACGCTGGGGATTAAGGCTTTAACATCTTCATTTGGAGGGATACAAACATTCAGTCCACAGCATATGTGAAAGATATTTATTAGTTGTGGGGCCAAGAAGGAGTCTAGGGCGCCAAAGAAGCTTGGGAATGTAGTAAGATCATGAATGACGCCTGGGAAGATGAAAGGTTCAGCCTTCTAGTTACTGCATTCTTATGTAAATCCCATGTTTTAATATCTTGCAGATAGCTAGAAATAATATTATGAAATTCAGACGACAGAATTACATTGGAGACAGAGTTTTGAATGACTTAGTTGGCACTGTGAGGGTAGGTAAGATCTTTGTGCTCAAGGTTGGAACCTAAGGAATGCTCATGGGGCAAGAAAATTAAGTTGCCATTGAAAAAGAGTGAGGAGTGATTGCAATAAGAAATAATCAGAATAAAATGATGTCATATGAACTGTGAGAAAAAGGTGCAGCAGAATAATCACAACCAATAAAAACTGAGAAGTATATATTGCATTGGCTACTAGATGGTATCAACAGAATAGTGCCACCCTCCTCCCAGAGTCTAGAAAGTAGGGAAGTGCAGAGAAAGTAGAGGCTTGTCAGAGAATTATACTATAATCATTAAAAAGGCTATATATTTAGATGGCTCTGGCCTTGAATCCTGGCTCAGTCCTTTATTTTTGATGTGACCTAATTAATTTTTCTAGATGGCAGTTTCCCATCTGTAAAATGGAAGTGATACTAATTATATATAACTATTATGAAGCATTCATAAAATGATAGTAAGGTGCTTAATACATAGCAAATATTTAATAATCAATATAAATTATTAGTACTACTACATCAAACTTGCAAGCTTATAAGACATGATTATACCTACTAATGGGCAAAAGATCAAGAGAAAAACAATGCTTTTGATTTTGAAAATTAAGCATGTTTATAGACTATCAACTTGATGTTTGTAGAAATAGAGCTTGTAATTGATCAAGTACAGTCCTGGAGGATTAAAAAGAATAAAATAAAAAATACAAATGACAAATTACAGTAGACTTTTAAAGAATCGTCTACAAATGTGTATGTATGGGAGCGCTAATGGTGTGGGAGAAGAATTGAAAAGAGGAAAAAGATAAAGGAAGATGAGGGAGTTCCATCCAGTTAGTAAAATTATGTTGAAAGTCAGGGTAACACTTCCCAAGGGACCAATCTATAGGAGGAACTAAAATGTCACTGGAGAACATTATTTTACCTGAACCTCTCACAAGAAGAGGCTGCAGTATTCTACATAACAAGGAGGCAACTTTGATGGCTCCTTGAGGTGGGGAAAGTGAGATGGCAGGTTTTCGAAGCTAGCAAGGCTCATGCAAAGTGCTCACAACAAAAGGTGACGAAACTACTTTCTATAGAGGGGAGTTTCATTGACATGCAGAGCGGTTGCTCAGCCTAGTGGGGTGTGCAAGGCTGAGGCCATCAGGAATAACAGAGGCAAGTTGAGCTCCGCATCAGTCCCTCCCTCCCCTTTCACCTGGCTAAACAACACCGGTTTGAAAGCCTCCAATATCATCAGTCTCCATGAGGTGCTCACATCCTGGCCTTGGTTAGGAATGGAAATGATCTAGTGAGAACCCGGGTGATGAGGAGGAGGTTAGGGTATTTGAAGAGTGGTGGAAGTGATGATGGAGTCTGTGAGAAATGTGAAACCAACAGGCAGGGAAGATAGAAACTGCAAGGGGCTGACAGACTGAGAGAAAAGGAAAAGACCAAGTGACTAGAATTCTCTAGAAGGCATTTTGCCAATTCTTTATGCTGACTTTGAAACTCTGCCCTTCTTCTTTGTCTCTTCCTTCCTACCTTCCCCACTCTGCATCACCTTTAGCCTTTATCTTAGCTCAATATTCCCCCAAGAGCATTGCTTTGCTAGCTCTGTAGGTAAACGCTGGCGTATTTGATCTTATTGGCAGGATATTATGCTTCTCATTATGGTGGGGGGAAAAAACGGATGTATCTAAGTCCCAATTTCTATGATTGAAAAATGGAGTCCAAAGGATTTAGATATGCTTCCCTTTCCATGTGTACACAAGTTTTCTCTTCTATCTTGCTCTAGAGAACTACAGTCAGCACCCCTTGTAAACTTTATCACAGCTTGTTCAGTCCATCCAGTACAAAAGAATCCAAGCAGATGGCTTTAAATATGCATATTCAAGCCAGAGAATTAACCTCAAAATAAGACATTTCCTAGGAATAATGACTGTTGCAGTTAATGACCTGTAGCACGGCTTGGTCCATCAGCTCCTCCCAGCTGGTTAATACTCCCAAGAAACTGTCCAATGTCTCAGTCATTATTGATTAATTAGTGCATCTTTCCTGGATGTGTCTGTGTTTTTGTGACATCACACCTCCAACAGCTGTGTTCAGTTATCCACTAATCAAATGCTGTGGTCTCATTTCAGCTCCTTCTAGACCAGCACTGAGTGATGCTCTAGTTTACATTCACATAATTACAGGAACAAATGGAATGAGAATATAAAATGTGACTTCCAACGCAATGCAGACTTTCTTTCTAAGGTAACTATCTACTAGCTCTGGGATACTAAAGAAGTTAATTAATCTCTTTCGTACTTCATCACTTTATTTCTAAAATGAGGATAATAATAACATCTGCTATCATAGGAATCTCTTAAGAATTAAAAGCAGAAAAAGCATACAGGACAACGTATGATAAATAGTAGGGCTTCCCTAGTGGCTCAGTGGTAAAGAACCTGCCTGCAATGCAGGAGATGTGGGTTTGATCCTCAGGTCAGGAAGATTCCCCTGAGGAAGGACATATGGCCTCTATTATAATAATGATACTAAAAATGATAGCATTCCATTTGATTATGGCCTTTAAAAACTTCTTTTATGTATTATCCCACGTTGTTATCCAAACCACATGGCATATAAGCCACTAAGAATATTATTGCCCCGCCTAACAGGAAAAGCTAAGAGAAACCGAGACTTGCCTTAATCGAAGCTCAAATTGTAATTAATGCTCAAAGTAATTATGCTCAGTCAACACTCTCACGTGACCTTGTGCTCATTGCGCTTCCACCGTGGTTCTCAAGCCACGCAGAGCCGCCCAGGAAAGCATGCCAGTGGGAACTCTCTGAACCCCCAGTTCCACCTGCCTACTAAAGTACACTGAAAGTAAAGGACAGAAGAGAACAGAGTGAGGATGTACAAAACGATACCTAACAACTGCTCTTCTTCCTCAAAAGCCGCCAAATGTGGCC
This sequence comes from Antilocapra americana, assembly GCA_007570785.1. Lineage (NCBI taxonomy): Eukaryota > Metazoa > Chordata > Mammalia > Artiodactyla > Antilocapridae > Antilocapra > Antilocapra americana. Next base: position 2,459,796 of record ML660777.1, on the reverse strand, counting down.
CCTGAAACTGAGAGATTGACATATACATACAACTATACATAAAATAGATAACTAATATGGACTTACCATCCCTGGACAATCCACTCCAGTATGATTGCCTGGAACATCTCAAGGACGGAGGAGTCTGGTGGGTTACAGTCTCGTGGGTCAGAGACAACTTAGCAAGGGTCAGAGACAACTTAGCGACTAAACCACCACCACCACCAAGGACCTATTATATAACACAGGGACCTCTACTCAATAATCTATAGTGACCTAGATGGGAAAAGAAACTAAAATAGGGTAGGTATATATATAGATAGATAGATAGATGTATGTATGTATGTATGTATGTATGTATAACTGATTCCCTTTGCTGTACACCTGAAACTAACCCCACATTGTAAATCAATTATACTTCAGTAAAAATTAACACCATCAACAACAAACAGATGTGGCTACTGAAAGTGGTGAGTGATGGGTAAGGGAAATCGTAGGTCAGGTCAGGGTTCTGATGTTTTTTCAGACACCAGTGGGTGCATGCAGAGCAATGTGTGCATGCAGACCAAAGAATTCAAATGCCTGGGGTAGGGATCGAGGCTGCAAACCCAATGGGAAGGCAGCAAATAACCCAGCTGGGTGCCTCCGTGCTGGATTGAGGCAGAGCTTCCACTGATGGCTCCCCTGGAGGCGGCCATGGCCCCATGGGGATCGTTGTCTTGGGAGTAACAGTGCCCTTCAAAGTTGGAACGCTGTAATCTCTGCAGACCCTCCCCAAGCCCCTCCCCTCTCACCTTCCTGTCATCTTACTTTGCCTCTCTAAAATCAGGTAGAAGAAAAAACAGCCTAGAAACTGAAAAGTAAGATCAAACTTGCCTCATTGAATGTGATCTGTTATATGAACTATTGCAAGTCAATGGTCTGAGCATTTCTTTTTTTAATTTTCAAAATCTTATTATACCTTTTAATAGGGTTCTTTTGTACATAAAGATGATTCAGTGCTTTTAAGTACAGGATTCTTGCTGCTTATAAATATTAGCTAGAATCACACAAAGGGAGGAAATTATGAATGTGAAAATGTGAAAGTAATAGGCTTTTGATGAGACCATGGAGTTGTACATTTTCTTAGCCCTAGAAACAAAAACATACAGCTCTTTGTTATAAATACAATCATAATAATTCTCCCTTAGGTTATCATTTTAACATTTTTTAAGCCAATATGTTAAAGGAAAACATGTTATAAAATATTTTGTGTGCCAATAAAGTAAAATAGTGGCATTGTTACTTTCACTGAAACATTTGAATATTGCCTTTCATTTAGAATGCCCTCCATATTTAAATATCAGGTAGGGTCACAAAAGAATTATTGAACAATAAAAGCCTTGATTCCCATTTCAATTTCTACATGAAACTCCTGACAACTTGAAAGTATAATTGATATAGGAAAATGAGGTTTGGTCCCAACGATGGCAGGAGAATTGTGCAGCATGAAATTTCAAAAAGTAAAAAACATAATTTACTACCATAAATATCTAGAAAATTGGGATCTATACTAACTTGCTTTAGAAAGAAGGGAAATCTTGGGAAAATGTGCTGCCATGAGGATTTCTGTATTGCTTATCAAAGTGATTTCATAGTTAGCCTTGCCATACTCAACATGCACTTCCCTCAGAAACACCAGCCCAGGAACCAGCTCACTTCCAATAAAGCTGATGCAGTTGTTGGGTGTACAGAGGTGCTCATAAGGATTCCAGAAGCAGTAACAGTGTTTCTGTGGCATGCTGGCAGAAGGGAAACTTTCATTTAGATGTTTATATCACCTAAGATTTACCAAAAAGCAATGGTGGCACCAGAAACTGTCAAGATCAAAACAAAGCAATGTGAGATGCATTTTATGTCAAGGCATGCCATCACCACACTGCAAGAGGCCCATGAGAACAGACCAGTTATATTTAGGAACAGTTAGGGCCCATCAAACTCAGCCTTTTCCATTGGATAATATGTCAATTGATAATTTATGTGAGAAGACAGCTTGCTTCTCCATCATTAAGAAGAAAAGACTTTGTATTCACTACTCCAACAGTGGCTTTCTTCAACTGGCATAGGGTTTCTGTTTTGTTTTGTTTTTTAAATCATAGCATAACCAACTCGGTGGATATGAACTTGAGCAAATGCCGAAAGAGAGTGGAAGACAGGGAAGCTGGGTATGCTGTAGTCCATGGAGCCACAGAGGCAGACGTGACTTAGCGACTAAAGAACAATGACAAATAACCAGAGTAATGATATGAAAGGAACAAGTGGTTTGGTCCACACAACACAGTCATGAAAATAAGCCACAACTGTTCTAGATTTGGACCCTATTCAATTGAGTTGACCATCCTCCTTGGAGCACAACACCCACTATCTAGGGCATGAAATTTAGTACCTTGAGCCTACTTTTCAAAACAAACAAAAAAAAAGCATTAAACTCTAAGTTCCCTAGATAATGCTGTGCATTGGACAGAATTTAGATTCCAGACATAGATGAGGAAACAGGCATTTCTTCTGGTCGAAGATGAAAGAAGCCCATCCTTTCTCTCTATGCCAATGCAACGCAAATTGAAAAGAGGTCACAAAAGTTGCTTTTCCTGTCCTGCATGCAACATTATGAGAAGATGCCAACTTGTGGGCCAACCTTCGTGAACTTAGTCCTGCTTATTCCTAATTCATGCCAGGGAGCCCCTGAAACAAAGAGATGGAAGCCTTCTAAATGGAGACTGTCCTGAAGGGCAGAAAGCATGCTGGCAGAGTCAAAGGGTAGATGCTGCGTCTTTATCTGCTCTCAAAAGGAGTGACTTATTTATGCGAGACACCGATTAACTCCCTATCCAGCAATGTAAGTGAACCAGAACTGCAAAAACGTATAAAGAGACACATTGTTTGGAGGACATTTGAAGACATTAACCTTTACAAAAAGAAAAAAAAGAAGAAGAAGAAGAAAGGAAGAAAAGATTTCTTTACTGTTAAGGGCCTTGAAAATTCTCACAGAAATTTACCCTTAGCAAATCAGTCACTTTGAAAAGACAGTCCTTTTTCAAATTAGCCTAAATACCACCTTCTCTGGGGCCAATTTATACTTCATCTTTACCGTGACTGAGACTATGACTTTGATGCTGGCTGTGAAAAGTTTGCTTAAAATCTAATGCAGAGGATATGAATGGGGACAACAGAATAGGATTTACACTAAGGTTTAAAGCTTTGACAGGAGAAAGAAATGGCAACCCACTCCAGCATTCTTGCCTGGAGAATTCCATGGACAGAGCAGCCTGGCAGGCTACACAGGCCTTGGGGTCACAAAGAGTCGGTCATGACTGAGTGACTATCACTCACTCACACTTAAAGCTTTGAACAAAAACTCTGGTCCCTTGCAGGAAGAGAAAGCCCTAATCAGCTAATTATTTGGGGACTCCTTCAAAGTAAGAAGAAAGGCCAAAAGGAGGGGAAGAAAGGGAGGGACAGCCAATCAAAAGAGCAATATCTCCAAATCTAGAAGAAATACAAGAAGGAATAAGAACAACATTAAAACTAAAGGTAATTTTAATTAAAAAAACTTTCTACCAAAGAGTTACATTTAACATTTGCCTTTATTCATCTCAGTTATCCCAAGACCTTTCTCACTTGAAGCTCCAGGGAGATTTAAGCCCTAGTACCTTAGGACATCTTAGGATATATAACGAGAGGATTAATTTTTCTCCAGCATCTGAAATACTAGTCATATACACCCTTGGGAGAACTAAGAAAATAGTGATTCAAATAGTTTTCTGTTTCTGTAGTTCAAATGAAGAATTCAACCTAAAAAGAATAATTTTCTGTAATACTGGTCCCCAAACATACAACCCATCTCTTTCTTTCTCTACACTCCTGCCCCCACTTTATTACAATCAACCTAAACCTAAATAAGCTACTCTTTGCAACCCCTTGGATTGTAGCCAGCCAGACTCCTCTGTCCATGGGGTTTTTCCAGCAAGAATACTGGAGTGGGTTGCCATTGCCTCCTCCAGAGGATCTTCCTGACCCAGGGACTGAAGCAACTTAGCACACACACATGGAATGTAGTAATTAACTTACTGTAATTTCTAGATGTGGTGTGAGTTGTGAGATGATCAAAATAGCAAGTATTATTTTGAGAGAGTATTAGAAGCAATACTCTTTACATGGGAAGCAATTCAATATAACATTTATAAAAAAAGAATTTAATTTGTGATGTGGTCTAAGATATAAAGGACCTAAAAATTTTATCATCTCACAACTCACACCACACCTGGAAATTACAGTAAGTTAATTATAATATGGATATGTCACCATTTCTGCCCTACTAATAGTTTCATGAGTATTATTTTTCTAGATTCCATGTATGTGTGCTAAGTTGCTTCAGTTGTGTCCAATTCTGTGCCATGCCCTCCTTCAGGGGATCTTTCCAACCCAGGGATCAAATCCATGTCTCTAACATCTCCAGCATTGGTGGGTGGGTTTTATACCACTGGCGCCACCTGGGAAGCCCTTAGATCCCATATATGTGCATTAATATACGATATTTGTTTTACTCTTTCTGACTTTCTTAGCTCTATATGACAGATTAGGTTCATCCACCTCATGACAACTGACTTGAAGGAGAGGGGTAGGACAAATTGAGAAAGTAGCATGATCATCTATACACTATTATGTGTAAAATAGACAGGGGAAGCTGCTCTATAACACAGGGAGCCCAACCTGGTGCTCTGTGATGACCAAGATGGGTGGAATGGGATGCAGACAGGCTATAGAGGAGGAGGCTTTATGCATATATATATATATATATATAATTATAGCTAATTTGCATTGCGGTACAGCAGAAACCAGCACAACATTATAAATCAACTATATTTCAATTAAAATTTAAAAAAATAAAAAATAAATGAAGAGCACTTTAGAAACTATGATATATAATTTTTAAATTATATTTCCAATGCATTGCACTTTCTAAAAGTCTTCAGTTGCTTTTTTTAGATAAAGGAGATAAAAGTGATAGAAGAAGTAATGAGAAAATAATAAGGAAGGCAAGAATGACCTTTCACTTCAGTTCAGTTCAGTTGCTCAGTCATGTCTGACTGTTTGTGACTGCATGAACTGCAGCACGCCAGGCCTCCCTGTCCATCATCAAATGCCGGAGTTCACCCAAAACCATGGGTTCAACCAAACCCATGGTAATTGAGTCGATGATGCCATCCAGCCATCTCATCCTCTGTCATCCCCTTTTCCTCCTGCCCTCAATCTTTCCCAGCATTAGGGTCTTTTCCAGTGAGTCAGCTCTTCACATCAGGTGGCCAAAGTATTGCAGTTTCAGCTTCAAAATCAGTCCTTCCAATGAACACCCAGGACTGATCTCCTTTAGGATGGACTGGTTGGATCTCCCTGCAGTCCAAGGAACTCTCAAGAGTCTTCTCTAACACCACAGTTCAAAACCATCAATTCTTCAGTGCTCAGTTTTCTTTTCTTTTTTTTTTTTTTTTACATTTGAATAGATAATTTATTATTTTCATTTTCCAAGTGTTTTCTTTTTCTATCAGAGGAAAAGAAAAAATCTTAAGGACAGCTGTCACTTGCTGCCAGATTGAGGGCAGTCTTTCTCTGGTGGTTTAGTCGCTAAGGCGCGTCTGACTCTTGTGACCCCATGGACTGTAGCCTGCCAGGCTCCTCTGTCCATGGGGTTCTCCAGGCAAGAATACTGGAGCGGGTTGCCATTTCCTTCTCCACTCAGTTTTCTTTATTGTCCAACTCTCACATCCATACGTGACCACTGGGAAAACCATAGCCTTGACTAGACAGACCTTTGTTGGCAAAGTAATGTCTCTGCTTTTTAATATGCTGTCTAGGTTGGTCATAACTTTCCTTCCAAGGAGTAAGCATCTTTTAATTGCATGGCTGCAATCACCATCTCCAGTGATTTTGGAGCCCAGAAAAACAAAGTCTGACACTGTTTCCACTATTTCACCATCTATCTGCCATGAACTGATGGGATCAGATGCCATGATCTTCATTTTCTGAATGTTGAGCTTTAAGCCAACTCTTTCACTCTCTTCTTTCACTTTCATCAAGAAGCTCTTTAGTTCTTCACTTTCTGCCATAACGGTGGTGCCATCTGCATATCTGAGGTTATTGATATTTCTCCCACCAATCTCAATTCCAGCTTGTGCTTCATCCAGCCCAGCGTTTCTCATGATATACTCTGCATGTAAGTTAAATAAGCAGGGTGACAATATACAGACTTGACGTACTCCTTTTCCTATTTGGAACCAGTCATTTGTTCCATGTCCAGTTCTAACTGTTGCTTCCTGACCTGCATACAGGTTTCTCAAGAGGTAGGTCAGGTGGTCTGGTATGCCCATCTCTTTCAGAATTTTCCACAGTTTATTGTGATTCACACAGTCAAAGGCTTTGGCATAGTCAATAAAGCAGAAATAGATGTTTTTCTGGTACTCTCTTGCTTTTTCAATGATCCAGTGGATGTTGGCAATTTGATCTCTGGTTCCTCTGCCTTTTCTAAAACCAGATTGAACATCTGGAAGTTCACAGTTCATGTATTGCTGAAGTCTGGGTTGGAAAATTTTGAGCATTACTTTACTAATGTGTGAGATGAGTGCAATTGTGTGGTAGTTTGAGCATTCTTTGGCATTGCCTTTCTTTGGGATAGGAATGAAAACTGACCCTTTCCACTCCTGTGGCCACTGCTGAGCTTTCCAAATTTGCTGGCATGTTGAGTGCAGCACTTTCACAGCATCATTTTTCAGGATTTGAAATAGCTCAACTGGAATTCCATCACCTCCACTAGCTTTGTTCCTAAGGCTCACTTGACTTCACATTTCAGGATGTCTGGCTCTAGGTGAGTGATCACACCATCGTGATTATCTGGATCGTGAAGATCTTTTTTGTACAATTCTTCTGTGTTTTCTTGCCACCTCTTCTTAATATCTTCTGCTCCTGTTAGGTCCCTACCATTTCTGTCCTTTATTGAGCCCATCTTTGCATGAAATATTCCCTTGTTATCTCTAATTTTCTTGAAGAGATCTCTAGTCTTTCCCATTCTGTTGTTTTCCTCTATTTCTTTGCATTGATCACTGAGGAAGGCTTCTCTGCTTTCTATTCTTTGGATCTCTGCATTGAACTGGGTATATCTTTCCTTTTCTCCTTGCTTTTCATTTCACTCCTTTTCACAACTATTTGTAAGACCTCCTCAGACAGCCATTTTGCTTTTTTGCATTTCTTTTTCTTGGCGATGGTCTTGATTCCTGTCTCCTGTACAATGTCAGGAACCTCCATCCATAGTTCATCACGTTTCCTGTCTATCAGATCTAGTCCTTTAAATCTATTTCTCACTTTCATTGTATAGTCAGAATGACCTTTATTGGGCAACAAATTCAGGTTAAGGAACTGTGTCTTAATTTAACAGGAAATCAGGGAGCTTTTTAAAAAGGCTTTTAAACAAACTTTTGCATAAAATATGTGCTTATATTCAAGAGAGCCGGAAAAGTTCACCCAACAACATTTCACCTAAAATTTCTAAGAATATCAGTTGGTTCCACAGAAATTGTACAGCATCATTGCTGGGAACAGAGACCTGGAGCCAGAGCATCTGAGTTCAGAACCCAGCAAACCTGCTTACTGGCTGGATAACCATGAGAAGGCACAAACTCCTGGCACCACAGTAGTTTCCCCATCTCCAAGATGGAGACAGAAACAAAACCTGCCTCAGAGAATTACTGTGACAATTAACTGGGATACTACATGTAAAACACCTACCAGTGACTAGCACAGAATAAATACATGTATATGTTAGTAATCAATATAATTGTAGGGACTGATAGCTGAAAACTATTTTGGTATCAAATAGAGGATTAAATTCAGAGGAAATGAAGATTTTTAACGTAGGAGGTTCACTGTTACTTTTCCCCAAATGTTCATTTCTCACGTCCTGTCCCCTAAAGGCTGTCTCTTCTATGCGCCAGAGAAACTTGAGAGGATGAGAAATGGAATGGAAGGTTTTATTTAATGAAAATTCCAACCAAAAAATTATTTACTAGCATTCAGAAAGAGAAAAAACATGGGAAATCAAAAACAAAACAAAACAAAAAATCAAAATGGAAGAGCTGCCCAAGGGACAGGAAGATTCCTCATAAAAAGAGAAATCCATCAAAGTTCATTTTCCTTCTGTTGAACCCTCCCTGTGTGCTCTCGGGCCAACATCCATGTACACAGCATCCGTCTGGAAGTGTGCACTTCACAACCCAGCACCAAGACCAGATGGCACAGCATGGAGACTTCATTCCTGATTGCAAATGATTTCGTAAATCAGAAGAGGAAACCTTCTGAGTGAAAGTGATTTCCTAACAGGATTAAGCAAACCCGGGGCTCCGACCCACAAGATAAAAGAAAACCAACTGCCTTGGTGCACCCACTACATGTCTGGTCTTATTTGCAGAATACACCAAAGAAGCATTTGAGATGATAGTTTCAGATTAAGAAAAAGAATGTAGCCAGGGAATGGAGAGCACATATAGAAATGGTGATGGCATAGCATTTGATTTTGCACTGCAAAGCCCTGAATGAAGAAATTCTTTCATTAAGAAAATATTTACTGAGGGTTTATCATACAGAACACAATTTATCTAGGTAGCAAGTAGTGGTAGACAAAAACCTCTGCCTTCTTGGCACCTACGTTCTAGATAAGGGAAGACACAGCCCCATGGAAAATAAGTGAATTATCATATATCATATCGATGAGGAAAAGTCTGAAGATTAAGGGAAAATGAAAAAATAGTACAGCCACTTTAGAAGACAGTCTGGTGGTTTCTTACAAAATTAAACATACCCTTATGAAACAATTCAGAAGTCGTGTTCCTTGATATTTACCCAAAGGAATTGCAAACCTATATTCACACAAAACCCAGCACGAGGATGTTTATAGAACCTTTATTCATAATTGAAGAAATTTGTAAGTGATCAAGATGTTGTTTAGTAGGTAAATGAATAAATAAACTTTAGAACATCCAAATAATGGAATGTTATCCAGCACTAAAAAGAAATAAGCTCTCAAGCCATGAAAAAATAGGGAGGAAACTTATATGCATATTACTAAGTGAAAGATGATAGTTTGAAAAAGCGACATAGTATATGATTCCAACTGCATGACATTCTAGAAAAGGCAAAACTATGGAGACAGTAAAAAATATCAGTGGTTGCCAGGGGTTGGAGGGAGAGAAGAAATGGATAGGTGGAGTACAGAGGATTTTTCAGAGTAGTGAAATACTCTAATGATGGATACATCATACATTTGTCCAAACTTCTAGACTGTGCAACACCAACAGTGACAGTTGTGAAGTCTAGATTTGGGGTGGTTATGATGTGTGTGGAGGTTCATCAACTGTAACAAATGTACGAGTGCTGGAGAGTGTTGATAATGGGGAAGGTGAGATATGAGTGGGCTTAGGAGTTTATAGCAAATCTCTGTACTTTCCTCTTAATTTTGCTTCGAGCATTAAGTCGCTTTAAAAACTGTCTTTAAAAAAGATTAAGGGTAGCTGTAAATGTGCCAATCATCAATGCCTCCTCAGTCACCAGTGTATACAGCCAAAACCACCTGGTGGGTTCATAAAGATACAGCAAAGTGAGGGTTCCCATAAGAGGAATGGAAATCAGAAAAGTATGCCTCTCAAAGGTGAGCAAGAAACTTTTTTTTTCTGATATAAACAACTTTTAATAAAAATGTGCATGTATAAAATTTCAAAAGCATTAAGAATACAGTCAACGAATTGTGGCAAATTTATCACACCCATGTAACCCCATAGATGTAAAGGATGCTATTTATGCCACTGAAACTCGTTTTTGGAGAGTGAGATATTTATCCCTTCAGTTGTCAAGAGTGTTGGTTCCTCAGAACTCACATCTGAGTGGCTCTTGGCCAAAAATCCCTGTCTTTTTTTAGGTTATACAGCTTCTCTGGGACAGAACTTATCCAATGACAGTTTGACAAATGAGTACAAAGGCCCAATGCTCTTTCCTTGAATAAGACAAATCTCAAAGGTAAAGGTTGAGCAAGAAGTTTTTTAAGGAGCGACCCAGTGTTAGTCACAACAGAGCCAAAGTGGCTTGCCCAGGTACATAGCAGCCTTCAATCCATGTTTACTGGATGACTGGATTTATTAATTTCATAAACCCAATTCAAATCATAAACTCCCTCAAGATCTGGCCCACCAAACACTAAAATGTTTGGAATACAGTTTTAATTAATGACAACTGAGACACTAAAATGTTTGGAATACAGTTTTAATTAATGACAACTGAGACACTTTTGAGGCATCCCAAATGTGGCTCAGACAGTAAAGAATCTGCCTGCAATGCAGGAGACTTCGGTTCGATCCCTGGGTTAGGAAGATCCCCCGGAGAAGGGCATGGCAACCCATTCCAGTATTCTTGCCTGGAGAATTTCATGGACAGAGGAGCCTGGTGGGCTATAGTCTATGGGTGCAAAGAGTCAGATAGGACTGAAGCAACTGAGCACACACGCACAGACATGCACTCTGAATATGTATGTTTTATGGATTTTTTTCATTGACCAAATATGAGTTTGACATTACTCTTATACACATTTTACAGATAATATTAAAATAGGACATAATTTGTTATTATTTAGTCACTAAATCATGTCTGACTCTTTTTGTGTTCCCATGAACTGTATTCCAACAGGCTTCTCTGTCCAAGGGATTTCCCAGGCAAGAATATTGGAGCGGGTTGCCATTTCCTTCTCCAGGGGATCTTCCTGACCCAAGGATTGAACCCACATCTCCTGCATTGGCAAGTGGATTCTTTACCACTGAGCCACCTGGGAAGCCCAGAACATAATTTAGATGGGGTCAAAACAAATGGAACTGCAATTCCAACCCAGGGAGTCAGGTTCCAGGAATATTACTCAAAGCATGACTCGAAAGCAAGTTTAGTCAAGGAAGCATAGGAAACAAGGTATCTGAGAGAGCCTAGTGCTAAAAAATTACAGCCCAAATCAACTCCTCAAAAAGCTTTGCCCCACAAATCAATGGATTGTGTCAGTAAGTGGAATACAGGAGAGAGTATTATCAGTAAAATCCTCTGTACATCTTAGACTAAGTGATACTGTGTAGACATTAGAAAGACATTGATTAGCTAAGAAAGCAAATGTCTTAATTGATAAACCTATTAAGAAATACAGAAGTTTTGCAAATAAGATCATCTACACCATTTTTCTAAATTCTACATATGTGTACTAATATACAACAGTTGTTTTTCTCTTCCTGACTTATTTCCCTCTGTATGACAATCTCTTGGTTCATCCATGTCTCTACAAATGACCCAAACTATAAAATGGGTAACTTAGGAGAACCTACTGTATAGTACAGGGAACTCTACCCCAAGCTCTGTGGTGACTCAGATGGGAAGGAAATCCGAAAGAGAGGGCATATGCATATATGTTTGGTCGATTCACTTTGCTATATAACAGAAAGTAACACAAAAGCATAAAGCAACTAAACTCCAATAAAAATTCATTAAAAAAAAAGAAACACTGAGCAAGGAATCTTCTTGCTGGTTTTCTTAGTGGCTGGATCAGTTCACATTCCCACTAACCACGGATGAGAGCTCCCTTTTCTCCAAGTCCTCTCCAACACTTGTTATTCTTGCTCTTCTGATAACAGCCATTCCAGGGTCACGAGGTGGTATCTCATTGTGCTTTTGATTTGCATTTCCCTAATAATTATTGAAGGAGTAGGAAATGCCTGGGAAATCCCATGGACAGAGAAGCCTGGCAGTCTAGAGTCTTTGGGGTTGCTAAGAGTCAGACACAACTTAGCAACCAAAAGCAACAACAATCAGGGGTGTTGAACATTTTCTCATGTGCCTGTTGGCCACCTGTATGTCTTCTTTGGAAAAATGTCTATCCTGACCCTCTGCTCGTTTTTTAATCAGGTTGTTTGATTTTTTTATTTGTTCTCAAATTGTGTGACTTCTTTAAGGGGAAAGCAGCAGATTCAAAGACAGTATTACGTGAGATGCCACTAGCATACAGGTAAATGCTGGCGGAGAAGCCAAGTCAAAGCAGGTCAGGTGCCCAGAAGGGCTGGCCTCATGCCTCCATTGTCAGAGCCATCAATGTGCCCAACACACACTTGGTAACAGAACACTGTGGCAGGAACAGCCAGGGATAAATCCAAGAATAAGGAAATAGGGCACATATGCTGCACAAACTTCAGTTGCCCAAAGCTTTTAAAGAGAATGCTTGTAAATGGGAACTGAACAAGTGGACTCAGGAAATCAGATCAATGAGAGAGAAACTACTGTAAATTCTTTCCGTATTTTGACCAGCTGTGACAGGAGAAACCAGTGTAGGCAATGTTTTCTTAGCAAGAGAAACAGCTTGCCCCAGGGAGATATCTCAGAGAAACGTTCCATTTGAACCAGTATGTTCTGTCCTATTTAAAATATGTTTCCAGCAAATCCTTAACCTTACGTCGTGTGCAAATAATAAAACCCAGGAGAACTTCCTGCTCTCTTTCTCTTTTCAAGCAAAGACCACGTATAACTGCTAAGCCTGTCTCCTTTTAACTGTTAAATAGAATTACGTTTTACTTAATTACTTAGCACTTTATAGCATACGAACCACTTTCACAAATATTAGGATGCTTAATCCTCTAATGTCAGTTGTTTATAGTTCTACTTTCCAGATTAAAAAAACAGAGGTCCTAGTTCATCTACCTTGGGCCAGAACTCAGACCAAAGCTTCACTTTGTCAAAGTGAAAGTCGCTCAGTCATGTCCAACTTTTTGCAACCCCATGAGAGTCCATGAAATTCTCCAGGCCAGGATACTGGAGTCGGTAGCCTTTCCTTTCTCTAGGGGATCTTCTCAACCCATGGATCAAACTCAGGTCTCCCGCACTGCAGGTGGATTCTTTACCAGCTGAGCCACAAGGGAAGCCCAAAAATACTGGAGTGGGTAGCCTATCTCTTCTCCAGGGGATCTTCCTGACCCAGGAATCGCACCAGGGTCTCCTGCATTGCAGGTGGCTTCTTTACCAACTGAGCTATCAGGGAAGCCCTCATTTTATCACAAATAACCCTATACCTCTTGGATAATTTTGGTCAAGTAAAAATTATCACAGTTTAAAATTTTGAGCCAGTTTTTTTGTCAATAAAAGAAAGTCAGCTGATTAAAGAGTTCTCTCCACAGGTTAAACACAGCTGTATAGGGACCTCTGAGAAGCAAAATATGAAGACAGTAAAGAAAGACTGGAGATAAAACTTGAGAAACATACAAAGAAACCGGGGAGGAAAAGAGACAAAGTAGAAGCTAAGAAACACAGGAAGAAACCTTCTCAACATGAAGTTGATTTGGCAGGGGGCCTCTGACTCTTTCAGATTCAATCTCTTTAACCTCTCTTTATATTTTTCCATTTTAGTGCCTGCTTACTACTCAACTATCTGAGTCCCTGGTGCTTGCTTTTAGTGATTTACCTAAAACTGGCAATAAAAGCTGTTTATGTCCTATGTCATCGAGAATATAAGGAACAGTCGATTATTAGAATTACTAGAGAAGTGAGTCCTGACTGCTGGAGTAGCAAGGCGAGGAGCCCCTATAGAGAGTCGCCATTTGCAGCCACCCAGCCCGTGGAGCATGATGAGGTGGGAAGAGGGCGGATTACCATGAACCTCTTGAGAAAGATAGCACTTGCTTTTGAGCTGTCAGTGAAAAATCAGGAGCCATTTTTATTACAATAAAACACCTCAAAATTGGAAAAAATCTGCACAAATTCAAAGTTACATCCATGAAATAGAATCAGACCATATTGTACTAACTTTTCCAGGGAGAGCTAATGAATACACAACTGGACATTTATGGCTTAATATCCCATCAGTACTTTGAAAATGTAGCAGAACCTACTGAACCTCAGAAGAACATTGGGGTGGGGCAGGAGGGGCTGCTATGATTAATTCTTAGTAAGAACGTAGAGAATTCTGCCTGAGGTCATGCGGAATGTTAAACAGTGAATTCATGCTCACAGAAAAATGTGGCAAAAGTTAACCATGGATAGATGAATTTGGGAATATTTTTAAGGTTGCATATATGTGTCTCAATATAATCACCAATTAGAGGTTAAATGGTGTTATTGATAAGAGTTTAAAGTCACAGTGCAATACTTAAGTCAAGAACTGACAAGTCTATCAATTATTCAAATAATAAAAACCACATTATCTAATTTGAAAATAAGCTATGGCAACAGAAATAAAACATACAAAAAAAATTCATGGTTACTAGTAGAAACATCATAGTTTTATTCTTACAATGCAATTTTCCTAATAATTTTGAAAGTTTTTCATCAGAAAATAACTACTACATAAGTGAAGCAGTCAAAACTCCATTTAACCCTCTGTAGGCCCAGCTTCTTTATACTTCCCTGGAATCCCACGTATGTTCCCTTCATGACCTCCTGTACCCTGTCTAGTTGTTTGAATTAATTACTTTTTTAAATGATACATACGCTCTGCCTTGATTAGAACACTCATGGTATCTAAGAGCAGGAGTCATACTTTCCAAAGGATCTAGCAAAATAATTTATATTCAGCCTGTTATAGAAAAGTGGGTTGACCAGTAGGTCTAATTGCCTTTTTGGTTTTTATAAACCATAAGAAAATGAAATTCAGATTATAAAGGAAGCAAAAGCTTTTGGATTTAGGTTAAAACATTCCTGAATCAAGATGATATTTTTTATCCCAACCTGCATGTCAGAATGACATTCTGATCTTTTAGAGAAACCAAAGTATGCTATGAGTGCTTTTGCCACTCCTGCTCATTTTTTCTAAAATATAGGAAACTAGTTTTCTAATTTATCATGGTGGTTATTGAGATCAATCTGATTTGTAACAGTTTCAATGCTTCACGTGTGTTAGGACCACAGTTCATTTGCTCTTGAAGCATTTACTGAGCCCCTATTCCCAGTATGGAAGGCTTGAGAGAAGAGTCACTATTTGCACACCAGTATAGAGTTTGCAAAATCCTTCCCTGCACATTTTCTCTTTTGACCTGCAGGGAAACCCTGAAAGGTAGGGCAGGTATTATGGGTGACCTTTTACAGGGAAGGGAAATGAAAAAAGATCCAATCCAACATTACGGAACCTGTAAGCAACAGAATGAGAATTCAAATCCGACATGGGAATATTTCCTACTTTATCTCTGGACCTTTGATTTTTAAATAAATCTGTAGGATTCCAGGTGACTGATTTCTAAAAAGTCTAGGAATTTAAGATCTTAGTGTTTTCATATCAAAAATGTTTTGATCTGTTGTTCTACAGCAACGTTATCACTTACTGACGGTTCACTTAGTACATCTCGGGCCTTCCGAGCAGCTGTTTGACAACATTGCTTCATCACTTTCCCTGAGCTGTCAAACATCCTGCAAACCTATCTCTTGCCATGTACATGCATGAATGGTTGACTGGAGTCTGTGTACAAAAGCAGCTGAATAATGAAACATGGCATACACAGAAGGTCAAAGATAACCGAACCAAATTAGACTGCATTGTTTGCAGACTGGTGACTCTGTTAATTTTAGTAATTTTCCAGCATAAATAAAGGTCATTCCAAGCGAGAATCACACTCAGCAATCCCAGCTCACTCCACAAACTGGTTTGTTTGCATTCCTCAAAAATGACAGCTCCCCATGAACACTGTGAGTCTAGGGTGGAGTCAGCATCCGGAAGAGGGGGCAAGGGAGAGGATGACATGATGGAATACGTGAGACTGAAGTGGGTATTAACTCCCCAATTTCCAGTTTTCTTTGCCTGTCCCAGAAATAAAAGATAATGGTTGTTGGTTCACTCCTAGGAACACAGTACACAATTCCTTTCTGGAGTGAGCCTCTCAATTGCCCAAGAAATGCAGAATTCCTTCAGTATTCCTTCCTTTGGATTTCAATTTTTGAGTCCAGCAATAAATTGTGATAGGTTTCAGAACTACTCTTTAATATCATTTGACTTTCACTGAAAATTATGTTCATCTGATTTTTCTTGCTAGAGGTTACTTTTCAATGTTAATAATTTCTACATATTTTTTTGTATTTTTTTACCTCCAGGTTTTTTAAATTAAAGTATCATTGCTTTACAGTGTTGTGTTAGTTTCTGCTGTACAACAACGTGAATCCACTCTATGTATACACATTTTGCCTCCCTCCTGAACCTCCCTCCCACCACCCCACCCTCTAGGTCATCACAGAGCACCAAGCTGAGCTCCCTGGGTTACACAGCAGCTTCCCACTAGCTGTCTGTTTTACACATAGTAATGTATATATGTCAATGTTACTCTCCCAATTTTCTCCATCTTCTCCTTCCCTCTGTGTCTACATGTCCATTCTCAATGTCTGTGTCTCTATTTCTGCCCTGCAAATAGGTTCATCGGTATCATTTTTCTAGATTCCATATATATGCATTAACATACAATATTTTTTCTCTTTCTGACTTACTTTACTTCGTGTGACAGATTCTAGGGCCATCCACATCACGACAAATGACCTCTACATACATTTTTATTTTAAGGTATGTAGCAAGTATTTGACACATCTCTGATTTTACCTTACCATCCTCCAAATAGTACAGTTTGACTATATCACATATGTAATATTTTCAACAGCATCAAATATATTTTACCTGCAGGAGCTTACAATATCACAAGATTCTTTTGTGCTTTTTATCTTTTGACTTATTAACGCATTTAGGGTAGGCTTATTTATTGCTGAAGCAGCAAGACAACTCCTAGATCCACTGGAAATAAAATTGACATGGCACTTTACTAAGACAGTGAACCCTTAAAATGTCCTGCCATGAAGACAAACTCGAGTGCTTAGAGAAGCGGCCAAACTGTATAAAATGCCTGTAATACCTGAAAACATGTTAGACTCAGGGAGGATGGGGCTGATACAGTCTGGCAACTCGGGGAGCTGAGCACTCGAGCAGATTACTGACCAGAAGGGGAGCTGCCCCGTAACCGCACAAGCACGGGCTTGGTGGAGTGAAGTCAGTAAGCAAACTGGGAGGACTGCGGGACCTGACTGTACCTGAGGTCGTTCTCCATCTGGACTCGTGTAGTTCCTTACCTTCCCTCTCCTAGGGCACATTGGATTTCCACCTCTTATTGGAGTGATTGCTAAACACATTTTGGTCTCTTACTAGATATTAGGAGCCTTCAAAGCAGGACCCATGAGTGACTCATGTCTGTGTCCGCACACAAAGCCCAAAGCTTTGTGCAGTGTGTGATCAATAGGCATTTGTTAGCCAACCGATGCCTCATATCCAAGGTCTAAGACTCATATCCAAGATCCAAGGTCTTGGATCTTCTCTTGCAGGGCCTCTCCTGGCTGCTCATCTCATCCATGGGAAGTGGGGTGCTATACCACTTGCAAGGACCCTTATTAATGGAAGATGCACTACCATTATGGGTTTTCCTGGTGGCTCAGTGGTAAAGAATCTGCTTGCCAATGAAGGAGACATGGGTTCAATCCCTGGGTCGGGAAGATCCCCTGGAGAAGGAAATGGCAACCCACTCCAATATCCTTGCCTGAGAAATTCCATGGATAGAGGATCCTGGCAGGCTACAGTCCATGGTGTTGCAAAGAATCAGACATAACTTACCATCTGAGTATGCGCATGTGATCATTAGATAAAGGTAGGTTGTGATTGTGTTTATCCACTCTCAACTTCTCCTTTCTCTTATGAAAAGAGAGTGAGGATACAAAGTTCTCTGTGTTACCCTGACATCAGGAAAGCCAGGAACACTGAGTGAACAAAGGAGGATGTTTATACATTTCCCAGAAGGCCTAAATGATTAGCAGACAGTGACTTAGACAATATTAAGTACAGAGCTCATTTCATTTCTATTATGAATCTACTGAAAATAGAGTTTCATATTTTATCCATTCTGTTTCCTCATAATCATAGACACTGAGGGCCAAATTCTGGGCTTTAATGCACACTCACAGTTGCTATTAAATTAATCAGGAGCTGTGTTCATGCATTCGGCTACTGCATTTGCTACCATGGAATATTTCTTGACTTAGGGCTACATTTCTACATGTCTGAAGCTTTATTCAAGGAGTACAAATACTTCCAATATAAAAAAAATATAATGAAAGGGAAACTAAAAACCTAAGCCCATGGTCAAGTATTTTTAAAACCAATTGACAATTCAGTCACAGACTAAGCTGAATATCAATTCTGTTTTCTTTTTCTCTTTAGGTCCTGGATAATGTTTCTTAAATAGTCCTGTTAAGAACACAGGACTTGCTGAGTTTTCTAGAAAAACTCACTCTAGATTAACAATAGCAATCACTTCTTCCACCACACACATATTTGACAGATATTGCATACCAGCCTTTTCTGAAGAATGATTCTCTTAGGATCCTTCTCATCAGTTTACTCCAGGAAACCACTATTTAAAAGTTTACCTTGGTATTTAAGATAAAACCCATTTGCCACTTTCAATCTAGACCAGCCTTTTATGAATCAGAAATATTTGTGAAAAGTCAAGAAAACCATGAATCCTCTACCCAGAAAAATTTACATAGACAAAAAACTATTTTCATACTATTTCAGGTTTTGTGGTGTTTTTTTTTTTTGGCACTCCCAAAGTTTGTCTGTTAATCTTCTTCAGATCCACTGACTCATGGGAATAACTTCTACCCTAGACCAGTATTTTCTAAGGAAATTCAGGAACTAATAGAACGTCTGAATCAGGACAATAGTACTTGATTTCTAACTTTTGTCCTCAAGTTCCTCTTCCCCTTCTCCCTTCCTCTTTCCCTCCTAAATAAACATATTTGCCTCAACATTTAAGATTACAGCAGTTTCTAAGTGGTGACTAGCCAAAGAATGAGTCAAATTCTCCAAAAGTAGGTAGGCGTATCTTAGCCTTGATATTCTCTGAAGCATCTCCTACAAAATCTCATTGGGGTGGAGGAAACTATGTGGATGGACAACATAGCATGTTTGTGTTATTAGGCTGACAATTGTAAATGACCAGGTAAATACCTCTCAGGGATATCAATGATCTTGTTTTTCAGTGTTGTTGTTTAAAATGCTATTCAACTTTGTTTCTTTAAAAATGCAAAGTGAGTGTTATCCTAGATTCAGATTTACCATTTAAAAGTATCACAAGGGCTCTAAGAAAACTCAACTGTTTCCATCTTGAGACTTTCATAAGACCTCAGACCTTGTCCTCGATACAGAGGTGCTAATTAATACATTGGTAATTTATAGGCTAACAAGCAAGCTGAGAATCTATAGATAAGTTTGTATTAGTATTAGTATTATTAGAATGTAAACTTTTCCCAAGTGGTTCAAATATGAGTGCTCATTACTAATATCTTGACTGTATCAAGTTTCACCTCTATTAAATTTCACAGGACACGCACTACTAAGTTTTTAGGTTGATATTAAAAATCTACACACTGTTGTTTATGAGGTGTTCTAGAAAATATTCAACCATCAATTGTATATTCTATTTTCCTTTTTTGTTGCTATTTTTCTTTCTCCTTCCTCATTCCCATTCTTTTTTTGAAAATTCTCTGTTCTTAGAAGCTTATCTCTTTTTTTTCATATGGCCTTTCTCCAAAGCAACACAAATGATATGGTGACTGGTCAAAACTCACAATAATTACTAAGATTTCTCCCTGACCCCCCAAAAGTTTCTTGAGGCTTCTTCTACCCGTTGAAGAGGCCCTCCTATTCTAGTCTCTCACAGGGCTTCCTTTTGCCACAAAGAAAGGACACAAACAAATACAGAGATTCTAAAATCTACTAATGTTTTACAATCAGTTAGATTCTAGATAGGCTTTTAAACAATCCCAGTGGAGAACATAGTCTTGAAAGTCAAGTATATACTATTTGAAAGAGAGTTTTTTTCATTTTTCCCTCTTTTTTCTTTTCTTTTCTTTTTTTTTTTTTTTTTTTTTTGAGAGTGAGAAAGGAACATTTGTTGAAAATCCAGGAACAAAAATCTAAGTCACCAGTGTAAAAGCTATACGATAGAGTTGAAAACAAAGCAGGAAGATTTAACAGCAATTTCCCTGACCAAAATATAATGAAGGGTCCAGTAATAAACTCATATATCCATGGTCAATTGATGTTTGACAGGTGTGCCAGTTACATTAGGAAAAAAACTGTCTCTTCAAGAAATAGTGTAGAAACACCTACATTTCCACTTGCAAAAGAATAAAGTTGGTTCTCAACTTCATACTGTATACAAAAATTAACTCAGTTGGATCAATGATTAAATATAAGAGCTAAAAGAATACCAACATAGAAGAAGAAAGCATAAGTACAAATCTGATTACCTTAGATTTGGCAAAATATTCTTAGATATGATACCAAAAGTACAAGCAACAATAAGAACAAAAATAGATAAACTGAACTTCATGAAAATTAAAAGAACATTTAGGTATCAAATGATATTATCAAGAAAGTGAAGAAAACAACCAACAGAATGAAAGGATATATTTTAAATCATATATCTGATAAAGATTTAATATCCTGAATATATTTTTTTAAACTCAACAACAAAAAAAGATAAACAGTCCAATTAAAAATGGGCAAAGGACTAAAATCAATATTTCTCTGAATAAGATACTTGAGTGGCCAATAAGTATGTGAAAATATATTCAACATGTTTAGATATTAAGGAAATAAAACCAAAGCTACAGATACCTCTTTCTATGTACTAGGATGGCTATAATAAAAAAAATAAAAAGGGGAGTTCCCTAGTGGGCTAGTGGTTAGGATTCGGTACTTTCACTACTGTAACCTGGGTTCAGTCCCTGGTCCAGGAATTGAGATTCTAGAAGCCATGAGGTATGGCCAAAATATTTTAAAAATCACAAAACAAGTGGCAATGAGGATGCAGAGATATTGAAACCCTGCATACACTGGTAACACTCGGTGAAAAGCAGCTTGGCAGTTCTTCAAAATGCTAAAGTTGTAGTTACCGTAAAACCCACCAATTCCACTCACAAGGGTATAACCCAAGAATTGAAAATAGAGACTTGAACAGATACTCGTGTGCTAAGATTCACTATAGCATTATTCACAGTAGCCGAAAGGTGGAAACAATGCAAATGAGCATCAACAGAAGGACAGATAAACAAAATGCAGTATATATGGACGATGGAATTTTAGTCAGGCATAAAAATGGATGAAGTTCTGTTACACGCTACAACATGGATGAACTTGAAAACATTGTGCTCAGTGAAATAAACCAGATACAAAGGGACAAATATTGTTTGATTCCACCGAAATGAAAAATCAAGAATATTTCACCTAAAATGATCACACTGTTAATCAGCTATATTGCAATATAAAATAAAATGTTAAAAAAAAAAACCATAAAAAATAGGCAAATTCATAGGGACAGAAAGTAGACTGTGGTTTTCGGGAACTGGGGAAAGGGATCCAGAGCTCCACTGTAACTCATTTCCAAATTGACCCTTGACAGCTAGGGCTCAAATCTGGGGCCCTGACTCTGCAGAGAGGAAGGCGCTGGGTGAGAGGACTCGGAGAAGGATGGGCTACCTTTCTAAAGAGGATGCTGTTCCTCTCTTCTTTCTTCCACTCAGAGAAGCTCTTCCTACTTTCATGTCTGAGCCACCCAGGAAAAACATGGCCTCATAGGAAGTCCTTCAGGAAACAGTGTTCCTAGCTGAGAGAGGTAAGAACTTCACTGGGTAGGTTTCTCACATGACACTAAAGCTGAGGACAGACGATGATTCCACAGACACACACTGCCTGTGTGAGAGGACACATCTGGAGGGACATCCTGCACAGGCACCCTGATGCCACTTTCTTGGGAAGGGTCGAAGGGGAGTGCTCTCTGCAGGGTGAGAAATAATCAGCATGGAGTTAAATGTGGAGAAATAAAATCCTGAAAAAATCAAACAGTTTCTTCTCAGCATTTTGCTGATTGCCCTGCAACCTCTTACCCACTGAATCTCTTGAGATGTGTTTCCTCAGTGGGCAGGTTGACAGAGCTGTGAACATGAGTGAATTGAGTTTACAGATTTTAGAACTCTCAGCAAAAAAAAAAAATAGTTTTGAAAGCCAAGGTGTTCTTGATTGCAAGAATCAAGCTTCTATTGTTAAAGAAGAAGGTTTTTAAGTGACAAAAGCTTGGCTTCAAACATAAAGAGCCCCAATACTGAAGGACCCATAAATAGAGATTGAAAGAACAGTTGCCTCTTCAGTTTTTCCAATCTCCCAAGGGGAAAGATTTCTGGACTAGTGGAAGAGAATGTTCAGAAATGGAGAAGAAAGAAATCATCAGCTAACTATTGCATGGTCTCTGAGAAAGAGGGCCATTCCCTGCAGTCCCCATACAAGAGCTGAGTCTAGGCTATGGAAATAACAGAAAAGCCAGTTAATATATGTTGGTATCCCAGAAGAGAGAAGATATAGGCCTCCCTTCCCAAAAATGTACTCTAGAGAAGCTTCAGACTTGGTGAAGGAGAATGGCACCAGAAGAGTCAGATGGCCTCTGCTGACTAAGTCACCTAGACAGATGAACCTACAAGACAAAATCACAGACACCTGGCAAAATCTTGGACACCTACAGTGTTTAAGAGCTTCCCTGGTGGCTCAAATGGTAAAGAATCCACCTGCAGTGCAGAAGACTGTATTCAATCCCTGGGTCAGAAAGATTCCCTGGAGAAGGGAATGGTAACCCACTCCAGTATTCTTTCAGAAGAGCCTGGTGGGCTACAGTCCATGGGGTCACAAAGAGTCAGACACGACTTAGTAACTAACACTAAGGACTAGGAAAGTGGTTTCCAAGACCCCAGAGAGGAAGTAGGTAAGGTTGAGAGTGGGTCTTGTGGTTTGAGAGAGTCAGTTTCAGAGCACTTGGACCTAGAATTCAGGAACAGTGCCAAGCAGGAAGTGAAAAGAAAGTGAAAGTCCCTCAGTCATGTCCAAATCTTTGCAACCCCATGGACTACAGTTCAGGGAATTCTCCAGCCCAGAATACTAGAGTGGGTAGCCCTTGCCTTCTCCGGTGGATCTTCCCAACCCAGGGATCGAACCCAGGTCTCCTGCATTGCAGGTGGATTCTTTACCAGCTGAGCCACAAGGGAAGACCAAGAATACTGGAGTTGGTAGCCTATCCTTTCTCCAGCAGATCTTCCCAACTTGGGAATCTAATTGGGGTCTCCTGCATGCAGGCAGATTCTTTACCACCTGAGCTATCAGGGAAGCCCATGAATAGCAGTGAATAGCAGGAGTAGATGCCAAAACTCAACAAAGACCATTATGACCTGGCCAAGGTAGATAGAGGATACTCACAGAGTGGATCCCCTCTCTTCTGCAATGCTGTGGTCCTACTGCAAACCTCCTGTCACTTAAACACAATCCAATAAAGAAAAGCAAGAAAAACCCTGACTTGACTGAGTATATGATCGGAATAGTCACTATTTGACAAAGTTTGTCCAATAGGAACAAATTGCATGCTCTGCTATCTAATGGAATGAAGAAAAAAAAAAACACACTCACATTTTATGGAAAAATTATGTAACAAATTTGAACTTGAATTTCACAAATTCAAGTTTTTTTCTGTGAAGTTTCCACCAACTACATGCGATTTCTAATCCCAATTAAATTTCAGTCCCGAGCTTATTCTCAGATTATTTTGTTCAGCATTTTGTGTATTCCCGCACTTGTAATCATACTTGCAATCTCTTGGTTTGCTTCCCCAAATATTCCCCTAAACGTAAGCACCATGTGGTGATTTCAGTCATTAAGTTTTATGATACTAAAAGTGAAAGTGTTAGTTGCTCAGTCATGTCCAACTCTTTGTGACCCCATGGACTGTAGCCCACCAAATTGAAAGAGTTATCCAATACTTTGCAATCAGGGATTGGAATTTTCTGAGTAAAGATGCTACAAGATATCTGAACAAATATGTTTTGTGGATAAGCAAAAAATAGGGTAGGGAACAGCTGGCCTAGTCTCCCCCAGGCAAGCTGAAGGAGAGGACTACTCATGTTGCTTTTCTTGCTGTTTTTTAAACCTTGCTGTAGCGCTTAGCACAATAAAATTGCACATAATAGATGTTCAATTAATAGCTATCTGTGGAACTGGATTGAAAGAAAATTTAAATAAATTTCTGCAAATATGGCTTGTTTTCACAGCTTTATGTACTTTGTCATACAGATATAAATTGTATTTCCAGGTAATTTACCTTCCTCAAACTCATCAGGTGGGGCTTCCCTAGTGGCTCAAAGGGTAAAGAATCAGGAGACCAGGTTTCGATCTCTGGGTTGGGAAAGTCCGCAGGAGAAGGGAATGGCAAAACCATTCCAGTATTCTTGCCTGGAGGATTCCATGGACAGAGGAGCTTGGTGGGCTACTGTCCATGGGGTCACAAAGAGTCATACACAACTGGGTGACTAACCACACCACAAGCTCATCAGGTAAGTAATGGCCAAGTCCAGAAATGTGGGGAGGTAAGCTTGAATAAACATGGATCATAATCTCAGTGTTTCAGGGGGCTTTGCTTGACTCCTAATAATCTATAAATGGCTTCTGTTTTCCAACTGGAGGAATTCCTTGAATTCCTTTTAGTCCTTGATCCCCTCAATTCTTGCTGAGCATTTTGAGATGTTAACCTTCAGGCATGGTTGTTACATGAGGCAAAATGAACATAACCTTCAGAGCCCCTGTATTCAAGGCTTACTTCCCTATAGGATGATGTTCAGAAAGTCCCTCAGTCTCTTGAACTTTGGGTTCATTATTTATAAAACAAGAATAATATTACCACCTCAGGTTGCTGTAGATATCAAACTAGGTAAAAAAATATTTAATGCTTAGTGCTTTCATCTGCAATGTGCACAGCAGGAAAGACATTCAGTAGCTGACAGCTTTTCATGACATTATTACATCAGAATACAATGATTGGGTGCCATTTGTTAATGTCTCAGGGATGAAGGTTTTACTGGTCTTTTCTTGAATATTTGATGTGAAACAAAGGCAAGTTTTCCTCCATTATATATTATCTTATTTTATATATATATCCACACATACTCTGAGGCTTCCCTCGTGGCTCTGTGGTAAAGAACCTGCCTACCAATACAGGAGATGTGGGTTCGATCCCTGGGTCAGGAAGATCCCATGGAAAAGGAAATGGCAACAGACTCCAGTACTTTTGCCTGGGAAATCCCATGGACAGAGGAGCATGGTGGGCTACAGTTCATGGGGTCGCAAAAAAGTCAGTCACAACCAGCAACTGAGCATGCACACGTACTATATACTACCGCCAAAAGGGACGGGTTCATATTCCAAATAATTCTCTCAGTATCCCCAAAGGTGTTCAGAAATCATTATTCATCATATTGTCATTAAGCAAAGTCATTCAACCGGTACACCTCAGTCTGTCTCTCAGTGCCATGCAAACAGATGGATCCCTGTCCTCCAGGGGCTTCAGATGAAAACTGCCTAACACCATACTACTGCACACAGAAACAGCTGAACAAACACTGCGGGAAGAAAGGAATTTAAAAGCTAAGTAAGTAGCAAGCACGTTAGCCACATGTTAGCAACATTCAGCAAAGGGATAGGATCTCTTCACAGGTCACCTTGTAGGAAACCAAACAACTTAACATGCCCTTCACTGCTTAAGAAAATATGCAAGGAACAAAATGTGTGGTTTGACTATACTGAACTTCCTTTAATCGTTGTATTTCAGTTCTGAATGCGTTATGGGCACTCAAGAAACACAAAGAAATTTTAAAGAGTCAGGCATATTGCTCTATCACTGATCATTTGGGAATGCATGTTGATTTTTGTATCTTTTTTTTTTTTCCCCTGGGGAAGTGTTGAAAACAATGTAAAGCATTATGCCAATACAAAGCCTTATTATTTTTATTATTTCATGAAATTCAGCAATCTATATGCACATGCCAGGAGCTAAGATTGATTTTACAATCCAGAAATAGACACAGATGCTATAACTGCCTGCTTTTTTGCATACATATCTCTCAGGTTGGCCTCATTTCTTAAATATGGCAGTTACCGAATGGTGAAGAATCTATATAAAAAGTGAAACTGATTCAATCATCCAGATGTTCTCGTTACATGACACCAAACAATGGAGTGATTGATTGATTAACTGAACCTTCCCTTTGTATTTAAATTTTTGACATTGTGTATCACTAGTTTAAACTTAATCTAACAATTGTAATATCAGCATTCCCATGAATTGTAGCTTGTCCAGATGTACAGAAAGAGTCGTATATGTCAATGCCACCATTTGGTTAGACACTTGTTGAGGGCATAAAGTTCAGGGTCTACTGAAAAGCTGCAGTTTTCTTATTTTCTGAATAAATTGGTATGTCTCTTTCTCTCATGGTTCATATCTTCACCATTTATCAGGCAATCCAAACAAGAAACATTCATCGTTGTCACCTCTTTCTCCCACACATTCTGTAGTAGTTGTATATTCCATTTTACCATTCTGTACACATTGCCCTATTTTAAGATCTCATGATCTCTACCTTAGCCTTTGCTTTGGTTTTGGAGCATTTAAAAGCCTGGACTCTGGGATCAGACCAACGGGTTCTACCACCCATTTTCTACCAAGCCTGTATAACTCTCTCCTCTATAAAATGTGGTTAATAATAGGACTTACCTCTTAGCCTTATTTTATGTAGTTAATGTATGTCACACCCTTAGAATGTACCAAGCACAAAGCCATCGGACTCTCTTTTGTTGTCATCCTCCTCCCAAATTCAATTATCTTTCCAAAAGAAGTATGATCACACTTCTCAGCTTGGAAACCTGTGAAGGCCCCTTCTGTCTATAAATAGCACCATTCAAGCCTCCCCCCTCCTTGCCTGAAGGTAAGGTTCCAGCCTTATCGCAGCACACTCCCTGTACTTTAGCCACAGAAGGCTTTGTGATACTTTATATATCCCTACATTTCCAGTCTTCTCTCTTTACTCGCATTATTTGCTTTGATTAAACTATTCTATCTTACTCTTTACTTAGTTCTAGTCTATGTTCCCTTCAAGACCCAGAGCAAATGACAAATTCTTCATGAAATCATCCCTGAAACAACCCAAGCGGAAAGAATCATTCCCATGTAAGCCCTTCCATGAATTTTCTTCATCAGTGTAGGACTCAACACATTCTATCATCATTTGCTTAAGAAAATATTTCACCCTTAGGTTTCTGTCCCTTGAAGGATCATGTTCTAATGTTCTTTATTTCTGGGTAGTCTAATCTAGTGCCTGATAAACTCTAGGCGCACAATAAGTGAGTAGGCACTTGTTGAGTGAATAATAGTCACTTATTGGAAACTTCACTTTTCTTTTTTGCAAGATTCAACCTGAATTCTAATTCCTTCAAACAAGCCTTCTAATCCCTTCAAAAAATTCCTTCCATCTTTCTCAGTGTAAATGACTTCCCCTACTTTGAACTTAGCTACTATTTTTTTTCAATCTGTCATTAATCTGACATGTATAATACATTGCATTGAGACTTTGATTTCTTTTTCATGTACTTGTAACTCATATGTCAGCTAGATCCCCTCTACCTACTAAGAGCTAACTGTGTTTCAAACCCCACCACTGCCAGTCTTTGACACACCACAAGATTCTGCTGAATTCCCGGGAAGGGAGGTCTCTGGTGTTCATAGTCATCTCTAGCTCTGAACCCTTCCTTGTGTGCGCTTAGTTCGGCATGTAGCTCATCTTCCTCTCCTGTACTTGCTATTCCTATTCTGTCCTTGGTCAATGTGGAAATTAAAGTCAGCCCTTTTCCCTGATGTGATAAAATCAACCAATGATAAGCAGATAAACCCTAGTCATACAAGATTTCATATAAGTGACAGACTTAACCACACGTTTCAAATTCACATCACAACTAAAGAAAAATCTAGTTGGTGTCTGGCACCATACTCATTCAGAAATGTGTGTGTGTGTGTGTGTGTGTGTGTCTGTGTGTGTATTCAAGTCATTACTAAATCACTGAGGAGACAGAGCAGGGGTCTACAATTCCAACAATTTTAAAAAAGGCAACATAATTAATTAAAACCTAGGAAATCACACTGAGGGTTTCCATGGCCATTTGACTCACGTAGCATCTCAGATTTACTTCAGTTCATTGCTTTCTCTCTCCTTGCACCTACCCACTTTTGTAACCCTCAGTTCCTCCCCCATTCATTCTGGAACACCTTCAAGAAATTTTTTTCTGTAATTTTTTTCATTCTGTTTGATAGAACAATTCAATTCACTTTAGTCCTTACTCTCAAAATCAGCATCAGGCCTACATTTGCATATGCAAATTCAGCAAGATGCACCACCAAATAAAATGGTTTTTCATAATAATGGAATTTATTCTTCTTAAAAAAACTGTTATGTTTTAACCCAAGATTTGTTTTTCCTCTCTATATATGTATGTTTTATTCTGCTAATTAGATTTTTAAGTCCCTTAAGGACTAAGATAACTTATATACTTTGATTCCTCAAAATATAGCATCTTCAAAATCATTCCTTCATTCACTCAATAAATATGTACTGAGGAGCTGTCATGTAATAGGTGTTTTACAATAAGTAGCCACTGTTCTTACCCTCAAGATGCTCCTAGGAGGTGGTTTACACACAAGAACAAAGGATAACAATGCACTGTGGAAAGTTATAGGGACTAACGTGCAGACTTGATTCTGTGGGACCCCAGAATGGGACATCTTCTCACAGTTTCAACCTTGTCTCCATGCCAACATTTCTGAAGCCTTTCTAGTCTCCAAATTAGATCGGGAACTCTCCACAGCAGAGATCCTTGCCCTCCATGGGAGCACATCAGGAAGAATTTCCCTTCCTCCTTAAAGGATGGAGCAGAACAGAAGTGGGGAGGAACATGGTGATTTTCAAAAAGACTTGTAAACATTAGTGATTCTGATAAACCTGCTCAGGGAATGTATCCTTTGAGAATCACTGGTGTAAAACTATAAAGATACAATTAAATTAGAACTAAATTTTTCAAAAATGCATTAATTCCATAAAATGAGGTACTTCTGGGCATATTTGTCTAAGCGCAAGCAACTGGCTAATGTATCTGCATAACAATCCCTGTGCCATTTGCTTAACTCACTAGCAGCAAGGCATAAACAACTTGCTGCAGGTCTATTTGTAATGGCAGTATAATGAGGTCTCCTGGGCCCTGAGCTGAAAATGACTCCAGATTTCTCTTTGAGAACATCCTTTATTGGCTGAGAACTAGGTTTGCTTTATGCCACCCTCAGAATGAGAAGTAAAAAAAAATCATTTTATAGCTACTTTTTTTTTCCAAATGGGAATATGCCTTAGATATTTTTAGATCATTGTTCTAAATCCCAAATACTGTTTTATTATGCTTTTTTTCAAATAGAACTAGGCGTCTGTTGAAAGCTATTTGTTAAATCCTTTCTCAAAAGAAAAAAAACAAAAAACCTAGCAATAAGCATATATCCTCCAGAGAACAATTTGCTTTCAGATTGAAATCACCTGATAAGACTATCCAGCTCAAGTGAAGCAGAAGTTTGTTTCCTTTTAGATCATAGAGATCAACGCAGAGAGGAGAGAGGTAATCACAATTCAAATCCAGACCACCTTTTGACCGTTAAAAGAGGAAACAAGATACAAATAGAACAGAGGAAGAAATTTTTCTCTGAATCTGGTGAATCCTTTGTAACTCAAGGATGCTTATCTGGATGACAACTCAGGCCCTTTGCTCGGGTTTCTAACCTGATCCCTGTATGTGCTAAAGAAGAGCAAGCACCAAGTTAAATTTCTTAGAACATATATTTATTGACAGTTGCTAATTTATGCTTCCCTGGTAGCTCAGACAGTAAAGAATCTGCCTACAATGCAGGAGACATGGGTTCAATCCCTGGGTGAGGAAAATTCCCTGGAGAAGGGAATGGCAAACCACTCCAGTATTCTTGCCCAAGCAAGAATTCCATGGATGGTGGAGCCTGGCAAGCTTGAGTCCATGGGGTAGTAAAGAGTTGGACACAACTGAGCAACTCACACACATACACACACACACACACACACACACACACACACAATTTATGCATACTTATTATCATATAGCCAAAAGGAATACTCACTTTTTGTTACAAATATTAATAATTGTTTTAAAGTATGCAGCCCCTTGGGCTTTATTATACATGAATACTGAAGTGAAGAATCAAACACTTTTCTGAGCAGCCTAGATCATAAGGGGATTTTATCTGCTATATTCAGCAGGAAAGAGAAGAAATAAAAAATGGAGTAAAAATGTTATTTTGCTGTTCCCTCTGCCTGGAAAGTTCTTCCTCCCAGAAATAAACATGACTTGTTTCCTCAAATCTTTTCTCAAATGTCACCTTCTCAACGAGGCCTTCCTCCATAAGGGAAACTGTAAACCACCTCTGCCTCCAACTCTTTGAGCCTTCCTTGATTTATTTCTCTCCATAACTCTTATGTCTTCTAATAAGCTGTATACATGCTCAATCACTCAGTCGTGTCTGACTCGTTGTGGCCCCATGGACTGTAGCCCCCCAGGCTCCTCTGTCCATAGGATTTCCCAGGCAAGAATATTGGAGTGAGCTGCCATTTCCTCCTCCAGGGGATAAGCTGTATAATGTACTTATTTATTTTGTTTGTTATCTGTTTCTCTCCAAAAGAGTGTAAGCTCCAGAAAGGCAGGATTTTCAGTCTCTTCTTTGTTTTGCTCTATCGACAGGACCCCGGTTCACTGTACGTGCTCAAAAAATATGTATAGAATAAATAAGCATATGGATCTAATGATAGGTGCCCCTTAATTGATAGAGGTCTGTCACTGTGGGCTCAATTCTATGGGCTTTTTCTGATTCCCTTCTGCAACAAAAGTTTAACCACTCTATGTCTAGTTACCCTTGCCCATTAGTCCCTATGGAACACCTACCTTTATACACTATATGATAAGGCAGTAGATGAGGTTTTCAGAGAAATTTGGCAGAGTGAAACTATCGGATTCTCTCCCATCACAACTAAAGAAATGTACACACTTTAAGTAAAATAGATATAAAAATAAGCCAGTAGCAACCAAATATAAGAACAGACACATAATAAGACACATTATGCTTATGTTGTGAAAAGCTAAGCTGAAAAGAAAAGGAGAGTGAGAGATTATTCCAGGAACTAGTACGGCTGCTAATAGTGAGTGAAAAAGAGAGAGAAAGAGAGAAGGTAAAATCAATAAAATAATATATATACATATAAATACACACACACACATACATATGTATGTTGTGTGTGTGTGTATATATATATATATAT
Organism: Antilocapra americana; assembly: GCA_007570785.1. NCBI lineage: Eukaryota > Metazoa > Chordata > Mammalia > Artiodactyla > Antilocapridae > Antilocapra > Antilocapra americana. The sequence continues at coordinate 2,428,413 of ML660777.1, read as the reverse complement.
ATATATACACATACATAAATAATCCCAACTCTTCTTGTAGAAGAAGGCAACAGGCATAGAAAGCACAAATGGTTAGGATGGAGGAGATACTACAAAAGGTGCAGCTTGTCTCTACGCAAAGATCAGCGTCAACGATCCCCCTAAGTCAGGTATCCCCAGGCCTTGGACATGTCATCACAAAGCTTTAGTAAAGTCTAGGCAGGACTCTGAATCAAACTAGAATAGCGACCACAGAGACCAGATTCAGGAAAAAAAGCTTTCCACAATCCAAACCCTTCACTCTGTCCTTCCCACAACAGAAAACAGGCAGAAAACACACACCGCAGGCCCCATGACACCCTCTAAGATACATGAACGGGTTTCACATATGATGGGAAATAAGCTATCAGAGACAGCTGAAGGTCTTGTAATACTAACGACAGCTAACATTTTTGTTTACTGTGAGGCAGGCACTAGGCACTTTATATAAGTTAATGCACTGAATCTAACAACAGCCCAATAAGATAGCTACTGTTACTGGTACACCATTCATATTCAAAAATTCTGGAGTCAAACCTGCCTTGAAATTTGTTTTTTTTGTTTTTTTCTTAGATTTTAGAAATGGAAGAAAGTATATGTGCCTATAAGATATAAAACTCACAGGTCTCAAAGAAGCACTTTGTATTCAAACATGTAAATATTTTGCAGTGAAATCTATGAATAGTCACACTAAGTCGGAAAAAAAATTGTGTGAATAATTCATATCAATTCAAATCAGGCCAAGTTTTACCACCAAAGTGAGTTTGTGCCAAACCTACAAAAACATAGGGTTTTCAGACCATTTTGGACTTTGGATTCATGGGTAATTATTTAGATGTGATAAAGATATGATGGCTACATTAAAAGGAAAAAGTCTATCTATTGGACATGTCAAGATAATGTGATGCTTGGGATATTTTAGGAACCTCCAAGGGATGGGGGTGGGGGACAAGAATTAATGTGGTTAGGCAAAATAATATAAGCGAAGTACTGAAATAATGGGGCTCATTATCACCACTCCATTTCTATATGTGTTTGAAATTTTTCCAAAATAGTAACTTGTTTAAAAATGATTCCATCTGTCTGTCTATCTATCTCTCTACCCTCCATAAGCTCCTGCATTGAATGGCAAGTCACAATGGTGTATTGGGTATTTAGTGATCAACCTCAACCCAGGGTCAGTATTTTATAACATATGAAAGGTCTGATGATTTTCCTTTGCCCAATGCACAGTCACCCTATAAATGCCCTGTGGGGAATGCTTAGAGGAAGACTTTTACAGTAAACATGAGATTAAATAGTCCAGTCAATATCTTAGTAGATCATACATCCCTTTCATTCCAATAGTTCCATGAACAACTGACCACCACCACAGATTCCAGTGTGTCAAAACAGCTAGTCCCTTTGATCCCTCCTGTTGGTACAGAAGCTGTGTGTACTTTGTCTCCCTGACACTAAGCACTCCCACCTGTCCTCTGCCTAACTGGGATTTCATTATACTGCTTAAAACTGGGATCTCAGGTCTTCCCTGGCAGTCCAGAGGTTAAGAATCTGCATGCCAATGCAAGGGACTCAAGTTCAGTCCCTGATCCGGCAAGATCCCACATGTCACATGCCACAACTACTGAGCCCGTGCTCTAGAGCTCAGTAATCGGAGCTCCTGAAGCCCGTGTGCCCCCAGAGCCCCTGCTCTGCAACAAGATAAGCCACTGCAAAGAGGAGCCTGCACACACTACCTCAAAAAGTAGTAGCCTCCGCTCGCTACAGCTAGAGGAACCCCGTGTACAGCAACAAAGACCCAGCACAGCAAAAAACAAATTTTTAAAAAGTGGGATCCCAATTTAATGGCAGCACTTCCAACCATCATTTCCAGGTTCTGGAGCAGAGGTCAGCAAATTCTTTCTGTAAAGGGACAAATAGTAAACAATTACAACTTTGAGAGCCAGTCTGTTAAGACTACTCATCTGGTAGCACAGAAGTAACCATAAGCAAAGAAGCATGGCTGTGTTTTAATAAAGCTTTATTTATGGACACTGATACTTGAATTTTATGTAATCTTTATGTGACATAAAATATTTTTTTAACTATTTAGAAATGTAAAAATCATTCTCAGTTTGCATACCATACAAAAACAGGTAGTGAGCCATTGGCCCACTAGCCAATGTGGCCAATCAGTGGCTCTAAACCCTTAAAATTCATTCTCTTATGGACTCCTTAGGGTCTAAGCACATCTAAAAGAACTGAAAAGCACTTGCAGTTCCTTTGATCTATTTACTGTCTCCCCCTGGAAATGAATTTACATTTCTCCCCTGTGCCATGATGTGATTTAACTCTACTTAGGAGCATAGAAGCCTTGTGTGTGCTAGAAAAACAGGTGCTCCCCCAATAAGGCGACTGCCTCTGGGAGTATCATTGAAAGGTCTCAGTGAAAGAGGAGGGTGATTTCCTGAGACAGGGGAGGAGGGACTGTTTGCAGCAGCAGAGGAGGCTAGGTGATTTGGAGATTCCAATCGTGTCTGCACAAATGTCCTTTTCTGAAGTCTCAGAAGATCCTTCCTTCCCAATCAATGCTCTAACCTCAGCACAAGAGACCTTCAAAGGTTGCATACTTAACTAGAGTTGTAATTCTGCAACTGAGCAATTCGACGTTAGGTCTGATCCTTATTCATGTCTGCTCTGCAGCTATAGGCAATTAGGGATTTTCTTAAGGCCTCCATAAGAGCTTTCTGATTCTCTGCTTTTGTCTTGAATTGAAGGTAAAGCAATATATTTGTTGTTACACCAGCTCTCCGGGCACAGACAGAAGCAGGTAACGTTCCCTACAATGTTTATCATCATAACATCAGAGAGTACGACCACCTGACGATCTTCCAAAGCCTTACCCTCACTGGCTCTCCTTTCTACACCACTATGAGAGTAACTGAAGTGACCCTCAATGTCACAGCATGTCACCTATGGCTTGCGTCCCCTGCCCCCAGGCATGGAGGTCATCCATGGATCTGCTTGCTATATTAGCAACCCAGTCTGAGAATTCTATCAGTAGGGCTATCTCTGGTCCTAGAGACCAGTGGTCCCCGACCTTTTTGGCCCCAGAGACTGGTTTTGTGGAAGACAATTTGTCCACAGACTGGAGGTGGGAAATGGTTTGGGGATGATTCAAACATGTTACATTTACTGTGCACTTCATTTCTATTATTATTATATCAGCTCCACCTCAGATCAGCAGGAATTAGATCCCTGGAGGTTGGGCGCCACTGCGATAGACTGCAGGGAACATGGTTCACTCCAGATATTTCAAATGAAGAGACTTGAATAAAGGAACTACTTCGAAAGGTAGTCAGGGTTAAAGGAACAACGAGGTATGGCAAGATACTTGGAGACAAGAGCAGTGGCATATCTTTACTCCCTGCAGGACAGGGAAGGAGAGGAGATTGTCTGGTGAGAGCTGGAGCTGGGGAGGAGTGGCCACAGACAGGGACTGTCCTCATAAAGAGTACAGAGGGAGAAGGCAAGTGGAAAAAACCCACTTCTCCCACTCCCACCTGATTTCCTGCAAGCCTAACTTTCCATTGGCCTAATCCAGCTGGAAGCCAGCCAGCCACGGAGCCCAGATGATGCGGAGAGCAGAGGTCAGCATCCTGGGGGTACAGAAAGAGGCAGAGCAGAGCTTAGAGTGAATCCGGGGCAGGTGTACAGTGGGACCAACAAATGGAATAAACTGGAGGATAAGGGTCCCCTCTCGGCTTCCATGGTGGCTCAGATGGTAAAGAATCTGCCTGCAATGCAGAAGACCTAGGTTCGATCCCTGGGTTAGGAAGATCCCCTGGAGAAGGAAATGGCAACCCACTCCAGTATACTTGCCTGGAGAATCCCGTGCACAGAGAAGCCTGGCAGGCTACAGTCCATGGGGTCACAAAGAGTTGGACACAACTGAGTGACTTAACACTTTCTTTTAAGGATAAGGAAACATGAGCAGTTTCTTGTTCAAAGTCACGTGGTGAGTAGCAAAGCTAGAATTCAATCCTAGGAAGACCTTCACACAGAGCTTAAACTCTCAGCAACAGCACTAAACATCCTCAGGCAAACACCACCAAACACTGGAGCATTTAGGAATGAGAACTCACCAGAGTCTTGAAAAAAAGGTAGAAAAATGAGATAACGAGCGAATCCATGACAAAAAGATTAGTGATGAGCAACAAATAAATGTATGGGAAATGGTTATGGAGGAAAATGCTATGATATTATCAATTTAACAATACTAGTACAAGAAAATGTGGAGTTAGTGGCAAAAGGTTGTTTAAGGACACGAACACTTTCATCTCTTTTTGTGAGCAATCAACAGTGATAAAGTCGCTGTAAGAAATAAAACTTTTTTGTAATTTCTGTATTTTTATTAGTCACATTTTTCAAATGCTTATACACCTTATTTTAAAATTTGTGTTTTCCTAATTTGTTCCTGGGTTAAAAAAAGATGAGTTAATGTTACCATCACTGGGTTTCTATCCATTTTTGAACATGTTTGTCCGTTTCTACCCAAATGTGTTTCTGTTATATTTCCTGATTTTTATGCAAGATATAGTCTTGATGTTGGAGTAAAGGAAAATTCACAGAAACTGTGAGCATTAAGAAAAGTATTTTATCTGCAAAGCTTTCCAGAGGACCAGATTTCTTAAGTAAAGGATGTAGCCAATATTTAAAGGATTAAATATAACGTTGTAGTTTATTATTCATTATTCCCATTGATGGTAAAAGACCATTTCCCTCCCATGATTATCCTGTCTGCAAGAAGCCACAGATCTTCAGATGTCAGAGATAACACTGCTCTCTCCTAGAATCAGCAGCTTTTACAGAAAAGGGCTTTGAGGCTTTGTTTCTAGAGGAAACTCAAGAATTCTTGTTTTGTTATTTGATTGTGTATGTGTGGGTGTGTCCTTTATCTCAGACAGTTTTTTGCCTTGGATGGTGGTGTGGAATATACACATCTCACTGTGATGGCCTGGCCCAGCCTCTGTTTTGGTTTCTCATGTTGGTATTTACTGCATAAAGTTCAAAATAGTCACATCCATTTGTGATTTTTACTCTTCATATTATTCTTAAATCACACTTCCTTGCTTCATTTAACACTGAATGGGCTGATGTTAATGTCAAAACTACATCGTTTTTTGCTTATCATTTACCTTCTCTTTCCTTGTCTGCCTTTTAAATCTTTTGGAATTACTTTTTAAAAATATATCTTTGGCATCGAGCACTTAGTTTGATTTTACATTCAACCTGAAAACCGATTTATGACCAGTAAGTTTACATTACTTATATTATTTACATGTATTTAGGTAATACATAAATTTAGTCAAGTTTTTCATTGTGTTTTCTATTTTCTAATTTCTTTACTCTCTGTGTGTAAATTGTCTGTGATAGATGTTTAATGGTGAAAAAATAGAAACATTCTCACTAAAATCAGGAGCAAGAGAAGGAGTCTAACACGGTCACTTCTACTTTATGTAACATTATTTTCTGGAAATATCCAGTCAATGTAGTAAAGCAAGAGCAAGAAATAAAAGCTAAATATATGACAGTAAAAGGAAACTTTTTCAATGTTTTCACATAGCATTATAAATATTCTGGAAAATCCAAGAGAATCAACTGAAAAAGATTAGAAACAATTAGAGAATTCAATAATGTGCCTAGTTTCTCTTTCTAAATGAATTTAGAAAAACAAATGTGCCTAGCTTCAAAATCAATATACAATAGATCCATAGTTTGTATCAAGGCAAAGAAAAAAGGAGAATATATAATAAGAGGAGGGATGATAGTAATAACAGCAACCAAAAGGAGATAATATCTAAGAATCAGTTAACAAGAACTACATAAGTCTATATAAGAAAAACAATAAAATGCTACTGAGGAAGATAGAAAAAGACTCAAATTCATCAAAATAAAACTCTTGTTCTGGGATGGAAAGTGTATTATTGTAAAAATATCAATTATCCTTACATTGATCTAAAAATTCCAAGAAAATTTAAATTCAATTAAACTTTTCTTTGAAACTTTATAAAATAATATTAAAGTTAATCAGGAAAAGTAAGCATTTCAGAAAATTCTTATGAAGAACACTAAGGTAAAACTAACTCATTAAAACACATTCAGTTCAGTTCAGTTGCTCAGTTTGTGTCTGACTCTTTGTGACCTCATGAATCTCAGCACGCCAGGCCTCCCTGTCCATCACCAAATGCCAGAGCTCACCCAAACCCATGTCCATTGAGTCAGTGATGCCATCCAGCCATCTCATCCTCTGTCATCCCCTTCTCCTCCTGCCCTCAATCCTTCCCAGCATTAGAGTCTTTCCCAATGAGTCAGCTCTTCACATCAGGTGGCCCAAGTATTGCAGTTTCAGCTTCAACATCAGTACCTCCAATGAACACCCAGGACTGATCTCCTTTAGGATGGACTGGTTGGATCTCCTTGCAGTCCAAGGGACTCTCAAGAGTCTTTTCCAACACCACAGTTCAAAAGCATCAACTCTTCGGCGCTCAGCTTTCTTCACAGTCCAACTCTCACATCCATACACAACCACTGGAAAAACCATAGCCTTGACTGGACAGACCTTTGTGGCAAAGTAATGTCTCTGCTTTTCAATATGCTGTCTAGGTTGGTCATAACCTTCCTTCCAAGGAGTAAGCATCTTTTAATTTCATGGCTTCAACCACCATCTGCAGTGATTTTGGAGCCCCCAAAAATAAAGTCTGACACTGTTTCCACTATTTCACCATCTATCTGCCATGAAGTGATGGGACCAGATGCCATAATCTTAGTTTTCTGAATGTTGAACTTTAAGTCAATTTTTTCACTCTCCTCTTTCACTTTCATCAAGAGGCTTTTTAGTTCCTCTTCACCTTCTGCCATAAGGGTGGTGTCGTCTGCACATCTGAGGTTATTGATATTTCTCTTGGAAATGTTGATTCCAGCTTGTGCTTCATCCAGCCCAGCGTTTCTCATGATGTACTCTGCATATAAGTTAAATAAGCAGGGTGACAATATACAGCCTTGACATACTCCTTTTCCTATTTGGAACCAGTCTGTTGTTCCATGTTCAGTTCTAACTGTTGTTTCCTGACCCACATACAGGTTTCTCAAGAGACAGGTCATTACAGGGCTTTAATGCTAAATTAATTGGGCACTGTTTTACCAATAGGGTAATAATACAGAATTTGGTAAAAGATCTAAGTACAGGTGGGAGTACTACATTTAAAAGGTTACATTTATAATCAATAAATAGTGTTGGTACAATTTGAAAATTTATCATTTGAAAAATAATTAAAAGCTGGACTCCCAACCTTTATGTTCTATTACTTTCAAGTTGTTCAAAACTTTAAAAAATTTAACAGCCAAAAAAAAAAAAATCATAAAATGTTAGCTGTGTTTTTGTTACATATAGGAAATTTATATTATAATCTCCTTTCTAATCTTTGGGTAATTTTAAAGTGAATTTTTAAAGTTTCCAGATAAATTTTTAAAGCTATCTTTTCTTAGTTCTAATCTAAGAGATTCTAGCCTCTGTGATATAAATTTTTTAAACTTTATAGAGATTCCTTTACAGCATGTCTTGATTCATGGCCAGTTTTTGTAAATGTTTAATGTACATTCAATGAAACGACTGTGTGTTCTTTAAAATTGAGTATATGAATCAGCCTTGTCAATTGTGTTATACAGGTTTTTTTAATCCTCACTAACTTTTGGCATGCTTTGTTTCCATCTGAGGACTATATGCATAAATAATCCAGTATAATATAGATTTGTCAATATCCTCTATTATTAATTTATTTTTCATATGAAATGTTTACAGCAGCTTTATTTATAACAGCCCAAATCTGGAAACAACTCAAATGCTCATCAACAGACAAATAGCTAAATATACTGTGGTATAGCCGTCAATGGTACACTAATCAGCTATAAAAAATAACTGTTGATATTTTAAAAAAATGAATGACTCTCAGAAATATGTTCAGCAAAAAAAGCCATAAACAAAGGAATAAATACTGCATAATTCCACTTATTTAAAATTCAAGATTAAGAAAAATATCTATGGTGGCAGAAATCAAGATAGTAGTTGCCCATAGGATGGGGAGGGTAGGAACTGACTGATAGAGGACACACAGGAACTCTGAGGAGTCACGGACATGCTCTGTATCTTGACTGCCATGTTGACTATGGGAGTCTCTACATTAGCCCAAAATCATTATCTCCTTTTAAATCAACTTGCACTTTGGGTTGCCCAAGGCTCTTATGTTAGATGTATACAGGTTCATTATTCTACCTTACTTGGTGTAATGTTCATTTTTTAAAAAAACACTTTAGGGGAACACATGTATACCCATGGCAGATTCATGTCAATGTATGGCAAAACCAACACGATAATGTAAAGAAAATTAAAAAATAAACAAATTTAAAAAAAAAACAAAAAAACAAAAAGAAAATAAATAAATAAATAAAAAACCACTCTGAATCATTCTCTTTAACTTTTAATTGATTTAACTTAAATTCTATTTTGTCTGGTATTATTGTTATACCAGTTTTCTTTATGTTGGCATTTCAGGATATATCTCTTTTTCTATACTTTTGTTTTAGGTATATCTCATAAATAGGGCTTCCCAGGTGGCTCAGTGGCAAAGAATCTACCTGCCAGTGCAGGAGACACAGTTTCAATCCCTGGGTCCGAAGCGCCCCCAGAGAAGAAAATGGCCACTCATTCCAGTATCTTTGCCTGGGAAATCCCATGGGCAGAGAAGCCTGGCAGGCCACAGTTTATGGGATCACAAAAGAGTTAGGCTTGGCTTAGCAACTAAACAAAAACACAACATCTCATAAATAGCAAATAGTTAACCTTTAAAAAATTCATTCCAGGGAACTGCCTTTTAACAAGAGAATATGGTCTATTTGCATGTACTACACATACTAATGTATTTTAACTTACATCATTTTATTTTGTTTTCTATTTATCATCTTTTTCCTTTATTTGCACTTCTTTCCTGCCTTCCATTGCATGTGTAATATTTTTATTTCCTCATTTTTCTTCCATTACCATAGAAGCTATGAACCATCTTTATTTGAATTGCTAACCATTAAGTTTTATCATTCAAAGTTATACATTTTTTAAGCAAAATCAACAATTATTTAGTGTTTTCATTCTCCTCCTGACAAATCCTTAGTTATCCAAAGGAAACCAAACCACCACCATCTTTTTGTTAAGGGTTTTAGTTTTAGCCATTTTAAAAATAGTTATGTTTATATTAAATGTTAAGTCAATGAACATATTTTCATCAGCTTCACGTTCATTGTTTTCTATTGCCCATGCATAACTTCTGGATTGACTTTTATCTAACATACAAAGGTTTGCTAATTTTTGTTGTCATTGGCAGAATAAATGCTCTTAATCTTTGTACATCTGAAATATTTGTATCTGCTCTTTCTTCACCCACCAGAGGAGAGAGCCTGATTGTGTTTCTCTACATTGAACTGAATGCATTTGGCTGCCTGTACTCCACAAGAGGGTTAATCCCTACTGGGAACAGAAGACCAGGCTGCTTGTCCTTCCACCCTGCCTGAACTTTATGCTTGCTCCAATTCTGCTTGACGGAGATATCCATCTTGTTTATAAATCCAGCTATGTGTCTTTGCTTTCTGCTTTTATGTAGTATCTTTCACTGAAGTACATTTGGTGGAAAGGGGGTGATTGAAATGGATTCACTGTTTCCCCCATTTCAATCTCTTGCTTTCCATGAAAAGTTACATATCTTGAAGTTTCTGTTTGTTAGATTATAAATTCTGAATAGGATGATAAAAATAAGTTTCTCTTCTGACATTGACAGTGATTTTTTCCCTAGTAAACTCTCATTATGTTAATAATTAGTTAACATGATTATGTTCATTAATAACCTATTGTGTATATCAAACTTATTATCCCTTTTTAGTAAGTCAAGGTTTATGGATGTTTAGACAATGAGCTATTAATTCTGACTAGGATTAGAGAAGGTCTTACAGATTAAAGGACATTCGATCCGTGTCCTAGTAGATGAATAGGAGTTTGTCATCCTAACAAAAGCTGGGAGGCTTAAAGCAAAACAGCAGTGGTCAAACTGCCCCACAGAGACAAATTTGTCTCGCAAAACGGTTTCAGAATATGAGCCAGTATTTCAAAAACAAGAGACTTCAATAAAAATGAGGATTTCCAGCTTCTGATGGGAGAAAAACAAGTAAAAGTTTTGGCAAAACATAAAAGTTTGCACCCACAGGGCTGAAGCTGAGTAGTTCTGCAGCTTTATAACAGAGGTCACCATCATCATCTGCCTGCTGTTCTTCTCTTCCTTGTATCACCTGCTTGGGATATAAGGCTTGTGGGGGGCCCCTGCGGAAGTCTTGGCAACTTCAAAGGTACACGATACATTTAGAAAAGGTTTGAGAATAGGAAAGTGATATGATATGATCTTTCTTTTCACGAAGCACCTCTGGAAATGAAAGGCCCTGGATGGGCAGGGAGAAGAAGGGATGATTTCAAAGCAAAGAAGACAATTAGGAGGCTCTTACTATAATTCAGGAGAAAGATGACACAATGACAAAATGCAACAGCAAGGCAGCAGGAGAGGGTACAGACTTGGAGAATTTTTAGAAGTAGAATCAAAAAGACTTGGAATTGGGTTGAAGGCCAGTTGTAAGGGAAAATGTGTCAAAGATGATTCAAATGTTTCAAGATTTGGGGACAGTATATTGCCATCAACTAAGATATGGAACTCGGAAGAAACTGAAAGTTTTGGGGGAAAAAATAATTGTGGGGCTTTTAGTGACCTCTTTGGATGAGAGGCTGGATCTTAATGATCTTTGTGTCCCCAGCCTCTAACACACCTCCTGAAAGGGATTCAATAAATAAATGTTGAATTGAACTCAATTAAGCTTATTGATTTTTAGTTGTTTGTGGGAAGGTCATCCAGGTGGAAATGTCCAGAAGTCAATTTGTCATTTTAGAGCTTGAGAGAAAGGTTAAAGCTGGAAATAAATTTGAGTGTTGTCAGCATCTTTTAGTTTCCTGAGTGATTTCCTTTTATGAGTTTTATTTTATTAAGGCATACTTATTGATAGTATATTTTGAGTAAAAAGGTTATGATTTTATTTACAATTGCCACATGTGCTTAATTATACTACACTAATCGAGGAGATATTGATATTTTCACTGTCTCTTTTGTGCCTTTAGCAGTATATATAAACCATGAGAAAATATTTTTAACCAAAAAGATATTTCTGATATTTCTAAAATGCCAACAAATCTAACTTCTTATAGAGTCATCAGACAATGTGAAAGGAACTTGAATGATTTAAGTACAAATAAATCAACTCTAACTTGACTAAAGTTTCAAAGAGAAAATAAGTTCAGGAAAAAAAAGATCACTCAAAATGATATAAACATTCATGCCTGGGTTTTGTTCAGCACCACTACCAACAACAACAAAAAAATGATATAAGCCATATTCTAAAGAAAACATCCATTGTTCACTCAAAGGTCGTGTCTACATAATATGCATCTTTAAAAATCAAGTAGTCATTGTTCAAATTATTGAGTTAGTTTTTAGCTTAGCTTTACTATAGTCACCGAAAAGAGAAATATATTCTTCACTGTTAATTAAATATGCCAGGAACATCCTTTTCTGGGTTGACCCTTCCTTTAGAAAGCATGTAAGTAGATTTTTTTTTTTTTAAAAATGGAAATAGGTACACAGCTTTTTTTCACAGTTTCCTGTGGTCTCCATCTTCTTTCACAGTTTCCTGTGGTACTTGGTGATTCAGCACTTAAAAGACTTCAAGGGATCCTTCCCTCATCTCTCCACCATGTTCCCTGCTTGGAGACACAATAGACTGGTCACCTTGGTGACCGTTCTAGAGGAGGTGAGCCCTGCCCAGAGTAGAGCACAGAAACACTTAGGATGACATAGAAGAGAAGCTGGAACTCAAACAGGAGTGCTCTCTTCTGTTTCCCATTTTTTCCCCTCCTTCTACATTTCATTGACAACACTAAAGAACGCCAAAAAAAAAGTGGAATATGATTTCACCGTGTACCTGCCACCCAGCTACAAACCCTTCAACTCGGGATTCTGCTTCTTTCATCTATTCACCATCTGCTTCTTCCCTTCCTCACAACAATGGGAATCTTTCAAGGCAAATATTTGCTATGATATTATTTCATTCATAAATATTTCAGTGCACATCTCAAAGTGATAAGAACTCTTTTTAAAACATAATCAAAACATTATTATTCTCTTGCCCCACCCCCGCCAAAGAAAGGAATATTCTCTGATGTCCAGAGAATATCCAGACTGTTTGAATTTCTCTTATCATGTGTTCATTTTCACCACTGAGTTGGTTTGGAAATGAATCCAAACAAGATGCACGGTTCTTATATTTGTTTGATAGGTTCTTTTTCTCTTTTAATTGGTGAGTTCCTCCTCCCTTGGTTTTCTACTGGCAATTCATTTGCTAAAGAAACCAGATAATTTATTCCTAAGATTTGCTGACTGCCTTTATATCACATCATTTGACATGTTCCTGTAAATTGTAGGTAGATCTAGAAGCATGCTTTAATTCAGTTTCAGATTTGGGGTAGAATCTTTGTAGAGAGGTGCATAGTATAGAGATTCCTGCTTGGGAAAGATTGGGGTGAATGGGAGGGGTGTTTCTAAACCCACCAGGGAAGTGATAGTGAAGAGTTATAGACAAAAGAGGTAAATGCAAAGAAAATGTGGAACTTTAAAACAGAATTATGTGAAACCCTGGTGACCTGGCATTGCTAGCAGTCTTCCTGTTGGAAAAAGAATGTCTTTTTAGTGAGACCAATATGCTCTTATTATATGTCAACTCTCTCTAGAGCTATACTCACCTAATTTGCTAGTCAAGAAACTTATATTCCCCCTTTCAAATCCTTTCTTTCATTGCACCACAACTTCTCACTCATTGTCATTACACAAGAACAGTCCTGTTCTCATTCATTATTCAGAATACCCTTAACGGTTAAACCTTCATGTTGAGTAAATCACTTTAATCAATGAACAGTTTCGTTTACGAGTTCTAACAAGCAAATAAACCAAAATAACCTGTCCAGAAGCACTATAAAATATAGGGAAAATGCCATTTAATCTAGAAACTTTTCATGACAACTATAAATTTTCACTGTGATTTTAAATTAATACCTCACTCAATATTTGCAAAATAGTGAATTATGTATATATACATACTTCTTTTTCCTAAAGAAATTTCAGATTAAGGATTTTCTAAAGTGAATTATCACCAAAGATCCCACCTCTAGAATTTGGCCTACGTGATATCATATTTGGCTGGACTGAGAGATTAGCTGCATGGGTTAAAAACCCTACTCAATTTGAAATCATAAAACCTAGATTTGAGCCCTGGCTCTGCTCCTTCTAAGCTGTGCAAAATTGGACATGCCACTTCAACATGATTAAATGAAAGAGGAAAGCTATGTAAGGGCAGTGCCTGGTATTCAGTTGGCACTTAACAGGAACAGACATGGCATATCATTAGATCTAAAGTATTTAACAATTAGGAGTGAAAGGTTGTGGCAGGAAACAGAACCAGGCTCCAATTCTAATTTTGCCACTCACCAGCTTTGACTGAACCTATCCGGGGACTCTCTCAGCCTCAGTTTCCTCCTCTGTAAAGGAGAAGCATCCGTTCCCACCCCACAGAGTTCTTACAAATATTAATAAATATAATCCATAAGCAGATCTTAACACACTGTAGTGCTAGCAATTGTGTCTAGCACATTGTAAGCACTCAATAAGAACTTTCGTTAATAACTAGTCAATGTTTCAGAGAGATGCCTTAGTGATCCCAAGTGTTTGGAGGTTTTAAATACTAGGATACTGAAGTAAATTATTTGAGCTACTTTATTTTTAGTTCAAATTAATTCTAAATTATCACAGGCTAAAATCTGAACTTTAAAAGTTATGATATTCCTAAAAATAAAACATAACCAAAAAATAATATCAAAATATTTTACTACCAGAATGCAATACATAGAGGATCCATCCAACTCATATTCTTTCTCTAGTAGTACTAGCAAGATGTGTTTTTACGGGAGGATTATAGGTAAAGGCACATTCTAATGCATATTCATTTTACTATTTCTGTGTCACTGGGATACTATCTCCCAAATTTTCTCCTGTTTTCTGGTTTCAACATTCAGCCACAAGAGAGTTAGTCCTTTGCTGAAAAACATATTCCCTAGAAGGAAGACAATGTGCTATCAGAATGCACATCTAAGCATAAATGAGGTTATCAGAGGCATTCCAAAAAGAGCATGTATTCATAAATATTAAAAACCATAAAGAATAACAATCCAAAGGGAAAATAAAGGTGAACAGATGCTATAAAGACAAAGTTCACTTTCTTCCCAGCTAAAACTATCTCCAGGAATGGCAGCCCTGGTGTCTCAGATGGTAAAGAATCAGCCTGCAGTGAGGGAGACCTGGGTTCCACCCCCGGGTTGGGAAGATCCCCTGGAGGAGGGCATGGCAACCCACTCCAGTATTTTTGCCTGGAGAATCCCCATGGACAGAGGAGCCTGGAGGGCTACAGTCCACGGGGCTGCAAAGAATTGGACATGACTGAGAGACTAAGCATGGGATTGGCAGGGGGGAAACAAGGAACTTTTTATAGATAAAAAAACTGCTTTTATTTAGAAATAAAATCATATATGTCCTTACATCTGGGTAATTGTTGGGGGGGGGGAAGATCTGATTAAAAACTTCCAAAGGATTTAGGCTACTTTTTTTCTTTTACATTCTGTCAACGATCCAGATCCTTGTGATAATTTGCATAAAAGAACATGCTACTTCTATAGAAAACTGTCTTATCAAAAATGCTTTCATAATATCCATGGTGGAGTTATAATTTTACTAAGGATGACCCAAAGAAATGGAAAGCTTTTTTAAAAAATCACCTATTTTTAGTTCTTGCTTACACATAAAGTCATGCAAAAATGTGCATGAGACTGACTGGCAGGTCTGTCTTTTGGTAGCCAAAGGCACAGCACCAAAAAAGTGTAATTATAAAATCACTCAAAAACTATTTTGTCATGTAGTATGGCAGGTGAATAATGGTTGTTTTAATGTGAGAATTATTTTAGTACCCCATTATGCAAATGTAGGCATTTGTTCAAGAGAAGGTTAAGCCTCTGAGAGGTAATGGCTAATATCCCTTGCGAATATTCTTTATTTTCAATAAAGGAAGTGTAAATTTTTTATCTTGAGTACTCTAGAACTACTTATTTATTGTAAAAGTATTGGTAGAATTCAAAAAGAAATATATACTTATTTTTTAATTTCAATATACAAAAGTATAATTAAAATATGAATATATCACATTATCTACTTTCTTTTAATTTTTGTCCTTGATATATTCTTTACATATATATCTATATGTGTACATGTTTATGTACAGAGAAACAGACACAGGGGGGAAAAATTCTTCATATTTTATTGCCTATGTTATCAAATTCTAAGATGGACATTTTATAACAGCTAAAGATGGATCTTTACAGATGTGGGAGCCTTCTGAACTAGCATTTTTTTTCACCCTCATCTCACATAGGCTCTAACTGAACCAACTGTCTTACGAAATTTTGAAACTGTTCAAATTGGAATCATGGATATTCATAGCCCTGTGTTGTTCAGTTCAACATCTCATAGTTCTAGCTGCTAAAGCCAAAAAGGGCATCAATAGGCAAACTTTGAAAGCTTTTGGGGGTTTGGTTTCAATATTTGCCTCCTATTTTAGATAAGCTTCCAAAGGTTGCTCACTTTAAGAGTCTTCCCATCTAACAATGGCAGCCCACTCCAGTGCTCTTGCCTGGAGAATCCCACGGACAGAGGAGCCTGGATGGCTACAGTCCATGGGGTTGCAGAGATGGACATGACTGAGAAAGGAACACTACACATCTAACAAATGGCAATAATCCTGATTTGTATCTCTGTGCGCCAGACTGTAAACTCCTTGAGGAGTCTCTCTGTCTCTAGTCTCAATGACTAGCATAATGCAAAATATATAATATGACCTCAATAATGTTGCCTTATAGGGGATAGTGGTTAACAGCATAAACTCTGGAACCAGTCTGGAGGGTAAGTACTCTGGTTCTCCCACTTACTAGCTGTGTAATATTGAGCAAATTACTTAAACTTTCTGTGCTTCCTAGGTTTACCATGAGGATATTAAATAAATTATATGTACGCTTCTCAGAATAGTGCCTGTCACCTTAGGATGCTGTATGTTTGCTGTTACTATAGTTAAGGTAATTTCGATAATTATGCTGCCCCCCTACACTAACTTTAGAAATATCTCACAGCATCAGAACATGTTCTCTGCCACATCTGGTGTCTACTGATTCTCTAAGAAACTAAGATGATTGCCCTTTTTATGTCCTAATGGATTGTGAGGACTAAGCTACCACGTAGGATACCTTACCTGACTGCAGTTTCTGCCCCACAGCAAAAGAAACTGCCAAGGGCCTCTGCTGTGGTTTCAATGGGCAAAATCAAGTCTTTTCTTGCTGTTTTCTGAGCAACATCCAAACATGATCAGAACTATGGCATGTGTGCTATATTTAAGAAAATAGCAACGTTTTCTAAATTACTGGGTAAATTATATTTACTAGTGGCACTAATAGGGTTTTGGTATCAAATTAGAGTATTCAGAAGTAAATAAGGCACAATAAACCTATTCTCTCTAAAAATCAATAAATAATGCTTTTAATTCGCTTGATGACTGGATTTGGCAGGAGAATAATTGTGTCATGAAACTGACACTCCAAAAAAAAAAAAAAAATCATTATGCCAATAAAAGCAAGTAAGAAGAAGCCAACAACTGAGCTGCAGAAAGAAAAAATATGCCAGGAAGGAGTTTCCGCCACAAGATGAGAAGCGCAGCTTCTGCCAATGGCCTCGGCGTGAGCCGAAGCAGTTGTCTTTTGCAAACTGCCCTCGTTGCAGCCGAATGATATTATCTCCTCCTGTGCAGCAATTCTTTCCGCCAACGGCTTCCAGAAGCAATGTGAAAACTGCATCCACCATCTCTTTAGAAAACGGCGCGAGTGGACGAGGTCACATTTGCATCAAAAGGAGTCTGCGCTAGATGCCTTTATCGCGCGGACCAGACCACTGTCACGTTTGGGTTCTCTCTGGCCTCATGGAGTCATTCTAAAATGCTGAAGGAACAGCAGCTCTCTCCTCTGAAAGGTGTTAATTGTTGCTAATTTCAGTTAACACATTTCAGATAGAGCATCCTTTCTTTTCCCCCCTCTTTTTGTTTCCGGGAATCTATAATAAGAGCACCCCAGGTCAGAGAAGAGTCGCAAGAGGCCCCTCGTAGAGAGGAAATAGGCTGCGCGATGGAGCCAGGGAGACCTACTCAGACGGCGGGCTTTGATTTCCGCACATTTGAGTTATAAGAGAAAATTCACTGCCCCTCCGGGGCCTCAATTTCCTCAGCAAAAGGGAACGGTAAAATCTTCTGGCGGGGGCGGGGGGGGGCAGTTATCACAATTTAACAAAATATGTAAGCACTTGTGCTTAATTGCTCAGTCATGTCCAACTCTCTGTGACCCCATGGATTATAGCCTGCCAGGCTCCTCTGTCTATGGAATTCTCCAGGCAAGAATACTGGAGTGGGTTGCCATATCCTCCTCCAGGGGATGTTCCCAACCCAGGAATGGAACCTGGGTCTCCCAGATTGCAAGTGGATGTTTTACCATCTGAGCCACCAGGGAAGCCCATGAACACTGGAATGGGTAGCCTATCTCTTCTCCAGGAGATCTTTCCAATCCAGGAATTTACCCGGGGTCTCCTGCATTGCAGGTGGATTTTTCACCAGTAGAGCTACCATGGAAGCTGGTAAGCACTTGGCACACAGTATAAACACAATGAACAATAGATACTATTATCAAAATTATCTGGCAAAATGACTCTTTTCTTCTTGGCCTTCCACATGTAGCAGAGACCTCAGGGCTCCTCTGTGTAAAAGGATTGAAGTCAAACTGGAGTAGCCCTTGGAAGATGAAATGAAGTCATCTGGAGATGACCAGGACACCATGACCCTTTAAGAGGTTTAAGACCTGGAGAGCAGTCATTCCAGTGGGAATGAGATTGTCACATGTGAGGCAGTCACAAGGGCCCAGAGTCCCTTTTTAGGTTCTCCTGACTTTATTTTTATTTTTTAAATTTGTACTCTCCTCTCTTCGTTACAAAGTGCTCTCACTGGTATAACCTAAAACATTGCAGAAGGAAATGATTGCACCAATGCTATGGCTGTGGAGGCTTCCGGAGAGGCTTACAAATGGGTTCTTCTTACTGTAAACTTCCTGACAGCTCTCCAGCAATCACCATTCTGCTTGCAGTCCTTTTGATGATTCCTTTCAACATACAGAAAGTTACAAGCCTGGAGCAAGCATGTGCCTCCAGCATGCACACCTAAGGCTTATTCACAAACTTGGATGGAAGGAGAAGGACTTGTTCTCATTTCCTTTCCAGTCTGTTATTGTTACAGTAGCTGTGCCCACCCTCTGAGACTGAGGCATGACATTCATCATTCACAAACAGAGAGACAAAACACTGCTTCACATGCCTCTCAAGTTCAAGAGCTAAAAGAGAAACAAAGGGTATGCAGTTAGAAGCAAAGAACTCTCATTGAAACACGAGTCACTCACAACACACTCTTCCGACAAAGAAGCACAACACGGGCTCAGTTCTCTGCTCACCCCTTTGCCCCAGGAATACCCAGGAGGACAGAGTTTAGCGGGCCGTGGGCAGAGAAGAAAAGGCAAGAGAAAGGATTGTTTTTCTCTTTTACTTTCTCTCTTGGTTAACCTCCAAGGCAAAGTGAGCTCCCAGTGGCTGACAGTGAATAAGGCTGCAGAGAGGTTTTATTTCACCTCTTTAAATTAGGCTGAATAAAACTCCTCCCAGAAAACCTCCTCACAATGTATCTACAACTAAGAGATTGGAAGATCTATCTACATTCACGGCCAAGCAGCTACCAACCTTTCCCATCCCTCCCCTCTCCTAATCATTGCCCAGAAATATGTGGGAAAGAACAGAGAGATGCCACCATGTTGACTCAACATTTTTTTTTTCAATCAACTGTCTGTAAAAACAATCTCATCAAGAAATATGCACTATGTATGGCAATCCCAATCTCCCAGTCTTTCCCATTCCCCCTTTTCCCCTTGGTGTCCACACATTTGTTCTCTAAGTCTGTGTCTCTATTTCTGCTTTGCAAATAGGTTTATCTGTACTGTTTTTCTAGATTCCATATATATGCATTAATACACAATATTTGTTTTTCTCTAACTTTCTTCACTTGGTGTGACAGTCAGGGAGTTGGTGTTTAATGGGAACAGAGTTTCAGTTTAGGAAGGTGAAAAATTCAGGAGATGGATAACGGTGAGGGTTGTACAACAATGTGAGTGTATTTAGCGCCATTGAACTGTACAGTTAAATATTGTTAAAACTATGTTTTATGTGACTTTTACCACAATAAAAAACCATTTAAAAAGAGAGGAATATGCACTAAACACATCTATAATGAGATACATCGCACCGCTTCATTCATGCATTCCCTGACAACACAGATTCTTATCACCAGGAGACACAGTTAGTACCAAACAGTGTAGCGTGTTGCAGTCTTGGCTCTGTGCTTCAGGGGAGTAGTTGAGAGGATGGGTCTGAGCACGTGCAACAAAAAGAAAAATAGGTGAACTGGACTTCACCAAAATTAAAACATTTGTACACCAAAGGACATATTCAACACAGTGAAAGGCACCCCTCAGGATGACAGATAATATTTGCAAACTATATAGCTTATAAGGGATTAATATCCAGGACCTATAAAGAATTCCCACAACTTCATAACAACAAAATGACCTTCTTTAAAAATGGGCAAAAGACTTGAATAGACATTTCTCCAAAGAAGATTTATGAATGGCCAATAAGCCCAGGAAATATCCTCAACATCACTAATCAGTGAAAGTGAAAGTCACTCAGTCCTGTCCAACTCTTTGGGACCCCATGGACTATACAGTCCATGGAATTCTCCAGGTCAGAATACTGGACTGGGGAGCCTTTTCCTTCTCCAGGGGATCTTCCCAACCCAGGGATTGAACCCAGGTCTCCCGCATGGCGGGCGGATTCTTTACAGCTGAGCCACTGCTGCCGCTGCTGCTGCTAAGTTGCTTCAGTTGTGTCCAATCCTGCGACCCCGTAGATGGTAGCCCACTAGGCTCCTCCATCCCTGGGATTCTCCAGGCAAGAACACTGGAGGGGGTTCCCATTGCCTTCTCCAATAGCTGAGCCATTAGAGAAATGCAACTCAAAACCATAATAAGATACCACAGGATGGCTATTAGGAAAAAATATTGACAAAAATTTGAATAACCTGGAGCCCCGGTGCATTGCTTGTAGAAATGTAAAATAGTGTATCCACTATGGAAAATAGTATGGAAATTTAAAAAATTAAATATAGAATTACAATTCCACTGACATATACCCCCAAAAAATGAAAGCAGTAACTCAAACATATATTTGAACCCTTACATCCACAGCAGCATTACTCACACTAGCCAAGGATCCACCAGTGGTTGAATAGATAAGCAAAATGTACTATATACAATGGAATATTATTCAACCTTAAAAAGGAAGAACATTGAGACACATGCTACCACATGGATGAAACCTGAAGATCTTTTGCTAAGTGAAATAATCCAGACACAGAAATATGTTTATGATTTCATTTACATGAGGTACCTAGAGTGGCCACACTCAGACAAGAAAAAAATAATAGTGATTATCAGAGTCTGGGAGGAGGGAGCAATGGGGAACTATGATTTAATGGGTATGGAGTTTCAGTTTAGGAATATGAAAATGTTTTGCAGATAAATATTGATAATGGGTGCATAACAATGTGGACACAATGACACTGAACTGCACATTTTTAAATAGTTAAAATGTGAATTTTGTGAGATGTGCATTTTCCAATAACAATAAAAATTAAGAAAAAAAAGAGCAAAAAGACTGGAATCAAAGTGTCATGATTGATACCCCAGTTACCCTCATACTAGCTGTGGGGCAAACAATTTGGCCTTTCTGTGACTCCCATTTTTCTCATTTGCAAAATGGGATAATCAGAATGCCCAAGTCATTATGAAATATCTAAGAGATGATAAAAAAGAAAATTCTGACACATATTGAGTACATAAAACATGTTAGCTGTTGTAGTTATTTCTTTGGTATATATGATAAAAACTCCTTGACGCCATGAACAAATATTTCTTCCTTTTCTGCATCCCCCATAGAGGATGATGTATATACTTCTAAATATCTTTTGACTGACGTATGTATTTATATACAAAGATGAACCTATTGACTCACTATCAGTGGTTGTTTCTCCAACACAGAATATAAGTTAGTATTGATCCATTCATATTCTTGAATAAGCCTCTTTGAACCAAAGATATTCATTTAGCCAGCTGGCTAAAGTGGAGATTTATCTTGAAAAGGACATAATTCACACTGCTGTGTTACAAGGCCAGGGGAAACATGAGGTCTTCCCCTTGCTGCTATGTCATTCTAAACAACCTATAGAACTAGCCACAGAGTACAAAACCACGTAATTGTTTGGGACACCATCATCTAAAGAAAGAGTCAAAGTAAGTTAAATAGATGGTAACATCCCTGAGCCCCAGAAGCTGATAACCTCTTAAATCTTTCCACACCACTGACAGTGGATTGAGGTGTGAAGGACATCTAGACCATTATCAGTAAACTCTGGTCCAGCTGAGGTTAAAGACCCCTATTACATTTAAAGGCAAGTATATCTGAGGATACTATTGGTTTCAAGCTGATAGCACGCAATGTAGGCATGCGTGCTAAGTGGCTTCAGTCGTGTCCAACTCTTTGTGACCCTATGGCCTGCAGCCTGCCAGGCTCCTATGTCCATGGGATTCCCCAAGGAAGACACTGGAGTGGCAAGAATACATGCCCTCCTCCAGAGGATCTTCCCGACCCAGGGATCAAACCTGCGTCTCGTATCTCCTGCATTGGCAGGTGGGTTCTTCTTTACCACTAGCGCTACCTGAGAAGCCCAGGAGATACAGGGCATTTGCTAATTCTGTCTATTTCAAACAAAACTATTTTAAAATAAAATCCCTTCCCCCCTAAAAAACATTATAATAAAATATTAACATCCATTCTCAGAAATAACAGGTGGTTTCTGAAAAGTACAGCATTTTTACAAGCTTTTCCTATGACGGGTTTTTCAAAACCTTGGCTGATGCTGGTTTCTAAAGTGATCTTCTATCAGACTGAGAACAAATTCATTTAATGGTTTATTTCTCCAACAGTTTGAGTGACTATTTCCTCTAGATATCTTCTTCAGAGCCCACACCCTAAAGCTTCATAATTCCATTAAATCAGTGCACAGCTGGGCAATTCTTCCGTTGCTCACATTATAGTGATCCCTGGGGAATTTATGTAAATCTATGGAAATTAATTTTCAAGTCTGTACTCTGTAAAGGAGGATGCATCCTCATTAAGTAAACAATTATATCTACAAACAAGCTAAAAGCAACATGCTGGAGAGCTAAATTAAACTTTTCATCAGGAAAACAAAACCAGTCACTTTCACGTATAGGCTTTACCTAAATGCCACCAAAATTATATGATAAAAAACTTTTATGAAGTCCAAATAGATACCAGCAAAAGTGTGGCTGAGCCACTACTCAGGACACAGCCTCTTTTCTCATACCACCACTTCATTTCCTACTGTGAGAATGAGTTCAGCCTTAGAATTCATGGGCTCTCAGAAAAGACTTCGCATATAACAGTAGAAAGAAATGACCTCCTTTAGTCCTTCAAAGGGCACCTAAGTCAACTTCAAGAAACCCTGATAAGACCAGAGCATCTGAAAATTAAAGGACAGATATTGTAGACTGGATTGAGGACAGGAGAAGGGGACAACAGAGGATGAGATGGTTGGATAGCATCACTGACTTAATGGATATGAGTTTGAGCAAACTCCAGGAGTTAGTGAAGGACAGAGAAGCCTGGCATTCTGCAGTCCATGGGGTTGCAAAAAGTCAGGCACGACTTAGTGACTGAACAATGATTACAGGCTGGAAAGAGGAAAAGCTTTGTTTGCAGTTAGACTTCACAATCCAATCTTTGCTCCTTCATTTATTAGCTGAGTAAATCACCTAGATGTCAAGGTCTCAGTTTCTTCATCTGTACATTAGGGATAATAATCCTATATGATGTTATAAATTTTTAATGAGGTAAACTATGTAAAGCCCTTCACCCAATACCTAGAACATGACTGGTGCCAAATGCTCTCACCTGGACCAAAAGATGAGATCTGCAAAGATCTAGGCTATAGAAATGAGGAATTTCTCCACTTAAATATTTTGGGTCCTCAAACACCTATGGTGCATTCCCATATTAGTAGATCTGCCCACCTTTCCTACTGCTGGGAAAGTAAGGCTGAGGGATCCATGGGAACATTGACTCAATATTACACATTCCTTTCTTCTTAAGCCATTCCAATGTTTATTCCTTTGAGTGTAGACCTTCTCATGTCTCAAAACTCCAGACTCTGCTCTCTCCACCACTGGCTAATTCCTCACATCCTTAACTAACCATATGCCTCATTGCTTTCTTATAGACCAACCATCACTTCTTGGACTCATGTGTCTTTTGTCTCAACTACTCTGCTGCAGCAACCAATTCCGCATGAGTGTGGAACGATCTGATCCAGAAAAGACTTGGCAGAACTTCTTTTAAGGCCATGAGTCGCTAAGAGTCTAACACACCTGAGCAACTTCACTTTCCCTTTTCACTTTCATGCAATGGAGAAGGAAATGGGAACCCCTTCCAGTGCGCTTGCCTGGAGAGTCCCAGGGATGGCAGAGCCTGGTGTGCCACCGTCTGTGGGGTCGCACAGAGTCGGACACGACTGAAGTGACTTAGCAACAGAAGCAGCAGCAGCAGGCCATGTGCCTCTCATCAACCCCAGACCTTCTTGACACTGATGGTCTTACTTAGCACCCACAAATGCAGTCTGAAATTTCAGGGATGTCCCATCCTGGTAGTGCAAAGCGTAAACCAATGACTGACAAGAAAAATAGATAAATATTTCCCCTTTCTCCTCACCTATACATGGTCCTGAGATGTCCTTTCATAGGACAGTCCAGCAGCATGACGCAGTCTAAATTAGTGCTACTAGTTCAGCAACACACCTTCCAATCAGCTTTTCCTCCTTCCCTATTTTGATTCCTTATCCCTCACTCTGGTCTCCCTTCAGAAAAACAGTAGCCTAAATTCTTATATCAGACTCTGCTTTCTGGGGTACTCAGGCTAAACCATCTGCCTGCATCCTGGGCCCTTGTTAAGGGGACACAACCTTGCCTGCCCCATATAACTCTCCCTCTTTTCAGGGGAAGATTGAACAGGGGTGAACATCTAACAAAGGCTGTCAATCCATGCCCTAAGCCAGCAAGCAAGGCTCTAGACTTCACATGAAAAGATGAAGTAAACAAATTGAATTCCTCTCTAGGGAACTGGGGGATACAAAATAACAGGTGAAGCTGGTTAGCAGATTGTAAAGAGAGGAGGTACAGAGCAGCCATAAGGGTCTAAGAACTCTATTTCAGTGGGGAAAGAGGAAGAACTGTATTCATTCATTTGTCATTGTAAGCCAGTACCTGGCCTAGTGCCTTCCATGCATAGGAGTTGAATATATTTTTTGGTAAATGAAAAATGACATTTTTCTCCCACTCTTCTCCTTGAATTTAACACTCTGCTCCCAGTCCTTCCCTAAAGAGACAAGAATCGCCTAGCATTTCCTCAACCCCATCACTCCACTCCTTTACTTCCACTCCACATAGCAAACAACAAACCACACCTTAAACCTCACCAGGTCTCTTAACTGCATCCCCTTCAGAAGCCTCCTGAAATGCCTCTGATTATCACATGTCCTAGGCTCGGTCATCTCACCAGTCCCCTCACTTCCGGGCATGTTCTTGTCCTCATCAATCCCCCTTCATCACAGTCCTTCTTTCCTTTCCTGGCCTTCCTTACCTCATGCCTCTCCACCCAGTCAGTACCCCATGGTTAATTACTATAATAAATATTTCTATTTCTGTGTTTAACTAATCCTTTTATAATACAAACAGTCATAAAAGTACCAGTTTCAACATTAACAGACTACACTGTCTGTTTTCCCCATTCCTGTTCCTGATATAGCAAGCACAACTAGAAACCATCACAAGTAACTTCAGTTAGACCTTTCACACAAATGAAATTACAAGTTTTTTCCCTTGTATCCCATGATCTCCTTAATACTACTTCAATAATTTTTCCTTCTGTAGTCGGTATCTGGTAAACAATAAGACCTCAAGTCTTTTTCACGATTCTCTATGAGTTCATAAATGGAGAGCTTTTTCAAGTTCTTTCTCAATGGACTCATGGGCACTCTGAAAATCAAGGGATGTGGCTAGATGCTAGGCATCCATCTAACTCCATCCACTAGCATATCCAAGCCTCAGCTATGACCCAACCAAGACTCCTTGTCAAGTAAGTCAGTGACCTTCCCCACTCACTATATTACAAACTTTTTGTATATGTTTAACCTTAAAAATAAGTCCACAAGGCTCTCATTATCACAGTTTCCATATGAGGAAACTAAGGTCCAAAGAAGGTTAAGTAAATTTCTGTAGGTCACACAGTTAATCAGTGGCAGAGTTAGTATGAAACCCAAGCTTTCTTATCCCAAAGGATGCTCTTTCAGGACTACTATAATATAAAGCTGTTTAGCATTTTTTTAAAATTCTCAATGGTATCAAAATAATATTAAGCCTTCAGGATTACATCCTTGGATAGTATTAATATTAGTATTACTGGCATGTTGCTTCCTTCTCTAACTCCTTAAATGCTAACAACATTTATGAAGTCTCTCAGAGAATAGCTTTCCTTTCCAGCTCCTAGTCATTATTTTAATTCAGTCCTTTGCCATCATGTCTGATTAACTGAAAGAAAAGGGCTTCTAATCTGTATTTCCTGATCCCAGTATCTTCCTAACTCAATTCATATTATTCATAATCACTATCCTTCTTGAACAGTTTCATCATATCATTTGCTCTTCTATGAGAAAAGTTAATAACTTTTCCTTTTTTGATAAATGTAACATTAAGTGACTCCTCTCCTCCATCAATCCATCAATATTAAACTCACTTTCATCTTTTATGCTCTTTTCACTAGGATTTCACCCTCAAGCCTTATTCTTAAAACACAATTTATGGACTTCCAATTCAAAGAAGACTACTCTATCTTATTTGTTCAACAACTCTATATTCCTAAAACTATTGAAATGACCCAAGAAAAAAGTTTTAAGGGTAAAATATGTATCTATGTTAGAAAATATGGAAGATTTCCCTTAAAAGTACAAAAATTTGACAGTTTTTATAAGCCATGGTGCATGCCAGATCAGATAAAGGGAATAAATGACTACAATTCAAATCAGTCAACAGAGGGACTGGAGAAAGTAGTATGTCAAGATAATCTGATTGATAAGATACTAAAGCTAAAATATATCTGGTTATTTGATAAACTACAGCCCATGATCTGGAAAATATTCTTCTGGACCCACAAGAAAATAAGGAAAAAAACCTCAGGTTTACATTACCAGACAGAGAGAGCACACCATGAGTTGAAGCTGGAGAGGAGTAAGAAAAATTAAAATCTAGAGTTACTATAAGGGAAACCTGGTACTGAGATACTAAGCTGCCTCAGGGTTGGGTGAACAGAATCTTAAACTCCAACATTAGAATGAGATCCCTGGTGGTGAACAAGATGGACCTAGGTTAGTAGCAACCAGAGAATCCAGGTAAATTAAACTCAGTCTTCCCTGTGTACCTGCTCAGTCATTAAGTTGTGTCCAACTCTTCGCAACTCTGTGGACTGTAGCTCACCAGGCTCCCCCATCCATGGGATTTCCCAAGCAAGAATACTGAAGTGGGCTGCCACTTCCTCTTCCAGGGAATCTTCCTGACCCAGCGATCGAACCCATGTCTCCTGTGTCTTCTGCATTGGCAGGCAGATTCTTTACCACTGAGCCACTTGGGAAGCCAGTCTTGTCTAGAGGAAAGCACTTCAATTATAACCCCAAGAATTTCCATAGATCATGAAATGATCATAAGAAAGGAGATAGCCTGCCTCAGGAATGAATCAGCAGAAAAAGAAAAACAACATATTTAATCCCTCATAACTTCAGATTGTAGAATTATCAGCTATAAAATATGAGATAATTTCAAATAAAATATTAAAAGAAAGAATAACTTGAAAAAAAAGGAAGCAGCCAAGATGAGATTATTTTCAAAAGATCAGGTAACTTTTAAAAATACAGTTTTTAGAATAAAAACACAATCATTGACATCATAAAGTTCCTCAGTAAGTAAATCAACATCTTAGATAAAGCTGAAGATAGAATTAGGAAATTAAAAGATTACCCTAAAGGAATTACAAAGAATGAAGCAGAGAAAAGACAATGCAAAATGTGTGTGTGTGGGGGGTTAGACAATCTGACATAAAGAAATGAATGAGAATGTATCATAAAGTAATAACAGAAAGATTATAGGAAATAGTCAAATAATGTTTGAGAATTTCCCAGAACTAATAAAAGATTCTGGAGATATACATGAAAGATATCCATTCCTACACATATTGTAGTAAAAGCTCAGAACATCACAGCTTAAGAGATCTAAAAAATTGTCATTTCTTCTGCAAATAAATGATAATTAGTCTAGAGGCAGACTTTGAATAGCCACAATGAAAGACAGTAGCGATAGAATTATTTTCAAGAAATTATTTCAAGCAAATAAGTGTCAACCTATTTTGATTCCACCAAAATTTCTTCAAGATTGAGAGTGAATTAAATAGTGGATTAAATATATTTCAAGTATTTTATATGAGCAAAATCTGAGAGAAAAACAGTGCACTTTCATAAGAAATTTTTAAAAGATATACTGCTGGAAAAAAAAAAAAAAAGATCCCAGAAGGAAGATCTAAGAAAAGTGAGAAGAAATTGGTAAACATATAGTCTATATAAACTTTGTCTTACAAAATAATAAATAAAATGTCTAAGGAAATTAAATGATAGAACTTAGAGTAATAGCAGCGATGTCAGAATAGACGATTAGAAAAATTGGTTCAAAGCCCTGGTATTGTTCCGAAAGGGGAGAGTATAAATGGTTGATTAAACTTATTATTAAGTTAGTGAACATCCCTTAAAATGTCAAAATTTTAAAATAAGTTAGAATACATCATTTCTAGTCAGTAAAGTGAGAAAATTGAACAATAAAACAAGCAAATTTAAAAGAAAAATAAAAATATAGAGGAAGAGAAAGAAACATAGTAGAAATTAAGATTATAGAAATAAGTAAATATATGACTAATCACAATATTTATGTTATACCCCAAACCTGCCACTTAAAAACAGAATTTTAAGGCCAGATAAACATAATTCTATATCAGACACACCTAAAAATATAAAGAGAAAAGGGTTGACAGATATGTCCAACAAATAGCTCAAAGAAATCTGGGGAGAACTATTTTAATATAATAAAAATAGTCTTTAAGATAAAAAACATAAATTAGGAAGAAAAGTGATACTATCCAGTTTCAAATTATCAGTAAGATTGAACAACTAGATAAGTAGTATTGGTCCTATCTCAAATTACATAAAGCGAAACAGTCAAGAACTCCAGAAAAAAAATGACAAATCATCATAATAATATAAAAATAAAAATGAAACACATCTTTTTCAATTACTGATAGTTCAAGCAGAAAAAAGTTTATAAAATATGAATAGTTTGGACTATCAATCTTGATTTAATGTTGATAGGTGATAGATTTCTTAGCACACATGATACACTTCTCAAAATTGAATACATTAATTAAGCAAGATTTATCTTACATATATAATACATATATCCTTGTGTGAACATATATATGCTCTACATTATACAGAGAGAATATAGTCTATGTGGTGCATGTCTTTGTGTGCTTATATATGTATTACAGTCTCTAGCCACAATGAAATTAAATCAGAAATCATATTTAAGGAGATGAGTTTTTATTTCATGAAAAATGAAATGAAAAATTTCCAACACACACAAGAGTAAATGAAATAACATATAGAATGCTCATGTACCATGCATCAAGCTTCAGTGATTATTCAACTCATAGTCAATCTTTCATCATCTATATATCCACTCCCCTCTGATTTTTTCTGAAGCAAATGCATCCATAAATATTTGTAACTCTATAAAGGAAGGACTTTTTTCTTTAACATAACCATAATATATGCTATTATATATATTTTAAAATACATAAAATTCCTCAAATGTCCAGTCAGTGTCATATTTCCTTAATTATCTTACATTTTTTTCTTAGTTTATTCAAATCAGGATCCAAATAAGGATCATACATTGCATTTGATATATATGTTAAGTCTCAAATAGATACTTATTATTTAGAATCCATATGATTGAAATTCTAAAAACACACTTCCAAATAACTCATAGATCATAGAAGAAATAAAATTGGAACATTGAAAATACTTGTAACTGAACAAAAAGCAAAATGCCTGCATAGTTTTTCTTTGAAATGCAATGAAAGCAATCATTTGAGGAAAACTTGATGCTTTAGTGCTTTTATTAGAAGAATAAATAGTAGAAATTAATGATTTAAACATCCAACTTAAGAATTTGAGTGGGAAGGCAGAATGATAGCCTATAAGCAAAGAAAACAGAAAAGAATTTAAAGAAAGAATGGACTACTGAAGTGGGAAACTAAAATACAACACAGGATCAAGGTGATGGAATAAAGATAGCCCCCGTGCTTTGACACTCATCCCATTGATAGGCAAGGTCTATTTCTCTTTCCCTTAAATCTTTGTTCTGCGACTGCTCTGACCAAGAGTAGGGTAGAAGTGATGCTTTGCCAGCTCTAGGTCTAGGCTTCAAGAGGACATGTAATCTCCTCTTCCTATAGAACATTCTTAATGTTCCAAGATACAGTGTACGAAGTGCAGATTGGAGAAGCCTTGTGGAGGAGTCCTGTGCTATGTAAACAGAGGGAGAAACACAACTGAGCTCATCCCTTTCCTTGCCAAGGCATCAGGCATGTGAGTAAAGCTATCTTGGACTCTCCAGACCAGACCAAGAGCCAAATGAATACTACCAAGTAAACCCAGTCAGCACCACATGGTGCAAGAGGAGGAGCCAGGAAGACTCTCTCTGAATCCCTGACCTGCAATAAGTTTTGAAGGTTGTTTCATAGCAAAAGATGATGAGAGTAATAAACCAAGTCAAAACTTGGTTCCTTGAAAAGACTAAAAAACATTGTCTCTACTCTCTGATATTTGTCAAAGGGAGAAAAAGAATAACACATTAAAAGAAAAGAAAAAGTAAAACAAGAAACAAAGGGCTTGATTGCTAACTAGACATATCATGGGGTTCACTTCCCAACATACACAAATATCAAATCATTATGTTGTACACAAGAAACTAATATGTCAATTATACCTCAATCGATAAAAAAAAAGACTATGTATCAGATTATATGCCAAGGAGGTGACTCTGGATTAAAGCCTTGAGGCAGGATTAAGACAATATGATGTGGTAGAACAAATAGTTGTTTGAGATTTGGATTCTTCCACTAAATAACTTTGGGAAAGTTATTTAAATCTATTAGACCTCAGTTTGGCCTTCCCTAATAGCTCAGTTGGTAAAGAATCCACCTGCAGTGCAGGGGACCTGGGTTCGATCCCTAGGTTGGGAAGATCCCCTGAAGAAAGGAAAGGCTACCCATTCCAGTATTCTGGCCTGGAGAATTCCATGGGCTGTACAGTCCATGGGCTCACAAAGAATGGGACATGACTTTCACTTTCACTTTCAGACCTCAGTTTGGTAAAAACAGACTAACTAAATCTCCTTCCATACTTCTAATTCTTTGACATTGTGATTTTTCATAATAAATTTATTCTCTGCTCTGTATAGCGGCTGTACTTAAGAAATGATGAATTTAGGGTAAGGAGTAAGTTCAGTCCTGGAGGTAACCAATACTACTTGTTCTCTTTACTTAAATGGGAAAAATTTTGGAGACTAACCTGCGGGGTTTTTTTCCTTTTTACAGAATTTCACTATGTCTATTCAAGTTCTTTTTGTTTTAATAAGTCCATAAACATGCTATATTAAATGCACACAAACACACAAAAGTTTACTTCCTAAAATAAAAGAAGTATCACGTTAGCTAGTTTGATAGGCATAGCTTATGATGTAAGAACTAGTTTTTATCCTTATATATTCTGTGCAAACATTGTATACTAAATTCTGGGTTTTTTAAAGATTTTGCAAGACTTTGAGACTCCTACAAATGGCTTATGCTACAATATGACATGGAACTCAGGAGCACTTAAGTGCTTAATGAAAATAGGGCCACAACTTTTATTATACTTGGCGCTTCATTTTCAATAATAACTTAAAAGTTGTGTGAAAAGTGAAGGAAAGTGAAGTTGCTCGGTCGTGTCCAACTCTTTGTGACCCCATGGACTGTAGCCTACCAGGCTCCTCTGTCCATGGAATTTTCCAGGCAAGAGCCCTGGAGTGGGTTGCCATTTCCTTTTCAAGGGGATATTTCCGACCCAAGGATCGAACCCAGGTCTCCCGCATTGCAGGCAGACGCTTTACCATCTGAGCCTTAAGGGAAAATTATTGGTTTTTAACATGGTTTTTAACTACCAACATAGTTGGATTTTAACATGGAATTTAGTTGATGAAGTTTTATAGCAAGTTAAATTTCTCCTGATATTTTGGAATGATTTTGAAGCATATGGATAGAGGGGGTGGAAAGGGCCTTAGTTCTATCAAAATGTTCTAGCTCATCACCTTAGAGCAAATAAAAGCTATACCATGCTTTCAGCTTAGTTTCTGGCAACTAAGTTTATTAGTTTAAATGCCTTTTCAAATCCCCAACTATTTTTATCTCAATTCTGAAATATAGTGTACAAAAAGGAAAGTTAGACCAGTTGACATAATGAACAGGTTACAGGTTCCAGTGAAAACATTAGGCCATTGTAAAAAAGATATCATTAGGATTTTTTGAAATCTCATTTTAAATCAGCAAAACTATTTCACATATTCAGTTGTTTTCTAATGAGGATAAATATTTACATGATAAAATTAAGAAACATCTATGATCTAATGTATACAATATAAACATGAGAAACATTATACTAATAGATACAGATTCCTCTTACTCTGAACATAGACTATTTAAAACATCTTTAAATAGATAGCTAAATAATATGATATATTTATGTAAGAGTTCTTTACATTCATATTAAAATTAATATTAGGGCATCAATCTTGACCTTTATCCATTACTATTTCAAAAAAGAAAAAAACCCTAGCTACATGCTTTTTTATTTCAAAGTGTCTTCTTTATCTTTGTGAGCTAGCTAGGTATCAACTACAAGGCATTAATAATTCCTTTCTTTCCAGGTTATTTTTAGACTGCTTTAACTTTATTAAGGTGTCTACCAAATGCTAAAACGTTAAATAATGAGCTTTCTCTTCTATGCCTACCCCATATATAGGAGATTTCTTGTTTCAAACCTCAGTGCACACATGTAAACACAATTACTCAAAGCAAGGCAACAAGTGAGAAGCAGGATTAAAATAAGAACTCAGACATTCTAACTCACAATCCAGCATTCAACCCCCTAGAACTTGCTGTTTTCCTTTGTCCTCTTTGCTGTAAACCAAGATACTTGTTCTTTAGCAGGGTGTTTCTGCTGCAAATCCAGTTGCTACTGCATTATGCAATGAAGTCAGAAGCCGGAGCTTGTGACATCAATATAGGTTGCTATGGTAACTCTTTCCATAAGTATTACAGGTTCATTGTAGGCTCAAAAAAGAGGACTTCAGCAGAGTGGCAAAATAGCTGGCGTTATTCAGCCTAAATTACAATAGTAATTGATGCAAAAAAATGTCTTACACTAGCTGTAGTAAATGCAGGTTTTTAATATTTGTTTTATGTCATTATTGAAAGTCATTTTCTAATTTTTTAAAAGAAACTAAAATTCTTCAAAAGAAATAACATTGCCACTGACCTACTGATATAAGAAATCCACATGATCCAGGTAGAAGAGAGTACTACAGTAACATAGCTAATTATTCCATGTATTGTGTCATTCCAGAAGTCAAGTAATGTTATACATTATCTGTTATGAATACACTCATAATTTCATGATTCCAATCCAGTTTTCTTATTGCAGACATTATAAGAAGGTCCCACAGAGCTGTTTGTATGAAAGCAATTTTAGATACGTTTTCCCAATGAATGTGCCTATTTTTAACCAAACAATAGAAAAGAAATCACCTTTTTATTGCACATGTTCATCCTTATTTCCCCAGAATATCTTTGCTAACACCTCAGTTTTAATGGTTAAATCTATCTCCCTGTGTAGGAGACATTGGGAAATATTTTTTCTACGTTACATTCTTTTCACCTGAATTTGAAGCACATGGCTGATGGTTACAAAGCCAGAATTCCTTTCTTCCTTAGCTCTTCTTCTTTACCATCTATCATCATCAGTATGAGGCTTTTAGTTCAAGTCTGCAGTCATGCTCGAGCACAGCAGAGGGGTTGCAATGTGTCAGGCATGAGGTATAAGAAGCATGAGACACAGTTCCTTCCATGAAAAGTTCACACTTACAGTAACAACAACTCTAATAATATTCACTGAGTACCTGTCGTGTGCCAGACACCTTGCTAAGCACTTTATATCCATTTGCTCATTTAATCTTTACCACAATCAGGAAAAGGAGGAGTTACGACTATCCCCATTTTTACGCATTAGAGAATTGAAACTCAGGGAGATAGAGTCACTTGCCTGAAGTCACAGACATAGTTAGGTAACACTGCAGGCATTTGAACTTAGATCTGAGTCCAAATATTAACGATCCTTTGACAGAAATTAAGGAAATTTCTTGTTATGGTGGTAAAATTAAAAATTGCATCATAATCCTACTGAGAAAGAATTCCTACATATATACTTCACTGAAGAAGAAAGGTGATGATAGTGTTCAGATATGCTTCATAAATACTTTTGATGACTGACTTCCCTGTTTTTGTAACACTCAGCAGTTCAGAAAGTGTTTGTCTGAAGACATTTTTATTCCCTTAGGTTATAAATGAAAATATCTCTCAAAAAGATTGGTCTATAAGTTTTCTTAGACAGTTGCATTGATATTCTCATATACGTCAAGCTACTGGACTATTTTCAGCTCAGATAAATATATTAATAATGTGTGCAGTGTGAAGCTGTTTACAAATCATACTAAACATTCACCCATTCAGCACATATTCACTGAGCCACTATTAGGAGTCAGGCACTGTGCAAAATATTAGATATGAAACTACAACAGAAAAATGAAGTGGTCTGCAAATTAAAGAAGCGCATGATATAAAATGAGAGAGATTCATTGATCAAAGAATAACATAATAAATGTAAAATAAGGACTGTGTCCAGAGAGTAGAAAATAAGAAAGGCTGAAATAGATAATCTAAGCATTCAACCTTGAGTAGTGTAAAGAGAACAGAGGAAACACAAAGAATAAGAAGGAAGAAAACAATAAAAAGAAAAAGAAAACCTAGGGAAATGTAATGCAACATATGACAGGAACGTCAGTCAAACAGCCAACTTGGTTCTTTGAAAAGATAAATAAAATTGACAAATCTCTAGCAAGGGTGATCAAGAAAACAGAGGCAAGGCAAAAGTAAACAACATTTGAAATGACAAAGGGAACACAATTAGAAATACAACAGAGATTAAGGAGGAAACAAGATACCATGAATTTTATGTCAATACATTTGAAAGTATAGGTAAGGGGGACAAACAAAACTGATCAAGAAGAAACTTTAATAGACAGAGAAACACCAAAGAAACTGAATTAGAAATATAAAGACTTCCCAGATCAAAAGCATGGATGGTGTTACGGGTAATGCCATCAAAATTTAAGAACAGATAATTCCAATCTTACAAAGTCTTCTAAATAATTTTTAAAAGAGGGAAGAATTCAAATGAATTATTTTATGAATTTAATATTAATATAACTTGATTAAAATAACAAATTCAACAAAAGCAGTACAAGAAAAGAAAAATAAAGAACAATATCTTCTATGAACATAAATATAAAAGTTCTAAATAAAGGACAAAATCTAGCAAATGTAATAAAATCCTGTATCCCTCTTCTTCTTCCAAACTCAACCATTAATTGGCCTTTTGGATCTATCATTCTCTAGTTCTTATTTTGCATTTTAGTAATAATATTGAACTGTGGCATTTCCATGGACATACCATACATTTCTCACCTCTCTGCCTTTCCTGATAATATTTCTTCCTGATAATAATTCTTCTACCTTGATGTCCAGTCCTCATTTAACTAGGTAATTCTTATCTTCCAAAAATCACCTCATCATTTTCTCCTTCTGGCCTGAACTTTTTCTTATGATTTACGAGATAATACAAAGTATTTTAATGGATGTCTTTCCCACAAAGAACCATAAGGTTACAGATTATGTGGTTTTCATCTTCTAACCCTTGGGCTATTGACATGTACCTGGAATGAAACTAAATCTCCTAAATCAACTGCATGAAGTTTGCGTTTTGACCACATAATCAGTCTTATGAACTAACTGAATGACCTTTATTTGGTTCTTCAGCATCACCTATATTTGTAAAATTCACTTCTTACATTTTCTTTCATTTTTGTATATAAAAATAAAATGGTCATATGATTTTTATCCTTCATTTTGGTAATGGGGCATACCATGGTGAGTGATCTAAGCAAGCTAAATCATTTCTTGCATACATGGAATAAGTCCCACTGACCCTGGTGCATGATTTTTTTAAAGTATTGTTGAACTTGATTTGATAATATTTTGTTGAGGCAGAGTGTCACCTCTTAATCACTATGTTACAGTTAACATTTTCAGAGATTATATTTTCTTCTGTGGGTCAAGGAAAACTTCAGTATAGATTACCTGAAAATTTATGTTGAGTTTTTAGTTAACCTCACATAATCTCAGCTTCTTGCATGATGTAAGTCCAACCTCTTTCTCCCCATGAAATGTATCCAGAGGCAAAAGTTATCCATGAAGTCTGAAAGGAAAGTGAATGAAACGGACTAGAGAAAAAGCATGGTTCTAGCACGGTAGAGGCTTTTGGCTTTGTAATAGCAAAATAAACTCAGTGGCACTACGAAGGGTTGAATTGTGTCACCCCAAAATAGATATTGGAAAAGGAAATGGCAACCCACTTTAGTATTTTTTCCTGGAAAATCCCACGGACAGAGGAGTTTGCCGGGCTACAGTCCATGGGGTCACAAAAGTGTCAGGCACGACTTAGTTACTAAGCAACAACAAAATAGATATGGTAAAGTTTTTACCTCCAGTGCCTCTGAATTGCAACCTTATTTGGAAGTAGGGTCTTTACAGAGGTAATCAAGTTAAAATAAGGTCATTAGGACGGCCTCTAAATCAATATATTAATAACTGCCATCTTTTTTCCCAATAGGAAATCTGGAGAGAGAGAGACATTTCCCAGAACAAAGACTATATGAAGGAAGAATGCCATGTGAAGATAAAGGCAGAGATTAGGGTAATGCATCTACAACGCAAGGTATGTCAAAAATTGTCAGCAAATCACCAGATCCTAAGAGAGAGGCCTGGAATATTCTGTTCAAGAACCCTCAGAAGGAACCGCCCACACTGACACCTTGAACTTAGTGTTTACCCTCCAGAACTGTGAGACAATACATTTCTCTTGTTTAAGCAAAGCCTCCCAGTTTGTGGTACTTTGTTACAACCCTAAAAAATAGTATGAGTATCTTCAAGAAACCCGAAAACAAATCCGAACTTCTTGTTTAATGAGTAAAGCAATTCCCAACACTTTCTTCCATTGGGTTCCATATTGATAGAGCCAGTTCACAATAAAAATAGCTAGCTCAAACATCTTCCTGTGGTTTTATAGCCTCACAGGGAAAATTTACATATAATTTTGCATAGATATTATATCTGGTGTTTCCTAACATGTTGCTAAAAGAAGGTGAATCTTTTTTTCTGGAAAGAATGTGTTCCTTTCTGCCAGAAGACTGACACCTGACACCTAAAAGATCATTACATGTTTTTTTTATTCTGGAATTCTAAGACACATCTAAATACTCAGAATGGATTGTTTACCTATCACTACATAGTTAGGTTTGCATGAAAACATTCTCAGATACCAAGAAAGTGTTTTATTTTAACAACAATTAATAATTCATCTAATGTCTAACTTTAAGGAGACTGATGGGAAGCACAGTGGAAGATTCTTACCAAGGTTTTGAAAGAAGACAAAAATATGACGTGAGTCATAGTTGGGATCTAGATTAATAACCACATTAGCAAGGAATATACAGAAGTGAAAAGTTAAACATTTGGTATATTCTTGAATAAACTGAGAATGTGAATAAAATGTATTAATATTTAACACTGCAATTCCCTTTAGGGGAAAAGGCATGAATAAATACGCTCCTCTGAACTTACTTTTTCCAGACTGGTGGGGCTTGAGGGATGTTCTGAGCCAGGAGAACAGTCACTCCTATGCGCCTTCAGGGGGAAATGTCTGGCTTTTAGTAAAATTTAACAGAATCACTGATCCTGTTGCTGGACTTGATATGCTTTCCTTCCTTTCTTCCTCCCTTCCATCTACTGTCCTTCTTTCCTTTTGAGTATAAACACATTTTCTATTAAAGTAATGCATGTTTGAAGTTTTAAAGAAGCCCCATTGTTTTATGCACAGAACTACCCACATGAAGAAGCATTTTGAAGCAGGCATCCTGTGGGTACATGTTTCAGAGCCAAATAGCCCTCGCCTTAAGTTGACAAGTTTTCTTATTTACTTAGGACTAGTACTTAGACATTCTGTGCTTCATCATTTGTAATAAAGAATGAAAACTGTTCACCATCATGTGGTCTGTGAACCAAAAAAGTATACTACCTGAAGAGCACATAACATAGGGACAACCACCTGGTGAATACTTAGTAAATGTAAGCTAATAGTTATGCTTATAAAGAAAGAAAACACCAGTTATATGACAGTCTGGAAAAGTCAAAACGATAGCAGTGGTAAAGTGGGCAATAGTTTCCAGGCAGTTGAGGCAGGGAGAATGTTAGGTGAGGTCAAACGCATGAAGCACAGTTTTAAGGTGATATACCTATTCTGTATGATACTATAATGGCAGATATATGATAGCACACATTTGTCAAAATATATCAAACTTTATAACATAAAGAGTGAACCTCATTGTATGCACATTAAAAAACAAAAAACCTGTATCAGAGGTCTGAGTATCCCTGGGTGGCATATAGAATGTGATAAAACTAATGTATGAAATAAATATAACTATTACAAATATAGAAAACAAACTCACTGCAAGGAGGGTGAAGGATAAAAGATGACCTAAGTAAATCTGGAAACAAATGGAGTCTGTAAGACAATAGGCAAAATAAACCATTATATAAACACAGTGTGCTGGTAAAGCTGATTCTCATGAGGCTATAACTAGTTCTGATACTGCCATACATATATACTGAAATTGAACAATTAAGTAATTGGATACTGGATGTTGGGAGCCAGACCTCTCAGTGTGGGAGAGGGAGATTATAGATAAGAAAGGAGAGGAGGCCAAAATAAGTCATGTGGAAACAGATTAGCATTGGAGACATCAGCATGAATGCATTTTTAGTTTGGTATAGATGTACATGATTACATATAGAAATAATTGTAGAAATATGTACATACATGGGTTACTACACATACATATAACTCCTTGCTCAGTCAGTAGAAATAATGACACTTCAGCAGCAACAAGAACATCTGCTACTCAGATCTTGCTTTCTAATACCACTTTCCAACTAAAAACAAATAAAAACAGGGCTCTTTGGAGATAGACAGATTCTAGGACTGAGACAAAAATATACAAGATGATCCTAGAGCATCTTTTAGTACCAGAAAGTAAAGGAAATGCTTTTTAAAAAAAATAATGAAACATGCAAATGGATCAAACAGAGAACAGTCCCCAGTGGTCAAGCTGGAAATCTTTATCAACAAAATAAGTAAAGTGGTATTAGCTTATAATCCAAAACAAAAAATAAATCAGTGAGTCCATACAGATATAAACAAATAATTTAAAAAATAAATAAGGGAGAACAGACAAATCTCCTAGACAGAAAATTTACAAATAATTAGTATCAGTACTCTGCTCTCAAGGAGGTGAAGCATAAATTCCCACACACTGGATGTGAGCTGTTCATAGTGACTTTCTTCCAAAAGTACAGTATAGAAAAGGGGATACCTTTATAGTAATGTTATAGTGGAGAAATCTGACAAACACTAACTCACCCAGTTGATCAAGGTAAATGCAGACAATGATAGGTCATGTTGAAGTATGTACCCTTGACATGATGTGATGAAAATGGCCCTTTACCTCTGTGCTCTTCCTCCATAAAACCCGAAACCCCAGTCTAATCATTGAGAAAAAACATCAGACAACTCCCAATTGAGGAACACTGTACAAAATAGTTGAGTCCTCAAAACGGTCAAAAGTCACCAAAAACACAATAACTTTGACAAACTATCACAGCCCAGAGGTACTTCAGGACTCACAAGGATTAAATACAATGTGGTAACCCGGATGAGATCCCCAAAGAGGAAAAGGACATTAGGTAAAAACTAAGGCAATTAGAATAAATTATAGGCTACAGTCAAAATAATATGTCAATATTGATTCAAAATTGCAACAAATATCCCATACAAATATATGATGCTATTGACAAGGAAAAATTGGTATGGGCCATAGAGAAACTCTGTACTGTTTTAAAATTTAAAATTTGTTTTTAAGAAGAAAAAACTTAAAGACAGATTATTATATTCAACCTAAAAACAAAAACATTAACCAGCACTGCTAAGTATTATTATTTTTTTATTTGGTTGACAATTAGTACAAGAAATACCTAGCAACTACCAGGACTTATAAACTTGAATGTTTTAATCATCACTCCAACTAACTCTGGTCTAATTCTTATACTCAATTCAACTCAAGTTGAATCTCTTCTCAAAATTAGACCCTCCTTGAAGTTGATCTGCTATATTCAAAACCTTTATCACCCACTTTAATTTGCCTACAAGGAAATCTGACAGATGTCAGTGACTTTTACATTCAATCTGCAGTTCCTGACACTCTAAATACTCCATTACTTAGCACTTCTTGATTTATAGCTCAAAGGACAATTTGCCCTTTGTAATCCAGTGAAAAACTATTTAAAAAGTAATAGATCAGTCACAAATTACATTAGCTAACTAGTAACACAAATGCAAACATGGTGATTTTTCCCAATATTAATTAGGTTTCACATCACTTATGTCTCCGGGGTTTAGTTATTGGCTTCTGAAGTCAGAATTTATATATTTAGCTTTTTCTCAAGGAACTCCTCATCTAACAAAGCTCCCCATCCACAATAGACATTCTGTTGTACGGTTTTCCTTTAAAAATGTGGAAGTGCAAAACAATTACTAATAGTTTTCTGTATACTCCCAGAAAGTTATTTGCTCCCTGGCTACTGTTGCATAGAAATGTACCTCTCTGAACTGAAGTGTTTTGTGAAGCCTGTGCTTTGGGATCTTGAAGGTAACTACGAAGAGAGAGATGAGAAGAAACAGACAGAAAACCGAGCTCCCCCATTACACAGTTTTTGAAGAAGCTGTTTGCATGTGTTTATTCATCCCATTTCTCTCTCATCTGCCCACTCGAGGTTACACCCCATAATCTCCCTATCAGAGTTCTTAAGTCTTGCACATATAGAATCTGATGGGAGTATAAGATAAGAATAATTTAGAATTTTATGTTTCTTCACAAGGTCCTAAAACACCTAGAGACAATGGCCTTTGAAGTAGATGGCGCAAGTAGAAATGCAGATAAAAGGAGAGATACTGAAAATTTTTACTTCTCTCAAGTGCCCCAAACCACCTTACTTATTCCCAAGTCCAGTGGATCTTCCCCCAACACTGCATATCTCCATGTACATCCAAGCTGAAAAAACTTTAACCTACATTTGGAGGATATGAGCCATTATTTTGTTCAATGTGAGTATCCCCTTTTCCTTTCTTGGTGAATTATAAAGTCAGGCCGTAATTGGTAATCAGCTCATTGTGCCTGTCTGATTCACTGCAAAGAAGAGACTTCCTCTGTTGACTGGTAAAGGGAACCAGCCTGGTACCCAGATTGAAACTCTAACTTGAAAATCCCTCCCCTCAAAATTCCAGCCTGCCCAAATTCCTATATGGCTTCTGAGTGACATGGAAAAAAGCAAGTGGAACCAATTTATATGCTCTATACTTCTTTAATATATTCGGTAATTCACAAGTCTTACAAAACCTTATGCAACTGAAAGCTTGGCGTGTATGGTTGTTTGTGTGTGTGAGTGTTGAGTTATGTTGCTTTTTTATGTGCATGAAAGTCAGCTACAAAAGAAAGCTAAGCCATCTTGTGATACACAAATTCTTCCAGCCATAGTACTTGGGACAACTGCTACTGCATGTTTTATCAAATGTCATATGGACTTAAATTGAGATGACACATTTTTAAGCTCTGGGGTCTCTTTCAAATTAAATGTGCAGACAAGGTTATGTATACTGGACGTGGTAGATTCCCATGGAACCATGAGACAACATGATATAGAAGACAACGTAGCTAATTACACCTTACCTCACCTCCAGTTCTGGGAGCTGGCTTAATTCCACAACCAATCCTGATTGTGTCTGGCCAAAGGGATGTAGTTCTGTTCCACAGAGGCCCTGGGAATCTGACTTGTCCCTGGTCCTCTTCATTCTATAATGCTGAAAGGAAGCCAGATTACGTTAGAATCAAACCTTAGAAACATGTCTGCCCTGGCACAACCAAGCAATCCATTTAACAACTTAACTTTCCCAACCAAACCAGAGCTAACCTAAAACTAACCCTTCCATAAAAGTGACTCAACTCTGGTGGCCAAATATTGGACTTTTAAAAGACTTGTCTAAGGGAAGGTGTAAGACTGGACTATTCTGGGTACTCACGACACTTACTTTTCTACTAGAGCCCACTTCTGTGGTCATTCTAGATTAGCCTCCTGAGTGCAGGATTCAAAACAGAGGCTCAGAAATGTTGTCACAAAAATGTATTGCAACTTTTAGGTCAAAATCACACGATTAATTGTCGTATTTTGTTCAGTTCCCAGCCAGAGTAATTTTACTCAGCTTACCTAAGTAGGCCTTTGCAGTTTCAGTCAAACTCCTTTTTTCCATTATTAAATAGAATAGCCAAAAAACTATGTCTGCTAGTTTTCACCCTACAAGTAGATATAGTTTTGGTTAAGTGATGCTTTACCCTTTCCCTACCACAGATCTGATACTTGTACTAACCATTTGGACAGTCCAGGACCTGCAACATTGTCAGTGTCGTTCAGTGTAAACCCTTTAAACTTTAAAAATTATTATTCATCTGACACATTGTTTTTTCTGTCATGCTATTGCTCAGCAAAGTGGTATTAGGAGTGAATAAGTGATTATAGAAATGAGCATGCTTCTCCAAAATGAGAAAACAAAAAATAAAGGTGACATTGAAAAGTAGAATCTCCTTTTTAAAGCCCAAGCTAAAACAAACTGAAAAGCGCTCATCCCACTGTGAAGGGCTACTAAGTCAAATTGGGTTTCTGCTTTTTTTTCAAGATTGTATCATGTGTACTAAATTTATAAGGAAACAGCCTCTGCTCTTACAGAGCTTGAGAGTCCTTGCTTTATCACAGGAAGAAATCTGCAGACTGTCAGGTTCTGAATAGCTGTGGCTTCATTCATTGGCTAGAAGGCAGCATGATGACAATGGACCAGGTTGTCAGGCTCTGAGAGTAGTAGAAATAAACAACACTTCCTAAGATCTAGTCATGAATAAGGTCTTATTTAGTCTTTCCCCAAAAATGACCCCATTTACATCCCATTCCCCTATATAAATCCTAGTTATTGTAACTTTTCCTTTTTATAAATATGCTCAGGAGAAGACTTGGTTTTAGAGAGTCATTTCCCTACTCATGGGTATCTTTATAAAATTTCAGCTAGTAGAAATCCAGTAA
The DNA here is from genome assembly GCA_007570785.1 of Antilocapra americana. NCBI lineage: Eukaryota > Metazoa > Chordata > Mammalia > Artiodactyla > Antilocapridae > Antilocapra > Antilocapra americana. The sequence goes on along the minus strand of ML660777.1, from coordinate 2,385,031 downwards.
ACTAATAAATGACAGAGTCATAGAGTCAAATCACTGCTCTGTTACTGAACAGAATCGAAGGCATTACCTTGACATTTAGTGACAAAATTTTAGCAAGTGGCAGTTCTTAGCCTCAGAAGAAATATTTTAAGAAAGAGTGAATTTTGAAGGCCTCTATAAGAAGGAGAAATTTTTCAAACATTATATATATAAAATTTATATATAGTCTTGAGCTCAAACAAAAGTAAATACTAGATTTTCTCTTAGTCAACAATTAAAATATGTTTATTGAGTATCTACTACATGCCGGGAAATTTCTAGGCACTAAAGATGTAGTGGAAACAAGGCGATGACCCTGTTCTCAATAGAAGCTCTTACATCCAAAAGAAGAAACATAGAGGATAAACTTGTAAATACACAAGATTATTTAGGAGATAATAAGTGCTAGGAAGAGAATAAAGAAGTATTAGTTGGGGTGCTGCTTGGGCTAGGTGGTCTGGAAAAAGTCACTTATGAGATGGCATTTGAACTGAGACCTGTTAAAGTCATATACATCTGAGATCATGTCTTTATAACTGTAGTTATGAGACTGGCTTTCCTACAGGATAAATTTGAAATGGAGTTTTCTGGATATGGGCCTTCTATTCATATTTCTATTGAGCAATCATTCTTTCATTTTTTTTCTTTGTCTTTTTCCCTGTCTCCCAATCTAATCATCCTCTCTTTTTACTTTTATACCTATGGGTCACGCTCCTTTTTTTCCCTCTCTCCTCTTCCCCTTTTTCCGTATATCTCCCCTTTTGCCTTCTTCCTACCTCTTCCCATCAAGCTCATTGTGCTCTCTGAAATGTTTTCCTTGTTTCTTAAAAAATGTGTCCATCTGGTCCACTGGGGCCGCCTGAATTTCTGTTATAACACCTTCCTTCTTACTCTACTTACTGTTAAATCAGACATAAGCAAAACTCCTTGTATTTCTTGTGGAATTTAACAAACATAGTCTTACAGTGGATTCTCTAAAGTAGTTACATCTTTTTTAACTTCTTTTGACTCTTGAGTTCTCTTTCTGTGCCCTCTACTAGGAAAAAAGTAAAAATTAGATATGAAGTGTTATACCAGGTCAATAACATGTAAATATTTGAAATTTATAATCGTTTTAATTCTCCTGAATACAAGTAAGTTTCAAAACACAGTGCTGTATTTTATATTTGGAGGAAGTATGTGCTCCAGTTTTATGCTTTTAACTACAATTCCATCGATGTGTTTCAATGATTTTCTCCACAATAAATGTATGCAATTATCTATGCTTATTATAAAAGTCATCTTAACAGAACTTTTATTAAAACTGGGAAGGCTTAACATATCCATAATAAGACACACTGCAAATATTTATTTTCAGTTACAGCCTCATAAAAAATGTACTTTCTCTTAGAGAGGAACTCTGCATGAAATTGTTTTGTATTAATTTAATTCTAATAAAATTGAAGTATGTTTTACAAATTAATACATACATAAAGTAACACATTCTGGTAGGTTATTTCTAATTTTTGTTGCAATTTTTTTAATGAAACTATAAATTTGAAGCTATCCACAAAGCCAAAAAAAAAAAAGACTTGAATAACACTAGGTAAAAATAAGAAAGCACAAGGACCAAAACATTTAAACAATGTTGAATAGGACACGCTATAAAGATATTTCACCCCATTACATTCTCATTTCAGAAATATGGTAAATACTGGGGATTCCTTAGTGGTCCAATGGTCCGGACTCAACCCTTTCACTGCCAGGACCCTAGTTCAATCCTTGGTCTGGGAATTAAGATCTTGCAAGCTGTGTGGCACAGCCAAAAAAAAAAAAAATTAAATTAAAAATACTTTTTAAATTAAATTAAAAATACTTTTTTAATTTAAGGAAATATGGTAAATACCATATGTTTATCTGGTAAAATATCCAGTAATAAGACAAATCCTCAAACTGATGAAACTCCTCCATGTTTAGAAGATTCTATTACTGCTGACATTGTTTCTGAGCCAATAACCCTTTCTTTGCATGCTCACAGTGTCCCATCTTGCTGCCAGCTTTGGCCTGGGGAGGTTATAGTCTGGCCTCACAGCTTAAACAGGAATTTTTAACTCATATTTACAAAAAAGGATTATATTTTTGTCTTTTGCTTTTAAGGAAAGACAGGCCCATCTTCCAGAAAGCAAAATATTTCAAAGAGTGGTGTGCGGGACCACAGTGAGACAAGAGGACCTGTCGAGCCCTAGGGATGAGGCAGAAATGTGAGGCATCTTCTACCGGGTGTTTGCTTCAATCTGTACCAGAACATCAGCAGTCTAGGACAGACTGAAGTGTTAAACAAAACAATTTTTCATCATGTTCTCAAGCAAAATACCTATTAAGTCCTTTCCACTTCACTCTTCTGACATAATTGCTCTCTGCTTCCTTTTTCTCATTTTGAAAATGAGCATAGGATAAATCCCATAGTATTGTTATGGGGATTGAGTTAGTTAATTCAGTTAAAACACTTAGAATCTTACCTGAAACATATTTATCATTCATTTAATGGTAACTATTACCCTTGCTGTCACTGCTGCTGTTATTATGGTAGTTAATAGTATGAAATGCAGATATGGTAGTACTTGTGTAGTTGTGAGACTTAATTTGTAAATCAGAAACACATATTTATATGCAGCCTATATTCCAGAAACATCCAAGTTTACCATGTTTTTCTAAGATCCTTGTCAGATATATTTCATAATTAAACATCTTTCTAATTATCTAGAAAGAAAGTCTTATAAGTCTAACTTTATTTAATATATTTTAGGCAACTATGCTTGAAATGTTTTAAGGAATAGAGAAAACAAATTCAAATTTTGCTACTAGTTTTCAGGGAAACAACCAACGTAAGAGACCATTATCATCTATAGGAGAGTCATTTGGAAGCTATGGACTTTACCACATAGAACAGATTAAGGAGGAATTACTTTGTGCATCTTGGTAAACTGTTTGCACAAATGGCTGACTTAATATTGCTCTCTGTACCATGGAGAGTCCCCTCCTATGATGACTTTGGGTCTGGTTCTGAGACCTGCTTTGGCCAACAGAATAACAGCAAATGTGGTACAAGCCACGGAGTGAAAGGTGATCATATCAGTCAAGGCTCTCAAGAAATAAAAGGAATTAACAAACTTTCACTTTATAGAAAATACTAATATTATTATACTAAAATATGTTATCATATTAAGGCATAATATCCAATAATATATAGGTTTATATAATTCAATACATTATATACACCATAATGATAATGTTTATTGTGTGCTAAGTCCCTTCAGTCATGTCTAACTCTTTGAAACCCAAAGGACTGTAGCCCACCAGGCTCCTCTATCCATGGGATTCTCAAGAATTCTGGAGTGCTTTGCTGTGCCCTCCTTCAGGGGATCTTTCCAATCCAGGGATGAAACTCCTGTGTCTTACGTCTTCTCATTAGCAGGCAGGTTCTTTCCTGCTAACACCATCTGGGAAGCCCAATGTTTGTAATATATATAATACAAATTACTTCTGTTAATTAGGGGAATCCTAACTACTATCAGGATCTTTCACTCCTCTGGCTATACCACATTTCTCTCGTGCTCTATCTCTGTACAGATAAATATAGAGAGAGAGGGAAAGAGAGAGAGATTTATTTATTCTGAGGAATTGGCTCAGGTGATTATGGAGGCTGAGACATTTCATGATCTGCCACATGAAAATGAAATACCTAGAAGGACTGGTGGTGCAAGTTCCGGTCTGAGTACAGAAGACTGATATCCTGACTTGAAACCAGTCAGGCAGAGAAAGCAAATTCATCCTCACGCCACCTTTTGGTCCAGTCAGGCCTCCAAGGAATTGGATGAGGCCCACCCACATTGGGGAGGGCAATCTTCTTTACTCAGATTAACAATTCAAAAGTCAGTCTCACCTCAAATACCCTCAGAGACACACCTACAAGGATGTTTAACCAAATATCTGGGCACCCACGGCCCCATCATGTTGACATATAAAGCTAACCATCAGTGTCCACCAGAAAGCTAACCCCCTTTTGCTGCTGGACTCTTTCTCCATCAGGTAGACAAACCCAGGTAAGCCTGCCGGAGGTTGAGGGGCCACATGAAGGGGCTGCAAGGCCACCTGTCTCAGGTGACTTCCCAGGTACATGAATGAGATCCCCTCAACATAGCCAAAGCAGACTGGCCCACACAAACAGGACCAACGATAACTACTAGAAATTTAAACTATTAGGTCATGAGATAGCTTTTTATACAGCAAAAGCAAATCAATTTGCTAATGGGACATAGTTTTATTAATAAAAGCTGATGTCACACTTAAAACCAAGGCCATATTATAATCTGTGCTTAATAAATTTCAGTCTAAGACAGAAAATTCTAATCTATACTTACTGCTTGGACACAGAACATTTGAAATATGTAACACTATTTTCGTTCTTTGTTATTAGCATCAAACGATTTATACAATTTTTTAAAATAACAGATCAAACTTTTAAATAATCATAGTTGAGTAGACATATAAAATGAATCCCAAGATTAAGTTACAAAAAGTGGCAAGAAGCAAGTTAAATTTCATGTGAGTATTAAAAATACCAGAAATACCATTTCAGTTCTAAAATAATGACATAAACATTGACTTTCAGTCAGTTCAGTCACTCAGTCGTGTCTGACTTTTTGCGACCCCATGAATTGCAGCACACCAGGCCTCCCTGTCCATCACCAACTCCCGGAGTCCATCCAAACCAAGCACCTTCAATACCAAATAGTAAAAGATGTTGTAATATAACTCATATTCGAAAAATTCACTGAAGTGTACCATTCAGCGGATTCTAAAATATTAGAGTTGTGAAACCATTGCTACTACTAAATACCATAATATGTCTCCCCAAAGAGAAACCCTGTACTGGTTAGTAGTCGTTTTCCTCTTCTCCCCAAGTCCCTGGCAACTACTAATCTACTTTCTGTCTCTATAGATTTGCATATTTTGGACATTTTACATAAATGGAATCCTACTATATGTGGCCTCTTATATCTAGCTTCTTTCACTTAGCCTTGTGTTTAAGTTCATCCATGCTGTAGACTTTATCAGTATTTTGTTTCTTTTTATTGCCAAATACTATTCTACTATATGAATATCCTGTATTTTGCTTATCCATTCATCAGTTTATGGGCATTAGGTCATTTCCATTTTTTAGTATTAGAATGATACAGCTATAAACATTTGTACACAACTTTTAATATATATTTTTTCAGTTCTCTTGAATGCAAACCTAGAAGTGAAAATGCTGGGTCATAGGTCAACTGTATTTTCAACATTTTGAAGAATTTCCAAACTGTTTTCCACAGCGTCTGTACTATTTTACACTCTGGTCAAGAATGTATGAGGGTTCTTATGTTCCTTCATCCTTCACATTTGTTATTTTCCTTTTAATATTTTTATTATAACCATCCTAGTTGATGTGAAATTATATCTCATTTTGATTTTGAGTTCCTATCCCCTGATAACTAATGATGTTGAACATCATTTATATGCTAATCTTCCATCTGCATGTCCTCATTAGAGAAATTTCTATTCAAATTATTTGCTCATATTTTAATTAGGATATTTTTGTTTTTATTCTAGGGTTGCAAGAGTTTCTTATATATACTAGATGCGACATTCTTATCAGATACATGGTGCGTCAATGTTTTATTCCGTGTGTGTGTGTTGGTCACTCAGTCATGTTCAACTCTTTGCAACCTCAAGGACTATAGCCCACCAGGCTCCTCTGTCCATGGGATTCTCCAGGCAAGAATACTGGAGTGGATTGCCATACCCTTCTCCAGAGGATCTTCTCAACCCAGGAATCGAACCCTGGTCTCCTGCATTGCAGGCAGATTCTTTATCATTTGAGCAACAGGGAAGTCTTGTATTTTGTTCCATATTGTGAATCATTTTTTCATTTTCTTGATTTTTTGAAGCACAAAAATTTTTAATGTTGAGGAATTCCAATCTATTTTTCATGTTATTCATGCTTTTTGTGTTACATTTTTAAAACTATTGCTTAAACTAAGATCATGAACATTTATTCTGATGTTTTCTTCTAAGAATTCTATCAAAAAAAAAAAAAGAATTCTATCACTTTAGCTCTTAAAGGTTTTATTCATTTTGAGTCAATATTTGGAGTCCAGGTTTACCTCTGGGCTCTCAGGTTAAATGCTACATGATCTATGGGCCTATCCTTATGCAAATACCACACTGTCTTTTTTACTGTAGCTTTATAGTAAATTTTGAAATCAGGAAGTGTGAGTCCTCCAACATTGTTTTATTTTTTCAAGATGGTTTGGGCTATTCTAGGTCCTTCACATTTCCATGTGAACTTTAGGATTTGCTTATGCATTACTGTAGAAAAGGGAGTTAGAATTTTAATAAGGATTATGTAGATCCCTCTAGGAATACTGCCAGGTTAACAATAGTAAGTCTTCCCAACATGAGCATGGGATGTCTTTCTATTTATTAGGTCTTCTTTAATTTCTTTCAGCAATAATTTGTGGCTTTCAGTGTAAAAGTCCTGTACTTCTTTGGATAAATTTATTTATAAGTATTTTATTCTTCCTGATGCAATTGTAAATAGAATCATTTCCTTAATTTAGTTTCTTTTTATTGCTAGTGTACAAAAATACAATTAAATTTTGTATATTTATCTTTTATTGTAAGCTTCACTTCTCTAAATTCTTATTTGTTCTAATACTTTGTGTGTTTGTGTGTGTGTGTGTACACTTGGTGTTTTATATGATATACATTATCTTACAAATTGATGATAATGTCATCTGCAAATTGGAGAAGGCAATGGCACCCCACTCCAGTACTCTTGCCTGGAAAATCCCATGGATGGAGCAGCCTGGTGGGCTGCAGACCATGGGGTAACACAGAGTCGGACACGACTGAAGCAACTTAGCAGCAGAAGCACCAGGCAATGGAGATACTTTCACTTCTTTCTTTCCGATCAGGAGGCTTTTCGTTTCTTTTTCCTGTCTAGCTGCCCAGGTTCATACACCTAGTACAATGTTGGGTAGAATGGATGAGAGTAGACATCCTTGTCCTGTTCTTTATCTTTCACCTTAACTATGATACTAGCTGTAAGGTTTTGTAGATGCCCTTAATAAGACTGAGGAAGTTCCCTTCAATTTCTAGTTTGCTAAATCCTTACCCTGAAATAGTGTAGGATTTTGTCAAATGTCTGTTTTGTCAAATGTTCAAAACTGTTTTGTCAAATGTTCAATTTTTATCTATTGTGATGACCATTTTTTTCTTTATTCTCTTAATATGGTATATTACACTGATTTTCGTATGTTGAAACAAACTTGCACTCTTGGGATAAATTTCACATGGCCATGGGGCTCACTTTTTATATGTTTTGGATTAATTTGTAGGTTTTTGTTGAAGATGATGGTATATTTATTCATAAAGGATATTGGTCTGTAGTTTGCTTTTCTGTGATATTTTGTCTGGTTGTGTAATACTGGTCTCATAGAATGAGTTGGTAATCTTTTGAACGTTTGGTAGAACTCACCAGTTTGCTTGATATTACTGAACTAATTCTGTAAAGTCTCTGTTCTTTGTCATGTGTTGCTACTGAAATCTGTTCATTTACTTTGGGAATCAGTTATGATTGAGTAGTTTTTTTAATTCCTGGTACCAATAAATCTACTATCCTTTACTGAGGAGCTTTGCAGGCACGTTAAGTAACCTCCAAAACTCAGTTTACAACTGTCTTAGCTTCTACTTCCGGGTTGGCTGCTTCAAAGTCAGCCAGAGGTGAGAGCTCAGGGCTTTCTCAGGGTCTTTCGGAGAATGCACACAGCTCTACATATGTGCATGAGCTTCTAGATTCCCAGGAATACATCCAAACTTTCCAAAGCCCCTATGGACACCTCATTTTCTTTTCCAGCTTTTTTGGTTAATCTGCTGTTTGTGCCAACCGTTAACTATCACCTCAGGCATTACGGTTTTGAAACACTCACCTGTAAATGTTTTCCATAAATGCCCCTTGAGGAGAGGCTTTTAGCACTGGGCAAGCTAAAGTCAGATCAAATACAGACAAGCTTTTCCAGTCAGAAAACCATCTAACACATCAAATAAGATCAATTCTTTGGAAATGCAGCTTTGAAAGAGCCCCAGCTCTGTCCTGCTTCCTCAACTATTGAGAATGCAAGCTCTTCTTCATGACTACTGCTGAGTTGGGGAGTGGGAGGTTGGAATTGCTATCCTTACCAATATTCTGTAATTTTTCTTGAATAAATATTTCCTGGCTTGCTATAAGCCTTTGGTTAATTTCCAGAGTTATAAAAAAAAATTGATTCTATTTCATCAGTCTGTTGTTGTTGCTTTTGTTGCATTTATGGAGGGATACATTTTTGGATGTCATTTTCACTGTACATCACCATTAAATTAACCCTATCAAAACTGAACTAATATAATACAAGCAGTTCACCAGTAATAACCTGCTATTTTATAACAATTCAATCTTGCACATTAACAGAGGGGGAAATATACTATAATTAATTAATTTATGCTAGTGTGAATCGGGGTCTAAACTGTGAAACATGACTACAGATAGCGACACAGGAATATCTTCTGCAAATATGAAGAACAATTAAATATAAGCTACTCGGGTGACTACTTAAGAAAGATCACTATCCAGTGGCAGCTCCAGGATCCTTAGGAATCAGTCAGAATTTTTTAGATTATGACAACAAATTATAAGAAGCAGTTAATAAAGTCAGTAAATTCTACTTGTAGAGTTAAAATGAAAGTAAAGGCTCTTTATTAGAAACTGCATACATAAGAACATTAAACTCACATTGTACTTAAACTCTCATCAAGGATGATTGATGATAGAAGAAAAAACCAAGAAGAAACGTATTTTGGTGACTGTACTTCTATTTGCTGACACTACAGAAAAACCAAATCTTTACTACACAAAGAATGAGTTCAGAATGGAAAAACACTGAAGCATCTAAATTTGACTGTATACTGTATTAAGTCAAAAACCAACTCAGAAAATGCTCTACATGAAAAACAAAAGCTGTTTGCTAATCATTGTATTGGTAATTTTGCATTTTCTTTCAGCTAGAGGTTTATTTTTAAATTCAATCTCCCCTGATTGTAATGAGGTTTTTTAAAATCATATATTTCACATTTGTCTTCACATCAATCGATGAGGTAGATGAGATAAATAGAACTATTCTGGGAGACACAGAATTCTAAATTAAATGATACAACATGTCTTAAAATGACATGGACTAAGTGCTCTTTCAGTTGGATCATTCAGTATTTAAAAGGCCACTTTAATTTGATACCTTTGGAGGTACAGACAACAAAGACACTTAGTTAATGACTGTGCATCATTATAGAAGGCAATTTAGAAGTGTATACAGAGCTAAATCTTGACAATAAAGTGATCCCAAACACCTAGGTTAACCAAGACGACTGTGATCATCCTTTAAATTGTATCACTTGGCTTTAAAGAGCTAACGTCCCTCTGAGAGTTTGACTTGTATCTCATGATAGTGGATTAACTTTTAATCTCACTTATCTGACCTCCCACAGCAATTACAGTCACTTCTAAAACACGAACAATTTATTGTCCACTATTTATAGTTTTCTGTGTTTTAACATTGTCTTCATATTTAGATAATATAGTCCAGGAGTTCTTACATTTCTATGTCACCTTCTCTTTCCTCCTCTTCTCTCTTCTTTTACTCATGAGGTCTCCTTATTCCATTCCATGCCAGGTCTTTGCTGGGCAAAAATTGCCTCAATGTTTCTCTCGAATAGAACAATTCATTCAAAAAGTTTTGAAACCCTAAAATCTTACCTAATTAACTGAAAGAAACATTCCAGCTTTACAATGTTTCTGTCTAATATCCTGTCTAAATATGATTTTGACACTGCCTATTTTTTTCCTCATTTTCAAAAACTCTGTCCAGTCATGTGTCAATAGAGGGTTGCCTGTTTCTCCATTCCCATCCCTCACTGAAATACAGATGCTATCTCAACTATGCCACTGCAACAGTTCACAACTTAAAGACTTTATCTAACTCGAAACTGCTGTAGCACTTGAAACTGACCGCTCGCCTTATTTAACATTTTTTTTTCCTTTGAGGCCCATGACACTAAATTGCCTTCGTTTTTCTCAGCCTCCTCCTCAGACCCCCCTCCTATGCTCAATGCTTGGTTTCTTCTGTGATCTCCTAGAGACTCTTCTGTGTTTACTGTATATACTCTTCATGGGTGATTTCATCTCTCCCTTGGCAAAAATTTCTAGCTTTAAATTCATGATTCCCAAGTAATCTTTAGCCAGGAATTTTCTCTAGGGCTTCATATCTCCATAATCAACTGCCTTCTGGATGTCTCCATTTCTATGTCGGATAAGATCCAAAATGTAATCCATCAAAAGCTGAATTCACTTTTAGTCCCATCATTTCTACTTTTCCTCTTGGTGTCTGTTTCCCAGTGAATGCTGCCACTGGACAGCAAATGTATCTGGATGCCTGCCCGACTCCATCCTTGCCCTTTCCCTCCTCAATAAAACCACAAGTTTGTTCCAAATTTTCACCCTCCTCCACAAGACCCCTGAGCTCTAGCCCTGGTGTGTCTTGGTTGGTTAAAACTACTTTAAATCAATAATGAGAGAATCATTTCCCTCACCAGTAAGTAGGTTTCCATGAGCATGTGATAAAATTCTAGCCAATGAGACAAGAACTGAAATGTACCAAGATGTTTCTGGAAAAGGGTTCTCATTCCATAAAAGACACAGGAAGAAACTGCCCCCTTGATTGCCCTTGAACTTTGTTGCCTTGCATTGTTACCTGAAATTGGTAGGCATCTTGTGTTTCCAGCCAGAATTTGCCTGAGAATTTGCCTGAGGACAAACACATGATACAACAGAAGACAGAATCAAAAGAATGGCAAAGAAGCAGAACTAGAGCCCCATTCTTCAGACTGCTCTTCTCTCCTCTTTTTCTAAAGCTTTTTATTTTATAATGGAGTATAGCTGATGGATAATGTTGTGATAGTTTCAGGTGCATAGCAAAGTGACTCAGCCACATGCATGCATTCATTCTCCCCCAAACTCCCTTCCCATCCAGGCTGCCACATAACATTAAGGTTGCTTTTCTCTCAAACGGTGATTCAAATCAGTGGTTCTGGTGATTCAAACCAGTGGTTCTCAAACGTAACCTGCAACAACTTCTGAAATAGATACTGCTCAGTTCCAATTCCAGAGACTTTGATGAAGTAGGTATATAAGTGGGACTCAAGAATTCACATCTCTAACATGCTCCCAGGTGATGCTAGTGCTGTTTGTTCAAGAAATGCACTTTAAAAACGACTGATTTAAAATCACTGACCCACGTTTCCTACCATATGCAGCCAAACACAGTTCAATGGATAAAGCTATGCACTTCACTCTCAAAATCAGAACCTGTGCCTCACTCTAAGCTCTTCTTTTCTGCACACATACAACCTACCCCAAAATGTTATTCATTCTCCTTTCTGAATATTTCCCATATTTGTGAACTTCATTTTCTAATTCAAGCTATTATCCCTTGGATTAGTGCAACACTTCAACTAGCTTCTAGTCCCACCACCCTGTCCCCTTTAGCAGTTCACTGCCCCCAGGGGAAGTTTTTGAAAAAGCAAATTTTGTCATGTCTTGTTTGCTTAAAGCTTCACAGAGGCTCCCTAGGCCTTCTAGTACCTTGAACCACAGTTCTTGGCCACACATTCCACAGACTCACTCCTGGTCACTCTGCATCTTAGACTTGCCCACAACAGCTTTCCAGTATGTCTCTAGTTCCACAGTGTCTTAAGTTCACTGTGCTCTTGGCTCCTCTGTACCTTTCATAGGGGCTTCTGTTCTCTTCCACCCTGGGCCCTTCTCTACTTGCATTGCACTTATTTATTTTGAATTAAAGGTTGTGTTGAGATATTTCTTTCTCAAAAAATTTTTCCATGATCTCCTAAGTGTGGGTCTGAAACATCTCCCACAAGCTCACACAACACTCTTTGCTTCCCCTCCGACAGCATGTTTTTTATTGCCTTGTAGTGACCTATCCGCTGTATCATGGAAAAAGCAAGAGAGTTCCAGAAAAACATCTATTTCTGCTTTATTGACTATGCCAAAGCTTTTGACTATGGGGATCACAATAAACTGTGGAAAATTCTTAAAGAGATGGGAATACCAGACCATCTGACCTGTCTCTTGAGAAACCTGTATGCAGGTCAGGAAGCAACAGTTAGAACTGGACATGGAACAACAGGCTGGTTCCAAATACGAAAAGGAGTATGTCAAGGCTGTATATTGTCACTCTGCTTATTTAGTTTATATGCAGAGTACATCATGAGAAATGCTGGGCTGGAAGAAGCACAAGCTGGAATCAAGATTGCCGGGAGAAATATCAATAACCTCAGATATACATATGACACTACCCTTATGGCAGAAAGTGAAGAGGAATTAAAAAGTTTCTTGATGAAAGTGAAAGAGGAGAGTGAAAAAATTGGCTTAAAGCTCAACAGTCTTAAAGCTAAGATCATGGCATCTGGTCCCATCATTTCATGGGAAATAGATGGGGAAACAGTGGAAACAGTGGCAGACTTTGTTTTGGGGAGCTCCAAAATCACTGCTGATGGTGATTGCAGCCATGAAATTAAAAGACACTTACTCCTTGGAAGGAAAGTTATGACCAACCTAAATAGCATACTAAAAAGCAGAGACATTACTTTACCCACAAAGGTCTGTCTAGTCAAGGCTATGGTTTTTCCAGTGGTCATGTATGGATGTGAGAGTTGGACAGTGAACAGAACTGAGCGCCGAAGAATTGATGCTTTTAAACCACTGGAGAAGACTCTTGAGAGTCCCTTGGACTGCAAGGAGATCCATCCAGTCCATCCTAAAGGAGATCAGTCCTGGGTGTTCACTGGAAGTACTGATGTTGAAGCTGAAACTCCAATACTTTGGCCACCTGATGCGAAGAGTTGACTCATTGGAAAAGACCCTGATGCTGGGAAGGATTGGGGGCAGGAGGAGAAGGGGAAGACAGAGGATGAGATGGCTGGATGACATCACTGACTCGATGAACATGGGTTTGGGTAGACTCTGGGATTTGGTGATGGACAAGAAGGCCTGGCATGCTGTGATTCATGGGGTCTCAAAGAATCAGACTCGACTGAAAGACTGAACTGAACTGAGTGACCTGTCTCCTCACCAACATATTTTTGGAGATCAGGGACCACGTCTATCTCATCTGCCTCATAATTCCTCACATGATGCTTAGACTACATTGTGGTCTTATCCTTATCCTCATCTTCTTCATCATCTTCATCATGTCATTTTTCCTTCTCCTCGTCTGGAAAACAGACAGTAAGCTAAGGGCCTTACATATTTAATGTTCTACCAGCCATATTTTCCCATAAGGAAAATTAGGTTCAAAGAGACAAAGTAATTCACTCCAGGAGGCAGTGAGCAATGAAAAGGCAAGATTTGGACCCAAAAGGAAACTAATCCTAGAATTCCTCCTCCATTCCTCCTCCTTCTGATAACAGTATGACAATGCCTGATTTTCCTCTAGAAAATCACCCCTTCTCCCTCCCTTCCCCACCTCCCTCGCCTAAGATTTCAGTTCTCCTATTATCAACCATCGCCTACCCCCAGCAGCATACCCACACCACATGTCCAGCTGCCTGTGAGAAGAGGCTTACTTGCAGTTTGCCGGATGGGTGCAAAGCCTGTCATGGTCCCATTCCCAGTTCACCCCGATACCTCTTCACCACTCTCTGAGGAACGACTGGCCAGCAATCCTTTTCACTACACAGGTAAGACTTGGCATATATTGGAGAGAAAGGGCTATCCTTTAAAGTATTTAAGTCATATGCCCAATCTAAACTCTGAAAACACTAGGTTCTAAGAGGAAAAAATAAATGTTGACAGGCTTTTTAGGCTTGATAAATTAATAATGCTAATATAAAAAGAAAAAAATATTTCAAAATACAAAAATGAAAAATCTAGCTATTCATAAAGCCCATCTCCAGGCCACTCCTGACAATGGCATACACTTCAGTGGCTAACCTGTCTGGCTCTATGGCATATGACAAATTCTGTGAACTCTTGAGAGCAAGGACTGTTTTCCATCACTGAATGCCCATCATTGAGAACAATTACTGACTTAATGGTACTCCAAAAAAAAAAAAAAATGAGAAAGCCATTGTGCATATAATCCAATATTTTCATGAAAGGTCTCTCCCATCTCAGCAAGAAAGTTTTAAGAGAAATTTGGTTGCATAATTTTGAACTTGAGCTTTAATCTGTCTGACCAGATGCTAGTGCTAGTATTTCAGAATTGAAATGTAAAGTTAAGTTGTCCTCGATTCTGTCATCTCCAATTCTCTGAGGCAGAGAGATTTACATAACTGTCACCCTGCCCATAGTCCAGCCAAATTTCCTTTTGCTACCACGCATGGCCCCTCTGACCCTGGAGTAGCCCTCTCTTATGCTTCATTCCACTTTCTTCACCCTAAGGCAGCCTGTATGCAGCCTCTCATTTTCTGCACAGGCAGGCATCTTGACCTCATTCAATATTCTCTGGTGACAAGACCACATACGATAGAGCAGCGGGGAAGGCAAGGTGAAGGACAGACCCCATGGCCAGCCTGCCATCACTCCTCGTTCCTTAGCCAGGCAGTGGCTGCCCCGGAGAAACAGCGTGCAGATGCCTGGCAGCCTACTAGAACAATCTATTCTTGACACTGATGAATTTTTTTCTAGTCAGCACTGTAATGAGCAGACTCAGAGCCTCAAAATTAAAGTTTCTGAGAAAAGAGCATCCTGAAGATTGTTTGCCCTACATTACTGAAAGTTGTCTTAATGGGTAGTGACTCAACCTTCTTTGTTCATTGCAAACATAAACAGGGCTGATTTTTAAGGGTGTGCCTGGTTAAACATATTGTAGACACCCTCTTTATAAAGACTAACACCTGGTTAGAAGCTACAGTTTATTTTGTGGAGTGTTTAGTTTCCACATAGAATAGAAATTGAGAAAGAGGTAGTTAAACGAGATTGGCAGATGCAAGATCATGAGTGTCTTTCTAGATCCTTCATTTTTACTAAAAAGGACATTATCAGGACATTTGGCAAAATTTTGAGTGCAGTAAGATTAGGGGGAGGTAACGTATCATTGTTAATGTCCTGATCTTGATGGTTGTATGATGGTTACCTTGCACATCTACCATATGCAAAATAATGGTGAGGTGCAGAATAAAAAGGACAAAAATTGTCCCAGGTTGCTTATAGCCTAAGAGGACAGATACCAGATGCATGTAAGATGATGGAAAATACAAAACACAATTTCATAAGGACGAAATATCACACAAGAACAATAGTTCTTGATATTTTCTCCACCAATAACATTGATCCTAATACTCCTTCTTGAAGATTTATGGAAGTTTAGACCCAAGTCACTGTGAGCTGGATCCAATTCTACTCCATTCCCCTCCATTAAAGGAGCAGGGGGCTTTCTTGGTGGCTTTGCATTATTCTAATACTAGTTTTAAACTTATTCTAATTTAATTTTAAAAGGTAAATGAGGGGCTTCTCTGGTGGTTGAGTGGCTAAGACTCCACTCTCCCAATGGGTGTGGCCTGGGTTCAATCCCTTGTCAGGAAACTACATCCCACATATCACAACTAAAAGTTCTAATGCTACAACGAAAGATTCCTCAGGCTGCAACTAAGACCCAGTGCAGCCAAAGAAATAAATAAATATTCTTAATAAAATAAAAGGTAAATGATTCACCATCTTGAGGACATCATCTCTATCTAATTCATCTCCAAAACAGTTCATTATTATCTCTCAGATTAATTCAAATTAATACATTTTGAGTAAAGCTAATTTTTAAATGTGCTTCCCAAGTGGCTCAGTAGGAAAGAATCCACCTGCCAATGCGGGAGGCTCAAGAGGGCCAGGTTCAATCCCTGAGTTGGGAAGATTTCCTGGAGGAGGAAATGGCAGCTCATTCCAATATTCTCTCCAGTAAAGTCCTATGGACAGAGGAGCCAGCCAGGCTACAGTCCACAAGGTAACAAAGAGTTGGAGGTGACTGAGCACACACGCAATTTTTAAATGGGGCAACAAGTACAGTTACCACCTTCCCACTGTCCCCCCACCATTAAGAAGTATTTCCTGCCCACTCTAAGAGCAGCTACCACAAACCTTACCTCGTATAACAATTTGGGAATCTTAATGCCTGCCACTTTCTCCGTAGCTCTTTCCATATTTACCAATAACACTGTGATAATAGAATCATGAACGGCTCAAGTTTACTCCAAAATTGTGGAATGTGCTAGGTGGTGAGAGGAATACAGTTCCTCAAGATGCTTGTAGTTTAGAAGAGGGAAATGATAAAACGTGACTGAACTCTTTAAAACATACAGACAAAACATATACAAAGTCTCTTTCTCTCCCTCACACTGCAAGATTCGGAATTTTTCATCTCACCTTCTCTCTCCACTGACTTTTAACAGAATGCCATTCTCTCCCAGCAACCCGACTCCACAAACTGGCAAATTTCACTTCCCTTGTTTGGGAAAGTTCCTTTTTCAGGGGCCAGGGAGATGTACTTTGTGGTGACAGTAGTTTTCCTTACTTCCCTGAGTGTATTTCCACATGTGTAAATCCAGGGCGTGCACACCTACCACCAAGCCTAGAGACAGGATGAAACATAATCATGCACGTGGAAACATCTGCCCTAGAAGGAGTCCTCCAGCTCTCTTTGCTTCTCTCAGGAGGGTGAGTCTGGGTCTAGCAATGCAGGGGACAAGTAAAAAGAAACTGGTGATGACAAAAAAGGAAGAAGGGAAGGTTAAAGACTCCTCTCTTCCACCACAGCTCTTTGCACTCCTAACCTGAGTTCATTTCTTCATCTTTCACTCTTGGAGAACAGAGAAAAGCCTCTAATGCCTGATCTTCTGTCCCAGGCAACAGATGTATATGGGCATCAGGCCAACTGTTCAGGTCATTTTCAGTATCATAGGGCAAGAGTGAGCAGGCTCACTCAGGTTGATGTTGATCTTCTTCCTGGGGGCCTACAGATACCTGAATTGACATCTTCTGATAATCCTCCATATTCCTTCTCCCAGCACCCTCCAGTGATGGGCCCCAGACCATGGTCCGATGCAAGAAGAAAGACTTCTCTGCACTTCCTGTCAAGCCACCTCAAGAGCCTGAAGTCCCCCAGTACATGCCACCTGCTTGTCCCAGTGCCAACTATAGCTCTGAGCAGGATGGATGGATGGGATGGTTTTTCTATGGTCTTTTAGAATCTTTCCTCAGCTATTTTTAAGTCTTGATTCTGTTATGTTGGGCTATTTTAAGGGACTTATAGAGTTTGGTTTGTTATGTTGGGTAAGAAAATCTTACGTACTATATTTTAGTGGTACATTCCCCACAGCTTATCAGTTCTCCCTTTATTTACCTTGCTTTTCTAGGAGAAATATATAGAATTAAAACAAACTAAAGTACTAGCCTGTATAACTATTTCAGGAACCTCAAATTTAGAGCCAAGGCTCCAATTCTTACTCTATTAATAAACTACTTGCTGTGCAAATTTTGAGAAACATTGACCCGTCTCTCTCATGAAGTTGCCCTGAGGAGCCTATTAGATGAATACGTAAAAGCAGGTTGACAAAACATAATATGTGGTATAAAAATAAGGTGTCATATTTAAAGAAGCTACTAAAACAAGAAGGTAAATGCAAAGTCTATATGAAAAAAACACATGAGACTTCTTTTTGCTTAGAATTACCTATTTTCTCTAAATACTTTAAAAGACTTTTGGAGTAGGGGGAGAGTTTCTGAATCTTAAGTACTTCTTTAAGAAGTCTAAAGGGCTTCCCTGGTGGTTCACATGGTAAAGAATCTGCCTGCAATGTGAGCAACCTGGGTTCAATCCCTGGGTTGGTAAGAACCCCTGGAGGAGGGCATGGCAACCCACTCTGGTATTCTTGCCTGGAGAATCCCCATGGACAGAGGAGCCTGGTGGGCTACAATCCATGGGGTTGCAAAGAGTCGGACATGACTGAGAGACTAAGCACAGCACAAACGGGTAAAAGTCCTCTGCCACCATGTGACATCTGAATTGCATCTATAAGCAAATTTAACCGAGTAGGTGCTAGACTAGGTTCTTTGTTGTTGGTCGTGGCTTAATCACTCAGCCGTGTCTAACACTTTGTGACCCCATTGACTGGAGCCCACCAGGCTCTTCTGTCCATGGGATTTCCCTGGCAAGAAGACTAGAGTGGGTTGCCATTTCCTTCTGCAGAGGATCTTCCCAAACCAGGGATGGAACTTGGGGTCTCTTGCATTGTAGGCAGATTCTTTAGTGACTGAGTCACCAGGGAAGCCCATGGTTGTTGTTACTTGGCATAGATGTCCAAATCAAAAATTGAAGGGCAACTCTTCTCTCCAGACAATTTGATCAATTATTTCTTAGAACTATTTAGAAGTAAGGTATGACATAACCAAAAGACCAACTGGCTATGACTAATAGACTAACATCTTACATCATTGTAGGAAACATAATTGACTGAATAACTTGGGGTCAGAGTGGATATGAAAAGGTGGACTATATTCAATTTTTTCCGTGCATGAAGCTTAGTTCATACCTCAGGATTTCACAGCACTGAAGTCACTCACAAGAGAATAAGATTCTTACTCAAGTGCTTAGGACTTTGTTCCTGCATCACAGCATAACCATGTAAGTCTTATATCTCATCAATATATCCTTTTATCTCATACAGTAAACCCTTACATTTATTATCAAAAAACCACCATATAACACCCTTTATTCTATGTTGCTATTTTTTTAATGTGATGCTTATATTCTCAGACAGAATTACTTATTTTGTACCATATTTTTACAAAATTAAAAAAAAGGTTGAAAACCTTTTTTTGGTCTACATATTGAAGACAAGTTCATTAAGGTAGTATAGAGTGGATGAGTTTTCTAAAAGATTTCTTTCATATGTTCTTTGCAGACTGCCCAAGAAAATAGATAAATACTCTGTCAAGTCACATCATATTATGAGTGACTTAATCACTGGTAGCTGGCATGCACAGCAATGAAAATGCAGCTTTAAAAAAATTAAATGCTCAGCTGGCCGCACCCAATCACCAGGCAAGTATTATAAATACAACTCCTGTGATTTTTACCATAAGGAAGCTATTTGTCTTATTTATTTTTAGCTTCTAGCACAGTGCCTGATCCTAGTAACTATTCAATAAATATCTGTTTAACATAGTCTGGTAAAATAGAAATAGCCAGAGAAAATAGCTGGAAATAGAGATTATGGTAAGTTTTCCTCTTTGCTATGCTTTTCCTTCTTTTCTAGAAACCAAAAGTGTATTCTTTACAGGTAATTCACACCAGGAACTCCCTTACAGCAAAGGATGCATAGAAAAAGTCACTGTTTATGGTGGTTAGAAAGCACGTTGAGACACGTGTACCCCAATGTTCATCGCCACATTGTTTACAATAGCCAGGACATGGAAGCAACCTAGATGCCCATCAACTGACGAATGGATAAGAAAGCTGTGGTACATATACACAATGGAATATTACTCAACCATTAAAAAAATTCATTTGAATCAGTTCTACTCAGGTGGACGGAACTGGAGCCTATTATCCAGAGTGAAGTAAGCCAAAAGGAAAAACAACAATACAGTATACTAACGCATATATATAGAATTTAGAAAGATGGTAACGAGAACCCTGCCTGCGAGACAGCAAAAGGAACGCAGATGTATAGAACAGTCTCATGGACTCTGTGGAAAAGGGCAGGGGTGGGATGATATGGGAGAATGGCATTGAAACATGTTAATTATCACATGTGAAATCAATCGCCAGCCCAGGTTTGATGCTTGGGGCTGGTGCACCAGGATGACCCAGGGAGAGGGAATCGGGAGAGAGGAGGGAGGGGGGTTCTGGAGGGGGGACATATGTATACCCATGGTGGATTCATGTCAATGTATGGCAAAACCAACACAATAAAGTAAAGAAAATTTTTTAAAAAAAAGAAGAAGAAGAAGAAACCATGTTGATAAGACAGACCACAGCTTTTGAAAAGGATATGAAGTAACCTGAGCCTGCACAATAGTCTCTTACCCCAGACCACTCTGTATACAACTATTTCTTACAACATGGTTTGAAAGAGTCAACAATTACCAAGGAAGAATAAATTGAACATGCAACTATTTCTCAAAGCAAGTTATTTTATATTCTGGTAGTGTTTGTATAAGAGACACTTTCTAATTTCTCTCCAATTCTTCAACATAAGCACTGAACAATAAAGCCTTAAATTTCATTTTCTAAACAAAATGTAAAGTTGAGACTAAGAATCTGTACTGATTGTGAAACTGATTCATCCAATGACACCGAAATGCTTTCATTTCCTTCCTATCTCCCTACAAAGTGCTATAACCCAAGAAGAATTTTCAACTTGAACATCATTATAACTTTAGGGGACATGGTAGATAAAAATGACAAATCTGAATTAAAATGATAATATAGATACAAGGTCTGGAAAGCATTGTTTGTCTATTTTTAATTTGTTTAAGTGGATGTGCTACATGTTGTAAAGTCACGAAGGAAACAAAGTTATCATGATACAGTCAGAAACTGGCAAGTTGAAAGCTTCTGACCAGAGAGGGATGGACCAAAAACATGCAGAGGAAGGTTTTTTTCAAGTTTTGAAAGTACTGGTGCAAGAGAAAAGAGTACAAAAAACAACTAAAATAGAAAATTCAAAGATGATGGCTATAATAGACAGTAATACAAAGAGCATATGAGAGAGAATGAGAAGATAGAAGAAAATCAGAGAAATATGTTCTTTTTAACATACTTCAAGAGTTTTAAGAATAGATATTTTGACATGGTAATTGTACTTCTAGGAGTGTATAATAAAGGAATACTGCTAACTTTGAATTAATTCATAAGAATTACTTTCATTAAAAAAAACAGAAAACAATCTTGTACAAAGAAGGGAAATATTAAGTAAATTAGGAAACACTAATAAGATGGAATATTTAAGATGTTTAATGTCTTAGAGTATTTCAATGACCTCAGGAATTATTGTGGCATATTAAAAAGAAAGAATAAAATTATAAATAGAGTATACTATCAACTTTGATATTAAGATATTTTATTTTTCTTAAAATTGAAAAAGAAATAAAGTTTGAAGTAAACATTTTTAAATGGTAAAAAAAAAGAGATAAATATGTCCACTCCAAAGAGAAATTCCTGGGACCAAAGACAATGATCCCACCTACTACATGA
Source organism: Antilocapra americana (assembly GCA_007570785.1). Lineage (NCBI taxonomy): Eukaryota > Metazoa > Chordata > Mammalia > Artiodactyla > Antilocapridae > Antilocapra > Antilocapra americana. Next base: position 2,363,636 of record ML660777.1, on the reverse strand, counting down.
CCAAACCCTTCTTAGCGTATTTTCAAATTCCCGTAAGTTTACCTTCTCATGATTATTTGTCCCCAGTCCCTGCATCTACGCCATGTCAACTTAATCGGGAACCCTCAGTATCAAGCATTATCATCAATTTTCATAAAAAATGACACTCACCTTGAACATTTCTGAGTTGAGTAGAAATCTACTGATGATCTAAACCATCGGGGATGACTGACAGGAGAATGAATGAAGAGATAGAAATCACTTCACATTATTTCTGCATTTTACTGGCCTCATTCCATCTTATCTTCTCTTTCTTTTCAGGACTTAAACACAAAATCTATTTTCCTGTCTTCCTGTTTGATTTAAGCAATGCCTCTGAAACCTCTGCACCAGCAATAATTAAGCCTCTGGATATATATAGAATGAGGGGAGAGTTGTGGAGACTGACTTTCTACCAATAATTGTCAATGTTCTCTTCTATTTAAATTAAAATGTGAATATCGTATTTTCAATTCATCGCAAATAATTTCTTAGGGATCTTATACAGTCAATAAGATCTTATTTTCAAATAACATTTATAAATACAAAATGCTTATGATATGATAAATGAGGTAGAAGGATATATATGTGATACTATAATTTATATAAAAGTTTTAATACATTTATAGCCTTAAAAAAACTTCAGAAAAATACAATAAAATACGTAAAGTATCTGGACAGTGAAATTATATGTGATTATTACTTTCCCCTTTAGAGTCTTCAGTAGATATTTTATCATTATTAAGAAGAATATTTTTCATATCAGGGAAAAAATGTAACGTATTTAAAGATGACTCAGGGTCATACTCAGTAAAATTGTTTTTATATTAAAGTAATATCTGATTAGTTAGAGTTATAGAAAGCAAGTTTTCCTTTAAATGTGAAATATTAATACATACTTCACTTGTCCTTGAAACTTAAGCCATTTGATTCCTTGAGCCACTATGGATTTGACTTCTCCTTGTGGCTTCCCTGGTGGCTCAGACAAAGAATCTGCCTACAATGCAGGAGATCTGGGTTTGGGAAGATCTCCTGAAGGGAATGGCTACCCACTCCTGTATTCTCACCTGGAAAATCCCATGGACAGAACAGCCTGGCAAGCCACAGTTCATAGGATTGCAAAAAGTTGGACATGATTGAGCACCTAACACTTTTTCACTTTGGGGAATTCAATCCTTTCCAGAATTTAAGTGACACACTAGCTGAAAAGAAAGGGAAAGAGAAAAAGAAATTGTAAAAATAATATACGAACTAGAGATACAATTGCATATAATTTTTAAAGTATTTCTTTCAATAAAAATTTTCACTATGAAGGATTTAACCAAGTGTTTTAGTTTGAAGACTTGGCTATGATCCTCTGAAGTTAAGTGAAATGATGGAATTCTACCTGAGGGCCAATTTTTTAAAAAGTTGCTGATAATGATAATGAGATCAATAAGAAAAGTTCCTGTCCTTAAGCACTTCTTGTTCTTTTGGAGACACTCAAGATGCTGGTAGGAAACCAAAGTTTATACAGTTCCTTTTTGCTTTGAGCCTTTAATTATAATTAATGCTTACTTTTTACCTCTGAAAAAATATTGTTACTGCTTTGAAGGAACTAGACCCAACTTCCTCCTCTTTCCTCCAGAAAAAAAGAATGTAACATACCTGAATATTTTTTTTTCATTCATTATATGTTGAAATGAAAACATTTGAGATAGAGTAGGATGAATAAAATATATTATTAAAATTAATTTCACCTTTTTAAACTTATTTTAATCAGGCTGGTTAAATTTTTAAAAATTATATATGGCTCACATTACATACTACTACATGTTCATTGCACTAAATGGACTCAGTTTATTTCTGTGGAGGAAAAACATAGAGAAGACCACTTTTCAAGGCATATTTGTATAAAACATACACTTATGCTTCAATTTTAGCCGTCAATTAGGAGTGTCAGCCAAAGTGAAGAAGTACACAAGATTTAGCTAAAAAGAATTGTGTATGAGCACTGAGAGTCTTAGTGGCTATATGACTAGTGACTCACCTCTTTCATCTTTGGGGGTAGAGTGGAAAAGCTCTTTTCCAACTTGGCAATTTACAACTTGTTTTATATGATGAAAACAAGTACTTTATTTACAAAACTCATCAATAGATGAATTCTTAACTGGTTTTATAATTTACTCTTCTTCAAAGGATTATTAGATATTTTAAGTATAAGAGAAGAGCCTCTTATTATACACCCAATAACCACAAATACTGTAAGAATGAAATTAGCCCTTCTATATTCTCAAGAGTTGAACAAATCAAATTCTCTTCCTATTTGCTGTGATTCAGAGTTAGTATTTGCAGTTTCTCAGTTAAATGTATGAAGTTCACTAGAAAGTTTAAGACTCCTAATACATTAAAAAGAGAGAGAGAGAGATTTTTGTTCTTCTTAGTATACTTTCATAGACATCAAGAAGGTATGTTTAGAATTTATAAATAAAAATTCAGAATTGCAACTTCTTAGAATTCCTCCCTAGACTCCCTAGTTCAAGGCAGAATGACCCACACCCATTCTCTTCCCACCTCAGGGTCCCACCCACACACACAGGCTGCTCCTCACACACATGTGGGCATCTCCACTAATAGCTCCTCCGTTGGCCACCATCCCTGGGGTCTAGGAATAAACTGTAGAATTCCTTCAGTCTCTCAGTGATTCTCTTCAGATTTCCATCACTTGATGTTTTATAACATTCCAGGATTTTTGATGAACATATACCTTCACATCTAATATTTGCTAAACATTGTTTACTAAACATTTATGGTTTTGTTTCGGCTTCTCAGATGGTGCCAGTGGTAAAGAATCCTCCTGCCAGTGCAGGAGACATGGGTTCAATGCCTGGGTCAGGAAGATCCCCTGGAGTAGGAAATGGCAAGCCACCTCACTATTGTTGCCTGGCAAATTTCATGAACAGAGGAGCCTGGCAGGCTCCCATGCATGGGGCTGCAAAGAGTTGGACATGACTGAGCACGCACACAACTACAGCTTTGGTTATGTAGGATTTTATTTCTTTTCTTTTTATGTAATATAAATAATAATGTGTATCCATCTTGAATTTGCTTGTTGCTCTAGAATAAGTTTTGGAGATCTATCCAACTTTACTATGATTTTGCCCTAAAAAACCATAGATATTATTGTGTATGTCAGATCATATAAATGGAACTCTGACACACAGCCTGAAGCAACCAGCCTAGGAAACCAACCTCTTAGCTAGAGTAACCAGTCCAGAAAGCCAGCCTGCTATCTGTAAGTCAAACTTGTTTATTGTTATTTGTTGTTGAGCTGCTAAGTCTGACTATTTTGCCATTTCATGGACAGTAACCCACCAGACTCTTCAGTCCATGGGATTTCCCAGGTAAGAATACTGGAGTGGGTAGCCATTCCCTTCTCCAGGGAAGTCAGACTTGTAGGAACCAGCAATCAACTGACCCAGGGAGTCAAAAATCTCTAAAACAACCCCAAATGGCAAGAACTTGATTCATATCTGACAGCTTCCCCATTATCCTGGTTTCCAACTTAGGGCCAACTAGAGAAAGCAAATAGGCACCCCTAAACAATCACATGGGCTTCCTGGGTAGCTCAGAGGGTAAAGAATCCACCTGCAATGCAGGGGACCCCAGTTGGATTCCTGGTTCAGCAAGTTTCCCTGGAGAAGGGATAGGCTACCCACTCCAGTATTCTTGGGCCTCCCCGGTGGCTCAGATGGTAAAGAATCTGCCTGCAATGTGGGAGACCTGGGTTTGATCCCTGGGTTGGTAAGAACCCCTGGAGGAGGGCATGGCAACCCACTCTGGTATTCTTGCCTGGAGAATCCCCATGGACAGAGGAGACTCGTGGGCTACAGTCCATGGGGCTGCAGAGAGTCAAACATGACTGAGCAACTAAGCACAGCACAATCAATCGCATCGGATTACCCTTTCTTCTTAAACCATCTACAGCTTTCCTATACCAACAGTCTTTCATCAGAGCACACCTGAAATCTTCTCTTTTATTCAGTATAAATCTTTCTGGCTCCTCTGCTTGTTTTTGAGTCTCTGCCAGACACAAGTATTGGTAGCCAATTCTTTTGCTATAACAAGCTCTGAATAAATAATCTTTGCTTGTTCTCATTTGGTTAGTCTTTATTTCCACACATAGCAGGCAATGATTGCTTTCATACTTTACATTATTTATTGTAATGAAGCAGTTGGCAAATTTAACTCTAACACATGTTGGTTAATATTTATTTATTTTTAATTTACTGAATTAAGTAAAGAATTCAACAAATAATTATTTCATATTTTACCATTAAAATTTCAATTGGATTTGTTTCCTTTATAGAGCTAGCTGTGGCTATAGTAAAAATGGAATTTAGACAGCTTAAGGAAAATATTCACAAGGTTTTATTCATTTCCAGAGTTAGCAATAAAAGCAGACTTCTCAACAATAATTTACCCAGTGAATGACAGATTCTTTGAGTTCTGTACATAAGGATGAGTCATCACCAAAGAATGTATCATATAGTGAAAAACAATGCTTATATCTATAAAGAATTTTTACATAATTTGCTTTTAAAAATGATGTTAAATTTGAATATATAATTGATTTTGTTATTGCAAAAGCCTTTGGTAAGTGGAAGAAAACAGTGTGATATTTAGAGTGGTAGAATTCTAACTCATCACAGGTTGCAAATTGACATGAGTTCCCAGATATCTTCTCAGTCCTTATAGTAAGCTATTTATGAGGTCTGTGACATGAAGCTACTTTAAAATTCAGACCATAAATCACAAGTAGTCATTTTGAAGACAGATAAAGCAACTGGTAAACTCTAATTCCAGTTTTTCTGTTTTCTGCAGATAGTAGCAAAGCATTTCAAAATTGCAGCCATTTATTCCTCTCCCTTTCACTGAGTACACATCTTTCTCCAGTCTCCCAAAATACTCCCAAAGTAATTTCCTCAACCTTTTCCTTCTCCCAGTATCCAGTAATTTCTCAAGGTGAGGATGTGAGATTTTCCATCAGAATCATCAGAAGGTACCTGTCAAACTAAAGATTCATAGGCTCCACCCCAGACCAACTGAATCAGAGTCTCAGGGAGTAGGGGCAGAGGAATGTGTATTTTCAACAGCTCTCCAGGTGCATTGGGAAGATCCCCTGGAGAAGGGATAAGGCTACCCACTCCAGTGTTCTGGCTGGAGAATTCCACAGACTGTATAGTCCACGGGGTCACAAATAGTCAGACATGACTGAGCGACTTCCACTTTCACCAGGCAAGAACACTGGAATGAGTTGCTGTGCCTTCCAGGGCATCTTCCTGACCCAAGAATCGGATCTGCATCTCTTATGTCTCGTGCATTGGCAAACGGGTTCTTTACTACTAGTACCACCTGGGCAGCTCCCTATGCTAAGTGCTATGGGGTAAACATGTCAAATTGATCCTTATGGGGTCTGTGAAAGGTCTATAAAGGGGGAAACATTTATTTTCTTAAAGATAAGTAGGCAGAGAGTGAGAAAAGTGCATTCAAGAGAGAAAAGCAGGAACAAGAACACAGTGATATGGAAGTAGTTTGTATAGAATAGTTATTTTTTCTAGTACATGCTAGGGAGTGATTGTGATATAGCCATAAAGGTGAGCTATGCCCAAGTTATAGCATCTTGTTTGACTTGCCCAACAGTTTAGATTTGTTCTGTAGGCATTGAAAGTCACCATTTAGCTCCATTTTCTTTGTAATTAACTTATTATATTTATGAAAAATACATATGTAGGAATTTAAAAGTCATATATTATCACAAATCTTAAAATAAAGTCAGTATGTTCTCTATTCTGTCCCTCTCCATCCACATGTCCTACCTTTCTTATTTAAAGTTGCTACTCCTAGTATTTGCAACCATATTTCAAAATAAGATGTAGCATTGAAAAAATTTCACTGTGAAATAACAAATATCTGGGAAATAACAGATATCAGTATCACTGAGTCTTTTTTTTTCAGCTGATCTTTTCTGCAAGGAGAGATTTTCTGGTCTCCTGCCCAAGGGAAGGGGAACCAGGTTTGACTATTAGTTACACAGACTCTGACTCATTCATCTTATGTTCTACATACTTGACTTTTCTCTGGACAGCAGTTTCTGATGCTTAACATGACCAGAAGACTTCCTTTAATCTAAAGTTATGTCAATTATTTGCTATCAAATAAATTATTACATTAGTTTTAGATTTACACTTTGAAGATTATAAGTTATCTAAATTGTACATAGCAAGGGTATCTAGTTTCTATGAGACAGATGAGGAAACTGAACAGAGCTGTAGTGAGGGTACAGATGGGGAGATACTGAAGTCTCCTGATGCAGACATCAGTAATCTACGGTCCACAGGCCAAATCTGCTTCAGTGCTTGCTTTTCTACAATTCACGAGCTACGAATGGTTTATATTTGGTAAGTTGTTCAAAAAAATTCACAGAAAGAAAGAAAAAAGTGAATTCGCTCAGTCGCGTCTGACTCTTTGCGACCCCATAGACTGTAGCCTACCAGGCTCCTGAGTGGGTTGCCATTTACTTCTACAAGGGATCTTCCCCACCTAGGGATCAAACCCAGGTCTCCCACATTGCAGGCAGACACTTTACGCTCTGAGCCATCAGGGAATATTATTTCATGATGCAGAAAAATTATATGAACGTTAGCATTCTTTAGCACAATTTTACCATTTGTAAAGTTTTATTGAAATGTTACAATGTTCAATTGTTACATACTATCTGTGGCTGCTGTTTTGTTACAACTGTGTAACTGAGTAGTTGCGACAAAAACTGCATGGCTTATAAAGCCTCAGCTATGTGCTATCTGACTCTCTTTACAGAAAAAAATATTTACTGACCCTTTTCCTAGAACAATTAGTAGGGGCTATGTAAAGAGCCTCAGGTATGAGGAGTAAGCCCAGGTAATCTAGATAAAGAAAATAGATCAGTAGTAGAGAAACTGAGAGGAAATAAATTAAACTTGCATTCTGCCTCAAGTTTTTCTTCAATGATTTCTAGTAGTCATCATTCTTCTGGTTAATATTAAGTTATAGAGCATTGTTATTGTTCAGTCGACCAGTTATGTTCAACTCTTTGCAACCCCACAGACTGCAGCACACCAAGCCTCACTGTCCCTCACCATCTCCCAAAGTTTGTCCAAGTTCATGTCCATTGCATCAGTGATGCCATCCAGTCATATCATCCTCTGACGTCCTTTTTCTCCTTCTGTCCTCAATCTTTCCCAGCATCAGGGACTTTTCCAGTAAGTTGACTGTTCACATCAGATGACCAAAATACTGGAGCTTTAGCCTCAGCATCAGTCCTTCCAGTGAGTATTCAAGGTTGATTTCCCTTAAGATTGACTAGTTTGGTCTCCTTAACTATCCAAGGGACTCTCAGGAGTCTTCTCTAGCACCACACAGCATTAACCCTGAGCAAATTTTAATCATTAATATTTCTCCATGGAACTCTCCATTTGAGCTCCCCATTTCACTCTCTCCATATCATTACTGTCTATACCACTTACCAATATATCTTTAATTGTCTGCAGCAGTTCAGTTCAGTCACTCAGTTATGTCCGACTCTTTGTGACCCCATGGACTACAGCACGCCAACCTTCTCTGTCCATCACCAACTCCCAGCACTTGTTCAAAATCATGTACAAGGGCATCGAGTCAGTGATGCCATTCAACCATCTCATCCTCTGTCATCCCCTTCTCCTCCTGCCTTCAGTCTTTCCCAGGATCAGGGTCTTTACAAATGAGTCAATTCTTTGCATCAAGTGGCCAAAGGATTGGAATTTCAGCTTCAGCATCAGTCCTGCCAATGAATATTAAGGACTGATTTCCTTTATGATGGACTGGTTGGATCTCCTTGCAGTCCAAGGGACTCTCAAGAGTCTTCTCCAACACCACAGTTCAAAAGCATCAATTCTTCGGTGCTCAGTTTTCTTTATAATCCAACTCTCACATCCATATACGACTACTAGAAAAACAATAGCTTTGACTAGATGGACTTTGTTGGCAAAGTAATGTCTCTGCTTTTTAATGTGCTGTCTAGGTTGGTCATAACTTTTCTTCCAAGGAACAAGCATCTTTTAATTTCATGGCTGCAGTCACCATCTGCAGTGATTTTGGAGCCCCAAAAAATAAAGTCTGTCACTGTTTCCACTGTTTCCCCATCTATTTCCCATGAAATGATGGAACCAGATGCCACAATCTTAGTTTTCTTAATGTTGAGCCTTAAGCCAACTTTTTCACTCTCCTCTTTCACTCTCATCAAGAGGTCCTTTAGGTCTTCCTTGCTTTCTACCATAAGGATGGTGTCATCTGCATATCTGAGATTATTGATATTTCTCCCAGCAATCCTGAATCTAGCTTGTGCTTCATTCAGCCCAGCATTTCTCATGATACTCTCTGCATATAAGTTAAATAAGCAGAGTGACAATATACAGCCTTGATGTACTCCTTTCCCTATTTGGAACCAGTCTGTTGTTCCAGGTCCAGTTCTAACTGTTAAATATTTACATGCAAAAGATCAGTTTTTCACATTACTTGTATAGCTCTAGTGTTTTGTTTTGTTTTTTAAGAGAACCTGCTCTACCCTCTTTCATTCTCTTGTATTTCTAAACCTGGAATGAGGTTCTTATCCACCATGCTCATGAATGTTGAAGGTGATAATGATCTCCTGGACATTACTTGTATTTTTTTCTCATAGGAAAGAAAATAAATCCTACAAAAAATATATTTCCAATTATAAGAATTCCAACAAGATAGATTTTGATGGAGCTGAAACTTTCAGATGAATAGCACAGTCTGGGAATTTGGAAAGTATCCCATAGAACATGTGTTCTTTGACTGAAGAGTTGATGAAAAGAGACCTTTAAGCTCTATCTTGATTTCCTTTCTTTGGGACTCCACCTGCCCCCTAGTGCACACACACATTCTTCAATCATTCCATCCTACTGTATTCAAAATCGGAGAGAAAACTTCTTGACAGTGAAATGAAAGTAGAGGAGCTTTCAAATGAGCATGCACTAAGATGTAGAGTGAAAAGAAAACAACATCCAAAAATACTTCAGGCCGCTGTAGCTTGTGTCTCTGAATTTCACCCAGGATTCTGAGGAAAGAGTGAGCTGCAGTTTTCATTTAATTCAATAAGACACCCATTTGGCAGGGTTAACCTTTTCCCTTTTGTGTCTTCATTGTGCCTTAGTTGATACAAATTGCTTTCATTAGGGCATTAACAGGCTTCTGGCTATAGTCTCAAATGGAACCTGTTGTAGGGGTTCAGTACACAAGTGGTCAGGATGCTGTTAACTGTGGTTTAACATTGGGAAGGAAGAAATGCAGGCTTGTAAATAATTGCTGAAAGTGTCTGTCTGAATAGAAATTCTGGAACCTCAAGGGATCGAAACAGAATCATAGATTACACGGCTTTCTAGTCTAAGACAAGATCACTGAAGACCTTCTCGAACTTTCCTCAACGACATCAGCTATATACTGTATATAGGAAGGCTTAGTATATTTGATGCTAATATATTTCTCTAATGTGACCAAGTAAGAGTAAAGTTGGAAGAAATGGAAACAAAGTGTGCTACATGGGCTGAAGGATTTGACAAATGGAATGCAACAGAACTCCTAAGGCTCTGAGACAGACTTTAAGGAGTGATAGGCCAGAAGCACAAACTCGCAATTTTTCAGAAATTATAATAAAGATTAAACTCTCATCATCTCTTCCCCCACAATGCCAGCCGACTGACGATGCAGAGATGCCAAACTGCTTTGGAGACAGGTCTCCTAGCTTGACTCACAAACAGAGGATGACATAGATCCAAGATGCTTGGTACTTTGCTACTAATTTTGGAACTCAGATGTAAGGAAGTACTTCTTCAGTCATCTCAGTAATCCCACTCAAAACGCAAATTATCACAATGGATACATTGAGCATCCTCCACCTTCATAACAACTGAATATCCCTCATTGTTTGAATCATGTCTAGGCTATAAATTACAATAATGAAGCTGAGAATATGGCATGTACTAGGCACTTGGTAAATATCTTTTGAAAAAATGTATGGATGAACTACTAGCTAAATAACGGGAGGTCTCAGTGTGTGGCTGCACATATTCTGCCAGTACATATAAAACAAAGCCTAAAAGAGTTTGTATGTATCACAGATAAAGGTAAATATTTTAAAGATGAGGTCCAAGCAGATTTGCTTATAGAATTCTATATGGGAGGGTTCTTGGTGAACACATTTCTAATCATGATAAAAATATCAGCAGCGCTTTAGAGAAAAACATTCATTTATTTCTCATCCAGCTCAGCTCAGCTCAGCTCAGTCACTCAGTCGTGTCTGACACTTTGCAACCCCATGAATCACAGCACGCCAGGCCTCTGTGTCCATCACCAACTCCCAGAGACCACCCAAACTCATGTCCATCGAGTCAGTGATGCCATCCAGCCATCTCACCCTCTGTCGTCCCCTTCTTCTCCTGCCCCCAGTCCTTCCCAGCATCAGGGTCTTTTCCAATGAGTCAACTCCAGCAGACTTTACCAAATTAGTGTCTGTTCTTATCATTACTGTTCGATAGATCCTGTGTATTAAAAAATAAAATCAATGATTTCTCCTAGGAAAGAAAGGGATGTGTGATATTGCTATGGAATCTTTCTTCTCTTCATTTGGGTAACATTTTGATCTTCTTTGGAATAATATACATCAAGCATCAGTTCAGTTCAGTCACTCAGTCATGTCTGACTCTGAGAGCCCATGGACTGTAGCACACTAGGCTTCCTTGTCCATCACCAACTCCAAACATAGCATGAAAATATGTTTCATCATTTTGTGGTATGAATGGTACCTAGAATTTGGAAAACATGCTATTCTATGTGAAAGTTGAGGAACTTGCTTGAAGGTACATAGACAAGTAGAGACAGGACAAAATTATGTGTCCCAAGATTTTAATCTGACCCTAAGTTCTTTTGCTCAGAATAATGCTCAGCACTAATCCTTTAGTTCTGAGGAATAAATGCCCATCTAATCTACAAGCCACCTTTCTGAAATTTCCTTTTATAAGCTTCATTAATTATTTTATTTCCACTCCTGGAAAACATTGTTTCAAGCATGACAAAATCAAATGTATAAAGGGGCCAGGCAGGAAAACACATAAATGAAGTGATGTGACCAGTGGTAAGTGACCTAAGCCCTGGTTTCTAGGAGATGAAGATGATAAGCACTCTGAGAAGCCAGAGATTCAAATCCAGTGTTGAGGATCCAATTTTCTAAGAGAGGGCAGAAATTCAGATTTGTGTACAAGGCTTTTCAATTTCATTGTGTTTATTTTGGGAACTAATTAAAATGTAAAACACTGTCCAGGCCAAAACCACAGACCAAACTAAGCATGTCTGTGGGCTGCATCTAGCTAGAGGGACAGCTCGCTTCCTTTTTATATTGCCAGATTGAGCTGCTGGGGGTATTTTGCTTTTGGTTTAGATTGGCTTCTAATTTATTGGCAATAAATTAAATTAAAGAAAGCACAGGAATGTTTTCAGTAATGCCAACATAGATGGACTTGTACAGCCTCCTAGGATGAATACACAGCAGGAAAACACATTTGAAGTTGAGAGGTAGTGTTGTGTACTAGTTAAGTACATAAACTCTGGATCCAGCTGTCTGGGATCTTTGACTTACCAGCCATGAAATCTTGGGCAAGAGATGTAATTTCTCCATGGCTCAGCTTCTCATTTCTAAGATGGAGATAATGACAGTTATCATGACAGTTACATGAATACACACACACACACACACACACACACACACACACACACACACAGTACTTAAAATCTAAGTTGCAAGAGTGTGTTCTCAGTCACTTTAGTTGTGTCCAATTCTTTGTGACCTGATGAACTGTAGCCCACAAGGCTCCTCTGTCCATGGGATTCTCCAGGCAAGAGTACTGGAGTGGGCTGCCATGACCTCCTCCAGGGGATCTTCCCACCCAGGGATCGAGCCCACGTCTCTTACATCTCCTGCATTGGCAGGGGGGATCTTTACCACCAGCGCCACCTGGGAAGCCCAAAATCTAAGTCAGTGCTATCTAATTATTTGCTATTACTTACGAATCACAAATCATACCACTATTGAAAAGTAACAAATGTTTACAGGTCTGTTACAACTGCTGACTCCACAAGTGGCCTCAGGAAACTTTCTTCCTCAGACAGAACAGGTGTGAGAATCAGGCTGCTTGTGGTAAATTCCCACTATTTTGTCCTTAACACCAGATGCCACCACTTCTTGGAAATGTCATAATTGCATATTTCAATGAGAGGAAGAAAACTTTCAAAACACAAAACTACTAGCAGTTAATAAAATGTTAAGCTATCTTTTCACTTCCCCCCCCTTTTTTTTTTGGAGATCACCCATTTTAAAGTCAGAGATATTCTATTCTGTTCCAGAGTTGAAAGGCAGAAAAATCAAAGGACTTTATTTTCCTCTTTCAGGTGATTGAAGCATGAAACTTATAACAGATGCATGAGTTGGACAGAAGTTATCATGCTAATTCATTCAAGACTGTTTTTACATTCTGGAGGTTTTCGTCTTTTTAAAGTGTACCCTCCCAATTTTTTGGAATGTCTAGAAATAGAGAAAACAGAAGGTCACATGACATTTTATCCATGTTACTGAATCAATTATATATATATTTTAAATATTTCTTTAATTTATTTCGCTGCACCAGGTCTTAGCTTCAGCATGCTGGATCTTTAGTTGTGTGTGTGAGCTCTTAGCTATGGCATGTGGAATCCAGTTTCCTGACCAGGCACTGGACCCCAAGCCTCTGCATTGGCAGCATGGAGTCTCAGCCAATGGGTCACCAGGGAAGTCCTAATCATATGTTTTTGAATAATAAATGATGACACAAAACTCATTTTCTGTGACACAGGCACACTTGCTCACCAAGAAATTAAAGGTATGCTACCCTTTAAAGATTACATAACTTTGCTTTTATTTCCTATATTCCTACAAAGAAATTAAAATTGCCAGGCCCACCATGTTTTTCATGCTATCAAATTCTTACTTCCCAAGGCAGGAGAGACAAGTGTGAACTCTCAAAAATGATGCTGGCCAAATTTATCACGATTGAGAACATCTATTTCCACTCTGATCTTGTCAAGTGCTGCTAGGCAGTGGCCTGATGCTCATGTGAAACCCAATCCAGGAGCCAAGAAAAGCAGACGTGCCGAAGCACAGAGCCACATTATAAGATGGGAAGGCACATTTGAAATAACAGGCTCCACACACCACCTCACCCTGCACTTAACAATGAAGCGTCAGTGCCCAAAGAGAGACACAATTTACAAATATGCATTCAGAACAGACTTGGCACTCTATGGGTGAATTAGGGTGAGTTTTTTTGTTTTTTATTTTGACATTCTATTTTAAGACCAAAAATAAATAAATTTTGTTTTAATTTAAAACAATAATGATTGGTAAATCCCAAGGATGTATGCTCAGTGTTTCATTATAAAGGAGCTATTTTTCCTTGTTTTCTGAAAACAAATATAATATTACATTATTTTGGTATTTTTATTATGGAAAAATCTCTCTATTTATTATATTTCCAGGATGCATAGTTCATTTTTATTATCTCCACATTAAATTGGAGCTCTTTTCTTGATGACAGCTACTCCATTCAGACAACTAGATACTCAGCACTCTTATATCCCTGATATTTATGTCTTTTAGGAAACAAAGATATTTACAACACTAGTCAAAACTAATTTAACAACCATGTAGAAAGATGAAGAAAGTGAAAATTATCTTTCTGAACTACTGTCACCAGTCCATTGAAGATGATGAATATCTATAAAGTAGGGTTCATTGTGCACAATTTTCATCACTTTTTCCATGTATTGCTTTTATGTTGTCATATAAAGCTATAGCCATCTATAATACTGTGACAGTTAGTACTGGACATGGAATAACAGACTGGTTTCAAATTGGGAAAGGAGTATGTCAAGGCTGTATATTGTCACCTTGTTTATTTAACTTCTATGCAGAATACATCATGCAAAATGGAAGGCTAGATGACTCACAAGCTGGAATCAAGATTGCCTGGAGAAACATCAACAACCTCAGATACGCAGATGATACCACTTTAATGGCAGAAACCAAAGAGGAGCTGAAGAACCTCTTGACTGAGGTGTAAAGAGGAGAGTGAAAAAGTTGGCTTACAACTCAACGTTAAAAAAACTAAGGTCATGGCATCCAGTCTCATCACTTCATGGCAAAGAGATAAGGAAAAAGTAGAAACAATGACGGTCTATTTTCTTGGGTTCCAAAATCACTGCAGACGGTGACTACAGCCACAAAATTAAAAGACGATTGCTCCTTGGAAGGAAAGCTATGGCAAAACTAGGTGGTTTATTAAAAAGCAGAGACATCACTTTGCCAACAAAAGGCTGTCTAGTCCAACATATGGATTTTCTAGTAGTCATGTATGAATGTGAGAGTTGAACCATAAAGAAGGTTGGGTGCCAAAGAATTAATGCTTTCCAATTGTGGTGCTGGAGAAGACTCTTGAAAGTCCCTTGGACAACAAGGAGATAAAGCCAGTCAACCCTAAAGGAAATCAACCCTGACTATTCACTGGAAAGACTGATGCTGAAACTGAAGCTCCAATCCTTTGGCCACCTGATATGAAGAGCTGACTCACTGTTAAAGACCCTGATATACTGGGAAGGACTGAGGGCAAGAAAAGAAGGGGGCAACAAGGATGAGATGGTTGGATGGCATCACTGACTCAATGGGCATGAATTTGGGCAAACTCCAGGAGATAGTGAAGGACAGAGAAGCCTGGCGAGCTGTTACCCATGTGGTTGCACAGAGTTAGACATGACTGAGTGTACACACATACATATCTAAAATTTTATTGGGAAATGAGGGGCAGAGAAATTCTGTCTGACTGGCTGACATTTAGAAGAATTAAGACCAATAATAAACCAAAATGCAAGGATCCAAATCCTTCCATATCTGAATTGTCGCATTAATGCAAAGAGATGACTTGCTGTGAAATTCTACACCTGGGACCACATTTCTGCACCTGGTCAGCCTCACACTTCTAATCAGTAATCTCTCCAAAGTTCATTCCAGATGAGAGATCAAAGCTAATATTTATGTCTACACATATCATTCTGTGGGCCCTTATTTTGTTCCAGGAGTTGTACTAAATTCTTTAAAATCCTATTAGCCTGTTTAATTATAAATCCCATTTTACAGTTGAGAATACTAAGAGTCTGTGCCCTTAACTGTAGCACATAATTGGAAGCATCTTGTTTTGTAAATGTTTTATTTTTTATCCACTTATGTTTGGCTGCAATTCTTTTTCTTTTGCTAAAAATATTACCTAGGTGAATAAATATATGCTACCATACTGCAGATAAATAATGTAATATATCTCTCTTAGACTCCAAATGTAAACATTTGTACCTCTCTGGAAATGAGAAGTATGCTTTCTTGTTGTTGTTGTTCAGTTGCTAAATTGGGTCTGACTCTTTGCAACACCATGGACTGCAGCATGCCAGGCTTCCCTGTCCTTCACTATCTCCCGGAATTTGGTCAAATTCATGCCTGCTGAGTCAATGATGCCATCCAACCAACTCATCGTTTGTCGCCCCCTTCTCCTCCTGCCCTCAATCTTTCCCAGCATCCTTTCTTATGTAAACAACACTAGTGACAAGGAGTGTAATATCTTTGGACTGAGAAAGCATTCCAGTCAATCCTAGCCGGTATTCTTCTACTGCAGAACATTAGTAAGGGCTTGTTGTCTATCAAACCCTTAACATTCTCCAAGTGAACATTTGATAATTCCAACTTCAAGGTAAGCAGCAAAGAGATTATGATCTTTACTTTAGCGATGAGATAACTGAAAGGAGGGGCTGTCAAATGATTTACTCAAGATGATATAGTTAAATAATGGCAGAGTTTTGTCTAGAACCCTTGCCTTCTAATGACTCATTCAAAGTTTTTCCAGCAGAATGTCCCTCCAATAACATTTAACTCTGTGACTATTCAGCCTTTATAGCTCACAACTTTTAGGGATTTGATAATTTTTCCAGAAATAAACAACTTTATATAGAATACAAAATTAAGCAGAGCAAAAAAAAGGTGTGGCAATACAAAGCAAAGATGTAATAAATTCCAAACCTATCATAAACAGTCATAAAAATATGTTCTGGAATATTGGATTTGAGCTCTCAAAAAATTTATTCTCCTCTCTGAAGATGCTTTTTTTTTTTTTTGGCTTATTAAAATCCTTGTTTTCCTGTGTTCTGTCTGTGGTTTTGTATCTATTTCTTTTTTCCTTTCTAAGGTCCTAAATTTTCGTATTTTATAATTTTAGCACCTATATTAACCACCCATAGTTTTGTCTCTTAATCCAAATTTTCAGTAGATATAACAAATATACTCGGTCCTGTCTTTGGGCATGTTTCAATCAGATAATGATAAATAGGGTTAATATATAAATGAAAAAAAAATATATATATATAAATAAAATACCACTGAAGCTCAGCAAGTCAGGATAGAGGATGGGCCAGGCAAACACACAAAACAAATCTACTATTTGTTAATAAATGTTTATAGAACATTATCCTAGTTGCTACAATAAAGGAAAACACACAGCATTATAGATGCACATGGAACAACACTTTAACTAGACCAGAAAGCATAACGGAAAGTTCCTAGAGAGGTAATATATGAGTTGATATTTGAAGGATGAATGGTCAGTAAGATTCAGGAAAGATAGGAAGTTGTGTGTTGAAAGCAATGGAATCAACATGTACAAAAATAAGATGTATCATAGACTTTGACATCTTAAGGAACAGTGAGTATTGCAATATGAATAAAGCAGAGGGTTAGAGGGGGAGAATAACAAGAAATAAATCTGGAGGGTTTAATAGGGACCAGATTACAGAATATTAGTCAGGCTCATTAAGGGGAGTGATTTTATCCTAGAAGCAGTAATACTCTCTTAAGGAATCCTAAGGAATTATAGGATTAATTATTAAAGGAATAATAATCCTTTAAGGAATTTTAAGAAGAGTTATGAAAATGTTAATAATAATGTTAATAATGGCTAACTTTTTTGAGTGCTGCTATATTTCAGGAACCATGCTAAATGCTTGGGATGTACCATATCAACTAATTATCATCAGAACTCCATAAGGATACTAGAGTATCTGCATTTTTTCAGATGAGACCATTGAGCTAGTACTTACTAGCTCAATAAAATCATAGCCAAGAATGAAGTTGAGGGGAGCAAGATTAGAGATAGAAGGTATAGGGTTGCTGCACGAATCCTAACCTTAGATGACTGGGACTTAATCCAAAACAACAGAGAAGCGTAAGGAGAAGAAGGGCTGGAGAGGCGAGTGATAAGGGAGTCAGAACCAAGAAGTCGTTCAGATTCTATGTGGGCAAAAGGAAAAGGAAGTAGCGGATAAGAACTCCACATGTAATGGATAAGTCATCTGGGATGGCAATGACGCCAGAAAGAAGTAAATTTGAAGAGAAATACGTTAGACATCTGTGAGATACTAAGGTAGAAATATCTAGTGAGCACTTGAATACACAAGAAGGGTGCTCACGAGAGGCACCAAAAAAAGATAATTGCCCAAGCAATTGGAAAATATTTCTCATTTGCATGAAACTCTAGGACAAGTATTTCAGGCTGGTGGATGGCTCTTCGTCATGCAATTATTCAGGGGCCCTGGCTGGTGGTAGCTGTTCCATGTTCAACTTGTGGTTTCTCTGGTCTCTCTGCTTAGAGAAAATAGTGGAAGTTTGAGGCCAGATATTTCCTCTTAAGCAAGGAGGAAGTTGAATATGTAACTTTTAATCATCTTCCCCAATGCTAGAAACACGACATGCTCATACCTATTGCAATAGGGCTAGGAAATGCATTCTTCAGTTTAGTAGACACAGAGCAGTTAAAATGCTACAAGTGTAGAAGAAAGAACAGCTATAGAAGTAGTTGGAGAGTTAAGCACCATGGAAGCGAGTTAGATTACCCAGAAAGAATGTTTACAGTGAGAGGGAAAAAAGGCCAAGAAGAGGATGGACAGACTAATAATCCTTTCTAGTCTATACGAGAGCCATCAGAAAGATTTCCTTGTCTTTTTGTGAATCTTGAGTCACGTTTCTTATATCTTGGCCCCCTGCTTTTTGAGCACTTGATAAGCTGACTCTTGTTTATTTCATCACATAAAATATTATGGCAAGTATGACCCAGCAATCCCACTGCTGGGCATATACACCGAGGAAACCAGAATTGAAAGAGACACGTGTACCCCAATGTTCATCGCTGCATTGTTTACAATAGCCAGGACATGGAAGCAACCTAGATGCCCATCAACTGACGAATGGATAAGAAAGCTGTGGTACATATACACAATGGAATATTACTCAGCATTAAAAAAAAATTCATTTGAAGCAGTTCTATTCAGGTGGACGGAACTGGAGCCTATTATCCAGAGTGAAGTAAGCCAGAAGGAAAAACAACAATACAGTATACTAACGCATATATATGGAATTTAGAAAGATGGTAATGAGAACCCTGCATGCGAGACAGCAAAAAGAGTGCAGATGTATAGAACAGACTCGTGGACTCTGTGGAAGAGGGCAAGGGTGGGATGATATGGGAGAATGGCATTGAAACATATTAATTATCATATGTGAAATCAATTGCCAGCCCAGGATTGATGCTCGGGGCTGGTGCACCGAGATGACCCAGGGTGAGGGAATCGGGAGAGAGGAGGGAGGGGGGTTCTGGAGGGGGAACATATGTACACCCATGGCGATATCATGTCATTGTATGGCAAAACTAATAAAAAAATATTATGGCAAGAAATGACCCATTTCCCATTACAACTTCAAGTTTATCACCCTCACCACCAATAGCATGTTGTAGTCTCAGCCATCTTCTTTATCTGCAGAGATCAACCAAAGCATATAGAAAGCATTTTATAAAACATTTGTATAACAGATAATTTGTAGGTCGATTAATATATTACCTATGTCAGGGTTAAAGGGACTTAAAGGGAATGAATGATGGTCAAATGAAATTTATCTGATGATCAGATAAAATTTCACAGGCAAACATACAACACAGTTTCAAAAAACTAAGTTCATAAGAAAAGAGGTATCAGATTTTGCTTGACAACAGTTAACATAAAGACCTCAAGTTTTATTTGACTACAAGATCAATACTCAGGAACACTGTGCTACAGCTGCTAAAAAACTAAAGCAATCTTAGGCTTTATTAGCCAGTTTGGCACACAGAACAAAAAATGTTGGTACATAAAACATTTTACACTGGGCAACTGGGAGTGCCATGTTAGCATTTACAATGTATATTCACCTTGAATTCCTCCTCTCCCTTCTGCTTATACTCAATTAATATCAATTCAGTTTAGTTCAGTCACTCAGTCGTGTCCAGCTCTTTGTGACTACATGGACTGTAGCATGCCAGTCTTCCCTGTCCATCACCAACTCCTGAATCTTACTCAAACACATGTCATAGAGTCGGTGATGCCATCCAACCATCTCATCTTTTGTCATCCTCTTCTCCTCCCAACTTCAGTCTTTCCCAGCATCAGGGTCAATTAATATCAGGCCCCACTTATTCCACATTTTAAATATTTTTTGATCATTAGCATACTGAATTGGAATTGGAGATAATGAGTCTGAACTCATTTATATAAATACAGACATGTATATACATAATGCATATCATTAGTATATAATTTTACAGGAAGAGGTATAAATAGACAGGGTGGGGCAGGAAAACCAGAAAATAAGTCTGGAACTTTTCATTGTACCAGAAAGTATGAAACTATTAAAATAGGGACATGTCAAAAAAACCCAGAGGATCCAGCCTAATGAATATTAAAAAGAAGGGATGAAAGGTTGATAAGCATGAAAAGACACAGTTTGAGAGTAATTGCCACAAGTTACTTATTAATTACAAAGAGAAAAAAATAGTAACTTTACATTAAATTAACCTAAAATACAAATTTATTAAAGTTATCAAGATTAATGTCACTCATAACAAAGGCAAAATGATGCTGTGTGCTTCCTGATATGATACCCTCAGAAAGACACAACATAACTGCTATGCTATCACAATCAAAAATATGAAATCTGAAGCTGATATCAGGAAACATCAAAGAAACCCAAACTGAGAATATTCTGCAAAGTTATTGGCTTGACTTTTGGAAAACATTAAGATCATGGGAATTCCCTGGTGGTCCAGTGGTTAGGACTGGGCGCTTTCACTACCAAGGGTGCAGGAATGAACCTGCAGAGGAGGAACTAAAAGCCCACAAGCCACATGTGATCAAAAAAGAAAAAGTAAAGACCTCAAAAAACATTAAGATCATGAAAGAAAAAGAAAGGTTGAGGAACTGTTTAGGATTAAAGAAAAGGAAAGAAACATAACAATTAATACAAGTGATCCTGGAATGTATCCTGGATGAGAAAAAAAGCTACATATTATTTGAATAAGTTGTGAACTTTGAACAAAAAAGTAAGAATTAGATATAACTTTGTATGAATGTTACATTTCCTGATTCTGATAGAGGTACTTTAGTTATATAAGAGAAAGTCCTTAGGAAACACATATCTGTGCATAAAAAGAAGATAGAGGGAAAGAACAATACTGAAGTAAATGGGGCCAAATATTAAGAATTGTTGAATCTGGGTAGAGGATATAATAAGGGTTCTTTGTAATATGTTTTCCAGCATTCAATGAGTAAGAAATTGTCTCAAAATTAGAAACTAAAAAGGTAAACTTCTGAATCTGACCCAAGTTATTAGCAATATATCATTTTCTAAATGTGATACATATTTCCAAAGCAATCTAGGAGAGAGATTCCATCTGCTATGTACAAAGAAAAAAAAATGGAAAAGTACATAAAGCCTCTGGTTTACATTAACCCTGTTGTTCAATATACCTATTAAAACATACCCTGTACCAGGGAAACCATATCATCATCCAGCAATCATCAGAGTAATCAGATTTCAATAATGGTATTTCAAAAACTAAGAAAAGTAAAAGACTATGTTTTAGGACACTAAGAGATCTCAATGTAAAAATATGCCAAAGGTGTCACATTTGGGCATTTTCATCTTCAGCATGTGTCTGCTAGAAGCAACACTGAATACTCAGAAGAGAATTCTTAACAGAATGCTTTACCCTGTTATAATTCAATGTCACTAGTTACTAGATGAATTTTAAAAAATACCACTTACATATTTTAGTATATTTATATTCCTAACAAGGACCTTATTAATAAAATATTATTATCCCACTTTTACAAATAAAGAAACGTAAGCAAAGAAATGTTGACTAGCTTTCCGAAGTTCACCTGGTCTGTAAGAACTTGACCTGGGACTCAAACACTGTAACACCACAAAAGATGTTACCATTTCTTCTTTCTCCTCTCTACCTCTATGTGACTGACATAGAAAGACTCCAGAGGGACTTCCTATCGGCCCAGTGGTTAAGACTCCACCTTTCAAAGCACGAGGAGTGGGTTCCACCCCTGGTCAGTGGTCTAAGATCCCACATGCCTAGAGGTACAGCCAAAATTTAAAAACAACATGAATGACTGTCAAAATATAAATGAGCAAAACTGAATCAAGAAGAGACTGAAAATCAAAAATGCTAGGAGAGATGGAAAAGATTGCTAAACTTTACCTTTAAGAGAAAAAAGACTCTATAGACACACATGTCCTAAGAGAGACTTTGCCCAGGCATGGCAAGTGGAAGAAAAGCCATAGAGTCAGCACAGCTATCCTCTCACCCAAGAGTGTCCAAAATTGTTACTCATACTGGCAAAGACACATTTGAAGCAAGCTAAACATCCAACAATAGAAGTTGCTTAAATGAATCACAGTAGATACAATGAAATATAACATTTTCTGAGAATGCTAATGATCATAAGAAAATGAATACCATAGAATGATCATTTAAAAAGGGAAGTATACAGAATTATTTGAACAGTATGATTCACATATACATACCTAATATGTTGTATATATACGTGTGTGTGTATGTGTGTGTGTATACGCATACATAGGAAAAAGGCTAGAAGGAAATAAATGTTTATCATGAGTATTGCAGGTTTCAAAGGTTTACATTTGTGTAAGAAAGTGTTAGTCACTCAGTCTCACTCATGTCAGACTGTGAGCCCATGAACTGTGGCCCACCAGGATCCTCTGTTCATGGAATCCTCCAGGCAAGAATTCTGGAGTGGGTAGCCATTCCCTTCTCCAAGGATCTTCCCAACCCACGGATTGAACCTGGGTCTCCCCTTTGTAGGCAGATTCTTTACCCTCTGAGCCACCAGGGAAACATTTGTGTACCTTATATTGATTTTCAAACTTTCTAATAGTTGTTTCTATCAAGCAACTATACTCCACTAAAAGTTAATCAAAACAATAAATAGCGAAAAAAAAAAATGAAGATAAACTCTCAAATGACTGCCCTGGCCACCTGGCTTGGTCACTGGATGGGCAATGATAGTCTTTTCTGAGAAGAAGAACATAAAGAAGGAATCAGGATCAAGGGAAGAAATGAGAATGTTGAAGCTATGACCCACCACCCAGTGTAATGAAAATAAAAAGTAAACAAATGGGACCTAATTAAACTCAAAAGCTTTTGCACAATGAAGGAAACTATAAGCAAGGTGAAGAGACAGTCTTCAGAATGAGAGAAAATAATAGCAAACAAAGCAACTGACAAAGAATTAATCTCAAAAATATACAAGCAGCTCATGCAGCTCAATTCCAGAAAATAAATGACCCAATCAAAAAGTGGACCAAAGAACTAAATACATTTCTCCAAGGAAGACATGCAGATGGCTAACAAACACATGAAAAGATGCTCAGCATCACTCATTATCAGAGAAATGCAAATCAAAACCACAGTGAGGTACCATCTCACGCCAGTCAGAATAGCTGCTATCAAAAAGTCTACAAACAAAAAATGCTGGAGAGGGTGTGGAGAAAAGGGAACCCTTTTACATTGTTGAATGCAAGCTAGTATAGCCACTATGGAGAACAGAGTGGAGATTCCTTAAAAAACTGGAAATAGACCTGCCATATGACCCAGGAATCCCACTGCTGGGCATACACACAGAGGAAACCAGAACTGAAAGAGACACATGTACCCCAATGTTCACTGCAACTGTTTACAATATCTAGAACATGGAAGCAACTTAGATGTCCATCAGCAGACAAATGGATAAGAAAGCTGTGGTACATACACACAATGGAATATTACTCAGCTAACACAAAGAACACATATGAGTCAGTTCTGATGAGGTGGATTAAACTGGAGCCTATTATACAGAGAGTGAAGTAAGCCAGAAAGAAAAACAGCAATACAATATACTAACGCATATATATGGAATTTAGAAAGATGTTAATGATGACCCTATACGTGAGGCAGCAAAAGAGACACAGATGTAAGGAACAGACTTTTGGACTCTGTGGGAGAAGGCAAGGGTGGGATGATTTGAGAGAATAGCATTAAAACATGACTATTACCATATGTGAAATAGATCACCAATCCAAGTTCGATGCATGAAACAGGGCACTCAAAGCCGGTGCCTTGGGACAACCCTGAGGGATGGGATGGGGAGGGAGATGGGAAGGGGTTCAGGATGGGGAACATATGTACATCCATGGCTGATTCATGTCAATGTATAGCAAAAACCACTACAATATTGTAAAGTAATTAGCCTACAATTAAAATAAATAAATAAATTTTTTTTTAAAAAAAGAATGCCTGTGTGGTATCCACATAGAAATGTTCTGCTGACAACTGGACATCTGGATAACTTCCATTCCACTGACATGGAAAAACCATTGCCTTCAGGACCCTCTCTATTTGCTATGTGGACACCCATGAAAGATGCAACATGCAGAGGGAGGTGGTCCTATAAGCTCAGAGGCGACATTCACCCCGGGAGCAGAGAAAGACTGATGCTGGACCTGAACCAAGGTCAACAATTTCCCCTCTTCTAAGGCATCCTTCTTTTGCTGCGGGGCTGCTATTCTGGAGCATGTTGGCAGGATAGAGCATGCGTCACCTCTCAGCTCAGGGGGGTGCTGAGCTAGTGTCTTCATTCATGCAAATGATACAAATGAAGCTGAGTACACACACAGTGAGATTTTAAAACATCCAATGAAAAAAAAAAACCAAATAAACCACTTGTTTATCTATCTTGCTATATGAGCATCAAGACACACATTTATTATCAATAATGTTACTGAATGAAGCCCTCTGGTAGGCATTCCATAAAATTATTAAACACTGTCCATCATCCCAGAGATTCCAGAGAACAAAACTTCAAATATAAAAATGACAAACAGAAATGCAACCCTCAGGTTTAAAGTTAACCTGAGAGTTAAACATGAACAAATACATAAATATGGAAGTATATAGTTTGAAGAATGGGGAGCTCAGAGAGTTGTAGGCAAAATTAAACAGAAAGAAACAGCCACCTCCCTTCCAAACTACTAAGAAAAACTTGAGTAAGGACACAAAACTTTTATGTAGAATGATGAGTTTGGATTTTTGGGACTAGAAGAACAAGCAATATAAAATAAATCCCTGGAAGGGTTTGTAGGAAGGGGTGGGATAATCCGATAAAAGGAGAATCATGTCAGTTTTCTTGGGGAGAGATAATATGTTAGATTTCAGAGGCAGAGAGTGGGGATCCAAGTTTAAACTTTCAATGGGAAACTGTTTTGATTACTGTTACCAATATAATGCCTATACTTCATAGCAATTGTTAAATTGATCTATATAAGTTATGAGGGTGTATAAAAGTTACCCTATATTATGGCTTCTTTGATAGAAGTAAAATTCAAATTACACCAGTTTTCTTATGCATTTTTCCCCAGGGTTAATTTGAGTGTTGTTACCTCTATTGTTGTAAGTTTCCAGTTTTCAAGTATAATGACAAAGTGCTTAAAAGTGTATATTTTAGTAATTAAAAATATATTTCTATTTTAGGTGAAAGAAATAAGCTGACAAGAGGGACTCTTGAACAACAAGGAAATTATTTTCATCCAAATATCCTTAGTAATTAAAAAGTAAAAAGAGACTGAAAAGAATTTATAACATGTTCAGTACTATATTTCTGCCACAAAATATTGGTACAATGAGCGTTTTTATAACTGCAATCAAAGAACTTTCACCACTGGTAACTATCGGGGTCTTCTCTTGTGTTGTTGGAAGAGGGTGTTTGTTATGACCAGTGCATTCTCTTAGCAAAACTCTATTAGCCTTTGCCCTGCTTCATTTTGTACTCCAAGACCAGATTTGCCTGTTACTCCAGGTATTTCTTGACTTCCTACTTTTGCATTCCAGTCCCCAATAATGAAAAGGACACCTTTTTTGGGTGTTAGTTTTAGAAGGTCTTGTAGGTCTTCATAGAACTGTTCAACTGCAGCTTCTTCAGCATTACTGGTCAGGGCATAGACTTGGATTATTGCGATACCGAATGGTTTGCATTGGAAACAAACAGAGATCATTCTGTCGTTTTTGAGATTGCATCCAAGTACTGAATTTTGGACCCTTGTTGACTATGATGGCTACTCCATTTCTTCTAAGGGATTCTTGCCGACAGTAGTAGATATAATGGTCATCTGAGTTAAATTCACCCATTCCAGTCCATTTTAGTTCACTGATTTCTAAAATGTCAACATTCACTCTTGCCATCTCCTGTTTGACCACTTCCAATTTTCCTTGATTCACATTGCCTGGACCTAACATTCCACGTTCCTGTGCAATATTGTTCTTTACAGCATCGGACTTTACTTCCATCACCAGCCACATCCACAACTGGGTGTTGTCTTTGCTTTGATTCCGTCTCTTCATTCTAGAGTTATTTCTCCACTGATCTCCAGTAGCATATTGGGCACCTACTGACCTGGGGAATTCATCTTTAAGTGTCCTATCTTTTTGCCTTTTCATACTGTTCATGGGGTTTTCAAGACAAGAATACTGAAGTGGTTTGCCATTCCCTTCTCTAGTGGGCCATATTTAGTCAGAACTTTCCACCATGACCTGTCCATCTTGGGTGGCTCTACAAGGCATGGCTCATAGTTTCATGGAGTTAGACAAGGGTGTGATCCATGTGATCAGATTGGTTAGTTTTCTGTGATCCTGGGTTTCATTCTGCCTACCCTCTGATGGAGAAGGATAAAAGGCTTATGGAAGCTTCCCGATGGGGGAGATTGACTGAGGGGGAAACTGGGTCATGTTCTGATGGGTGGAGCCATGCTCAGTAAATCTTTAATCCAATTTTCTGTTGAAGGGCGGGGCTGTGTTCCCTCCCTGTTATTTGACCTGAGGCCAAACTTTGGTGGAGGTAATGCAGATAATGGCCACCTCCTTCAAAAGGTCCCATGCATGCACTGCTACATTCAGTGCCCCCAACCCTGCAGCAGGCTGCCGCCAACCCATGCCTCCACCAAGACTCCTGGACACTCACGGGCAAGTCTGGGTCAGTCTCTTGTGTGGTCGCTACTCCTTTCTCCTGGGTCCTGGTACACACAAGGTTCTGTTTTTGCCCTCCCAGAGTCTGTTTCCCAGTCCTGTATAAGTTCTGGTGGAAGCATGGTGGGTTAAGGGCAACTCCTCCAAGAAGGGATATGGGATATGCCATATCCCAGAGCCCCTGCCTATATTCTTTGCAGCCAAAGATGGAGAAGCTCTATACAGTCAGCAAAAACAAGACTAGGAGCTGACTGTGTCTCAGATCATGAACTCTTTATTGCCAAATTCAGACTTAAATTGAAGAAAATGGGGAAAACCACTAGACCAT
This sequence comes from Antilocapra americana, assembly GCA_007570785.1. Lineage (NCBI taxonomy): Eukaryota > Metazoa > Chordata > Mammalia > Artiodactyla > Antilocapridae > Antilocapra > Antilocapra americana. The sequence continues at coordinate 2,336,699 of ML660777.1, read as the reverse complement.
TAAGTTATGACCTAAATCAAATCCATTACAATTATACAGTGCAAGTGACCAATAGATTCAAGAGATTAGATCTGATAGACAAGAGTGCTTCAAGAACTACTGATGGAAGTTCATGACACTGTACTGGAGGCAGTGACCAAGACCAACCCCAAGAAAAAGAAACGCAAAAAAGGCAAAATGGTTGTCTGAGGAGGCCTGACAAACAGCTATGAAAAGAAGCAAAAGGCAAGAGAAAACAAAAGATACCCATTTGAATGCAGAGTTCCAAAGAATAGCAAGGAGAGATAAGAAAGCCTTCCTCAGGGATCAATGCAAAGAAATAGAGGAAAACAATAGAATGGGAAAGACTAGAGATCTCTTCAAGAAATTAGAGATAACAAGGGAAATTTTCATGCAAAGACAGGCTCAATAAAGGATAGAAATGGTATGGAACTAACAGAAGCAGAAGATATTAAGAAGAGGTGGCAAGAATAGACCGAAAAACCATACAACAAAGATCTTCACAACCCAGATAACCACGATAGTGTGGTCACTCAGCTAGAGTCAGACATCCTGGAATGTGAAGTCAAGTGGGCCTTAGGAAGCATCACTATGAACAAAGCTTGTGGAGGTGATGGGATTCTAGTGGAGCTACTTCAAATTCGAAAAAATGATACTGTGAAAGCACTACACTCAATAGTCCAGCAAATGTGGAAAACTCAGCAGTGGCCACAGGACTGGAAAAGGTCAGTTTTCATTCCAACCCCAAAGAAAGACAATGCCAAACAATGTACAAACTACTGCACAATTGCACGCATCTCACACACTAGCAAAGTAACGCTCAAAATTCTTCAAGCCAGGCTTCTATAATACATGAACTGTGAACTTTCAGATGTTCAGGCTGGATTTAGAAAAGCCAGAGAAACCAGAGACCAAATTGCCAACATCCGTTGGATCATCAAAAAAGCAAGAGAGTTCCAGAAAAGCATCTACTTCTGTTTTATCGATTATGCCAAAGCCTATGACTGTGTGGATCACAACAAACTGTGGAAAATTCTGAAAGAGATAGGGATACCAGACACCTTACCTGCCTCCTGAGAAATCTGTATGCAGGTCAAAAAACAACTGTTAGAACTTGACATGGAACAACTTTCCAAATAAGGAAAGGATTACATCAAGGCTGTATATTGTCAGCCTGCTTATTTAACTTATATGCAGAGTACATCATGAGAAATTCTGAACTGGATGAAGCATAAGCTGGAATCAAGAATGCTGAGAGAAATATCAATAACCTCAGATGTGCAGATGATACCACCCTTATGGCCAAAAGTGAAGAACTAAAGAGCCTCTTGATTAAAGTGAAAGAGGAGAGTGAAAAAGTTGGCTTAAAACTCAACATTCAGAAAACTAAGATCATGGTATCTGGTCCCATTACTTCCTGGGAAATAGATGGGGAAACAGTGGAAACAGTGACAGACTTTATTTTGGGGGGCTCCAAAATCACTGCAGATGGTGACTGCAGCCATGAAATTAAAAGACGCTTGTTCTTTGGAAGAAAAGTTATGACCAACCTAGACAGCATATTAAAAAGCAGAGATATTACTTTGCCAACAATGGTCCATCTAGTCAAAACTATGCTTTTTCCAGTAGTCATGTATGGATGTGAGAGTTGGACTATAAAGAAAGCTGAGCACTGAAGAATTGATGCTTTTGTACAGTGGTGTCTGAAAAGATTCTCGAGAGTCCCTTGGACTGGAAGGAGATCCAGCCAGTCCATCCTAAAGGAAATCAGTCCTGAAGATTCATTGGAAGGACTGATGCTGAAGCTGAAACTCCAATCCTTTGTCTCCCTGATGCGAAGAATTGACTCATTTGAAAAGACCCTGATACTGGGAAAGATTTAAAGCAGAGGGAGAAGAGGATGACAGAGAATGAGATGGTTGGATGGCATCACCCACTCAATGGACATGAGTTTGAGTAGACTCCAGGAGTTGGCGATGGACAAAAAGGCCTGGCATGCCGCAGCTGGGGTCGCAAAGACTACAACGGAGCCACCGAACTGAACTCTCAGTGTAGAACAGGCTTTGCAAATCATGGCTTATAAGCAGGGATTTACCAGGCTAGAATTCTTTTATTCCTTGTAGACATTAGTGATTATATTTATTTTAAGGACTTAAAAGCGACTTAACTTTGTAAACTTACAAGTCAGAAGAACAACATACACTTGTCCTTTAGAATTGAATACATTTTTAAATCTTCCTCAATCTGACCTGAGAGGGATTCACTTCTCGTACTCCACCATATGCCAAATAAAAATATTAGCAGTAACAAAACTGTTTTTACTGAGCATGTACTGTGTACAAGGCATTGTTCTAAATGTGTTTACTCATGGGTGGAGTAATGTAAGCCTCAAAGTCCCGGTGAGAAGGTACCTCACATGATGGTAAAAGTATGGACTATCTAAGTCTTTAGGCCTTGAAACATTTTTATAAAGGTTGCTCAGTCTTGCAGTTTGTGTCCAATTCTTTTACAACCCCATGGACGTAGCCTGCCAGGTTCCTCCGTCCGTGGGATTTCCAGGGCAAGAAAACTGAAGTGGGTTGCCATTTCCTTCACCAGGGGATCTTCCCATCAAGAAATGGAGCCCTAGTCTGCATCTCCTGCATTAGCAGGCGAATTCTTTACCACTGGGCCACCTAGGAGGCCCCTTTATAAAGGCTAATTAATATGCTTGAAAGTGAAAGTGTTAGTTGCTCAGTCTTGCCTGACTCTTTGCCACTGCATGGACTGTAGCCCATCAGGTTCCTCTGTCCAGGGAATTCTCCAAGCAAGAATACTGGAGTGGGTTGTCATGCCCTCCTTCAGGGGATCTTCCCAACCTAGGGACAGAACCCAGGTTTCCTGCACTGCAGGCAGATTCTTCACCGTTTGAGCCACCAGAGAAGCTCTAACCATTTTCCTCACTACAATGTCCTGATGAACTGAGCTGCAACAGTATACTGAAATTTGCTATAGCACAGCAGTTCGTAGGGGAGGCAGAGATAGCCAGTCTGCCTCAGAGTTACAGTGGTGCTGGCTGGAGTCAGTGGGAAAATATCATATGTTGTGTTCAAAGGAGTGCCATTACCCCAGAGTCAGAGGTAATGGCGGAAAACCAGGTAATGTATCCATTGGGGCAGAACAAAAGGCTGAGCCAAGATCTGGAATAAAACAGGACAAAGCAACTGAGCCTACAAGGTGGGAAACCAGCCTAACAGAATTATGATTTGTTGTGCCAACATTCAGTGTAGATTTACTAAAAGAAGCTACAACTAAAGAGTATGGTAGTCCGGTGGTTAAGACTCCAAGCTTCCAATGTAGGAACACTGGTTCAATCCCTGGCTGGGGAACCAAGATCCCACATCCTGCAAAGCATAGTCAAAATAAATAAATTAATAAAATGTTATAATGAAAATTAAAAGTTTTTAAAAAGAAAGCATATAACTAGAGTATAATATATGTATGCATATTTATTGGTGTTGTTTTCTTTAGGTTTTTGGCTTTTTCCTAACATGTTGAATCAATATCTCCATACATAAAACATTTCAGTAAATAGTTAATTATGGATTATTGATAATGGAAACACCAGCATCAGGCAACATCACTCACACCAACAACTGTTCTGCTAAACCTTAGGATTGTTACAATCTTTAGAGTTTTCTGGTTGTTTGGATTGTGAGCAATCAAGAGTCCACGCAACATTTTCCAAATTACTGATTTAGAAAATTCATTAATCACAAAAAGTAAATAAAAAGTCAGTGCTAACAAAGGAAAAATCACAAAGGCAGAGATAATAAAATATTAGGAGGAATGGTGTTTATTCCAGTACTTGGGTAGAAAATCAACTAAAAACTTTGACAAGTGAAGTGAAATAGGATGAAAATCTGAGAAAAAAGATAGCTGACTGCTGGAGAATGGGCAATTAAATCTGGGAGGAAAGTCAAAGTCAAGGTGAATTAACAAAATATTTGCTATGATGCTGCTTTAAACTTTGATTGCTAATCTTAAACTTTTCCCTGATGAGGTGTATCACTAAATTCTAATCAGGAAGGAAGGGTTGAAGAGTTATATATAAGCATGGGGAGCCCTACTCCTCCCACATGCTCAGATGGAGTGCAGAATTGGTGAAAGGCACCACACAAACATAACTATTCAATATATTTTCATGTATGTTCTTTCTCCTTTGGCTCTCTTTCAGTTTGATGATCCACAAGTGAAGAACCTGTGCTTCTTGAAACTGAGCAGAACCCTGTGGGGCCCCTCCAAGTTCAAAGGACCCTCCGTGTCCTCCACCTCTTACATGTAGAAAGGCTGATGTCTCCCAGGTCTTCTCTGGGTCACAAAAGAGCAAACTCAAGCAGTTAATGATTAGAACAAGAGTCACAGAATCCTTCCATGTTTGATGCACATTCTTGAGTTGTTTTACAGATACCATAACTGCTACCAGAGGGACAGAACTAATTGCATGATAACCCGACTGTAGCAATGACGTAGCTGCTCTTTCTTAAACAGCACTCAATCTGTGGATAGCACAATTCCAAGAAATGGCCTTTAAGAGAATGGGATTAACAATAATCTGTATTTTTGCGGTCATCAAAATAACTGTGGCTTGTACTGCCTGTATATGTAAGCAGACACTAAAACTGCCAGCAAAGAAATGCTACAAACGCATGTCAGCGTCTTCCACTCTAAGAATATGATGTCCTATGAGAGCATGAAAAAGTTATAGAAGATGGACCTTCACACATAATCCCATAAAAATGTAGTCATGTTTGACACTGGGGATTTGTAAGCAGCTCTTTGCAGGAGGCTCTCTGTCTTGTCACATTAGTAAAGCTATATTTTAACTAACCTTCATATGAGATGTCCCCATGCCTAACTAACTTCTGGCCCAAGCACACCTTTCAAATATTTTGCTCACACAATGCCTCATATATCCTGCTAATTCTTTTCTTAGATTAAAGAGGTAGAAATGAAGAATAAGTGCCTAACAGATGACTACAACTTTTCCCCAGCTTCCCGTTTAGTAATCTGGAGAGCAGACTCTGTGAACAAGATAGCATCTAAAGAAGGCTCACGAGGAGTCAACACTTGCATGTAATGGGAGATGGCAAAAAAATCTGATGCTCTGTTTTAACAATTCACTAAGATTATTTCCCCCTTTTTCCTTTAAAAACTTTCATGGCTGTGCAGAATCTTCAGAGTTGGTTCTGGGACACAAGCCTGCCTTCCCCCCAGGTTGCTGATCTCTTGAATAAAGCAAATTTTCCTTTTCCAACCAATACTTGCTTCTCAAGTATTGGCTTTTGAGTGGTGAGCAGCCGAAACTGAGTTCAATAACATTCCATTCCAGGTGAGGTCCAGAGAAACTACAAGCTTCCCAGAAAAGAAAGCACCCACCCCCATCCAGTTGGTAAAGCCAGGAAAACAAATATATCAGGACGTAGCCATGAGAAGGCTGAGAAAGGTCCCCTGGTTTGAGGCTCACAACTGGACAAAGGATGTCATAGTAGATGGCTGTAGCATGAGCACTGCCCTAGAAATCTGCTGATACATGTCTCTATCTCAGCAGATGCAGGGAATAGAGCCGGACTCCTAGGACCATCTCTTTGTCCTTTGAAAGACTGTGATTTATTTCCTGTGTTGAAGACCTGGTGTCAAATGTTGAAGACCTGGTGTCAAACCAAGGCTGACAAGTCAACATTTCTCTTTCTCCACCAGGGCAGCACTGAGAAAGGGGACAAAAAGCAAACACCTTGGAATGACTGAGCTTACAAACTTGTGGTTGAAAAAGCCCTTGGTTTACCTGATGTAACAAGACTAATTTTCCACATCCACTTCAAAATAACAGTGGGTAAACTTCAAGTCAGAAAATAATTTTATCATTTGAAGATGAAGAAGGTTTCACTCTCTCATACACTGTGAACTCTGTGCTTACTGCTATATAATCATGTTTCAAATAAGCAAAAGAGATCCTCTTTTGGGGATCTCTGTCCCTTTCCCAAATATGCTCCCGGATAATTATTTGGCTGCCACCAAAGCAACAATCAGAGCTGCATGGTGGCCAAGAAAATCTCAGATCCTATGTTTGCTAATTGGACATAACAATTCATGCTCAGGGGCATCAGGCAAAATGGCATTCATTCTGCCAGAATTGTTTTGGCTCCCATTTTTTGGTTAGCATCAATACTTCATTCCAAGTTTTTTGATCCCTAAAGCTACTTTCTTGGCAAGTAGCACCCAGTTATCTACCCAAGTATAAGAAATGCTCATTCCAGTATATCTGGAGAGACTAGAACTTTCTGTGGGAGAAGATGAGGATTTGTAGCTGGGTAGATCTTTGTGTTTCTCAGAAACCTGATCACTTTAGAATAAGACCAAGTATGAGAATTAATTTACCAGGAACTAGAAGTTGTAAACAGATGACAATAATATTCTGGCATACAATCTTTCCATTTAAATATCCTATAAATATAAATCATAGCTTGTAAAGCAAATTACTGAGAAACAAATAGGCCAATGACATAACTTAAGGTTTAATTAATTAAAATTTGAAAACTTTCAGTTCTTCAATTACAAAATGGAGGCCCAAATAATCAGCTCTGCCTGATCTCTGTAGTAGATGCTTAGGTTATAAAAGAGTATTGGGGAAAAAAATAAGATGAGATTGAATCTTCAAAGGATTCTTAAAGATCTCAATTTTTTCCTCTGTACACAAAATTTGAAGCAGAGAAAGTGACGGAAAGAGGACACTACTTCAGTAGTGTAGAACTCCAAATAAACCATAGTTCTTTGGTTTTAAGAATAGTCAATTTTTCCTAAAAGAGATTAGTGTGCAGTGTACTGACAAACAAAACTTTCATTTCTATTACTTTTTATTTTTTGGTTTTTGTTTGTTGGCCTTTACTATCTGATATGATCTCTATAGCATGTCTTATCTTTTTCCCACTTCACAAAGGGGCATTTATAATTTGAGGGGTTAAGTGACAAGCTAAAGGGTGATTTGACTTATACTAGAAACGAGAAGGAACTCCTGCCTTCTGGCCCAGAGCCCATTGATTCATTCTGTCTCAGTCAACTGTTCTATGCCCCAGGGATGTAGCAGAGATGAAAACAAAGTCCCTTACAAATAAGTGGATAGTGTGCCAGGTAGTGAGCAGGCTTGACTTTGCCAGGATTATTTTGGTTTCCATTTGTGGGTTAGTCCCACTCCCTCATTCCAAATTCTCTGACACCTAAAGCTACTTTTCTGGTGAATCCTCCAGAATTCCCAGTTATCCACGCAGGTGTAAGAAACACCCATTGCATAATACCTGGAGAGGCCAAGGCTTTCTGTGGGAGCAAATGAAGGTTTGCAGCTGGAAAGAGCTTTTTGTTTCTTTCAAACTTCATTATTTTAGAATTAATAAGAGTAAATACTAGAATTCACAAGTAATTAGAATTAAATAGAGCAATTCATTAGAATTGATTCACAAGAAACTAAAAGTCTCTTCCAAAAAGGGAAAAAAATAAGGAGTCTGGAGCAGATACGGGAAGTACCACTGTATATGGGGGGGGGGGCATGCGCGCACATGCACACGCACACATGCATGCATGCACACGTGCACATGTGTGTTTTGGAGGGAGGGAGGGGTGAAACATGGGAATGGATCACATAAATATCTGAGGAAAGAGAAATATTGGCCAGAGGTCAGAGGTCAGCTAAATTCAGCTCACCACCTGCTCATGTAAATAAAGTTTTATTGGAACACAGCCACACTCATTTGTTCAGCGTCTGTGGGTTTTTGCACTATATTGGAAGTGTTGAGTCATTGTGACTCAGGCTGTATGTGACCCATAGAACTGAAAACATTTACTCTCTGGCCCATTAAAGAAAACATTTGCCAACTCCTGGTTCATGCAGAAGGAAAAACAGGCGCAAAGCCCTTAAGGCATAGAGTGTGTTTGTTGGGTTCAAGGATTAGTAAGAAACCAAGTGTGGCTAAGGTGAGTGAATCAGTGAAGCATGAGATGAGATAAGGACAGAGTGAACAGGGACCCTGCACGGCCTTTCTAGGCCACTGCATGGAACTTTGACCTTTATTCAGAGTGAGGTGGGAAACTACTGGAGGAGGTTGAGTACCCACAGATATACTCTGACTTACACTTTAAATTGATCACTTTTTAAAGGATAGACGAGAGGGGGTGAGTTTGGTATATACTGAAAAAATTCAGGTGAAAAATTATTCTGGCCTGGACTAAAGCATGAAGTTGGAAATTGTGAGAGCTGGTTAAATTCCTAATACATGGATATACTATAAAGAAAGTTTTGATGGGATTTTGTTGGTAAACTTGAAATAGAGGTATGCGGTATGTCTGGGTGTGTGGTGGGGGCAAGTAGGGAAGCAGATGACCCAAGATGACTTATGTGGGCCTATACATCTGGGTGGACAGTCACCGTTTATAGACAAAGAGATGATTATGAGGGATAGAAACTGTAGATTGTGGCTGGAAGTGAAGAATTCAGTTTGGATAGTAAAATTTTAGATGTCTTTTGAATATTCAAGTGGCAATGTCAAGAGGCATATATGAATCACATTTGGAGTTCAGGAGAAAGGTTTGAAACAGACATACAAATCTGGGAGTTATCAGTGTTTAAATAATGGTGAAGTCACAGGAACAGAATAATATCACCTAGAGAGTACCTACAGACATCCACAGAAATTGATTTGAATAAAATCCTAAAAGATGATGCTGTTAAAGTGCTGCACTCCATATGGCATCAAATCTGGAAAACACAGCAATACAGGCCTGGAAAAGGTTAATTTTCATTCTAATTCCAAAGTAGGCAATGCCAAAGAATGTTCAAACTACTGCACAATTGCACTCAATTCACATGTTAGCAAGGTAATGCTCAAAATCCTTCAAGCTAGACTTCAACAATATATGAAACAAGATCTTCCAGATATACAAGTTGGATGTAGAAAAGGCAGAGGAACCAGAGATCAAATTGCCAACATCCACTGGATCACAGAAAAAGCAAGGGAATTCCATAAAAACATCTACCTCTGTTTCACTGACCATGTTAAAGCCTTTAACTATGTGGATCACAACAAACTGTAGAGATCTCTTAAAGAGATGGGAATACCAGGCCACCTTACCTGCCTCCTGAGAAATCTGTATGCAGGTCAAGAAGCAACAGTTAAAATTGGACGTGAAATAATGGATTGGTTCAAAATTGAGAAAGTACTACATCAAGGCTGTATATTACCCTGCATATTTAATTTATATGTGGAGTACATTATGCAAAATGCCAGACTGGATGAAGCACAAGTGGGAATCAAGATTTCCTGAAGAAATATCAGTAACTTCAGATATGCAGATGATACCACCCTAATGGCAGAAAGTGAAGAGAAATTAAAGAGCCTCTTGATGAGGGTGAACGAGGAGAGTGAAAAAATTAGCTTTAAACTCAACATCCAACAAACTAAGATCATGGTATCTGGTCCCATCACTTCATGGCAAAGAGATGGGGAAAAAGTAGAAACAGTGACAGTTTATTTTCTTGGGCTCCAAAATTACTACAGACAGTGGGCACAGCCATGAAATTAAAAGATACTTCTTGGAAGAAGTTATGAAGAACATAGTTTATTAAGAAGCAGAGACATCAGTTTGCTGACAAAGGTCCATCTAATCAAAGCTATGATTTTTCCAGTAGTCATGTATGGATGTGAGAGTTGAACCATAAAGAAGGCTGAGCACCGAAGAATTGATGGTTTTGAATTGTGGTGCTACAGAACTCTTGAGAGTCCCTTGGACAGCAAGATCATACCAGTCAATCCTAAAGGAAAACAGTCCTGAATATTCAGTGGAAGGACTGATGCTAAAGGTGAAGCTCCAATACTTTGGCCAATGGATGCAAAGGGCTGACTCACTGGAAAAGGCTGATTCTGGGGAAAATTGAGGGCAGGAGGAAAAAGAGAAGACAGAGGATGAGACATTTGAATTATATCACCGACTCAATGGACATGAGTTTGAGCAAACTCCAGGAGATAGTGAAGGACAGGGAAGCCTGGCATGCTGCAGTCCATGGGGTTGCAAAGAGTCAGAAACAATTTAATGACTGAACAACAATTTCAATGTATGTGACAGGTTTTGAACTAAGAACTTTATATATTTTTTTCTCTCATCTTACAACCCTTTACTTGGGTTTTCTTTTACATATGAGGAAATGAACGCTTAAGTGAGTAGTCGGACGTTACCTAGCTAGTGACACAATCTAGGTATGCCTGTCTCAGTGGTAGACCCCTCTCTGCTCTGCCAGGACATAAGGAATAGGAAGACAGGAATGAGCATTAGCTCTGCATCTGAATACTGAAGGAGGCATAGCGTTTCCGAAGTAGGTTACCCAGTAACACAAAATTATCATCAGATGGGCACCTCTGCTCAAAGTTTCAACTGCAGTGAGAGGCTTCTTAAAGGAAACCACTAGGCTGGTGAACCACGATAATGCTATCATGGAACTTCCTTCTCAACTTCCTGGATTTAACAAACTCTCTCATCATGAAGAAGCAGAAAGTTTCTCATTTAAAAGCAGATTAAGAGGCAGACACTGCAGAGGAATGCATGCATCAATGTCATGCACTGCATTGCAGGCAAGCTACAGGTTACTAAGGTTAGAGGCTCTTGCAGGACACTGGAGAAATCCTTCATTAAGCCACAGGAAAGAAACCTCATGACTGAAAACTGAATATGAATCATTTAAAACAGCACAGAGACAGAGGCTATTACTTAACAATAGATCTGACCCATGATATTACTAAAATCCTTATAGCATTGCTTTAACCCTCACCAAGAAAAGGTGTCTTGGTTGACAGGCAGTCTCAAACTTGATCTTGCTTCCACTGGCTTCATGGAAGTGCAGTCATTCAACTACTAAACATAATGTGGAGGAGCACCATGCCTCTGTCTTCCTACAGGCCTGGGCTGAAAGCAATCATCACTTATTTTACAGAATAAAAAAGAGGGTTTGTTTTTTTTTTAAAGAAAAAACCTACAGAAATCAAAAGAGGTTCATCTCTCCATGTTGAAGGGTGAACAGGAACTAACCTATGTGTGCAAGGGCTTCCACTTACCCTAGTTAGGAAGCCACACCTTGAGGTTACACCCTCTTTATGGTTATGAGGAAACCAAGGAAGGGATGTTGTGTTTTGGGGCCTGCTGAACAAGACTAAGTCTTGGCAAAAATATTTAGGTCATGCTGGTCTGGATGAAACCTAGTCAGAAGTTTTGGATGAATAATAGGGAACTGAGTGATTCCAGTGTCTTTCCTTCTCCACGCTTCATGTTTCTCAACCCCAGGTTGAGAAACATGTTGCTTCCACGGAAACCCATCCTCTGGGACAAGGTACCATGGTGATAAGTACATACCCAATGGGAGGGCATTATTAGTATGGAGAGTTTGAAATGATATACGGTAATAATTCTCAGAAGAATCAAAAGATGCTTTTGGCATTGATGTTTGTCATCCCTTTTAGGGATTTTGCTTCTTTATCACTGAACTGCCATCTTATTGAGTGCCATAAGCAAGTCTGTCATGTTTGTATTTCCCATAACACTCAGCAAATTACCTGTCACCAAGTGGGTACAGAGCAAATCTTTGTGAAATGAATACCAGTCATCACCCTGCTGGCAGATAAACATAAGCACCAGGATTCAGACTCCTGATCCTGTCTTCTGGAAACTGTGCCAGGGCAGCACTCTTCGGCTTCTCCCTTGCTCTATAGACTTTAGACATTTTGTGTCCTCAACATCATGATTATCATCTCTCTGGATGTATTTATGAGCCAGGAACAAACAGAACTAAACCACTACAGTGTACATAATCATGTTTCTTGTCCCTTCCCTGGGAAAAGTATTCTTTGTTTGTGCTTCGGACTATTCACTTTTTTTTTTCTGATTAATTGAGAATATTAGTTGAATGTCAGTGAGAAGGGAGTAGATGCTGTGATACAAGAACATGTCTAAGTGGATTGAGGAAGGGGGATTTGGAGATGGTGAGTAAGCTATCCAGCAAAGGCTAGGACTTCTAAAGAGAGAGGGATCTGGGGTACTGGAAAAACTGCCATGAGGTGGGGAAGAGTAGCGGGGCATGTATAAATAGGTGAAGAGAATTCTGGGGCAGTTTTCCTGTGCTAAGTGTTTTATCTTCCATCAAAGTTTGTCTTAAGAAATCATTCAAGAAAGATCCAATTCCAAGGCTTCAAGATCTAGGGATATGCAACATTTTGTAACATTGTGGTGTACTGACATGTTAGTAGGTTATTTACTGGGATTCCCAGGTGATCTATTTGTGTGTGCATGTTGTGGGGGGGTGGGGGGGACCATAGCTGGAGACAGGGGACAGGTGAGGTGGAGAAGAACAAAGCAGTGGGGTTGGGGGCAGAACAAAATATTAATGTTAACTGCTTTTCAAAACTTATTCAGTTTCTACAACATATTAAATGTGATTAATTGCATAAAATACAAACTTTATGGTTAGCTCTTTGGTCCACAATTCAAAATATGAGAAGTTATTTACAATAAGATTTAAATCTTAAAATAAAATACTCTAATTAAAAATTCTAGAAGCATTATTTCTCACCTCAAATATGGCCCCTTTGTAGGACTATCATTTCCATTGTAGAAAGATAATTTGAAATATATTAGAATTTATTGAGGACCTGATTGCTCAGTTTCTAATTTTTAAGAATCTGACACTGTTTCTCTCCTATATTTCTGAATGCCTCACATTTTCTGTTTAAGTGCTCATTTGGTTCAATTTGTATTGTTTTTCACTTCCCTTGAACTTTCCCTTGAACTTCAGTTCAGTTTAGTGGCTCAGTTATGCCCAACTCTTTGTGACCCCATGGACTGCAGTACACCAGGCTTCCTTGTCAATCACCAATTCTAGGAGCTTGCTCAAACTCATGTCCATCGAATCAATGATGCCATCCAGTCATTTCATCCTCTGTCGTCTCCTTCTCCTCTTGCCTTCAGTCTTTCCCAGCATCAGAGTCTTTTGCAATGAATCAGTTCTTTGCATCAATTAGCCAAATACTGGAGCTTAAGCTTCAGCAGCAACCCTTCCTATGAATAGTCAGGACAGATTTCCTTTAGGACTGACTGTTTGGATTTACTTGCAGTCTAAGGGTCTCTCAAGAGTCTTCTCCAACACCACTGTTCAAAAGCTCTACTGTGGGCAAGACTCCCTTCGAAAAAAAATGGAGTAGCCTTCTAGTCAACAGAAGTCTGAAATGCAGTACTTGGATGCAATCTCAAAAACAACAGAATGATCTCTGTTCGTTTCCAAGGCAAACCATTCAATATCACAGTAATCCAAGTCTATGCCCCAACCACTAATGCCAAAAAAGCTGAAGTTGAATGGTTCTATGAAGACCTATAAGACCTTCTAGAACTAACACCCAAAAAGATGGGTTCATCACAGAAGACTGGAATGCAAAAGTAGAAAGTCAAGAAATACCTGGAGTAACCGGCAACTTTGGCCTTGGAGTACATAATGAAGCAGGGCAAAGGCTAACAGAGTTTTGCCAAGAGAATGCACTGGTCATAGCAAACACCCTCTTCCCAACAACACAAGAGAAGGCTCTAAACATGGACATCACAAGATGGTAAATACCAAAATCAGATGATTATATTCTTTGAAGCCGAAGCTGGAGGAGCTCCATACCGTCAGCAAAAACAAGACCAGCAGTTGACTGTGGTTCAGATCATGAACTCTAACTGCAAAATTGAGACTTAAATTGAAGAAAGTGGGAAAACCACTAGACCATTCAGGTATGACCTAAATCAAATCCTGATTAATTATTGGTCAATTTTCTTTCCCTTGAACTTACTGATCTTTGTCTAGGCACTTTTGTATTTAGCTTAATGATAGTCTTACAAATAATATTAAATAGTAATAGAGGTAATCCATGGAATAATGAAGGCTCATTAATCTCTGCCTAATCTATTTTTCTAGAAAGGCCAGAGCTTGACAAAGAAGATCACAACATAGTGGATCCTGCTTGTTCCCAGACAAGGCTTGTTTATTTAGCAGATGATATTTGTCGAGTTCACGCAGGTACAAATGGTAACTGGAAATTCTCCAGAAGTCATAAATGTGGAAATTAAATTGCAACACCACTCTTCTAAGTGCTCAGGCTGAAAACCAGGGCATTATCCTTCCCTCTTCTCTTTCTTTGATACCCTCCCTCATTCTGCCAGCAAATCTTGGCTCTATCATTAACATATAATTCAGAGCCAGACCCTTTCTCACAGTAACCACTACTTTTAACCATTCCAAGCCACCATTTCCTTGCTGGGCTACTGCAGTAGTATGTTAACTGTAGGGGAGAATTGTGAGTATAAAGTAAAAAGGGCAGTGAAAAATGGCTACAATAGCTCTACATTCCTTTACATTTGGGGCAGGTTGTATCTAAATTGCTGACCAGAATATTTGATTCCAAGAACCAGAAACCTATTAGAACTCATAAACACAAAGAAAGAAAGTATTGCTAGATTTCCCAAGGAATAAGCACCAGGAACTGGAAAGTCAGAAATGGAGACTTTCCACCTCACTAGAGTCACTTCTCTGGTATGGTTTGTGTGTCTGCTCGGTCCTCCTAGGTTCCAGAGATGTCTGGGCACTTTCAGCTTTAATCCCAGCTCTACATGACTTCTTACTTTGAGGCTAATTAGCATCTTTATGACTCAATTCCAGATTCCCAGAAGAAGGTGTTCTCTAGGCTTGGCTTACTTCAGGTGTCTGTCTTTGAACCAATCAGTGTAGACTAAGACACATGGTCACAGGATTAAAACAGAGTTGCCCAGTTCTAGCATTTCAGCAGGGCCTAGGGCACCCATTCAGAAAAGGGGGCGTGAATCAGGCAAACTAACTAATTAACATCCCTACTGCAATTTATGGATAATTTAAATTCAATATTCTGTTAAATGGTGTAGTGAATCAATTATTGTCATGCACACATCCTCTGGGACTCAATAAATGAAAATTAAGTCAATACAAATGAATGCTTAGCAGGTGAGGTAGAGTTTGTCTACCTTTCAGAAAGCTTTTGCCAATAACAGTTTCTTTTTAAAATATTTATTTTCAGTTTCTACTTTATTCTTCTCAATCAGCATCCAGCTGCCCCTGTGAGACCAACAGAGTCTTTGTTAGCCTGGTAGCCTTTAAACAAGATAATGAAGATGGGCAGATTTAGGAATGTTAGGAATTCCTGGTCTTTGGCCTTTCATGCCAAATAATTGAATAAGCTGCCTTTCTTTCTATGTATCAATTTATTTTTTACCTTTTAATTTCTATTGAATTAGCTAGCATTGCTTAGAGCTGTCCTGACTCAGCTAAATGTATTAACAATACAGCTTTTTATAATTAGTCAGTGGTATATATTATTATGTCATCATCTCCTGGTTCCTTCTTCAATAAGCAGGTAAGAAAGAATTCCATTTGGGAGAATATCACAGAAAGCCATTGAATTCTCCCAAAGGCAGAAAGCTATTCAATTGATTGGAATCAATGCTCTGATTTGTTCAAGAAAACAAGAATAAGTAAATAAAATTTTGTTGTGAGATTACTATAGGTAAAACTATCCTATGTGCTAAATTTTTTAATGAATAATATAAATTATTGATTTTTAGTGATTTTTATTGTAAACTTTAAATTTCTAATTAATTTTAATTTTAAAATAAAATCCTAATTTAAAACCAATTGATCAGTTGAAACTGATAAGAAATATCATGAGTTTGAGGATTCCTTATTTTATCTTTGCCATCACAAAAGTAGATATTTGGGAGTGTTGTCGCTTTTTACCTAACAGAATTCTCGATATGTCTCTGAAAGAGGAGAAGATGGATTGCAAGTGTACAAAGCTAACCTACAGTAGCAAATATGCGCAATATTCATCTTAATTGTTTAGTTTGCCTGTCCTTTAGGAACCAAAGTTTGAGAATGTCAGGATGAGTTCATAACCTGATGACTGGGATGAAGTGTAAAAATAAAACAAAATTCCAAAAGTCCCCGCTCCTTAAATTGGTGGGGTACTGGCCTAAGCTGGTGATCTGTTGAAGTCCCTTTCTCCCCAAGGACCCTGATAGTCATTTTTCCATTCTACTGCTGCTGCTGCTAAGTCGCTTCAGTTGTGTCCGACTCTGTGCGACCCCATGGACTGCAGCCCACCAGGCTCCCGCGTCCACTGGATTTTCCAGGCAAGAATACTGGAGTAGGGTGCCATCCCCTTCTCTGTTCCATTCTACTATGTGTACCTAATTAATGAAAACTTTACATTTTTCTCCCCCAGTTTATCCTCCAAAACCCAAGGAAGAAGGTAGTATTAATCTCATTTTACACATGAGGAATCTGACCCTTAAGAAAAGTAAGGAATTTATCCAAGGTTGCCTATATTACCAAGGTCTGGATTGAAATCCATGTCTGGCAGACAACGGAGTCTAGGATTTTTCCACTATACCACAAAGCCTCTCAGGAAAAAATTGTCCCTTCTCCAAACAGTTTCATAATCCAGTGATGACAAATCATCCAACAGATATATTTTCAAACTAGGTGAAAAGGTGGATCATAAAATCCTGTGGGGAAGTGATCTCTCTGTTTTGCAATTTACTCCTATGGAGATATACCTAATTTTTAAAAGCACTCCAGGTAATTCTGATCATCTCCCAGCTGGTTTCTAATGCTTTTCTCCCTCCTCTTCACCTGGCCAACTCCTCCTCATCTGGACTCAACTATGATGAGTTCCCCAACTCCAGGATTTCTCCTGCTTTCTCTTAACCCTCTTCAGTCCTTCTCTTGCACGATTCCCTCAGTGATCTCACCACATTGTTTCACAATTATTTATTTACTTGAGGTTTTCTCCCATTTGACTGGGGAGCTTGTTGAAAGCTTTGAGTCTTCAGTACCTAGCAAAGTGTTCGACACTCAAAAACTGTGTTTCACAGAACTAAATCAGTAAACAAAAATTTCAGAGCCATTTAGAAATGGCCTGAAAAAAATCTTAAAACTTGTTTTTTTATCGCTGGTTACACCCAGTTAATTAAATAGCTAATTTAATAAATATTCGATACATATTAAATTCAATAAATATTAAAACAATTTTATATGTTTCAAGTGTAAGACATCGTTCTTGGATGCGGAAGCCCCAGAGTACTACATTTCCCGAAATTCCTGAGGCTCAGTCGCCACTGGTTTGTTGACTGTTCTTGACAGCCTGTCACACTAACCAATACCCTGACGAGAATTTCCCTGCACCGGGCGGGAGGCGACCAATCACAAGGAAGAGGGCGGGCACTTCTGATTGGGTTCAGAAAACCCTCTGCAACTCAGAAGCGTCAGGGGCTGGGAGTTGCTAGCATTGCTAGGGTGTTCTTCCCACTCCCACCTCACGAATTAGAATTAGTATTTATGGGTTTCCGGCCTCTTTACGTTTTTCCTAGTTCCCACTCCTTCCTAATCAAGTACCTCTGCTTCCCATCCACCTTTCCGTGTTAAACTCACTCTCCGGGAAAGGTAACCGTAGCATGAATCTACCTTAGCAAACTTGAGTCAGACATTTGTCTGTGAGCATCCCAAGTAAGATTGTGACAGTGAAGCAGTGGAAAGATTCGAGCGAAAACTTCCTTCTTTCCCCTTTTCTCCTTGCAAGAGTGAAGAAGCTACTGGAGATTGCTTGGTGGACAACAGCATTACAGGATGGACTGAAGATTCTGAAAGGAGTGCCCTCGCTGTTTACTTCCACCCTCGCTCCCGCCCCCATTTCCACCCCCTTAGCCTGCAGACTGAATCCAGGGCTGGTGTGGGCAGACTCCCAGCCCTGGAGTCGGTTCCCGTCGGCAGCCTATCCCATTCTAGCAGCTACCTGCCAGGTCCACGCTTTCATCCTACTAACAGTAAGCGCTTCAGGAAGGAATTCATCCTTATCCCGCGCCCCCCCCTCCCCACCACCTCAGGTTCATCTCCTTTCCTAGTACCTTTCTAAGTCTGTCATACTCTTGCCACAGAAATAACCGTTGCCTAGACGCTCTGTTTCCAAAATCCAAATCCAAATCAATCCAAAACAAAGACCATCCATAAAGCAGCAACAATCATTTTGCAGCCAGCAGCCGGGAGTGTGTGCCTCGTTAAAGGGTGAGACTATAAACCCTCGCTTTAATGACCGATTTTGAAATAAAGGTTTCCTGCTGCTTGGTAGTCATCAACATTTTTACTACCCCAGCTGCAGGAGAAGCAGCTGCATCCTCTGGCAGGGCGATCGAGATGGGAGAAATTTAGCCAGGGTCTGGGATTTTCGCAGAGGATAATTTAAGCCCCAGCTCCACTCCGGCGGCGGCGGAGGGGGGTGGGTACGCGCGGTGCGCATGCTCAGCAGCCCAGCTCCGCCGAGGCCCAGCTGCCGCCACGGCCGCGGCCAGCGCTGTAACCGCGGCTGCCGCTGCTGCCCGGAGCGGGCGTTGGTGCCCGGTGCCGAGGCGCTCTGTCCGGCGAGAGGGAGCGGCCGGGCGGCGGCGTCTGAGGAGGGCAGCCGGGGCTCTGAAGGAGCGAGGGCGCGCCGAACCCGCCGCGGAGACGCGAGGCGGAGAGCGCGGGGACCCACCCCGGGCGCCCTGCGTGCGATGCCCGGCGGGCAGCGGCGCTGAGCGGCCGGGACGCCGAGCGGCGAAGGCGGACGGAGAGCCGGCGAGCCC